>CM056729.1:35535731-36785731 GCA_029844215.1 Przewalskia tangutica | reverse complement strand
ATTATGAAGTTCTGGGAGACTTGCTTTCGTTCCATTCATGTTGTAATTCACAATGAAGTTCTCAAAGAAACCAGGAAGCGAGTTCAAGATTAGATTAATAGAAACATTTGCAGGCAACTTCGTTCCAATCGAAGCCAACCTCTCAATTAATCCAATCATCTTCAAAACATGTTGTGACACCTGACTTCTTCGCTCACCTTACACTTAAAGAGATCTCTCAGCTCATACTCCATTATGCGAGATCGTGAGTCATAGAGACTCTTCAAGTGTTCTAGCATCTCGTTGGGGCCCATATTTTCATGTTGTCTTTGTAACTCTGGAGTCATAGAAGATAGCATAACACATTGTGCTGCAACATCATCATCAAGATATTTCTAATAGGTTGCTTTGTCAAACAGAGCATACTCTTCAGAATCTTCAACAGGGACTGTAGGGAGTGATGTATCTAATACATACTCAATCTTTTCTAATCGCAGTACCAAACGCAGGTTTCTTAACCAGTCAGGAAAATTGGCTCCATTCAATTTGTTCGTTTCAACCAACATTTTAAGTGACAGATTCGACATTGTAACTGAAGAAAAGATAGATTTGAAATTAATACTTTAATATAATTTCTATTGAACACATTCATTAACTAACTAACATGGTCTTTAGTTTAATTAGCTCCCATAATTTTAACATACTCTTTTACCCCATAAAGAGTACAGACGCATATCAAATACGGTCATAATGGGCTAAGACCCAAACTCATGCTGTCTTCGCGTTTGCTGAGACTGATAACTTCAACAACACGATCTGGTAGGTCTCTAAACCAATTGCAAACAATTTGCAACTCTTGGTTGACCGAATGTTCTAAATAATTCGATCTGCCCCTACCGTCCGACATCGGGCGCCAAGACAGCTAGCAAGTCACCCAGTTATGCGATCGCAATTACGATCTAAGCGGGCTTAGCCTTCATCAAGCAAACACTGGGGTGTAAATACTCACGAAGGTTTATCACCTACTACAACATTTATATGCATCTATGAAAGGGTCTGAGTCCTCGTAGACTTAGATCAAATGCTGGGGCATAAATATTCATCTCGCCGAAAAGGATTTTGCACCACAATCAATTATAACGGATGCCGCGTTCATTTTAAATGAGACTTGTATTAAATTTGGAGAACATTTTAATTCAGGGTTATGACCAAGATCAACTATTATATCATACATCATATGGCATCCTATCATGCAATTTCTAAACACATTTAGATGGGAAACCATCAAACCCAATAGACATGATATAAGATGGTTTTAATCACATAAAAGCGCCGCGCCTACCTGCATAATTATAACGGCCATTGAAAGTAAACATTTATCGGCGCGCTACCTGCATAATAATTGCGGACTAACAAATACTGGGCGCCGCCTACCCAGACATATATTTGCGGACTCTATTCTAATTATTTAAATGACAATCAATTAAACAATTAAGAGAAACAATTAATTTGTGCACACATTATCAAATAATATGCCAAATAACAATAATTGTGGGTTAATTAATTTGTTTCAATTTAGAAAATATTTAAATTCAAAATTTAAACTCAATTTTCAATTTTCGGAATTTTCTGCTCATCCAAACAGTCCCTTAATAATTCAGAAATTAAAATTGCAGAAATACCCCTGAAAATATTTACAGATTTACCCAGGGACCAAATCTGCTTTTCTGAAATTTACAGATTGACCCAGGGACTCAAGTTTCCAGAAAATATCTCAGGGACTAATTTGTAATTTTCAGAACTTAAAATATTTTCAGATTTGTTTAAGGACCAATCTTCAATTTTAAAACCCTAATTTTAATTGCAAAAAGGTCCTCAAACTATTTTAAATTTTCAAAACCAATTCCAACCCCAAATCAAATTTGGGATTCAGATTTCGGGGCGAAATTGACGGAATTAAAACTCACCAAACGATGACACACATCGGGACGAACTCACCGGAGGTTTTCACCACCGATTTGGTGGCCCACTTTGGCCGGAATAGGTGGCTCCGCCGGCGGTTTCTAAAACCGTCGGTGGTTCTTCTTTTCCGGTCATCGTTGCCGAGCAACAATACCACCATTAGATTCCTCTCGTCGAGACGAACACGATGATATTATTACTTAATGATTTCGGTTCGCGTGGTAGAAATAGCGGGCGTTTTCGGCTGACGATTTTTCCGCCTTCATCGCGTTCCGCCACCTCTCAACACCTTTATCGACCATCTTAAGAAGCTCGATAATAGTGGAGACGGTGTTAGTACACGTCGAGTCGCCAAAAGAAATCATCGAAAATCACTGTTCACGCCGGAACAGTGACTGCGAACACTGTTCACGTCGTGAACAATGCCGGTTACTGTTCACGCCAATATTTTTTTTTTTATAAATTCTGAAAATCAGTTTTAAATCAAAACAATTAATTATCCCACATGTCGTTATTAAAGATTATCGTATAATCATTAAACCAGCCTGACCTCTGATACCACTGTAGGGATTTGTTGGGTGTAAAACACACAAGTAAGGCACAACGAAAGTTTAAAATTTTGAGTAAACTTACTTGCTCCAACAAACGTTTCTGGTATGATTATGTGATAATTATAATTTGCAAAGACAGGAAGAAAACTTACAGTTTAAGCTTTGTTAGTCTTTACTAAAGGGAGCGCACGCGATTGTCAATCCGGGTGCAAGCCTTGCTTCAGTATATTCCTTTGCCCAAGAAAGCTAGGAAATCTTGGCAGAGGTTTGAGAGAATTTTATTTTCTGAACTCTGAGTTCAGAAAGTGGAAAAAGTGAGTTCTGAAATTATGGGTTAAGTGCCAAATATATAGTGGAGGAAACCCTAAACCAAATCAGATTTGGATCAGGCTTCAAGACCTGACCCAAATCCAAATTGTAGTGGGCCAGTCGAACTGGACCCACTGCTGTGCGACTCCTCTATTTATTTTCTGCACGTTTTAGTTCTAATTAAATCCAAGATTTAATTTTGACTTAATCATATAATTTTCATCAAATGAAAATTATCCCATAATTTATTATTAAATAAAATATCTTGATTCTAAATCCGATATTTTACATTCTCTCAATATACCCTTAGACCGATAATACAATCGACTTAGTGTGACCCTTTAGGCCTTCACACATCGGCACTTGTTCAAATCAAGGTTCACACGGAACTCCTAGACGGCGCCGGTGACGGACCCAATATGTGAAGTACGTTTACAAGACTCAAGTAAACAAACCTCTATGTGAGATGATAAATTCCTTTCATTCGCGACACACTCGATCAAGCTTAAGATTTGCCAAGTGTCTATCCAAATGACTTGATCACTTTATCTCATCTATATTAGTCGACAACTAGACCATATCCTAGATATGTCTCTTGCATTGGCCAATGACTTGGTCGACCTAACATCTCCGGTCGAGTGTTCTCTCGAAATTCCAATCGAGGAATGAATCCTATTCTTGGCTCAACTACCACCTTCAATCTACTTCGTAATGCACCCAACACAAGCCGCGTCTCAACCTTTAAGGCATTTGAGCTTAGGACAGGATCAAAGTGCATTGCTTCGTAAATAAGGCGATATTGACCTCAAGCCTAAGGACCTCTATCTCCCACATGCTGATAATACTCTAGACATGTATAACAAATAGTTTATCAGCAGAGTATGCCAATACTCCTCTAAGAGTATCCATGTGTCCATCACTAGCAACTATTGCTAGTAGTAAGTGAGATATACTACATTCTCTAAGAATGTGATGCAGACCACATGTCGACTTACAACATATCATTGATATCCCATTCTCAATGATCATCAGTCTAGGCTATTTTAAGAACTACATTCTATCATTAACATCTCACACTATCAATGACAATGTAAGTTCAAGGGATGCACATTAATGAATAATATAAACAATCAAATAATAATTCAATAATTGCAAATGCCAAGTACATATTAATCTTATTAATAATATGAATGTGTTCAAGTACATCTGCTCCTAAAATGATTGTTTCTAGGACATACATGTTTTCACTTTCCATAAGCGATATTTCAGAGATTTGTCGAAATCCTTTACTAGATATATATGTATTAGTAGATGATAATCAAATTGAAAATATTGGGTATAAATAAATAAAAGGATATGACATGCTTGTCATTATAGTGATGTCTGTAAATGTTGACATAGCTTATGACGGTATAGACAATAGAGTACCAATAATAATATTTTGATTTGAAATACTCAAATTGGAATAAGAGAAGAGAGTACCTTGTGATATCGTCATGTGAGATGCGGCGCCTGTGTCCATATACCATTTTTTGTTTAGAGTGTTGAGTGACATTGTGTTCATAGCTGCCTCAACGTTAGTCGGTGCATAAGTCGATGACGGGGTGGCATGTGTTGTGTAGGCTTGTTGTGGACGTGGGCCAAATATGCCAGGTTGGGCCTGTCTGTTCTAAGGTAGAGTACATGAAGATATCATATACGGGCAAGGAGTAGAGGCCCATGACGGTGGGGGCCACACAACCATAGTGGGTAGGAAGCCCATGACGGAGGTTGTTGCCACTGTCGCGGTCCCTGCTCGTTATTGCCAAAATTTCTTCTGTTGTGGCCCTTGTCGGACTGCCTGCTTCATCAGTTGTTACGAGAGGAAGCAGACTGTTGTGGGTCCTCTGGTTGATGGGTCTAATTGCCGGACCGAGAGGACCTGCCATCGGTGGAGGGCCCGATGGTGGTGGTGAGGGCGGCATTGACAATGCTGGCCTGAGTGGTACTACGCTTGATTTTTCGGATTTCTTCAAGGATGAGCTTTGAACGTGGCTCATAAAATGGAGGTAACAACGTGCATTGCTGAAGGATGGTGGCAATGCCGTCATAGGGTTAGTTCAAATCTGCAATAAGTTACATGACCAATCACTGATTAGTGACTAGTATGCCGACATTGGAGAGTTGGTAGGCATTTAGCAAGCATTTCTTGACAATAGGCAGACACATTTTGGAAATCGTCATGATGAACATCCTTGAACTGATTTTCAAGGTATAACGCTCGTTGAGTTTTGTTGTCATGGAGATACTGTCCAAACGTTCCCACGTTTGGCGGGCAGTGGCAACGGTCTCAATGATGGTGTGCAACTGTTCATTAGATATCGTGTCGTATATCTACTGGAGGACGACTGCGTCCAAACTAGACCAGATTGCATCATCAGAAGTCAAAGTCGATGGTACGTCTACGGACTTAAGCATGGGAGAGATGATGTGGTCGATAACTTCGTAAACATGACAATAGATCTTAAAAAGCTCCACCCACGAGGAGTATTGACCCTTTTCCATCTCAAGAGTCACAGGGATGAAATTTTTAATATTGTTTACGGCAAGTGCCGTATGGAATTTGGTTTTGTCAGCCATGGATTAATAAACCTTCTAAAACTCAAAAGAGTCGACGGACTCTTCTATTCTAGTATACAGTGTCGTAAAATAGACATGGTGAGTCACTCGTTCGTTAAGTTGAGAAATTCAAATTTAAGAGGAAAAGGGAGAGAGAATGACCAGAAAAACTAAGGTTCTTTCGGGGGGAAAATATGGGGGGGGGTCGCTTACTAGGGTTCCGACGTGGAAAAAAGGTGCATCGGCGGCTAGCGTAGGGTTTGTAGTTTTAGGTTAATGATACCATATAGGAATATGTTCCCTTGATTTTATTGATAAATGATTTACAATATATATAAGGTTACGAGAATATTTACTTTAATACAAACTAGGTAATTAATTAACTTAATTACAAAAGGATTATAATTCTACCTAAATTAAGAAATATACCATTAATGAAAGAATATTAAACAATATTCTATTATTGAATACAAAGGGGTAAGAGTATATCCCAAGAATAGATATATTGATACATAATATGTCAACTAAATGTCCGAAATATGAGAGAAAAACAAGACATATATACCCTTTATTATATTCCTCTTCCACCAAATTGAATGAGAGGGTAAAAATAAAAAGAACACATTTCCCTTTGACCTCTCACTTTCCCCTAGTGTGGCAAATTATTAAAGATTCGTGGTCATATATATACTATAATTGGACGCTATCATTTTCCTTTCACTGTAAATTAAAAATGGGTTGTCTTTCCAATCATTTTCTTGTATACAACTCAAGGATAGGATCATCTTATATGGATATCTTCGATCTACTATAAAAAGTCCACGTCCTCTCCTAATTGTTACTCACAATAACAAAATTAGAATTTTGCTAAGATTGTTCAAGAATTAATATATACGTAGAATTGACATAGTTAATTATTAAATTGGTGTTAAAAAAATACATCTGAACTATCACTTTTTCGTAAGTTTACTATCTAAACTATCATGTGTGTGAGTTTTCTACCTGTACTATCATCATTTATTTACCAAAACACACCAACTATTTAGTTGTTAGTTTTTCTACCTCATCGTTCGGGTAGGAAAAGTGAACAACTAATAGTTGAGATGTGTTTTAATACATAGTTGATGATAATTCAGGTAGAAAACTGATATAATTAATAGTTTATGTCGGAAACTCACGACTAAAGTGATATTTCAAGTGTTTTTTACCATTATCTCTTATTATATAGAGTTAGGTGGAGAAGCATTTCTACTATTTTGTTGCCTAGTTTGATCTCACGTTAATTTTCTAAAATGTATACACAAAATCTTTTGATTAAATATACCTAGAACATGGGATAAATGAGTTACTAATAATTTAAAAGGTATCAGAATATGATTGGTCGCTGTCATTTTCCCTTAACTGTAAATTAAAAATGGTTTGTCTTTCCAATCATTTTCTTGTATACAACTCAAGGATAGGATCATCTTATATGGATATCTTCGATCTACTATAAAAAGTCCACGTCCTCTCCTAATTGTTACTCACAATAACAAAATTAGAATTTTGCTAAGATTGTTCAAGAATTAATATATACGTAAAATTGACATAGTTAATTATTAAATTGATATTAAAAAAATACATCTGAACTATCACTTTTTTTGTAAGTTTACTATCTAAACAATTATATGTGTGAGTTTTCTACCTGTACTATCATCATTTATTTACCAAAACACACCAACTAATAGTTGGGGTGTGTTTTGATACATATTTGGTGATAATTCAGTAAGAAACAGATATAGTTAACAGTTTAGGTTGGAAACTCACGACTAAAGTGATAGTTCAGGTGTTGTTTTTACTATTTTCTTCTAATTATATAGAGTTAGGTGGAGAAGCATTTCTACTATTCTGTTGCCTAGTTTGATCTCACGTTAATTTCCTAAAATGTATACGCAAAATCTTTTGATTAAATATACCTAGAAAATGGGATAGATATACCTTTCTATAGGGATTTGTTGGGTGTAAAACACACAAGTAACGCACAGCGGAAGTTTAAAATTTTGAGTAAACTTACTTGCTCCAACAAACGTTTCAGTATTATGCGATAATTATAATCTGCAAAGACAGGAAGAAAACTTACAGTTTAAGCTTTGTTAATCTTTACTAAAGGGAGCGTACGCGATTGTCAATCCGGGTGAAAGCCTTGCTTCGGTATATTCCTTTGCCCAAGAAAGCTAGGAAATCTTGGTAGAGGTTTGAGAGAATTTTATTTTCTGAACTCTGAGTTCAGAAAATGGAAAAAGTGAGTCTGAAATTATGGGTTAAGTGTCAAATATATAGTGGAGGAAACCCTAAACCAAATAAGATTTGGATCAGGCTTCAAGACCTGACCCTAAACCAAATCAGAATGTTATTGGACGCTATCATTTTCCTTTCACTGTAAATTAAAAATGGGTTGTCTTTCCAATCATTTTCTTGTATACAACTCAAGGATAGGATCATCTTATATGGATATCTTCGATCTACTATAAAAAGTCCACGTCCTCTCCTAATTGTTACTCACAATAAACAAAATTAGAATTTTGCTAAGATGGTTTAAAAATTAATATACAAGTAGAATTGACATAGTTAATTATTAAGTTGATGATAAAAAACACGTCTGAACTATCACTTTTTTCATGAGATTACTATCTGAACTATCATGTGTGAGTTTTCTATCTATACTATCCTCATTTATTTACCAAAACACACCAACTATTTAGTTGTTCATTTTTTCTACCCCATCGTCCGGGTAGTAAAAGTGAACAACTAATAGTTGAGGTGTGTTTTGATACATAGTTGATGATAATTCAGTAAGAAACGGATATAGTTAATAGTTTAGGTTGGAAACTCACAACTAAAGTGATAGTTCAGGTGTTGTTTTTACCATTTTCTCCTAATTATATAGAGTTAGGTGGGGAAGCATTTCTACTATTCTGTTGCCTAGTTTGATCTCACGTTAATTTCCTAAAATGTATACGCAAAATCTTTTGATTAAATATACCTAGAACATGGGATAGATATACCTTTCCACAAGCGATATTTCGGAGATTTGTCGAAATCCTTTACTAGATATATGTATGTATTAGTAGATGATAATCAAATTGAAAATATTGGGTATAAATAAATAAAAGGATATGACATGCTTGTCATTATAGTGATGTCTTTAAATGTTGACATATACTTATGACGGTATGTTGACACCAATTTTGTCCATCTCCTTCAATCAATAACCAATAAATTAAATAATTTTTTTTTTAAAACTGCAATTTTACATCGCAAAAATAATCTCTACACCAATAATATATGTATAATAAACATATACATGCGTAAATAAGGAGTTTGATAATGGCACCGCACCTTACGTAGAGTATTAAGCACTTCGGGTCTCGCACTCGCATTTATCAATTTTAAGCCCTATTCTATTTCCATTAATTCTTAATAATTTTAATAATAATAAATATGTAAATAAGTAAATAATTTAGCAATAACGTCGTGTCAAATAGCATAGTCGCATTTATTAATACGCAAAGCAATTTCATAATTATTGTAATAATTTAAACCCAAGATAAAATTAATAAAGCACCTAAAGTCATATCAAGATAATTTAATTTTAGCTCAAATAATAAAAAATAAGGCACAATAAATAAGATTTTAAATAAAAACACCGCATTTTACGTAAAAGCATTAAGCAATCCTTAAATATCATATCTGCATTTAACATTTAAATAATTTAATCTAAACTCCATTCAATTTTAATTTAACATCGCAAAATACACATAATAAGTAAGTTTTAATAACGGCATCGCATTATAAAAATTAAGCACTAATTAAATAGCACGCCCGTCTTTATTTTTATAATAATTTAAACTCAAGCTTAGACTAATAAACACCTAGGGTTAATTTAATTCACCACTAATTAAATAATACACCTAAAATTATAACACACTACCCAAATTAAATACCTAATACCTAAATAATTCACAACCCAACTACCCAACCCAGCAGGCCCAATACCCGCAAGCCTCATCTGCCCCTTTATCTTTTCCCCTCGTCCAGCCCACCTTCTCCTTTTCCTTAAAGACCTAGACTTCATCCTCTTCAAAAGATGAAACCTAAAACCTAAGGAGGTCCGCCGCACTCCTTACCCCCCCTCCCCACTCCATCGCCGCACCTGCCCTTGCCGAGATTCTCGCCTGAGAATCCGGCGACCTTCCTTACCCATGCACACCCAGCCAGCTCACTGAATCCTCACCCAAGTTAGCACTAAATCGCACTAAATCATTCCAAATATACACCCGAAAATCTTACACCAAATCGTCTAAAATCCTTACCATAACCAGATGACAATAAGAATCAAGCACAAATCTCGTCGAATCAGTACCCAAATCGCACAAAATCAGTCGAAAATCGCATCAATACTTACCAACACTGGAACCCGAATTAAGGCTATATAAAGATAGCAACATACACACAGAAGGGGGGGATTTTTTGACAGACAGAGTTCCTAAGTCTTAAGTTGTTATAGAGCACCCACAGCAAAAAAAATCTCGATTCTGACAGCCGCTTTACCATCGAAAATTAGTTAGTTAGCAAGAAGCCTTTGAATCTCAAGCTCGTTTTTTTAGCAGAAGTTTCATCCTCCAATCGCATAAAACACAAACCCCTTGAGTGTCGTCGACGTTCGAAACGCCGCCTCAGTTCGTCACCCGGGGAAGGTAAATTCAAAATACCCCTCAGATTATTTTTCTAATTTTATTGTCTTTCTTTTGTGTTAATCGTTTGTGATCTGATTTGATATTCTTTGTGAGTTGGCTTTGATTAATTTATGTGTCTTTGTATATTCGACTCATGTTCGGGCCCAAATTAGATATCATGCAGTCAACTTATTATCGATTAGCATATATTTAAAAGGATTGATTCATTAATAAGGTCAAATACTTATTGTTATGAAATGTTAACTAACTGAATAGTTATGTGATTCGTGAATGGTATACGATAGGCTGCTTTTAAATCTTCATTATTGGAAAACTTGAATGCCAGGGTTTGGATTAATAAGTATGAAACTTTGTGTATACCTTCTGGTCTGGATCATTGTGGATCTTTATGGATCAGCTGTAGATCAGAAATGTTGAAATATGTTTTCTTGTGAGCCCATATACCCAGCTCAACATATTTGAACCTGGAAAGATAATGGTGTGATAGTGTTTGATAACCACTCTAATCACATCATACATTGTCCAGAAGTGTTTGATAACCTGATTGTATGCTAGTTCAAGATAACCAGTTTTGTCCAGCTAAAAGTATCACCATGTGGTTGTTTATCTACCCCCAGTCCAGTATGTTGTGGGATTGATCATGTTCTGCCTTCTCTTATGAATGTCATTATATTCAATTAATGAGTATGGAAATAATCTGATATACTTAATGTTATCATTGGTTGTTCGTGTAATCATTTTATCTCTCATAATGTGAGGTGATTACCTGCTTGTACTACATGCCTTAGTACCAAATTATATCTAGATTAGCATGAGTATTGTCTTAAATTATGTGATATCATATTTGGTTTGCTGAATTGGTCATGTGTCTGTCCCTGCTGTTGAAATTCCGCATCTATGCAAGTTAGGAGTATATTGTCTAGATGTTGGTCTCCTCTATTCCTCTCCAAACACCCCTAAGGATATAGCTAGTTTATTCTGAGTGTCCTTTCATCCTTTTATATATTATCATAAACATGTATCTGTAAATACGGGCATAGTCTTGCTTCTGATTTGTTGGACCTGAAGTGATACACTTCGAAGTATGCACGACACACTTGTCTAATATAAATCCAGTGTATATAATGGGTATATGCATGTATATCTTTCAGGTGTATCAAATAATCATATATATCACATCCCTATTTGGTTATGTGCATGGGCTTACATATAAATGATTATTTATTAAATGGGCCTATCATATATCTGAGTCGATCAGTTTTTTGTGTGAAATTTTGGATCTACCATTTATTGTGGGACGATATAATCGAATGAAATTTGGATTATATATATGTCTAACTTATATGAGTATTTTATCTACTTGTATTATCGATAAAGTTTGGGTATATGCTAATCCTTTTCCTCCTTTTCTTTCTTATTTTACATGACATGCATCGGGAGAATAATCAAGAGTCTCGGTATGAGACTCATCATGATTTCCATATCGCCGTCCACACTTTTGCCGCAGGGCTTCCAAACAACAATGGGATGGAATGACGTCGTCATCCGCTCTAGACATTACCTCAACTCCAATCTCATTCCTTCATTGCCTATTTATTTATTTATTATTGTGATAAATATATTTGTTAACTTTGTAATTAATAGGATAACTAACTCTACTAGTCCTTGAATACATTGGAAGGGTAGTTTAAAAGATGAATCCATTCCTTATTTATTTTAGGTTCATCATATAGATCTAAATCTAAAATAATTCAACTAACTCTAGCTATGCTTTAGTCATATAGTCAATATATCATTCCATGTCTAATTCTTAAGAAAAATAAATTTTCTCATAAGCTCTTCATTAACCTTATCAATTTTTGTACTATCTTACGTTGTTTAAATATACATTTCATCAAAGACCAAATTTGCATTTCATCCTAATATATGTTTATTTATAAAGTATTTTTATACAATGCCTTCTAAATACATATTTTATCCAAAAATTAGCTTATATATATATTCTACAAAAACAATTTTTTTTTACCAAAAACAAATTTTTTAAGCACTTACCACATCTTTGTTTGAAATGTTTTTTTAGCATGCATTCTTTAACATAAATAATTGACTTAGGTTTGAACGGATAACCGCAAGTTAGCGGATCTTAAAGGATGCCTCACCCCTTCCCTTTAGGATAATAAAGAACTCTTATCCAGAATCTTATTAAGTTTAGCAGACATTAAAATGGAGTTAATGTTAACTTTAATTAGTTGACATTTAGGTGTCCTAATTCACCCAATTAATTAGGTGACTACTCCCTTAACACTTAACATTTTACATTTTGGGGAGGATAACCATTCCGTCGCGCATTCAAGCCTGAGAGTTCAAAATCAGGTGCGACAGCATGTCGACTTCACTGGGGAAATTTAGGTTCTTAACCATAATAAACATAGGTTAATTATTGTGCTTTATTTTTCTTTATTTTTCTTATTTGCTTAATTGCTTATTTTGTATTTCACACTTATTTGCTTTTATGTTTTGCCTAAACTATTCTACTTTACATATAAATATTTGCATATTGTCTTAACTACTATTTGTTACTGCTTTCCTTAAACTGACATTTCGCTCATATTTCTTCCACTCTAGAAAATTCACACAATCACACACTACATGCGAGGTGCGCTTGGTGCATCAGCAAAATTCTTTCTTCAAAACCCAAATTTAGGAGAGTTGGTAATATACGCGGAGTGTCCGGTCTAACCGGTGGCCGCGTAGCCTTCTCACTCGAGTTGTCCGCTCGGGAACCTTGCGTCTAGTGAGCCAAATCTTAGAAACTTAGGATAGAGCTATACCACCCCTCATTTTAAGGCATGCATGCATTTACCCTAGGTAGGTCAGTCCTTGGCATTGACACCACAGTTAGGAAGCCCACATAATTGTCGAAGGTTTTTTTTTTTACAACCCAACGACCAACAACATATTGTGTATCACGTGATATTGATGGACGAATCCGAGCCTAACGTGACATGCTAGCATTGGGAAATTTTGTATTTATTTTTTGGTTTTATGTATAGGATGATCAGTATTCCAACAATCCCTGAAATCAGAATGGTGAGTGGTGTTCCGACAAAGCTAAAGATTTGGTGGGAGAATTTCGACGGCAACAACAAAATGATCATCAGAAGCAAATTAAGTTATCTCATGGCTTTGTTTGACATCACTCCAGATCAGCATATACTTAGGGCCTTGATTCAGTTCTGGGATCCGGATAGGGTAGTGTTCAGATTTCAAGACTTCGAACTCACCCCCACGTTGGAAGAAATCAACTACGTCACGAGCTTAGCTTACCAAGGCAGAGGACAAATCATCCCTTATAGTCAATCTGGAAAGAGATTCTTGCATTACATGGGCCTAAAAAACACAAAGGAACTCCGTTGTTTTGAAAATAATTGGGTTTCCCTAGATTATCTGTACGAGAGATATGGTCGCCAAAATAGCTATCAGTCGTTTAGAAAAGAATTCTCTTGCGATGCAGGACGGGAAAACTAGGCGACACATCTGCGTTACGTTGCTCTGTTAGGCACTCTAGTGTTTCCACTCGAGCATGGACGGATCAGCACATGCATATGTTTTGTGACCCGAATGGTTTTTGAAGGAATTAGTGGCACGCAACTTACTTTGGTCCCCATGATCCTAGCTGAGATATTTCGAGCTCTAGGGAAATGCAAGCGAAGGGAAACCAATTTCTTCGAGGGATGCAATCTCATCTTACAGATGTGGGCCATGGAACACTTTTATCAGCGATCGAATATGACAGACATTTATTTTAGCAATGATTATAGGATTGTGAGTTTTTACGATAGGATGAAGCGATTTGTGTCGCCGGTCGGTACTAGGGATTGGTATGAATTTCTGGCATCCCGCACTAGCAACCAAGTACAATGGAGGTACCCACTGCTATCCCGTGTCAACAAGGCTTATGTAAGGAGCAAAGACCATTATTACATCGAGCTCATCGGATTAAGGGGACTTCAGCCATATGCTCCGCTGCGTGTACTCCGCCAGTTTGGTCAAGAACAAGTGATCCTTCTCCGATCGGACATGAAGGATTTAGAGGTCGCGTTTGGGGCAGGTTGCACCTTTCCCAGAAAGAGGCAAATCCTTGATGAATGGAACAACATTGAGAAAATAAATGTCAAATATGAGCAAGCAGGAGGTACACCTGAATACTATGCATGGTTCAAGGAAGATTGTGGCAGTCCGAGTCCCAAAGGCAAACAACAATTGGGTAAAAGTTTGCAGATTAGAGAGCAACGCCATCTCCCCTGAGATGTGGGATCAACTACAAAATATCATGCAATATTTGGAAAATGCAGGAGCAGGGCCTAGCAACACCATTACACCACCACCACATTCTCCGTCAACATAATGTAGCATTAGGAATAATATTTAGTTTTGACATTTCTTTGTTGCAATTTAATCTTAGTTTTTTTTTCTCCCAATAAAAGCATTTCGATCCGATGGCTCGGACTAATCCATCATTATCTCATATATGATGCTTAGGCCTACCTCTGGCATAATAGAGGCCCCTTGCACATTAGGACGCACATTTTTGAAGCTTCATTATATGCCCCCATATGTTCTTCTATTTATGTTGATGCTAACACATGTTTCACACAAAAGGGATTTTACTGTACTACTCCCCTCCTCGGCTAGTTTGTGTTGGCAAGCACTGACTGAACACCCATATTTCACAAGATCCAAAGCACGAGCAACAAAAATGAATGATTCAGGGGGTAAACGAACATGATGGCTTGGGACTCATTGCCATTCAACGAGAGGAACCAGAAACATCAGAAAGGGGGAATGCCACATCTTCCGACGAATACCTCACTCAAGTACTGAAACAAATGGCGGTCATGCAAGCGGAAATGGATCGACTCCGAGACATCACTAAGCTATCCATAAGCCTCAATGCACAGCTACCCACACTTCCAAATTCACCGTCTTTTCGACGCCCTCCCCAACACCCAACAAATAACCCGCAGCCCACCAATCCACAACACAACAACACACCTCCTCCTAACCCACAAACCACAAATGACCCTAACCCGTACATGCCTCAACCCCAGATTATACAAACCGCCCTGCCCACCCAAGACAACCAACCTGCCCAACCCGCACCAATGACATACCACAACAAACAATACGGACCACCCATATATGTGACCCATTCCCCACATCTCAACACACCCATACCAATACCTTCCCCGGAGTTTGCTCAGTATGAAGAGATGGAGAAAAGGACAAGAACGTGGACAGATGAAAACATGGCTAGAAAAATCTATGATTTGAATGAAGCCTTTAAGAGCATTCAAGCGAACAAGGGCCATGAAGGATTAGAGTACGAGGACTTGTGCATGCATCCCGACGTCGAGCTGCCAGTCGGATATAAAGTACCAAAGTTTGACATGTTTGATGGCAAAGGTAATCCTCGTGCACATTTGAGGTCCTACTGCGACAAGTTAGTGGGTGTGGGAAGGGATCAGTCGATCATCATGAAGCTGTTTATTAGGAGCTTGACTGGAGAAGCCTTGGACTGGTACACTAGCCAGGATCCAATCAAATGTCGTAGTTGGGGGGAGATGGCACAGGACTTTGTGGACAGATTCAGATTTAATACTGAAAACGTCCTGGATAGATTCTACCTCATGAAATTGGAGAAAAAGTCGACAGAGACTTTTAGTGAATATGCGATGAGGTGGAGGTCTGAAGCAGCAAAGGTCTAGCCGCCTATGGCAGAAAGTGAAATGACAACACTATTTGTACAATCCCTAAAGGACCCCACGCACTATGAGAGGCTGATTAGCGTCATTGGGCGTAATTTTTCTGAAGTAGTAAAGATGGGAGATTTTGTGGAAGAGGGAATTAAAACAGGTAGAATCACGAATCTGGCTTCTTTGCAAGCAACAAGCAAGGCAATACAATCAGAATCAATCGGAGGAATGAATAAGAAGAAAAAGGATGGAGCAGCCCCTATCATGACGGTACAACAACACAAAACAAATCAAACCCCGACATACCAACCCCAAACATACCAACCCCAAACCTACCAACCCCAAACCTACCAAACCCCTACGTACCAAAGTCCGACGTTCCAAAACCCTCACTATGATCACTTTAGCCAAAATACTCCCCCGTACTATCAACCTTCACCCGTCTCATACCCTGTCTACACCACCCAACCGATATACAATCCGTCACGGGCGTTCGCCCACACAAATCCCTCACAATACCGACCAGCATACCCACCCCCACAATAATACCACGCATAAAACACACCCAGACCCTGAACCAACACCGAGAGGAAACCCACAAAACCATACACCCCGTTGGCCGAACCATATTCCCAACTATATGAAAGACTGAGAGTCGCTGGTTTCATACAACCGATCCCAGGACGAACTCCAAATCCACTCCCACCATGGCATGATGAGAATAAGCATTGTGCATACCACTCTGGAGCATTCGGACACGATACAGATAGTTTTTATGCTTTGAAAAACAGAATTGAGGAGTTAATCAAAGAGGGAGCTATTCAGTTGAAAGAGCCTTCCCCTAACGTCAACAACAATCCCTTGCCAAATCACGACAATGCTGGCGTGCACATGATCACCCTTGATGATGGGTACGATCTGGAAGGGACCATCGTGCCAATCAAAGAGAAAGAGACAGGGAGATCTTCAGCCCACATTGCTCATGTGATTACCACCAAGGTTAGGTCGCCGTTGGAAATAGAGTTGAGCCGTCATAAGCCTCTAATGCCAGCCTTAGTACCAGGTTGGAGCCACTCGATCAAATAACATAATGAGGGTAAACAGAAACAGATGGTAGAAGTTGCTGCGGCGGGGGTGACGAGGTCCGGACAACGTTACGCATCTGTAGAAGTATCACGAAAGATGCCCCAGAAAAAGGCTGTGACCGAACCAGAAGTAGAGGAATTTTGGAGAAGAATGCCTACAGGAGACTATTTCATTGTAAAACAGTTGAGTAAAACACCAAAGACAAATTTCTATCACATCACTGATGAATTCAGAAACCACGGATCTCTTTGATAGAGGTTTTGAGAGAGGCTCGTGTTACCGAGATCATTGATGAAAACTTCTCGATTGATCGAGCAAATTAAAGAGGTACAAAAGATAATCTTCCATGAGAGTGAGTTACCTCCTGAGGGTCGTGGACATAATAAGGCGTTAAACATAACAGTCAGGTGTGCTAATAAGTTTATCTCTCGAGTTCTGATCGATGGAGGGTCAGCTGTTAATGTATGCCCTTTGGATACTCTTCGAACTTTAGAAGTCGACATTGGGAAAATCCGTGAGAGCTACATGAGGGTAAAAGGTTTCGATGGGACTCGGCGAGCGTCGCAAAGTAGATTGACTTGACACTGCATATTGGGCCCGCAGAGTTCGTGATAGAATTCCAGGTATTGGACATATCCACATGCTATAATTTATTACTTGGGAGGCCTTGGATCCACGTGGTCGGAGCCATCCCTTCCACTTTGGATCAAGTCTTGAAATTCATCTGGAATCATCATGAAGTTGTGGTTGAGGGAGACAAGGACAACACTGCTAACACCAAAGGGACAATTCCAGTCATCGAGAGTATGGAAAGGCTAGATGGGTCTGTTTACCATATGAACAAGATCATAGACGTTAGCAAGGCTAAAGGAATGCGACTACCCCGCACTCCCAAAATGGTGGCCCGAGAGATGCTAAGAAATGGTTTCGAGCCAGGTCGAGGACTTGGACCAAAATTAGGAGGGATCACAGAGCCGATTCACCTGCCGGAGAAGAAGGAAACTTTTGGCCTCAGATATCAGCCCACTACCGAGGAGATGTTGTTATTTGATCACAGAAGGAAGGGTGAGTCTCATCTACCAAGACCTGTTCCGCCCCTGAATCATTCATTTATCAAAGCATACACTGCTCAGCTACCAGAAGAGGATGATGCAGACATTCTGGCGGAGGGACTTCAAGGCCTTTTCATTTCTGAGGAAGAAGCAGAGTGTCATGCGATTTTGGAAGACTACGCAGATGACCAGTGTCACGACCCGACCTCGGGCCCGCGACTGGTGCCTTACCCCGGGCACCCTAGTGATACAACATCAGAGAAAATCAGCAAAAATAAAAACTTAAACATGAAACAAGATATAAAATAAGAAACAGGCTAACCAAAACGGTCACCTTTTTGTATATATACAAAATCTGAACAGTTACATCCTTTACAACCCTGCCCACAATAGTACTACAAACCTCTAAGAGTTTTATAACAACAACGACGGGACAGGGCCCCGCCATACCCCTGAATGTACAAGAACCTACAATCTCAGGGAATCATACCAAAAGATAAGCCTCCGTAGAAACGGAGCTTCCCAAAACGCTGAACTGTGATCCTAAGAGCAAGGATCAACAACCGGTGTACCTACTGCGGATTTAACGCAGCCCCGGGCGAGGTCGATAACAGTACCAAGTATGTGAAATCGAAAATATCAGAATGAAATCATAACAGTCTATATAAAACAGGAGACAAGTATGATAACCAAACTACAGTACACCATATATAAACAGTCATGTCAAGTCAGGGACTCACGCCCTCAAAGTCATCACTCATGCCCGTGGAATTCCTTCCTCATCACGCCTATGACATAAATCATATTCACGTGACGCGCTCGTGACATCTTACCTCATTGTTTGCAATACATATACAATACATATATATATATATATAACATGCCCCCGGCATCCCTCCTCGTGGGTACATGTCTTCATGGGGAACTCATCCATGGAGTAATGATCGTGCATAACGTGCCCCTAATCCCTCATCGCGGTGCAGTCTTCACGGGAGCTAGCCCATGGGGTAATAATATAACATGCCCCCGGAATCCCTCATCGTGGGTACATGTCTTCATGGGGAGCTAGCCCATGGAGTAGAAATATAACATGGTCGCATGCCCCGGCATCCCTCATCGTATAAGTGTCGCGCCCTTTTTCGGCCGCGGCATTTATTTTCTAAACTCCTGCTGCTCAAATTAAAAAGGTTAGAAAAAAAAAATGCTAAAAGAAAGTTAAAGAAATGTTTAAGGTATTAAAAATGCTAAAGAAGTTAAAATTGTAAAAGAGGCTAAAAGTGCAAAAGATGCTAAATGCTGAAAAAGGGTGCTAAAATGCTAAAGGGTTGCTAGAATGCTAAGGTTCATGAGTCGCCACCTAATTAATTGGGTGAATTAGGACACCTAAATGTTTAACTAGTTTGAAGTAAAACATTAACTCCATTTTAATGGTCTGCTAAACTTAATGAGATTCTGGGTAAGGGTTCTTTATTATCCTAAAGGGAAGGGGTTAGGCACCCTAAAGGATCCGCTAACTTGCGGTTGTCCGTTCAAACCTAGGGTTAATTATTTATTGCTAAGAATGCATGTTTGAAAGATATTTTTTGGCAAAAAGATTGATAAGATTAGTGACGTAAAACACATATAGAGTTTAAAGCATGCCCTATATTATTTATGAAAAATATGTCATGCAAAGTGGACTTATTGATTAAATGTATACATTTGCCTATCTTGATTAGTATACTACATGCTTAAAAGGGGCTTCCTTAGTATATATGTATAAATAAAATTTAATATGGATTTTATAGCAAATGGTTTAGGGATATTGAAAAATAATATCCTAGCTACATGATTAATTATGCAAGTTAGGATTATTAGGTGATTTAATATAGCTTAAGCTATGTATGGATAATCTAAAATATTTAATTCGAAGGGAAACAAATTGCTAATTAACTACCTTCTAATCTATTGACTTAAGGTTTGACATTCTAAGAATTCTACTAATAATGTAATGTTAGACAATTAATTACACAAATAAATAGGGTGAGGATATGAATTGATAAGGACTCTGAAGAAATGGCGAAGTCATTCGCCGGTGGCTTGGAATTTCTGATGCGGATAAAGAATGCACATAGATGCGGGTGAATGCAGATCTTCATTTGTTGTAGCTTGTGATGAGTCTCGCCATGAGACTCTTCGTTTCGCTCCAATGCATGCCATGTAAAAAAAAGATAAGGAAAGAAAAGGATTAGTTAAATGGACTATATATTCAACAAAAGGAAACTTATCAAAGAGCAAACAAAACATTAATAATAAAATTCATGCACATACAATTCACCATTGAAGGGCGTGCCAGACCCAAAGATGTTTAAATTTTTTTTTTAAAAAAAAAAGTTGGGCACTTGGGCCGTAGATAGGCAGCAGCAGACCCACGAAACAAGCCCAAACAAAGAGATTTTCAGATTTTTAGAGAAAGGAACAAAGGCAATTCCCAAGATACAGTTTTAATACGCAGATAACAAAGGACGCGCTAAAGAAATAGTTCATACAACATGCTGATTATATGTATCAGGCTTAAACACATTATACATATCCAGCTTAGGCAACAAGTACAAACATTTATAATCCAGAACAAGAATATGGCTACTGGACTAATTTTATCAAAATTAATCCAACATATCGAAACAAGGTTTAACAGGTAAGGTGATGGGCTCGGCAGAATGCAAAAAGAGAAGAGAAGGGAGAATAAATATACTAGTTAGAGGATAACTATACTCATCTGTGCAAACTAAAATATACTAGCGAGAGTAGGTTAATTCCAACTATTTCATTGGCTCAATTTAACACAGTGAAGTAGGAAAAGGACGAGCAAAGGGGTGGGCTCAAAATATTGAGAGAATGCAAAGCAAATAAACAAAGAATGAGCTAAGCCCATAAATATCCTAGGATGGCAAATAGGGATGACATGCTAAATGACGGTACTACCTACAATATATTATATCACATATCTCTGGCTCATATATATCCAAACATAAGCACAAGATACAAGAATTTATAGCTTAAAGAGAAAAAAAATGCAACTTGATTAACTACAAGCACTGTTTCATTAACAAATAACAAGGCCAAGCACAAACATTTTACCAAACAATCTAACATGACTGAATCTATATTGATTATCTAGGGGACTTAGTGGTTTCCGAACTCAAGAGATATACAAGATATGGGCTAGTAATTGTGCAACCTTCTTTGACAAAGCAGTTGTATATCAAGCAAAAACTCATCATGTTAAGATATGATACACACATACCTTAACCAAATGGCAATAAAACATTAGAGGCGTATGCAAACAGGTTCAAAGTCTCATATATAGCTAAGTGCTCAAACAAGTGATCTAATCATACCGAATAGGGATGCAGGAAAAAGATTCATTTAGCACTTGAGCATATAAGCATACCATAACTACCTCGGCTCCCATACTTCTTTTGAGTTCGAAATATGGCATAGATAAATTACTTAAATAGACTCCCAGTTGTCTTAAATAGAGGCAAAACAGGGCTGAGAGCTAATGTCATCCTAAACATGTGGTTCTGAGCATGGAATGAGATTCATATGGTATGGGAATGACCCAAGAGATACACAGATTTGAGAAAAAAGAAATGTAGTTAACAGATATATCATGCATTAGAAAAACAAGTAACTTGCACCTCGACAACAGATAGAGACACCTGGACTATAAGTAAAGAACAAAGAACAGGACATTAGAATGGGAAGGGCCTGGACAGTGGCGGTAATGCCCTCGATTGACACAGGCAGCGCTTAACTTTGTGCCTACTACTAATGGCACAAATCATTATTGAACCAATATTAAGAGTAACAAAACATATATACGATAATGGGGAAGTAAGCCTAACATCGCATGTTCAAATATTGATGACTAGCAAAACCGGCGGGCAAGTCGCCAAACCATACCAAATCGAAAGAACTTTACTACTCCGATATCATGTTCTATTAAGCGAGTGATTACAGTAAGCGTGAATCCATTTCATGATTTCGATAAACGACAACAAACTTAGGCTAACCAAAACTGATTAACATAACATAATATTTAGGCATAGACTAACGACAAGACCGAGTTTAACAGATTAACTAACATAGAATACAACAAATGCATAAGGGACATAGGATATATGACTCAACGTATTTAGCTCTCGATAGTCCAAATGGACAGATTAACAAATAACTTTAACGATGGCGGATCATCTTCTACGCATCAATGAACACAAATATGAATGAACCTATACATGTTTAGTCATAAAAGAGACACGCAACAATACAAAATGGATCGAGAAGAATTCGTTTTACCTTCTCCGAAGCGACCCGGCAACAGCGTCAAGTCGCGGTCCACTGACGGTTTTGGGTTTTGCAATGCGAAAAGATAGGTTATTTGCTGATTTTTTTGGTTAGAATTGAAAGAAAGGGTTTCAAATTCTCGCTTCGCGATGCTAATCGTTCGACGCCGAGACCCTAACTCCTCGATGCTTTCTTCATCGCGCGCCGTGGTTGTGCTCGTCGTGTTGTGCTCGCCGTGTTGTGCTCTGTCTGTGATATCGTTTGTGCACCACGATATGACGCATTTCTTCTCCCGAGCTCTCGCTTGTCCTCGAATCCTCAATCGATTGGGTTCTTGACTGCCGCTAAGGGGGAATGTATCAAACCGATCCCTGCCCTCCTATGCCTATTGCATGTGCTTTATATAGCCCTCGTTTGGGTTCTAAGTTTGGTAAGCAATTCAAGGCTGATTTCGTGCTGATTGTTTACTAAAACAGGTGCTGATTTGGTTCGATTTGAAGTTCGATAAGGTAACAATTTGAAGGAAAATGGTTTTATGGAAAGGATAGCCGGCTAGGTGCGTGGTAAGGAAGGTCGCGGATTTTCCACTCAAAATCCGCGAGATTCGCGGAAGGGCGCATGGCGGTTTTTCTCTTGTGGTTCGTTGTTTACGTTTTGTGTTCTTCTTGTAAGATGAAGTAAAAGGTCTTGATAATAGAAATGAATTGGTGAGGCAAAAATAAGGCGACGGGTTTGGGCCAAGGCGTGAGGGCTGGGTTATTAATTAATTAGGGTATTAGATTAGTTAAGTTATTTAATTGGTTTTAGGCTTAGTTAATTAGTTAGCTAATTTAATTAATTAATTAAGGCCTTTAGGTATTTAATTAGTTAGGTTATTTAATTAGTATTAGTTAGTGATTAGTATTAGTTTTAGGCTTAGTTAATTAGCTAATTAATTCTAGGCAAGTGTATTAATAATTGATTAGTGATAACTTAAATTAACACATGTGATTAAACTAATTAGGTGCTTCATTAATCTAATTGTTATAATAAATAAATGCGGGCGTGCTATTTACTTAATGCTCAATACTTTAGAATGCGACGCTATTATTTAAAATCTTATTATTATGCATTATTGCAAAATTAAAATTGAATTGAGTTTATATTAAATTACTTAAATGCCGAATGCAAGTACGATATTGTTTAAAGCCTTATAAATGCGACGCTATTAAATGCATATATTAGATTAAAAAATTGACTTTAAATTACAAATGATTACTAATTAATGCGCTTATTAATGACACGACGTTATCGCTAAATTATTTATTTTATGCATTTATTAATTATTTAAGAATTACGACAAAGCTTAAAGTTAATAAAGTGCGCGGGACTCTAAATGCTTAAAACTCTACGTAAGACGCGATGTCGTTATTAAATTAATTATTTATGCTCAGATTTAATGTTTTATTCACGTGATTTTATTATAAAAATCCTAAAAAATTATTTTACAAAATTAGTGTAATTTTATAGTTAATGGCTGGACGGGAGGGTCAAAATTGGGTGTCAACAGATGTCCCTCTTTGTATGGAGATGATGGAAGAATCTTCGGACAAAGACGTTGACTCATAGCCAATTTTGTCTCGATCTTCGCAAATGAAAGCTTGTGCAGGTGTGCAAAAAAAAATCAAAAAGCGTCTAGTGTCGAGTTATGACGACATCGGGTTACCATGGTCTAAACACCCAGCGGCTAACGCGACTCAAAGCTGTCGGTGTCGAGTTACGACGACACCGGGCTACCATGGTCAAAACACCGCGCGCTAACGCGACTTAAAGCCGCCCTGTCGAGTTATGATGACACCGTTATGGTGCAAAAAGTAAAAGAAAATAATCGCTTGAACTCAGGGTGCATCGCTATGGCTTGTGGTGCTGGGTTCTATGGTGATGGAGCGAGTGGACCGACGCTTGAGGCCGCTTCTGCCAATCGTTGGGAAGGTTGGCCCCCCAACAGATTGCCCCGGTTCGCTGTAAGAGAAAATCCACGTTGTGCTCTTGCCGCTGCATGCTAAGACTTGAACAAACGGTTAGTGCATAACTGCTAAGGCAAAATAATTTTAAAAACAATGAATCGTGAATAGAAAAGATTATCCCGCAAAACGCGACGCTTGTGTTGATGCGATTTTGCGAACGCTGTGATTTTCGCCCCGCACGCACGTGTTGCGATTGTGAACGCGGGTATGTTGTCTCGCTGCAATTGTCCCCGTACTAAAGCTCAAGAAAGAGTTAGTGCATAATCGCTAAGACGTAATAATAAAGCATGCGTAGAAATGCAATTTCGGAGTATAGAAATCGCCCTCGCGTGATATCACGATGGCGCGTTGCGGACTTGTTGTCTTGATAAGCCGCCGCTTGAACGTGTTCCTTGGCGCCGTTGCGTAGACTTGCTGGCCGATAACGTCATTGTCCGACGTATTCCGCCGTGGCGCCGTTGCATGGACTTGCCGACACGCCGTTGTTCGACGGCCGTTCTTGGCGCCGTTGCACGGACTTGGCCGATTACGCCGTTGTTTGGGCGACGTTCCGCCGGGCGCCGTTGCATGGACTTGCCGATTACGCCGTTGTTTGACGTGCCGCCGCGCCGCTGCACGGACTTGGCCGACACGCCGTTGTGCGGACGCGCTGGCCGGGCGCCGTTGCATGGACTTGCCGATTACGCCGCTGTCGACGGGCGTGTTGCCGGGCGCCGTTGCATGGACTTGCCGATTACGCCGTTGTCCGACGCGTTGCCGGGCGCCGTTGCATGGACTTGCCGATTACGCCATTGTTCGACGTTCGCCGGGCGTCGTTGTATGGACTTGCCGATTACGCCGTTGTGCGGACGTGCCGCCGCGCCGCTGCACGGACTGGCCGATCACGCCGTTGTTCGACGCGGGCGCCGCCGGGCGTTATTGCGTAGACTTGCTTTGTGTTGATAACGCCGTTGCTCGACGTGTTCTTTGCTTCCCGTAGAATGAATGCTCCTGCAAGCTAAGCTTGAGAAAAGACGTTAGTGTATACCTGTTTAAATGAAATGATAACTACATATGAGAAGTGCAATTTTATGGGTAGAGATGTCGTCCCTGAGATGTTGTCTTTGCACGGACATGCTGAACGTTGCAGCTGACGAATTGCCATGATGCCTTTGCTGTGTGCGATGCGTGGGTTGCAAATTTGACTTTATGCTCGAGTTGATGCGCTAGGTTTTGTTGCGAACTCGAACTTTGATCGCTGATTGTTGATGCCTTTCTTCACTGCTCTTGCTGCGGACTTTGGATTGTTGTCATCCTCTGCCTTTGCTGCTTCTGTTAGTATGAAAAGACCTGCGCTCAAAGAAAAATTTGTGAGTTTTGGGGGGGGGGGGTCGTTTCATATTTGACTTTGCTGCCTTGTTCCTTGATATCTGCGTGCCTGGCTTGTTTGGACTTGCAACCCCTGTCTGTCCCAGTTTTGAAAAGGGGGTCTGGCCTAAAATGGGTCTCAATGTAGTTGCTTGTAGGCTATGTGTATTCTTGTCATTTTCAAAGCAAAAGGAAAGTTTCCTAATGGTGTGACCGAAGCCGATTTAGGCCGCCTACGTATCCCCATGAGGGAATCAGGTCGAACGTAGTTCATTACAAGCGAATATTGGGTAAAATTAAAATTCTAGGTGTGGGACCGAAGCCGAGACGGCCGCCTACGTATCCACTAAGGGAATCAGGTCAAACGTAGTTCATTACAAGCAAAACGAAAGAAAACATTATTAAAGCTTAAAAATGAGTTTATAAATTATTCTGCTAAAATAAATTGTTTTTCCTATCCAGGCTCTAGGCGGACCAAGACAGGGGTGCAAATCCAATCAATATGCCTTCATGCTCTGCTTCGTGGATGGCTGGGTCTTCATGCTCTGCTATCTCCTCTTCCGCCTCTGCGTGGTGCATGCCGGATAAATGATCGATTCGAGGCGGAATGGGCGTGGCAGGGAGTGTATTCTCATCTAAGGTTATCGGTGCACATTGACGTGCCGTGGTTTGGCAAGGGGTTATCATGCATTTGGGGCGGATCCTTTAGCCAATTACCCTTCTCCGATCGGTGCCTCGATTACGTCCCCGGAGGAGTGGCAACCTTCGGTCATGTCCCGGGCTATTGATGATACGCGCAGCGCTTGTTCTCATCATACCATCTTGGGATAGGGTCGTGGATCCTTCCGAATCGGTTGATTAGGCCCGCAGCCGCAACCTTTCATATATTTGAGGTATGGGTTCACAATGGTGCGAACTTTGGGTGGTTTTCCTTCGTAATTCTTATTTGCTCGCAGGTGCATTGGGTGCTCTATTCTTGGCGGGCTTGATGGGTGGATCTGCGCGCGGGATAAACGGTGCTTGTGAAGTGTTATATATAGTGTGTGTAGTTGGGGTAGTATGATGGGTTTGGTATGTCATAAATGCTTCGTTTGCGTTTGTACAAACATGGAAGGGAAAGCGTCTCTTTCTTCCTCCGTGAAGTACTCCTGTGTCCCCGATCAATCGCCTTATTAGTCGTAATGTCGCCAAATTTGTAATCCTACCGCTTTAATGCCTTCCTACGGTCGCCCATTCTAATAACTTCCGCAAAATTCCGCTCACGACGCTTATCATCCGCTCATAGAGGTTGCGTCCTTCAAAGATTGTACGAATAATGTGGTCATCTCACTCTCCACCACGGGTGGTTGCACTTTCGCTCAACGCCACCTCATGGCGTATTCTCCGAATGTTTCGTAGTCTTCTTCTCCAACTTCATTAAGTAGAACCTATCCACGGTTTACGTGTTGAACTCAACCGCTCTACAAAATCTTGGGCCAATGCATTCCAAATATGCCATTTCGCGATTCTTGGCCGGTATACCAATCTGCCTCACGGCCAAGCTCCGAATGAACAACTTCATAATGACCATTGGTTCTTCCCTACCCCGATCAGCTTGTCGCAATACGACCTCAGGTGTGCACGGGGGTTCCCTTTTCCATCAAATAGTTCAAACTTCGGCACCTTGTACCCCATAGGCAGTTCCACGTCTGGATGCATGCAAAGATCCTCGTAGTCTAGTCCTTCGTGACCTTTGTCCGATCGCATGCCCCGAACTGCTTCTTTCAAACTATGAATTTCTTTGGCCACGTCCTCGTCCATTTTGGCTCGGACTTCCCTCTCCATCTCTTCACGATGATCCCCTTCTTGGTGAAGCACGGGGACGGTAAAAGGCTGGGTTTCGCTGCATAAGTCACCGTCTGGATTGTTTCTTGGGCCGTAATGGGTGTGCGCGTGGGTATTGGTTGGCACAGTGATTAGGGCTGATTATGGTGAAGTAAGCGGGGCCGAGGTATATGGGTAGTGAGGTCATTTTGCGCGGGTTGAGGGTTGGCCGGGCGAGGGCGGTTTGTTCGGTGATCGTGGCCTTTGTGGAGAGTTCGGGAGATATGTGCGGAGGTCGACCGGGATGGTTTGTGAAGTAGTGGCCCTTTGATCCGCATAGGGGTATTCAAGCTAATGGATAGGTTAGTCGATTCCGTAGCCTCTCCATCTCAACCTGCATATCAGCAATTTGTTGCAGCAGCTGTGCAATACATTCTTCCTGACTGGTGATATTCCTCCCTTCTGAAGGTTCTGTTTCGCTGACAGGAATAATTCCCAAACCATTTGGCTCGACGCCCGAGCCATCATATCATCATTTCTTGCCTCGACTGGTGAAGTGGATGCTCACATTGTTGAGTCAAATACGAACCGACTTTGGGAGGATGATAAATTTTCTAAAAAATGCAAAAAACGATGTTATCATAAATCACATAATTTGCAGCTATGTAGCAGACACATAGCACATTCAAACGTTTCCTAACATGCAGGGGGACCTCTTTATGCCAGAGGTAAGCCTAAACGTCACTTATGCGAGATTATGACGGATTTGTCCAAGTCGTCCAATTATAATGCCTTTGTTGGAAATGGCGACCAAACGACGGCGCACTTTTCCCAACTTCGCATGTCATGATTGGGCTTGGATTTGTCTGTCATTGTCACGCTACACATAATATCTTTGGTTGGTCGTTGGGTTGAGAAACCCGTCCGACAAGTTTGGTGTCTTCCTAATTGTGGTGTCGATGCGAAGGACCGACCCACCTAAGGTAAATGCACGCATGCCCTAAAATAAGGGTGGTATAGCTCATCTTAAGTTTGCTAAGATTTGGCTTTTCTCGACGCAAGGTTCCCGAGCGACAACTCGAGTGAGAAGGCTACGCCACGATCGACGAACCGATCTAACTCGCGCAGCGCCAACTCTCCTAAAATTTGGATATTTTTAAAGAAATTTAGGTGCGCGAGCACACCAAATAGCGTGAGTGTGTGATTTGTGTGAATTTTCCAGAGTGGAAGAAATATGAGCGGAATGCCAGTTTAAGGAAAGCAGTAAAGCAGGTAGCAAAAAATAACAAAATACAATACACAACAATTAAATGCAAAATAATTGCCAAATAATTATCCTAGGTCTGTTGTGGTTAAGAACCTAAAATCCCCAGCGGAGTCGCCATTTCTGTCGCGCCCTTTTTCGGCCGCGGCTTTATTTTCTAAACTCCTGCTGCTCAAATTAAAACAAAGGTTAGAAAATAAAAAAAGTAAATTAAGAAAGTTAAAGAAATGTTTAAAGTGTTAAAAATGCTAAAGAAGTTAAAATTGCAAAAGAGGTTAAAAGTGCAAAAGATGCTAAATGCTGAAAAAGGGTGCTAAAATGCTAAAGGGTTGCTAGAATGCTAAGGGTTCGCGGAGTCGCCACCTAATTAATTGGGTGAAGTAGGACACCTAAATGTTTAACTAGTCTGAAGTAAAACATTAACTCCATTTTAATGGTCTGCTAAACTTAATGAGATTCTGGGTAAGGGCTCTTTATTAATCTAGAGGGAAGGGGTTAGGCACCCTAAAGGATCCGCTAACTCATGTTGTCCGCTCAAACCTAGGGTTAATTATTTATTGCTAAGAATGCATGTTTGAAAGATATTTTTGGGCAAAAAGATTGATAAGATTAGTGACGTAAAACACATATAGAGTTTAAAGCATGCCCTATATTATTTATGAAAAATATGTCATGCAAAGTGGACTTATTGATTAAATGTATACATTTGCCTATCTTGATTAGTATACTACATGCTTAAAAGGGCTTCCTTAGTATATATGTATAAATAAAATTTAATATGGATTTTATAGCAAATGGTTTAGGGATATTGAAAAATAATATCCTAGCTACATGATTAATTATGCAAGTTAGGATTATTAGGTGATTTAATATAGCTTAAGCTATGTATGGATAATCTAAAATATTTAATTCGAAGGGAAACAAATTGCTAATTAACTACCTTCTAATCTATTGACTTAAGGTTTGACATTCTAAGAATTCTACTAATAACGTAATGTTAGACAATTAATTACACAAATAAATAGGGTGAGGATATGAATTGATAAGGACTCTGAAGAAATGGCGAAGTCATTCGCCGGTGGCTTGGAATTTCTGATGCGGATAAAGAATGCACATAGATGCGGGTGAATGCAGATCTTCATTTGTTGTAGCTTGTGATGAGTCTCGCCATGAGACTCTTCGTTTCGCTCCAATGCATGCCATGTAAAAAAAAGATAAGGAAAGAAAAGGATTAGTTAAATGGACTATATATTCAACAAAAGGAAACTTATCAAAGAGCAAACAAAACATTAATAATAAAATTCATGCACATACAATTCAGCATTGAAGGCGGCCAGACCAAAGATGTTTAAAATTTTTTTAAAAAAGTTGGGCACTGGGTAGATAGCAAAGCAGAACCACGAAACAAGCCCAAACAAAGAGATTTTCAGATTTTTAGAGAAAGGAACAAAGGCAATTCCCAAGATACAGTTTTAATACGCAGATAACAAAGGACGCTAAAGAAATAGTTCATACAACATGCTGATTATATGTATCAGGCTTAAACACATTATACATATCCAGCTTAGGCAACAAGTACAAACATTTATAATCCAGAACAAGAATATGGCTACTGGACTAATTTTATCAAAATTAATCCAACATATCGAAACAAGGTTTAACAGGTAAGGTGATGGGCTCGGCAGAATGCAAAAAGAGAAGAGAAGGGAGAATAAATATACTAGTTAGAGGATAACTATACTCATCTGTGCAAACTAAAATATACTAGCGAGAGTAGGTTAATTCCAACTATTTCATTGGCTCAATTTAACACAGTGAAGTAGGAAAAGGACGAGCAAAGGGGTGGGCTCAAAATATTGAGAGAATGCAAAGCAAATAAACAAAGAATGAGCTAAGCCCATAAATATCCTAGGATGGCAAATAGGGATGACATGCTAAATGACGGTACTACCTACAATATATTATATCACATATCTCTGGCTCATATATATCCAAACATAAGCACAAGATACAAGAATTTATAGCTTAAAGAGAAAAAAAATGCAACTTGATTAACTACAAGCACTGTTTCATTAACAAATAACAAGGCCAAGCACAAACATTTTACCAAACAATCTAACATGACTGAATCTATATTGATTATCTAGGGGACTTAGTGGTTTCCGAACTCAAGAGATATACAAGATATGGGCTAGTAATTGTGCAACCTTCTTTGACAAAGCAGTTGTATATCAAGCAAAAACTCATCATGTTAAGATATGATACACACATACCTTAACCAAATGGCAATAAAACATTAGAGGCGTATGCAAACAGGTTCAAAGTCTCATATATAGCTAAGTGCTCAAACAAGTGATCTAATCATACCGAATAGGGATGCAGAAAAAAGATTCATTTAGCACTTGAGCATATAAGCATACCATAACTACCTCGGCTCCCATACTTCTTTTGAGTTCGAAATATGGCATAGATAAATTACTTAAATAGACTCCCAGTTGTCTTAAATAGAGGCAAAACAGGGCTGAGAGCTAATGTCATCCTAAACATGTGATTCTGAGCATGGAATGAGATTCATATGGTATGGGAATGACCCAAGAGATACACAGATTTGAGAAAAAAGAAATGTAGTTAACAGATATATCATGCATTAGAAAAACAAGTAACTTGCACCTCGACAACAGATAGAGACACTGACTATAAGTAAAGAACAAAGAATGGACATTAGAATGGGAAGGGCACGGATGGCGGTAATGCCTCGATTGACACAGTAGCTTAACTTTGGCCTACTACTAATGGCACAAATCATTATTGAACCAATATTAAGAGTAACAAAACATATATACGATAATGGGGAAGTAAGCCTAACATCGCATGTTCAAATATTGATGACTAGCAAAACCGGCGGGCAAGTCGCCAAACCATACCAAATCGAAAGAACTTTACTACTCCGATATCATGTTCTATTAAGCGAGTGATTACAGTAAGCGTGAATCCATTTCATGATTTCGATAAACGACAACAAACTTAGGCTAACCGAAACTGATTAACATAACATAATATTTAGGCATAGCGACACGACAAGACTGAGTTTAACAGGATTAACTAACATAGAATACAACAAATGCATAAGGGGACATAGGATATATGACTCAACGTATTTAGGCCTCGATAGTCCAGCGGACAGATTAACAAATAACTTTAACGATGGCCAGCATCATCTTCATGCATCAATGAACACAAATATGAATGAACCCATACATGTTTAGTCATAAAAGAGACACGCAACAATACAAAATGGACTGAGAAGAATTCGGTTTTACCTTCTCCGGGAAGCGACCCGGGGCAGCGTATCAAGTCGTCGGTCCACTCGACGGGTTTTGGGTTTTGCAATGCGAAAAGATAGGTTATTTGCTGATTTTTTTTTGGTTAGAATTGAAAGAAAGGGGTTTCGAAATTCCTGTTCTTGCGATGCTAATCGTCTGGATGCTGAGACCCTAACTCCCTGATGCTTTCTTCACTGCGCTCTGTCGTGTTGTGCTCTGTCGTGTTGTGCTCTGCCGTGTTGTGCTCTGCCGTCTGTGATATCGTTTGTGCACCACGATATGACGCCTTTCTTCTCCCTGAGCTCTCTCGTCTTGTCCCTGAATCCCTCAATCGATTGGGTTCTTGACTGCCGCTAAGGGGGAATGTATCAAACCGATCCTTGCCCTCCTATGCCTATTGCATGTGCTTTATATAGCCCTCGTTTGGGTTCTAAGTTTGGTAAGCAATTCAAGGCTGATTTCGTGCTGATTATTTACTAAAACAGGTGCTGATTTGGTTCGATTTGAAGTGGTTCGATAAGGTAACAATTTGAAGGAAAATCTGGTTTTATGGAAAGGATAGCTGGCTAGGGTGCGTGGGTAAGGAAGGTCGCCGGATTTTCCACCCTGAAAATCCGGCGAGATTCGCGGTTGAAGGGTGTGTCGCGGTTTTTCTTTAGGGTTCGTTGTTTACGTTTGTGTTCTTCTTTAGAAGATGAAGTAAAAAGAGTCTTGATAATAGAAATGAATTGGTGAGGGCAAAAATAAAGGTGACGCGTTTGGGCCAAGGCGTGTGGGCTGGGTTATTAATTAATTAGGGTATTAGATTAGTTAAGTTATTTAATTGGTTTTAGGCTTAGTTAATTAGTTAGCTAATTTAATTAATTAATTAAGGCCTTTAGGTATTTAATTAGTTAGGTTATTTAATTAGTATTAGTTAGTGATTAGTATTAGTTTTAGGCTTAGTTAATTAGCTAATTAATTCTAGGCAAGTGTATTAATAATTGATTAGTGATAACTTAAATTAACACATGTGATTAAACTAATTAGGTGCTTCATTAATCTAATTGTTATAATAAATAAATGCGGGCGTGCTATTTACTTAATGCTCAATACTTTAGAATGCGACGCTATTATTTAAAATCTTATTATTATGCATTATTGCAAAATTAAAATTGAATTGAGTTTATATTAAATTACTTAAATGCCGAATGCAAGTACGATATTGTTTAAAGCCTTATAAATGCGACGCTATTAAATGCATATATTAGATTAAAAAATTGACTTTAAATTACAAATGATTACTAATTAATGCGGCTATGCTACCTGACACGACGTTATCGCTAAATTATTTATTTTATGCATTTATTAATTATTTAAGAATTACGACAAAGCTTAAAGTTAATAGGTGCGGGCGCGGGACTCTAAATGCTTAAAACTCTACGTAAGACGCGATGTCGTTATTAAATTAATTATTTATGCCTGTATTTAATGTTTTATTCGCTGCATTTTATTATAAAAATCCTAAAAAATTATTTTACAAAATTAGTGTAATTTTATAGTTAATGGCCGGACGAGGGTCAAAATGGTGTCAGCAGATGTCCTCTTTGTATGGAGATGATGGAAGAATCTTCGGACAAAGACGTTGACTCATAGCCAATTTTGTCTCGATCTTCGAGTGCGTAAATCTGGGCGGTAGACAGCGGTGACACAAAATCAAAATCGCCCTAGTGTCGAGTTATGGCGACCTTTGGGTTACCATGGTCTAAACACCAGCGGGCTAACGCGACTCAGCCGCCCGATGTCGAGTTATGGCGACCTTTGGGCTACCATGGTCAAAACACGGCGGGCTAACGCGACTTAAAGCCGCCCTGTCGAGTTATGATGACATTTGGTTATGGTGCAAAAAGTAAAAGAAAATAAGCGCTTGAACACAGGGTGTCTGCTATGGCTTGTGGTCTGGGTTACATGGTGATGTGGGCGAGTGGGCCGACGCTGAGGCGCTACGCGATCGTTGGGAAGGTTGGCCCCCAACAGATTGTCCCGGTTCGCTGTAAGAGAAAATCCACGTTGTGCTCCTTGCTGCATGCTAAGACTTGAACAAGCGGTTAGTGCATAAGCGCTAAGGCAAAATAATTTTAAAACAATGTAGCGTGAATAGAAAGATTATCACGCAAAACGCGCGATGCTGTTGTGTTGATGCGATTTTGCGAATCTTTGTGATTTTCGCCCTTGCACGGACGTGTTGCGATTGTGAATGCGGATACGTTGTCCTTGCTGCAATTGTCCTTGTGTACTAAAGCTCAAGAAAGAGTTAGTGCATAACTGCTAAGACAGAATAATAAAGCATGCGTAAGAAATGCAATTTCGGGAGTATAGAAATCGTCCCTGCGTGATATGCTGATGATGGCGTCGTTTTCGGACTTGTTGTGCTGATAGCGTCGTTGAACGATGTTCTTCCGGGCGTCGTTGCGTAGACTTCTTTGTCCGATAACGTCATTATGCGGGCGTATTCTTTCTTGGCGTCGTTGCATGGACTTGCCGACACGTCGTTGTTTGGCCGTGTTTCTGCGGGCGTCGTTGCATGGACTTGCTGATTACGTCGTTGTCTGGACGTGTTGCTGCTGGCGTCGTTGCGTGGACTTGCTGATTACGTCGTTGTCTGGACGTGTTGCTGCTGGCGTCGTTGCATGGACTTGCTGATTACGTCGTTGTCTGGACGTGTTGCTGCTGGCGTCGTTGCATGGACTTGCTGATTACGTCGTTGTTTGGACGTGTTGCTGCTGGCGTCGTTGCATGGACTTGCTGATTACGTCGTTATGCGGGCGTGTTCTTTTGGCGTCGTTGCATGGACTTGCCGATTACGTCGTTGTTTGGGCGATGTTGCTTTGGCGTCGTTGCGTGGACTTCTTGATTACGTCGTTATGCGGGCGTGTTCTTCTTTGGCGTCGTTGCATGGACTTGCCGATCACGTCGTTATGCGGGCGTGTTCTTCTTTGGCGTTATTGCGTAGACTTCCGTGTTGATAACGTCGTTGTTTGGACGTGTTGCTGCTCCTGTAGAATGAATGCTCCTGCAAGCTAAGCTTGAGAAAAGACGTTAGTGTATACCTGTTTAAATGAAATGATAACTACATATGAGAAGTGCAATTTTATGGGTAGAGATGTCGTCCCTGAGATGTTGTCTTTGCACGGACATGCTGAACGTTGCAGCTGACGAATTGCCATGATGCCTTTGCTGTGTGCGATGCGTGGGTTGCAAATTTGACTTTATGCTCGAGTTGATGCGCTAGGTTTTGTTGCGGAACTCTGAACTTTGACTGCTGATTGTTGATGCCCCTTTCTGCTGCTGCTGCTCTTGCTGCGGACTTTGGATTGTTGTCATCCTCTGCCTTTGCTGCTTCTGTTAGTATGAAAAGACCTGCGCTCAAAGAAAAATTTGTGAGTTTTGGGGGGGGTCGTTTCATATTTGACTTTCTTGCTTGTTCCTTGATATCTGCGTGCACAGCTTGTTTGGACTTGCAACCCCGCTGTCCCGATTTTGAAAAGGGTCCGCCTAAAATGGGTCTCAATGTAGTTCTTGTAGGCTATGTGTATTCTTGTCATTTTCAAAGCAAAGGAAAGTTTCCTAATGGTGTGACGAAGCCGATTTTGGCGCCACGTATCCCATGAGGGAATCGGTCGAACGTAGTTCATTACAAGCGAATATTGGGTAAAATTAAAATTCTAGGTGTGGACCGGCCGAGACGGCGCCACGTATCCACTAAGGGAATCGAGTCAAGCGTAGTTCATTACAAGCAAAACGAAAGAAAACATTATTAAAGCTTAAAAATGAGTTTATAAATTATTCGCTAAAATAAATTGTTTTTCCTATCCGTGCTCTGCGGACGAGACAGGGGTGCAAATCCAATCAATATGCCTTCATGCTCTGCTTCGTGGATGGCTGGGTCTTCATGCTCGCTATCTCCTCTTACGGCCTCTGCGTGCATGCTCGGATAAATGGCGATTCGAGGGCGGAATGGGCGTGGCGGAGTGTATTCTCATCTAAGGTTATCGGTGCACATTGGCGTGGCCGTGGTTTGGCAAGGGGTTATCATGCACATTTGGGGCGGATCCTTTAGCCGAATTACCCTTCTCGATCGGTGCCTCGATTCGTCCCGAGGAGTGGCAACCTGGTGTCATGTCTGGGCTATTGGGTGATACGCGCAGCGCTTGTTCTCATCATACCATCTTGGGATAGGGTCGTGATCCTTCACGGAATCGGTTGGATTAGGCTGCGGCTCAACCTTTCATATATTTGAGGTATGGGTTCTAGTGGGTGGGGTGCGAACTTTGGGTGGTTTTCCTTCGAATTCTTATTTGCTCAGGTGCATTGGGTGCTCTATTCTGGCGGGCTTGATGGGTGGATCTATGCGGGGCGGGATAAGCGTGCTTGTGAAGTGTTATATATAGCCGTGTGGTAGTTGGGGTAGTATGATGGGTTTTGGTATGTCATAAATGCTTCGGGTTTGCGTTCTTGTACAAACATGGAAGGGGAAACTGTCTCTTTCTTCCTCTGTGAAGTACTCCCAAGTGTCCCTGACTGAATCGCCTTATTAGTTGCCTGTAATGCTGCCAAATTTGTAATCCTACCAGTTTTAATGCCTTACCTTCACGGTCGCCCATTCTAATAACTTCCGCAAAATTCCGCCCGATGACGCTTATCATCCGCTCATAGTAGGTTGCGTCCTTCAAAGATTGTACGAATAATGTGGTCATCTCACTCTCCACCATGGGTGGTTGCACTTTCGCTGCCTCTGAACGCCACCTCATGGCGTATTCTCTGAATGTTTCTGTAGTCTTCTCCAACTTCATTAAGTAGAACCTGTCCACAACGGTTTCTGTGTTGAACCTGAACCGCTCCACAAAATCTTGGGCCAATGCATTCCAGCTATGCCATTTCCGCGGATCTTGGCTGGTATACCAATCTAGTGCCTCGCCGGTCAAGCTCCGAATGAACAACTTCATAATGACCGCTGGGTTCTTCCTACCGATTAGCTTGTCGCAATCGACCTCGGTGTGCGGGGTTCCTTTTCCATCAAATAGTTCAAACTTGCACCTTGTACCCATGTGGCGGTTCCGCGTGCGGATCGTACAAAGATCCTCGTAGTCTAGTCGCCCGTGACCTTTGTCCGATCGCGTGCCGAATCGCTTCTTTCAAACTATGAATTTCTTTGTACGTCCCGTCCATTTTGGCTCGGACTTCCTCTCCATCTCTTGCGATGATCCCCTTGGTGAAGCAGGGGGATGATAAAAGGCTGGGTTTACATTGCATAAGTCAATTTATCTGGATTGTTCTTTGAAATTTGGTAATGGGTGTGGTGCGTGGGTATTGGTTGGCACAGTGATTAGGGCTGATTATGGTGAAGTGCGGCGAGTGAGGTATATGGGTAGTAGGAGGGTCATTTGAAGGTGGGGTTGAGGTTGGGTGGCGAGGCGGTTTGTTCGGTGTTGGTGGCCTTTGTGGAGTTACGGGAGATATGTGGTGGTGGAGTCGATGCGGGATGGTTTGTGAAGTAGTGGCCCTTTGATGCGGCATAGGGGTATTCAAGCTAATGGATAGGTTGGTCGATTAGTAGCCTCTCCATCTCAACTGCGTATCGACAATTTGTTGCGGCGTTTGTGCAATACATTCTTCGATTGGTGATATTCCTCCTTACGAAGGTTACATTTATTGTGAGGAATAATTCCCAAACCATTTGGCTCGGGCGCCCGAGCGATCATATCATCATTTCTTGCCTTGGACTGGTGAAGTGTGGATGCTCCGACATTGTTGAGTCAAATCTGAACGACCGCTTTGGGAGGATGATAAATTTTCTAAAAAATGCAACAAGCGATGTTAGCATAAAGCACATAATTTGCGGTATGTAGCGGACACATAGCACATTCAAGCGTTTCCTAACATGCGGGGACCTCTTTATGCGGTAAGCCTAGCGTCACTTATGCGAGATTATGACGGATTTGTCCGTCGTCCAATTATAATGCCTTTGTTGGAAATGGCGACCAAATGACGGTGCACTTTTCCCAACTTCGCATGTCATGATTGGGCTTGGATTTGTCTGTCATTGTCACGCTACACATAATATCTTTGGTTGGTCGTTGGGTTGAGAAACCCGTCGACAAGTTTGGTGTCTTCTAATTGGTGTCGATGCGAGGACCACCCACCTAAGGTAAATGCATCATGCCCTAAAATAAGGGTGGTATAGCTCATCTTAAGTTTGCTAAGATTTGGCTTTACGGGCCTTGAGTTCCCGAGCGGACAACTCGAGTGAGAAGGCTACGCGGTGATCGACGAACCGATCTAACTCATGCAGCGCCAACTCTCCTAAAATTTGGATATTTTTTAAAGAAATTTGCGGTGCGGAGCACACCGGTAGCGTGAGTGTGTGATTTGTGTGAATTTTCAGTGGAAGAAATATGAGCGGAATGCGGTTTAAGGAAGCGAAAGCAGGTAGCAAAAAATAACAAAATACAATACACAAAAATTAAATGCAAAATAATTGCCAAATAATTATCCTAGGTCTGTTGTGGTTAAGAACCTAAAATCCCCAGCGGAGTCGCCATTTCTGTCGCGCCCTTTTTCGGCCGCGGCATTTATTTTCTAAACTCCTGCTGCTCAAATTAAAAAGGTTAGAAAAAAAAAATGCTAAAAGAAAGTTAAAGAAATGTTTAAGGTATTAAAAATGCTAAAGAAGTTAAAATTGTAAAAGAGGCTAAAAGTGCAAAAGATGCTAAATGCTGAAAAAGGGTGCTAAAATGCTAAAGGGTTGCTAGAATGCTAAGGGTTCGCGGAGTCGCCACCTAATTAATTGGGTGAATTAGGACACCTAAATGTTTAACTAGTTTGAAGTAAAACATTAACTCCATTTTAATGGTCTGCTAAACTTAATGAGATTCTGGGTAAGGGTTCTTTATTATCCTAAAGGGAAGGGGTTAGGCACCCTAAAGGATCCGCTAACTTGCGGTTGTCCGTTCAAACCTAGGGTTAATTATTTATTGCTAAGAATGCATGTTTGAAAGATATTTTTGGGCAAAAAGATTGATAAGATTAGTGACGTAAAACACATATAGAGTTTAAAGCATGCCCTATATTATTTATGAAAAATATGTCATGCAAAGTGGACTTATTGATTAAATGTATACATTTGCCTATCTTGATTAGTATACTACATGCTTAAAAGGGGCTTCCTTAGTATATATGTATAAATAAAATTTAATATGGATTTTATAGCAAATGGTTTAGGGATATTGAAAAATAATATCCTAGCTACATGATTAATTATGCAAGTTAGGATTATTAGGTGATTTAATATAGCTTAAGCTATGTATGGATAATCTAAAATATTTAATTCGAAGGGAAACAAATTGCTAATTAACTACCTTCTAATCTATTGACTTAAGGTTTGACATTCTAAGAATTCTACTAATAATGTAATGTTAGACAATTAATTACACAAATAAATAGGGTGAGGATATGAATTGATAAGGACTCTGAAGAAATGGCGAAGTCATTCGCCGGTGGCTTGGAATTTCTGATGCGGATAAAGAATGCACATAGATGCGGGTGAATGCAGATCTTCATTTGTTGTAGCTTGTGATGAGTCTCGCCATGAGACTCTTCGTTTCGCTCCAATGCATGCCATGTAAAAAAAAAAAGATAAGGAAAGAAAAGGATTAGTTAAATGGACTATATATTCAACAAAAGGAAACTTATCAAAGAGCAAACAAAACATTAATAATAAAATTCATGCACATACAATTCACTGTTCGAAGGGCCAGCAGACCCAGCATGTTTAAATTTTTTTTTAAAAAAAAGTTGGGCACTTGGGCCGTAGATAGGCAGCAGCAGACCCACGAAACAAGCCCAAACAAAGAGATTTTCAGATTTTTAGAGAAAGGAACAAAGGCAATTCCCAAGATACAGTTTTAATACGCAGATAACAAAGGACGCGCTAAAGAAACAGTTCATACAACATGCTGATTATATGTATCAGGCTTAAACACATTATACATATCCAGCTTAGGCAACAAGTACAAACATTTATAATCCAGAACAAGAATATGGCTACTGGACTAATTTTATCAAAATTAATCCAACATATCGAAACAAGGTTTAACAGGTAAGGTGATGGGCTCGGCAGAATGCAAAAGGAGAAGAGAAGGGAGAATAAATATACTAGTTAGAGGATAACTATACTCATCTGTGCAAACTAAAATATACTAGCGAGAGTAGGTTAATTCCAACTATTTCATTGGCTCAATTTAACACAGTGAAGTAGGAAAAGGACGAGCAAAGGGGTGGGCTCAAAATATTGAGAGAATGCAAAGCAAATAAACAAAGAATGAGCTAAGCCCATAAATATCCTAGGATGGCAAATAGGGATGACATGCTAAATGACTGTAATACCTACAATATATTATATCACATATCTACGCTCATATATATCCAAACATAAGCCTGAGATACAAGAATTTATAGCTTAAAGAGAAAAAAAATGCAACTTGATTAACTACAAGCACTGTTTCATTAACAAATAACAAGGCCAAGCACAAACATTTTACCAAACAATCTAACATGACTGAATCTATATTGATTATCTAGGGGACTTAGTGGTTTCCGAACTCAAGAGATATACAAGATATGGGCTAGTAATTGTGCAACCTTCTTTGACAAAGCAGTTGTATATCAAGCAAAAACTCATCATGTTAAGATATGATACACACATACCTTAACCAAATGGCAATAAAACATTAGAGGCGTATGCAAACAGGTTCAAAGTCTCATATATAGCTAAGTGCTCAAACAAGTGATCTAATCATACCGAATAGGGATGCAGGAAAAAGATTCATTTAGCACTTGAGCATATAAGCATACCATAACTACCTCGGCTCCCATACTTCTTTTGAGTTCGAAATATGGCATAGATAAATTACTTAAATAGACTCCCAGTTGTCTTAAATAGAGGCAAAACAGGGCTGAGAGCTAATGTCATCCTAAACATGTGATTCTGAGCATGGAATGAGATTCATATGGTATGGGAATGACCCAAGAGATACACAGATTTGAGAAAAAAGAAATGTAGTTAACAGATATATCATGCATTAGAAAAACAAGTAACTTGCACCTCGACAACAGATAGAGACACCTGGACTATAAGTAAAGAACAAAGAACAGGACATTAGAATGGGAAGGGCCTGGACAGTGGCGGTAATGCCCTCGATTGACACAGGCAGCGCTTAACTTTGTGCCTACTACTAATGGCACAAATCATTATTGAACCAATATTAAGAGTAACAAAACATATATACGATAATGGGGAAGTAAGCCTAACATCGCATGTTCAAATATTGATGACTAGCAAAACCGGCGGGCAAGTCGCCAAACCATACCAAATCGAAAGAACTTTACTACTCCGATATCATGTTCTATTAAGCGAGTGATTCTGATGGCGTGAATCCATTTCATGATTTCGATAAACGACAACAAACTTAGGCTAACCGAAACTGATTAACATAACATAATATTTAGGCATAGCGACACGACAAGACTGAGTTTAACAGGATTAACTAACATAGAATACAACAAATGCATAAGGGGGACATAGGATATATGACTCAACGTATTTAGGCCTCGATAGTCCAGCGGACAGATTAACAAATAACTTTAACGATGGCCAGCATCATCTTCATGCATCAATGAACACAAATATGAATGAACCTATACATGTTTAGTCATAAAAGAGACACGCAACAATACAAAATGGACTGAGAAGAATTCGGTTTTACCTTCTCCGGGCATCGACCATTTGCAGCGTATCAAGTCGTCGGTCCACTCGACGGGTTTTGGGTTTTGCAATGCGAAAAGATAGGTTATTTGCTGATTTTTTTGTGGTTAGAATTGAAAGAAAGGGGTTTCGAAATTCCTGTTCTTGCGATGCTAATCGTCTGGATGCTGAGACCCTAACTCCCTGATGCTTTCTTCACTGCGCTCTGTCGTGTTGTGCTCTGTCGTGTTGTGCTCTGCCGTGTTGTGCTCTGCCGTCTGTGATATCGTTTGTGCACCACGATATGACGCCTTTCTTCTCCCTGAGCTCTCTCGTCTTGTCCCTGAATCCCTCAATCGATTGGGTTCTTGACTGCCGCTAAGGGGGAATGTATCAAACCGATCCTTGCCCTCCTATGCCTATTGCATGTGCTTTATATAGCCCTCGTTTGGGTTCTAAGTTTGGTAAGCAATTCAAGGCTGATTTCGTGCTGATTATTTACTAAAACAGGTGCTGATTTGGTTCGATTTGAAGTGGTTCGATAAGGTAACAATTTGAAGGAAAATCTGGTTTTATGGAAAGGATAGCTGGCTAGGGTGCGTGGGTAAGGAAGGTCGCCGGATTTTCCACCCTGAAAATCCGGCGAGATTCGCGGTTGAAGGGGTGTGTGCGGCGGTTTTTCTCTTTAGGGTTCGTTGTTTACGTTTTGTGTTCTTCTTTAGAAGATGAAGTAAAAAGGGGTGCTGATAATAGAAATGAATTGGGCTGAGGGCAAAAAATAAGGCTGGGCGACGGGTTTGGGCCAAGGCGTGTGGGCTGGGTTATTAATTAATTAGGGTATTAGATTAGTTAAGTTATTTAATTGGTTTTAGGCTTAGTTAATTAGTTAGCTAATTTAATTAATTAATTAAGGCCTTTAGGTATTTAATTAGTTAGGTTATTTAATTAGTATTAGTTAGTGATTAGTATTAGTTTTAGGCTTAGTTAATTAGCTAATTAATTCTAGGCAAGTGTATTAATAATTGATTAGTGATAACTTAAATTAACACATGTGATTAAACTAATTAGGTGCTTCATTAATCTAATTGTTATAATAAATAAATGCGGGCGTGCTATTTACTTAATGCTCAATACTTTAGAATGCGACGCTATTATTTAAAATCTTATTATTATGCATTATTGCAAAATTAAAATTGAATTGAGTTTATATTAAATTACTTAAATGCCGAATGCAAGTACGATATTGTTTAAAGCCTTATAAATGCGACGCTATTAAATGCATATATTAGATTAAAAAATTGACTTTAAATTACAAATGATTACTAATTAATGCGGCTATGCTACCTGACACGACGTTATCGCTAAATTATTTATTTTATGCATTTATTAATTATTTAAGAATTACGACAAAGCTTAAAGTTAATAGGTGCGGGCGCGGGACTCTAAATGCTTAAAACTCTACGTAAGACGCGATGTCGTTATTAAATTAATTATTTATGCCTGTATTTAATGTTTTATTCGCTGCATTTTATTATAAAAATCCTAAAAAATTATTTTACAAAATTAGTGTAATTTTATAGTTAATGGCTGGACGGGAGGGTCAAAATTGGGTGTCAACAATAAGCATGGCCATGGGGTAATAAAGCGTCCGGGCATATAACCCGCATCCTGGTCGCATGCCCCGGCATCCCTCATCGTATAAGCATGGCCAAGATCAATCACAATGGAAGCATACCCGTGGAATCCTCCGTCACCGCAGACGCGTCAAGTAAATTCACAACACGTCGGTAGCGTCACGGTCGCGTGCCGGCATCCCTCATCGTATAAGCATGGCCAAGATCAATCACAATGGAAGCATACCCGTGACATCCTCCGTCACTGTCGGTACGTCCAAGAAAATTCACAACAAGTCAGCCGACCCTCAAACTGAGAGACGTGGTAACATAGTAATACCACCAAAGGCTATCACAACTAGCATAGACAAGTTTAACATACTTTTAGACTTTCATTTTATGACAACAAATCTGAGTTTTAACCCCAAGGTACTACGTACTTAAATTCTTTCAAAAGATCCATTTCTTTTACAAAGGTTACACGATACCCGTAGTATCAAAATAGAGTGACTATCATTTTAAGTAAACCAAAACAATTTCCATACCTTCTTTTTGAATAGACCAAGACAATACCATGCCTTCTTTTTAAACCAACTTAAGACAAAATCATGCCTTCTTTTAAACCAAAAACACTTCAATTCCTCAAGTCTCTTTCCTTTTAGAAATCAAGTTCCTTACTTTGGAATTTAAGAAAATTAATACTTGTTTATAATGATTCTTATTAAAGCGCCATGATCTATAAAATGTAATACAATTTTGTCTTATCTTAGCTTCTATGCAGATGGAGGATTCTACTTGTTTTAATATAATCATTTGTCATTACATTTTCCTTTATTAACGTTGCAATGGCTTGTTCGATACTTATTCCCATTTCCGAAATCAATATAACTTATTCTTTTACCTACATAAATTCGTTATAACTAACTTCCCATAAAGCCATTATAACACTTTATGTTTTAAACCAACCAAATTCGTTTAGCACACGTACGTCTACCGTACTATATAGTTCACAACAATCATGCTAGAAAGGATAGGAAGAGGTTCACATACCTCGCGACGATTATCGACAAATAGCAAAATGCTCCAAAGTACTATACCTTTGCTAGCCTTTTCCACCCTTCAAGTAGAATACGCTACTCGTAGTACTTCAACCTATAATGGTCATAAAACGTCTATTAACTTCTAGATCTCTTCGTAGAGCATTTCTAAGTACAAGGTTCCTTATTCTACGGAAAATTCAGCAGCACCTCCCCTGCAACTACTTACCACCACCTCTTTCAAGGCTCGATACCAATAGCCAACAACTCAAAGGGGGTTACACGCCTACTGGACGTGTACAAAACTGCCCCACAGTAATACTACACAAGTCTACTGTAAATACAGTCCAATGTAAATACAGTTCAATTCTTATCAATATTCATTCTACATATAGTATACTCAACTATACATTACTACAACATGTAATCTCCAATTACAATAGGGGGATAAAGATCATTACCTCGATAAGCCCAAAATTATCCAAGATTAATAAGTCGATCCTTAGCAACGTTTAGCTCCTATTCCTTATGCTCCAATCCGCTCCAAGAAACCCTTAGAAGTTTCTAAACAACTTCTCTTAACACTTCATCCAAGCTATGAAGATTTTCCTAGGGTTTCATTTTGCGACTAAAGGAATAAAGTAGTATTTTCGGGCTCTTATGTTGGGATTACTTTAGAATACTACTAGGGATACTAGGATAAGGTATTTGGGATTATACCACAACAATTGAAGAATTTCTACACAAGGTGGGGGGGGGGGGTTTGGACGAGCACTCATCAAAGGAGGGAGTACATTTTTCTCTTGGAAACTCTTAAGTGTGGATGAATAAGTCTTGCAATTTAAGGGGTATTTATAGGACAATCAATGGCCAAGATGAAAGCAAGTGTGTGGTGTAGATTGGGGACATGTGTGTGTGGGTCCCACCAACCACATGTTCCACACAAACTTGAGACATGTGGCTAGCCACATGTCTCCCTAAAAACGGCCAAGGGACACTTGTCCATCACAATTCGGCCAACATGGCCACATGGGGGTGACACGTGTCGCCCCCTACTCGTCCAAAATATTTCATCTTCCGAAAATATCCGCAATGCCAAAAATCTCGAAAACAAAGTGGGCCCCACAAAACCGTAAATTTCTCCCGTGGGCCCCACGTGACCAATTCCGGAAATAAAATTCCATAATTCTCTAATATTCCAAGAAGTCCGAATACCAAATCTGGGAATCCAATTCCCATTAACGAACCTTTTTCCTTCACAAAAATCCGGAAACTTTTCCGTCGAAAAATCACATCTTTCTTCCTTTCCAATTTTAATATCGTATTCTCGTACGTACGTCCTCATATACATACCCTGGAACTACGGGGTGTAACATTCTTCCCCCCTTAGAAACATTCGTTCCGAATGTTCCTTCTAAGTCTCTAAACATACATGCGCCGGTATAGTCTTCGCTACCATTCTTACAAAACCAATTATGCCACACATGGCCATAATATAACATACGCGCAAAAACTCAAATCCAAGCCAACGAGGAATTACCTCTTACGTGCATAACATCACTATAAGCTCCCACACATGGTCTAAAGGATACTCTCTTTGCACATTCACTTCACAAAAGTGATCACTTCCATTCTCTTAACACACGTTCGCTTCTTTTCTTACTCGTCGTATCCTTCTCGTACACCCGAACTCTTTCTAGTACACGTACCACATTTCAGTCATCGCTTCAGATTTCGAATTCTTGGGGTTACCACCCCCAACTTGGGCATCTCACTAGCTTCAATTTCATTTAAGGCCATTCCCGGCCTTCACGACCAGCTTCTGGTTGAATGCCTCCACGAACTCGTACAACGGTTACCTAAACTTGGGCCTTGCACCCTCGTGACCCTATCACACATAGCGGAACCACCACAAATTTACCTCACCTCATTCCGGGCTGCGGGTTGACCCGCGATCTTGCCTCAATCCGACCCATTTCGTACTAAACTCTTGTTCCCCCTCCGGAATAATCTTACTATTTCACGTTATGAAAGCTACCACTTCCATCTCATACTACCCATGGAATTATCACACAAATTCAGTTCACGCATACCAAGTACTTGACAAAGATAACCCGCCAAATCTTTTACTCATGACGGCCTTACATCTAAGGTCCCAACTGTTATAAATTCTAAGGTTCACAATTGTCTCATCCCCAGACTTACCCTTTTCACTAACCAGGATTCTAAATCACATTTTAACACAATGCTATCCGAACATAACACTTAACACATCATCATATCATCAATACATACTAGTCTCTAGAGGGTTAAGGATATACCTGAAAATCAAATAGGCGGTTCAAAGGACCGCTAAAACTGGGAACTTCCACCGCGACCTCTGCGGTCGCCGTGTATGAACATCCCGCCTAGCTATCAAGGCGAAGAACCCGCAATCGATCCGTAGTCATGCTATCCCACCAGCCACCTGGTCGGACGGTTTCGCCAAATGGCCTGCTGTCCGCAAGCATAACAAGCGGTCGAAGTAGTACGACACTCCCAACGACATGGAATCTATTACGACACCACACCGGCAGGGTGGCTTCCTCGCTACCTCGAGCATCTGCGACCTGCGACCTCGAGCCACGACCGCTCCCGAATATCCCGCGATCAAACCTCCCGCTAGAAGATCGAAGGAGCACTCAGGTTTCGGCTGAAATGTTGACCTAGCTCTTTGTTGAGGCCGTCGAAAGTTAGCAAAGGACCCTGTTGTCTTGGCCCTCTTATGCTGATCCTGGTCCCTACGTCGGTCTCTACATTCTCAATCCTCGCATAAGCTCGTATACACGGCAATGTCCATGCCCTACCAAGAGCTACTCCTGTACAACTCTCTGCTAGATAATCGTCAAGTCCTGTGACATAACGGTGCACTCTATCCTCCATGTCTGCCACTAAAGCGGGGACATAATGAGCCAACGAGTCAAACTCTACACTGTATTCCCGAACCGTCCGCCCGTTCTGCCTCAACATCATAAATCTATCTGCCCGAGCTCTCATCATCTGTGAGGGCAAGAAGTGTGTAAGAAATGCCTATGAGAACTCGTCCCAACCAGCTGGAAGCGCATGCTCTCCCCGGGACAGTTCCCATGAATCAAACCAGTCGACTGCAGTATCACGCAGCCGATGTGAACCCAATACCACCGACTCTGTCTCTGAGGCCTTGATTACTTTCATGATCCTGCAGAATCGCCGAATAAACTCCCGAGGATCTTCCTCGGTTCTCGATCCATAGAACTCGTGGATCAGACTCAAAGTCCCAAGTCTCAAACTATCGGATCTAGGTGAACCATCGTACTACGGAACCTCCGACTCTCGTCTGTCCTCATTCCTAGCCACAAGCCTAGCTAGCAACTGGGCCATCTCCTTATAACTCATATCCTCGGCTCCTGGTCGTGGAACTAGAGACTCAGGTATCGTGGTCTCAGTAGCTACTACTACTGCTCTAAACTCTCCTGGGGCTAGCGGCGTCGCAGAACTCCCCATCTGAAGTACCACCTTAGGTAAAGACTGGGCCTGTGCCGTGGTAACCCTCTGTGCTGTACTCGCAGCCTCCTCGCCGCTTGCCCTTCGCTCGCTGGTTGCGTAGAGGCATAACTGGTAAAAAGAATACGTCAGAGGGAGTCCAACTTATAACACAACTCTAAGGCACGATCTCAGAGTGAGAAGAATGGAAATCAATCCTAAATATCCTATAGCCTCATGATTATAGGTGTGGTGCACAACACGCCGATAATCAAGAATCTACTAGATACGGTCTGTAGACACTTTCCGAGGATTAACTGCTCTGATACCACTTTTGTCACGACCCGACCTCGGGCCCGCGACTGGTGTCTTACCCCGGGCACCCTAGTGATACAACATCAGAGAAAATCAGCAAAAATAAAAACTTAAACATGAAACAAGATATAAAATAAGAAACAGGCTAACCAAAACGGTCACCTTTTTGTATATATACAAAATCTGAACAGTTACATCCTTTACAACCCTGCCCACAATAGTACTACAGACCTCTAAGAGTTTTATAACAACAACGACGGGACAGGGCCCCGCCATACCCCTGAATGTACAAGAACCTACAATCTCAGGGAATCATACCAAAAGATAAGCCTCCGGAGAAACGGAGCTTCCCAAAACGCTGAACTGTGATCCTAAGAGCAAGGATCAACAACCGGTGTACCTACTGCGGCGTAACGCAGCCCAAGCGAGGTCGATAACAGTACCAAGTATGTGAAATCAAAATATCAGAATGAAATCATAACATATATAAACAGGAGACAAGTATGATAACCAAACTACAGTACACCATATATAAACAGTCATGTCAAGTCAGGGACTCACGCCCTCAAAGTCATCACGCATGCCCGTGGAATTCCTTCCTCACTGCCGGCAGTCTATGACATAAATCATATTCATGTGACGCGCCCGTGACATCTTACCTCATTGTCGGTGTACACATATACAATACATATATATATATATATATAACATGCCCCCGGCATCCCTCCTCGTGGGTACATGTCTTCATGGGGAACTCATCCATGGAGTAATGATAGTGCATAACGTGCCCCTAATCCTCATCGTGAGCGCAGTCTTCACGGGGAGCTAGCCCATGGAGTAATAATATAACATGCCCCTAATCCTCATCGCGGTACATGTCTTCATGGGGAGCTAGCCCATGGAGTAGAAATATAACATGGTCGCATGCCCCGGCATCCCTCATCGTATAAGCATGGCCATGGGGTAATAAAACGTCCGGGCATATAACCCGCATCCTGGCCGCATGCCCCGACATCCCTCATCGTATAAGCATGGCCAAGATCAATCACAATGGAAGCATACCCGTGGAATCCTCCGCCACCGCCAGACGCTCCAAGTAAATTCACAACACGCCGTCAAGATCTCCGGTCGCATGCCCCGACATCCCTCATCGTATAAGCATGGCCAAGATCAATCACAATGGAAGCATACCGTGGCATCCTCCGTCACTGCCGGTAGTCCAAGAAAATTCACAACAAGTCAGCCGGCCCTCAAACTGAGAGACGCGGTAACATAGTAATACCACCAAAGGCTATCACAACTAACATAGACAAGTTTAACATACTTTTAGACTTTCATTTTATGACAACAAATCCGGGTTTTAACCCCAAGGTACTACGTACTTAAATTCTTTCAAAAGATCCATTTCTTTTACAAAGATCACACGATACCCGTAGTATCAAATAGAGTGACTATCATTTTAAGTAAACCAAAACAATTTCCATACCTTCTTTTTGAATAGACCAAGACAATACCATGCCTTCTTTTTAAACCAACTTAAGACAAAACCATGCCTTCTTTTAAACCAAAAACACTTCAATTCCTCAAGTCTCTTTCCTTTTAGAAATCAAGTTCCTTACTTTGGAATTTATGAAAATTAATACTTGTTTATAATGATTCTTATTAAAGCAGCCATGATCTATAAAATGTAATACAATTTTGTCTTATCTTAGCTTCTATGCAGATGGAGGATTCTACTTGTTTTAATATAATCATTTGTCATTACATTTTCCTTTATTAACGCTGCAATGGCTTGTTCGATACTTATTCTCATTTCCGAAATCAATATAACTTATTCTTTTACCTACATAAAGTCGTTATAACTAACTTCCCATAAAGCCATTATAACACTTTATGTTTTAAACCAACCAAATTCGTTTAGCACACGTACGTCTACCGTACTACATAGTTCACAACAATCATGCTAGAAAGGATAGGAAGAGGTTCACATACCTCGCGACGATTATCGACAAATAGCAAAATGCTCCAAAGTACTATACCTTTGCTAGCCTTTTCCACCCTTCAAGTAGAATACGCTACTCGTAGTACTTCAACCTATAATGGTCATAAAACGTCTATTAACTTCTAGATCTCTTCGTAGAACATTTCTAAGTACAAGGTTCCTTATTCTACGGAAAATTCAGCAGCACCTCCCCTGCAACTACTTACCACCACTTCTTTCAAGGCTCGATACCAATAGCCAACAACTCATAGGGGGTTACACGCCATCGGGCGTGTACAAAACGCCCCACAAGAATACTACACAAGTCTCATCAGAAATACACCCAATGTAAATACAGTTCAATTCTTATCAATATTCATTCTACATATAGTATACTCAACTATACATTACTACAACATGTAATCTCCAATTACAATAGGGGGATAAAGATCATTACCTCGATAAGCCCAAAATTATCCAAGATTAATAAGTCGATCCTGAGCAACGTTTAGCTCCTATTACTTATGCTCCAATCCGCTCCAAGCAACCCTTAGAAGTTTCTAAACAACTTCTCTTAACACTTCATCCAAGCTATGAAGATTTTCCTAGGGTTTCATTTTGCGACTAAAGGAATAAAGTAGTATTTCCGGGCTCTTATGTTGGGATTACTTTAGAATACTACTAGGGATACTAGGCTAAGGTATTTGGGATTATACCACAACAATTGAAGAATTTCTACACAAGGTGGGGTTGTTTGGACGAGAACTCATCAAAGGAGGGAGTATATTTTTTTCTTGGAAACTCTTAAGTGTGGATGAATAAGTCTTGAAATTTAAGGGGTATTTATAGGACAATCAATGGCCAAGATGAAAGCAAGTGTGTGGTGTATATTGGGGACATGTGTGTGTGGGTACCACCAACCACATGTTCCACACAAACCACATGTCTCCCTAAAAACGGCCAAGGGACACTTGTCCATCACAATTTGGCCAACATGGCCACATGGGGGTGACACGTGTCGCCCCCTACCTGTCCAAAATATTTCATCTTCCGAAAATATCTGCAATGCCAAAAATCTCGAAAACAAAGTGGGCCCCACAAAACCGTAAATTTCTCCCGTGGGCCCCACGTGACCAATTCCGGAAATAAAATTCCATAATTCTCTAATATTCCAAGAAGTCCGAATACCAAATCTGGGAATCCAATTCCCATTAACGAACCTTTTTCCTTCACAAAAATCCGAAAACTTTTCCGTCGAAAAATCACATCTTTCTTCCTTTCCAATTTTAATGTCGTATTCTCGTACGTACGTCCTCATATACATACCCTGGAACTACGGGGTGTAACAACCAGACCATTCGGAGTGCAGAGCCAGGAGATGTCTTGAGCAACTGGACCTGTACCCCAACGCTGTTTTTTCACGAGTCTGGGTAGAATTAATAATTAGTCGCTCTCAAACAATTCAATTCGTATTTTTAATCTGAATTGTGGAAACACATTTTTTATGAGTTTATTTCCCTTTTGAAGTTTTAATAACAAGTTATGTTTTAATCAACGTTCTTTATTCTCTTTCTTTCAGCATACAAAATAATATACTTGTCGATAATGAAAATGTGACATGTCATGAAACAAGCGAACAAAGTCAGAACCGCGAAAATAATCCAACAGAACTCGAAGGAAGTTTTCCATTAGAGGAATTAACTGAAGAGTTAGGAAAGTTCGAGGATAAGCCGAAACCAAATCTGGATGAAACAAAAACAGTGAACCTAGGAGATGATAAAGTCGTTAAGGAGACGAGGATCGCTCACTTGAACGCCGCATGAAGAAGATTTGGTGGCCCTATCAAGCAAAGATGTTGACATATTCGTTTGGTCTTATGATGATATGTCAGGTTTAAGCACGGACATCGTTTCTCATAAGTTGCCCATTGAACCATCCTGCCGTCCAGTGAAGCAAAAATCGAGGAAAATCAAGTCGGATCAGAGTTTGAAAGTCAAGGAGGAGATCTCCAAACAATTGGATGCAAAGGTCATTCGGGTAGCAAGATACCCTACTTGGTTAGCCAATATTGTGCCAGTAACAAAGAAGGATGGTAAGATACGAGTTTGTGTCGATTACAGGGATCTCAACAAGGCAAGCCCTAAAGATGATTTTCCCCTTCCGAACATTCATATACTCATCGACAATTGTGCGAAGCATGAGTTGCAGTCATTTGTCGATTGTTTCGCTGGGTACCATCAAATCTTAATGAACGAAGAAGATGCAGAGAAGACCGCGTTCACCACTCCGTGGGGGGTATATTATTATCGAGTCATGCCGTTTGGACTTAAAAACGCAGGTGCCACTTACATGAGAGCCATGACTACCATTTTTCATGATATGATCCATAAGGAAATTGAAGTCTACGTGGATGACGTCATCATCAAATCACGGAGGGATACGGACCATTTGGTCCATCTGAAGAATTTTTTTGAGCGATTGAGGCAATATAACCTGAAGTTGAATCCGGCAAAATGTGCCTTCGGCGTTCCAGCGGGAAAATTATTGGGTTTCATCGTGAGCAGAAGGGGAATAGAGTTGGATCCTTCGAAGATAAAGGTCATTCAGGGACTACCTCCTCCGAAAAGTCGCAAAGAGGTGATGAGTTTTCTCGGTCGCTTGAATTATATCAGCAGGTTCATAGCACAATTAACAGTGATATGCGAACCAATATTCAAGTTACTAAAGAAGGACGCTGCCACTAAGTGGACATTGGAGTGCCAACAAGCCCTTGATAAAATCAAAGAGTATCCACAAATCCGGCCTCGTGCCTCCAGAACCCGGGAGGCCTTTGCTGTAATACTTATCCGTATTAGAAGATGCGTTCGGATGTGTGTTGGGGCAACATGATGAGACGGGAAGGAAGGAACAAGCAATATACTACTTGAGTAAAAAGTTCACGCCTTATGAAACTCGTTACACAATGCTGGAACGCACATGTTGTTCCTTGATTTGGGTCGCACAAAAATTCAGACATTATTTATCCGCATACACCACCTACCTCATTTCGAGGATGGACCCGCTCAAGTATATCTTTCAGAAGCCTATGCCTACTGGAAAACTTGCAAAATGGCAGATCCTTTTAAGTGAATTCGACATCGTATATGTCAACCAAAAGGCAGTCAAGGGGCAAGCATTAGCAGATCATCTCGCGGAGAATCCGGTAGACGAGGAATATATTCCCTTGCGGACCTACTTTCCAGATGAAGAAGTGATGTTTGTAGGAGAAGACATCTTAGAAAAGTACCCGGGTTGGAGAATGTTCTTCGATGGCGCCGCGAATTTCAAAGGAGTAGGTATCGGAGCGATTTTGGTATCAGAAACAGGACAACACTACCCAATATCAGCAAAGCTCAGATTCCCGTGCACCAATAATATGTCAGAATATGAGGCTTGCATACTGGGACTCCGGATGGCTATCAACATGAACATACAAGAGTTGCTGGTCATAGGGGATTCGGACCTGTTGATTCACCAGGTACAAGGCGAATGGGCCACCAAGAATAGGAAGATACTTCCTTACCTACACTGCGTGAAAGAATTGTGCAAAAGGTTCGTTAAGATAGAATTCAGGCATACTCCGAGGGCTCAAAATGAGTTTGCAGACGCTTTTGCAACTTTGTCCTCCATGATTCAACATCCAGACAAGAACTATATTGACCCAATCAAAGTAGATGTGATAGAGCAGCCAGCCTATTGTTCTCAGATAGATGAAGAATCAGAGGGCAAACCTTGGTATGACGAAATCAAGAGGTATCTCAAGGCAGGTGAGTACCCGGAAGGCATGACCAACATACAGAAGAAGACTCTTCGGAGGTTAGCAAACTATTTCTTCCTGAGCGGCGAGGTCCTTTATCGGAGAACTCCGGATTTGGGTTTGTTAAGATGTGTTGACACCCAAGAAGCAAACAAATTATTAGAAGAGACACATGGATGTATGTGCGGACCCCACATGAACGGTTTCACGCTAGCGAAAAAGATACTACGAGGAGGTTACTTCTGGATGACAATGGAAACAGATTGCATCCGTTTCGTGCGAAAGTGTCATCAATGCCAGATCCATGGCGATTTGATTCACGTGCCGCCAAATGAGCTCAATGTCACGAGTTCTCCATGGCCATTCGCAGCTTGGGGCATGGACGTCATCGGTCCTATTGAGCCGGCAGCGACAAATGGACACAGGTTTATCCTAGTGGCGATCGATTACTTTACAAAATGGGTAGAAACATCATCGCACAAGTCTGTGACTAAGAAAGTAGTAGTGGATTTTGTTCACCACAACATCATCTGTCGGTTTGGAATTCCAGAGTCAATCATAACCGATAACGGATCCAATCTCAATAGTGGTCTGATGAAGGAAACGTGTGAGAAGTTCAGGATCTCTCATTGCAACTCTACTCCATATCGACCACAAATGAATGGAGCAGTCGAAGCGGCCAACAAGAACATCAAGAGGATACTGAGGAAAATGATAGATAACTACAAGCATTGGCATGAAAATTTGCCTTTGGCCCTCTTAGGTTACCGTACTACAATCTGGACCTCCACAGGAGCAACTCCGTATCTCTTGGTTTATGGAACAGAAGTTGTGCTGCCAGCGGAGGTAGAAATACCATCCTTAAGAATCATCCAGAAAGCCCGAACTAAACGAAGCCAAATGGATACAGAGTAGGTACGAACAATTGATGCTCATTGATGAGAAATGAATGAATGCAGTCTGTCACGGACAACTTTACCAGAACAGAATGGCCAGAGCTTTTAATAAAAAGGTACGACCAAGAAACTTCCATCCAGGACAGCTGGTGCTGAAACGTATATTCCCTAGTCAAAGTGAGGCGAAAGGGAAATTCGCGCCTAATTGGCAAGGGCCTTACATGGTTCACCGAGTGCTTATAGGAGGGCCCCTCATCTTAGCTGAAATGGACGGCGAAGTGTGGCCGAGAGCCATCAACGCAGATGCGGTGAAGAGATACTACATTTAGAGTGCTTTATTTTCCATGTAATTACTTCATTTGTAATCTGAACTACGTTGACTCGATTCCTCAAGTGATACGAGCGCCATATCGGTTTCGGTCCCATTTCTAGAAAAGCCCAATTACTTTGCTTGTAATCGGAACTACGTGTGACCTGATTCCCTCATGGATACGTAGCGCCACATCGCCTCATCCGCCTTTAAAATTCTTTAAGTCTTATCAGAATCTAACTACGCTCGACCGATTCCCTAAAGGATACGTAGCGCCTACATAGGCCTCAGTCACACCATTAGTAAATCTTCGTTTTATCATTTTGCATTTTAGTGAGTTGTACTCAGTCTCGTCATACGGACAAGACAAATGGACGACATATATCCGACTCAGTTTCGTCAGTAAAAAACCGGGACAATTTTTAGGGACTTCACCACAGAAAGACACCGACAAATATGATTCCATATGCTTGAAAGATTGACATAAACTGGGATAATTTTAAGGGTTTTACTACAAACGACATCAATGGACATGGTTAATTTACGCAAAGGGTTCCATGTCCCAAAACTGGGACAAATTTTAAAAGAGATTCACGGCAACGGAGCACCGAGAATATGGGAGAATATGCCGCCAATTTCGGATAAGGATGTTTGCATTGTTTCACAACATGTCACTATTCAAAGATCGACATAATTTCCTACTAGTACACATGAGTATATTTTCCCAAGATAGAATATTTTCAACAAATTTTTTGACCGAGACTCGAAATCAGACAGGGGTTACATGTCCAGACAAGACAACGTGTGCAAGTATCAAGGGCCAACACAAATCGGCCGACCCCTCCCCGAACTCACAATTTTTCTTTGAGTGGATTTTGCAGGACAACAGGGACAAGGAGGACAACAACATTCCAATACAACAGATTCGCGCACAAAGTCAAACTGCAGCAAGTCTACATCAAATACATCTCGCAAAAACCACATCCTCTTTACTCAGGCTACATCATTTACACTTTAATGATTTCATCTAGTTTCGACTGTGCATGAATTACAACACAACTCCACATATAGAGTTGAGAACAATTTTATTTACACCTTAGGAGACGTCATTTGAATTTCGTCCATACAAGACGACCACGCCCACACAAGGCGTCATTGACATTTCGTCCATACAAGACGACAACGCCCATACAAGGAGTCATTTGCATTTTTCGTCTATACAAGACGACAATGCCCACACAAGGCGTCATTTGCATTTCGTCCATACAAGACGATCACGCCCACACAAGGTGTCATTGGCATTTCGTCCATACAAGACGACAACGCCCATACAAGGCGTCATTTGCATTTTTCGTCTATACAAGACGACAACGCCCATACAAGGCGTCATTTGCATTTTGTCCATGCAAGACGACAACGCCCTCACAAGGAAACATTTGCATTTCGTCCATACAAGACGACAACGCCCATACAAAGTGTCATTTGCATTTCGTTCATACAAGAAGACAACGCCCACACGAGGTGTCATTTGCATTTTTCGCCTATACAAGACTACCACGCCCACACAAGGAGTCATTAGCATTTCGTCCATACAAGACGACAACGCCCATACAAGGCGTCATTTACATTTTTCGTCTATACAAGACGACAACGCCCACACAAGGCGTCATTTGCATTTCGTCCATACAAGACGACAACGCCCTCACAAGGCAACATTTGCATTTCGTCCATATAAGACGACAACTCCCATACAAGGCGTCATTTGCATTTCGTCCATACAAGACGACAACGCCCACACGAGGCGTCATTTGCATTTTTCGTCTATACAAGACGACAACGCCCACACAAGGTGACATTCACATTTCGTCCATACAAGACGACAACGCCCACACAAGGCGTCACTTGTATTTCGTCCATACAAGACGACAACGCCCTCACAAGGAAACATTTGCATTTCGTCCATACAAGACGACAACGCCCATACAAGACGTCATTTGCATTTCGTCCATACAAGACGCAACGTCCATACAAGATGACAATGCCCACACAAGACGTCATTTGCATTTCGTCCATACAAGACAACAACGCCCACACAAGGCGCCATTCACATTTCGTCCATACAAGACAACAACGCCCACACAAGGCGCCATTCACATTTCGTCCATACAAGACTACAACGTCCATACGAGACGACAACGTCCATACAAGACGACAATTCCCACACAAGGCGTCATTGGAATTTCGTCTATACAAGACGACAACGCCCACACAAGGCGTCACTTGCATTTCGTCCATACAAGACGACAACGCCCTCACAAGGCAACACTTGCATTTCGTCTATACAAGACGACGACGCCCGCACAAGGCAACATTTGCATCTCGTCCATACGAGACGACAACGCCCATACAAGGCGTCATCTGCATTTCGTCCATACAAGACGACAACGTCCATACAAGACGTTGTTTGCACCTCGCCTATACAAAACAACGTATCATCACGTCACTTCATTACATCACATACACGATTGACCACAACCGTGACACATAATTCACATTCTTACATAATCATCTTTATAGCATTTGGTCTTAACAGTCATGCACGAACTATTTTCTTGAGCTTTAGCCCGCAGGTACCTTAACTCAGGAGCGGAGCACAACGTGGACCTACCTCTTACACGGCGAACTGAGGCAAATCTTGTTGGGGAAGTCAAGCTACCCAACAAAAGTCAAAGGTGGCCTCGAACGTCGATCCACTCTTCTCCTGCATCCCCACAACACCAATAACTTATTGTCACCATAACTCGACACTGGGACAAATTTTAAATCTGCGTCGGCCCCACCTTTAGTTTTCAGACACCAACAAAACACTATAAGTTTTATCACCACGACCCAGCATCATAATTCAACACCGGGACAATTTTTGAATAGACATTTGACCTCACTTTCCTTAACCTTCGTTCTAATTCCGATGACCGAGACAAAATTGGATATAAGTCAACGTCTTTGTCTGAAGATTCTTTCAGCCTCTCCATACAAAGAGGGACAACAGTTGACACCCAATTTTGTCCATCCCCTTCAATCAATAACCAATAAATTAAACAATTTTCTTTTTAAAACTGCAATTTTACATCGCAAAAATAATCTCTACACCAATAATATATGTATAATAAACATATACATGCGTAAATAAGGAGTTTGATAATGGCACAGCACCTTACGTAGAGTATTAAGCACTTCGGGTCTCGCACTCGCATTTATCAATTTTAAGCTTATTCTATTTCCATTAATTCTTAATAATTTTAATAATAATAAATACGTAAATAAGTAAATAATTTAGCAATAACGTCGTGTCAAATAGCATAGTCGCATTTATTAATACGCAAAGCAATTTCGTAATTATTGTAATAATTTAAACCCAAGCTAAAATTAATAAAACACCTAAATTCATATCAAGATAATTTAATTTTAGCTCAAATAATAATAAATAAGGCACAATAAATAAGATTTTAAATAAAAGCACCACATTTTACGTAAAAGCATTAAGCAATCCTTAAATATCATATCTGCATTTAGCATTTAAATAATTTAATCTAAACTCCATTCAATTTTAATTTAACATTGCAAAATACACATAATAAGTAAGTTTTAATAACGGCATCGCATTATAAAAATTAAGCACTAATTAAATAGCACGCCCATCTTTATTTTTATAATAATTTAAACTCAAGCTTAGACTAATAAACACCTAGGATTAATTTAATTCACCACTAATTAAATAATACACCTAAAATTATAACACACTACCCAAATTAAATACCTAATACCTAAATAATTCACAGCCCAACTACCCAACCCAGCAGGCCCAATACCCGCAAGCCCCATCTGCCCATTTATCTTTTCCCCTCGTCCAGTCCACATTCTCCTTTTCCTTAAAGACCTAGACTTCATCCTCTTCAAAAGATGAAACCTAAAACCTAAGGAGGTTCGCCGCACCCCTTACCCCCCTCCCCCCACACTCCATCGCCGCACCTGCCCTTTCCGAGATTCTCGCCTAAGAATTCGGCGACCTTCCTTACCCATGCACACCCAGCCAGCTCATTGAATCCTCACCCAAGTTAGCACTAAATCGTACTAAATCATTCCAAATATACACCTGAAAATCTTACACCAAATCGTCTAAAATTCTTACCATAACCAGATTAAAATAAGAATCAAGCACAAATCTCGTCGAATCAGTACCCAAATCGCACAAAATCAGTCAAAAATCGCATCAATACTTACCAACACTGGAACCCGAATTAAGGCTATATAAAGATAGCAACATACACACAGAAGGGGGGGATTTTTCGACTGACAGAGTTCCTAAGTCTTAAGTTGTTATAAAGCACCCACAGCAAAAAAGAATCTCGATTCTGACAGTCGCTTTACCATCGAAAATTAGTTAGTTAGCAAGAAGCCTTTGAATCTCAAGCTCGGTTTTTTAGCAGAAGTTTCATCCTCCAATCGCATAAAACACAATTTATTTTTCTAATACCCCTCAGATTATTTTTCCCGGGGAAGGTAAATTCAAAATACCCCTCAGATTATTTTTCTAATTTTATTGTCTTTCTTTTGTGTTAATCGTTTGACAGCCCAGTTTGATATTGCTGTGAGTTGGCTTTGATTAATTTATGTATCTTTGTATATTCGACTCATGTTCGGGCCCAAATTAGATATCATGCAATCAACATATTATCGATTAGCATATGTTTAAAAAGATTGATTCATTAATAAGGTCAAATACTTATTGTTATGAAATGTTAACTAACTGAATAGTTATGTGATTCGTGAATGGTATACGATAGGCTGCTTTTAAATCTTCATTATTGGAAAACTTGAATGCTAGGGTTTGGAATAGTAAGTATGAAGCTTTGTGTATACCTTCTGGTCTGGATCATTGTGGATCTTTATAGATCAGCTGTAGATCAGAAATGTTGAAATATGTTGTCTTGTGAGCCCATATACCCAGCTCAGCATATTCGAACCTGGAAAGATAATGGTGTGATAGTGTTTGATAACCATTCTAATCACATCATACATTGTCCAGAAGTGTTTGATAACCTGATTGTATGCTAGTTCAAGATAACTAGTTCTGTCCAACTAAAAGTATCACCATGTGGTTGTTTATCTACCCCCAGTCCAGTATGTTGTGGGATTGATCATGTTCTTCCTTCTCTTATGAATGTCATTATATTCAATTAATGAGTATGGAAATAATCTGATATACTTGATGTTATCATTGGTTGTTCGTGTAATCATTTTATCTCTCATAATGTGAGGTGATTTCCTGCTTGTACTACATGCCTTAATACTAAATTATATCTAGATTAGCATGAGTATTTTCTTAAATTATGTGATATCATATTTGGTTTGCTGAATTGGTCATGTCCGTCCTCACAAATTCTGGATCTATGCAAGTTAGGAGTATATTGTCTAGATGTTGGTCTCCTCTATTCCTCTCCAAACACCCCTAAGGATATAGATAGTGTATTCTGAGTGTCCTTTCATCCTTTTATATATTATCATAAGCATGTATCTGCAAATACGGGCATAGTCCTGCTTCTGATTTGTTGGACCTGAAGTGATACACTTCGAAGTATACACGACACACTTGTCTAATATACATCCAGTGTATATAATGGGTATATGCATGTATATCTTTCAGGTGTATCAAATAATCATATATATCACCTCCCTATTTGGTTATGTGCATGGGCTTACATATAAATGATTATTTATTAAATGGCCTATCATATATCTGAGCCGATCAGTTTTTTTGTGTGAAATTTTGGATCTGCCATTTATTGTGGACGATATAATCGAATGAGATTTGGATTATATATATGTCTAACTTATATGAGTATTTTATCTACTTGTATTATCGATAAAGTTTGGGTATATGCTAATCCTTTTCCTCCTTTTCTTTCTTATTTTACATGACATGCATCGGGAGAATAATCAAGAGTCTCGGTATGAGACTCATCTTGATTTCCATATCGTCGTCCACACTTTTGCCGCAGGACTTCCAAACAACAATGGGATGGAATGACGTCGTCATCCGCTCTAGACATTACCTCAATTCCAATCTCATTCCTTCCTTGCCTATTTATTTATTTATTATTGTGATAAATATATTTGTTAACTTTGTAATTAATAGGATAACTAACTCTACTAGTCCTTGAATACATTGGAAGGGTAGTTTAAAAGATGAATCCATTCCTTATTTATTCTAGGTTCATCATATAGATCTAAATCTAAAATAATTCAACTAACTCTAGCTATGCTTTAGTCATATAGTCAATATATCATTCCATGTCTAATTCTTAAGAAAAATAAATCTTCTCATAAGCTCTTCATTAACCTTATCAATTTTTGTACTATCTTACGTTGTTTAAATATACATTTCATCAAAGACCAAATTTGCATTTCATCCTAATATATGCTTTATTTATAAAGTATTTCTATACAATGCCTTCTAAATACATATTTTATCCAAAATTAGCTTATATATATATTCTACAAAAACGAAGATTTTTTTTACCAAAAACGCATTTTTAAGCACTTACAACATCTTTGTTTGAAATGTTTTTTTTAGCATGCATTCTTTAACATAAATAATTGACTTAGGTTTGAACGGATAACCGCAAGTTAGCGGATCTTAAAGGATGTCTCACCCCTTCCCTTTAGGATAATAAAGAACCCTTACCCAGAATCTTATTAAGTTTAGCAGACATTAAAATGGAGTTAATGTTAACTTTAATTAGTTGACATTTAGGTGTCCTAATTCACCCAATTAATTAGGTGGCGACTTCCTTAACACTTAATATTTTACATTTTGGGGAGGATAACCATTCCGTCGCGCATTCAAGCCTGAGAGTTCAAAATCAGGTGCGACACGGTATAGAAAAGAGAGTACCAACAATAATATTCCAATTTGAAATACTCAAATTGGAATAAGACAAGAGAGTACCTTGTGATGTCGTCATGTGAGATGTGGCGCCTGTGTTCATATACAAATTTATCTGGAGTGTTGAGTGACATTGTGCTCATAGCTATCTCAATGTCAGTCGGTGCATAAGTTGATGGCGGGGTGGCATATGTTGTGTAAGCTTGTTGTGGACGTGGGCCAAGTATGCCAGGTTGAGCCTGTCTGTTCTAAGGTGGAGTGCATGAAGATGTCATATACGGGAAAGAAGGGGAGGCCCATGATGGTGGGGCCCACGCAGCCACAGTGGGTAGGCAGCCCACGACGTAGTTTGTTGCCACTGTCGCGGTCGCTGCTCGTTGTTGCTAGAATTTCTTCTGGCTCTTGCCGACCGCCGCTTCATCGCTGTTACGAGAGAAGGCATCGCCGCGGGTCCTCTCGTTGACGGGTCCGCCGTCGACCGAGAGGACCGCCGGCCGATGGAGGCCCATGCGGTGGTAAGGGTGGCATCGACAATGCTGGCCTGAGTGGTACGACACTTGATTTTCTGGATTTCCTCATGGATGAGCTTTGAACGGGCCTCATAAAATAGAGGTAACAGCGTGTATTGCTGAAGGATGGTGGAAATTCCGCCATAGGGTTCGTTCAAACCTACAATATTTACATGACCAATCGATGATTAGTGACTGATGTACCGACATTGGAGAGTTGGTCGACAAACATCTTGAGTTCTTGATAATAGGCAGACACGTTTTGGAAATCGTCCTGTTGAACGTCCTTGAACTGATTTTCAAGGTATAACGCTCGTTGAGTTTTGTTGTCATAGAGATACTGTCCAAACGTTCCCATATTTGGCAGAAAGTGGCAACGGTCTCAATGATGGTGTGCAACAGATCATTAGATATCGTATCATATATCTATTGGAGGACAACTGCGTACAAACTAGACCAGAGTGCATCATCAGAAGTCAAAGTCGATGGTACGTCTGTGGACTTAAGCATGGAAGGATGATGTGGTTGATAACTTCGTAAACACGACAATGAATCTTAAAAAGCTCTGCCCACTAAGAGTATTGACCCTTTTTCATCTCAAGAGTCACAGGATGAAGTTTTTAATGTTGTTTATGACAACTGCCGGATGGTATTTGGTTTTGTCAACCATGGAAGAGAAAATTTAAGAGGAAAAGGGAGGGAGAATGTCCAGAAAAATTAGGGTTCTTTCGTGGGGAAAATATGGGGGGGGGGGGGGGAGGTCGATTACTAGGGTTCTGACGTGGAAAAAAGGGTGTATCGGCGGCTAGCGTAGGATTTGTAGTTTTAGGCTAATGATACCATATAAGAATATGTTTCCTTGATTTTATTGATAAATGATTTACAATATATATAAGGTTACAAGAATATTTACTTTGATACAAATTAGGTAACTAATTAACCTAATTACAAAAAAATTATAATTTTATTTAAATTAGGAGATATTTAATTAATGAAAGAATATTAGAAAATATTCTATTATTGAATACAAAGGGTAAGAGTATATCCCAAGAATAGATATATTCATATATAATATGTCAACTAAATTTCCGAAATATGAGAGAAAAACAAGACATATATACCCTTTATTATATTCCTCTTCCACCAAATTGAATGAGAGGGCAAAAATAAAAAGAACATATTTTCCCTTTGACCTCTCACTATCCCCAAGTATGGCAAATTATTAAAGATTCGTGGTCATATATATACTATATCGTAACCTTTATGAAAGTATAGGGGTAAATGAGTTACTAATAGATTAAAAGGTATCAGAATGTTATTGGACGCTATCATTTTCCTTTCACTGTAAATTAAAAATGGTTCGTCTTTCCAATCATTTTCTTGTATACAACTCAAGGATAGGATCATCGTATATGGATATCTTCGATCTACTATAAAAAGTCCATGTCCTCTCTTAATTGTTATTCACAATAACTAAATTAGAATTTGACTAAGATGGTTCAAAAATTAATATATAAGTAGAATTGACACAGTTAATTATTAAGTTGATGATAAAAAAACACACTTGAACTATCATTTTTTCGTGAATTTATTATCTGAACTATCATGTGTGTGAATTTTCTACCTGTACTTTCATCATTTATTTACCAAAACACACCAACTATTTAGTTGTTCACTTTTTCTACCCCATCGTCCGGATAGGAAAAGTGAACAACTAATAATTGAGGTGTGTTTTGATACATAGTTGGTGATAATTTAGGTAGGAAACTGGTATTGAAAGAATTAATCCCTTGATTATTCTTATTGATGAAAGACACATATATACAAGTTACAATAAGAGAATCATATTCCTACTTTACATTTAAATCCCTATTCTATATGAAGAATAACTATACACTTATGGTAATATTACAATCCTAATTAAGGTACAAGAATAATATTACTAAATATACAATTGGGACTTTTGGGACTTACACGGATGGGCCGTGGCCCACTGTTTAACACACACCCGCAGTCATAGCGGGCGGTCTTCGTACGCTGAGACTGTCTCTAAAATCTTCAAAAAGGACTGAGGGAAGACCTTTTGTAAAGATGTCTGTAATTTGATATCTTGAAGGAACATGGCAGACGTGTACTTGTCTTTTAGCTACCTTCTCTCGAACAAAGTGAATATCCATCTCTATGTGTTTAGTACGCTGGTGCTGAACTGGATTACTAGAAAGGTAGATGACACTTATATTATCACAATACACCAAGGTAGCCTTCTCAATAGGACAATGAAGCTCTAAAAGTAGATTTCGTAACCAACATGACTCAGAAACCACATTGGCTACCCCTCGATACTCAGCCTCTACACTTGAACGTGAAAGCGTGGATTGACGCTTGACAGACCATGAGACCAAGTTATTACCTAAAAACATGCAATAGCCAGACGTAGACCCTCTGTGTCAGGACAACCACCTCAATCAACATATGTATATGAGACCAGTGTAGACGTCGACGAATGATACAAATGCAAACCATACTCAAGTGTTTCCTGAATGTACCTAAGAATGCATTTGAGCGCATTCATATGTTCAACTCTGGGATTATGCATAAACAAACACACCTTCTGTACGACATATGTAATATCAGGTCGCGTGAACGTCAAATACTGAATGACGCCTACAAGACTACGATAGCGGGTCGGATCCTCATAGGGAGAGACAGCTGCAGCACCTAACTTGGGTTTAGTACCAACTGGAGTAGAAGTGGACTTACATGATGACATCCCAGCCCTCTCAATGATCTCTGATGCATACTTCCTCTGTGATAAGAATAATCCACCTGCATGACGAGTTACAGTAATTTCCAAAAAATAGCTCAAGGGCCCAAGTCTTTCATGACAAACTCAGAACTGAGCATTGTCATAATAGACTTTCTCAAAGCATCAGAAGAGGCAGTCAAGATAATATCATCCACATATAACAGTATATAAGACATGGAAGAACCCCGACGATATATGAATAATGAATTATACGACCTACTGTGAGAAAAACACATAGTCGAAACAAAATCAGCAAACCTCTTATACCAAGCCCGTGGAGCCTGTTTAAGCCCATACAGAGACTTATTCAATAGACATACATGATTAGGATATATGGTATCCCTAAACCCCAAGGGCTGATGCATATACAATGTCTCCTGAAGATCACCATGTAAGAAAGCATTCTTCACATCTAGCTGATGAATGAGCCATGATTTTGAAAGAGCCAAGCTGAGCACAGTTCGAATGGTAGCCAACTTGACCACCGGGCTAAATGTCTCACCACAATCCACACCAACCTGCTGAGTCTTACCATCACCTATAAGTCTAGCCTTATGTCTCGCAAATGAACCATTAAAATTTTCCTTATGAACAAAAATCCACATAGACCGAATAATATTAACACCAGATGGACGGGGTACCAACTCTTACATCTTATTATCAATAAGAGCATTATATTCCTCGGTCATGACAATTTTCCAATTAGGGTTGTTTAAGGCAGACACATAATTACGGGGTAAGGGAGATTTAAGAACATTAGAATTCAAATTGAAATATATTTTTGGTTTAACAATACCCCTTTGACTGCGAGTGATTGGATCATAACTCTGGGCTGGATTGGGTGAATTTTGTGAAGCCTCGGAAATTTCCGTCAAAGGCGTCGCGGCGCCGGAAGAACTGCAGGGCTCTCTGAAGTTTTGGCGCCGCGCTGCAGCCTCGCAGTGCCGCGGCGCTGATGACAGGATTAAAGGACCCTGTTCTCTGAAGTTTTGGCGCCGCGGAGCTTCCCCTGAGGGCCGCGGCGCTGACGATGTATTTTCTGAAAAATGACGGAGAACATATGGGGAGATAGCATCATCCAAAAAAATCATAAGAACTAGGCACAAGTTATTCTACTTTAGAAAATGAAAATTGGTATTCATCAAAGAGGACATGACGACTAATGATGATTCGTTTGGAGGACAAATCAAAGCATTTATAACTATAGTGATTTGACGGATAACCCAAAACACACAAGGAGTAGAACGTGCCTGAAGTTTGTTGATCGTAGTGGATAGAAACAGTGGATAACATAAACATCCGAAGACCCTAAGATGAGAATACGAAGGAGTCTTATTGTATAAAACTTGAAGAGGGGAGGAATATGTCAAACCTTTAGAGGGAAAAATATTAAGTAGATCGGTAGCCATTTGTAGCCCATGATGCCAAAACAATGGAAGAACGGAAGAATGAACCAATAAAGTGCGAATAATGTTATTGATGGTACAAATTTTCCGTTCTGCTTTCCCATTTTGTCAGGACGTATGAGGACAAGAAAAATGAAAATTTATCCCATTTTGCGCACAAAACTCCATAAACTCCTCATTGTTATACTCTTTACCATTATCACATTGAATGTTCTTTATTTTTCGTTCGAATTGGGTTCTGATGAAAGCTCTAAATTTTGTGAAGATGGAAAAAACTTGTGATTTTTTTGCAATTGGAAACGTCCATAAAAATTTAGAATAATCATCCAAAAATAACACATAATAACGATGACCCATAGAACTGAGAACGGGAGATGTCCATAAATCGCTATGAATAATATCAAATGGAATTGAAGTATGAGAATTCGAAGCTACAAATGATTACTTAATAATTTTCCCTAAAGAACAAGATTTATAATTTGGAGTAGTACGTGTACCCTTACAAGAAATAAACTTATTCTTATCTAAAACAGATAAAATGGACGACCCTGGATGACCTAGACGAGCATGCCACAAGGAAGGAGCAAAAGATGCAAAAGTGGATAGCATAGCTTGACGCGAGATGCTGAGACTCGGTGTGATTGGATAAAGATCCCTCCTACTGTCACACCTCATGAGAGGACTCCCCGTCTTGAAATCCGTCACAGAAAACCCAAACGGATCAAAATTAATAGAGACTCAATTATCAGTGGTGAATTTACGGACATACACCAAATTTTTAATCAATTTTGGGGCATGAAGGGTATTTTTCAGGACAAGTGGTGGATGAGGAGGGGATAAAGTTTTATTACCATAACCCTTTATTGGAATAGAACTGCCATTGCCACTAATTATACCACTATTACTGCTCAAATTAGAATAAGACGAGATATTACCTTGGTCGGATGTCATGTGGGTAGTGGCACATGTATCCATGTACCAATTAGGGTCCGGTTGAATCAAGCCAAGCGTGTGCATCGCTGCTTCAATGTTGGTCTGAGTGGGGCCCATTGCATGGTGGGCCTGTGGGGGTGAGGCCCAAGTATATCGCACCGCCGCCATACACCGTCCGAACCCGAGTCCGACACGGAGGTTTACACCGCTGCGTACCGTCTCGACATCGAGACGTCGTGGCACTATAATGGTGCGCCGCGGCGCTGGGACCCACTGCCACTGTCCAGGGGTCCTCTGTGGCTCCCAGACCTGCTGCTGCTGCTGACGGTTGCCCCCGTTGTTTCCGCCCGATTCTTGCCATTATTCTTCTGATTTTGGCCCTTCTTACCACCCCCGTTATTGTGATTTTGGGTCACATTGGCTTGATTGAAAGGGGAAAAATTAAAAGTTGTCATCATGAGGACGGGTTTTGCTCCGATCGATGCCCTTTTAGCCTAACCCGTTTCTTCCAAAGTGAGCATGGAGCGGGCTTGATAGAACTCCGGCAGGGGGTTACTTTGACGAATAACTGAAACAACCCCTATATAGGCCTCGGATAGACCAGAAACTATCTGAAGAACTAGACGACTATTAGAAATAGGAGAACCCACGTTGCGGAGCTGGTCTGCCAAATCCTTGAGGCGTTTGCAATAAGAGAAAATGTTTGGAAAATTAATCATAGCAACCTGAGAAAATTCTTACTCAAAGATAACAATGCGAGAATGACTGTTATCTTGGAAGATGTCACGCAATCAATTCCATGTTGTCATAGCTGTGGAGTTGGGTTCCATAATCGTCTGTAAAAGATCCAAGGAGATAGTGATAAATCCACTGGAGAACCTTGACATCAAGCATGACCCATAAGTCTGGATCTATTTCTTTGGTAGGCACAACCGTTGTAGATGTAGACGCCGCCATATCACCCCCCGTAGGAGTAGTGAGAAGGATGATGTGGTAAAGAACTTTATGTGCCATAGCATGAATCTTGAATAATTCTGTCCACGTCCCATATTGGACGTTTTCTAGGTCAAGAATGATAGGAATGATGCTCTTGATATTAGAAACGGTGAGGGAAGGATGAAAAGCGTTCTTATCAGTCATGGTGAAAGAACACACTTTGGACAAGATTTGTAGAAAAAAATGGGGGGAGGGCTCGGATTTTCTGGAAAAAAACCGAGGGGTTGGGGGGTGATTTGTCACGGTATTTTGAGAAGAAATTAAGAAGTGAAAGCAAGGAAAAGAACCTAGACTCTTGATACCATGAAAGAATTAATCCCTTGATTATTCTTATTGATGAAAGACATATATAGACAAGTTACAATAGGAGAATCCTATTCCTACTTTACATCTAAATTCCTATTCGATATGAAGAATAACTATATACTTATGGTAATATTACAATCCTAATTAAGGTACAAAACTAATATTATTAAATATACAATTGGGACTTTTGGGACTTACCCGGATGGGCCGTGGCCCACTGTTTAACAGGTATAGTTAATAGTTTAGGTTGGAAACTCATGACTAAAGTGATAATTTATGTGGTTTTTTACCATTATCTTCTAATTATATAGAGTCAGGCGGAGAAGCATTTCTACTATTGTGTTGCCTAGTTTGATGTTACGTTAATTTCCTAAAATGTATACGCAAAATCTTTTGATTAAGTATACCCTAGAACATGGGATAGATATACCTTTCCACAAGCGATATTTCGGAGATTTGTCGAAATCCTTTACTAGATATATATGTATTAGTAGATGATAAGCAAATTGACAATATTGGGTATAAATAAATAAAAATATATGACATGCTTGTCATTATAGTGATGTCTTTAAATGTTAGACATCGCTTATGACTCTCTAGACAAGAGAGTATCAACAATAATATTCCGATTTAAATTACTCAAACTGAAATAAGACAAAAGAGTACCTTGTGATGTCGTCATGTGAGATTTGGTGCATGTGTCCATATACCAATTTTTGTCTGGAGTGTTGAGTGATATTGTGCTCATAGCTGCCTACAGTCGGTGCATTAGTTGATGGCGGGGTGACATGTGTTGTGTAGGCTTGTTGTGGACGTGGGTCAAATATGTCAGGTTGGGCCTGTCATTTCTAAGGTGAAGTCCATGAAGATGTCGTATATGGGCAAAAAGGGGAGGCACATGATGGTGGGGGCCATGCGACCACGGTGGGTAGGCAGCCCACGGCGGAGGCTGTTGCCACTGCCGCAGTCGCTGCTCGTTGTTGCCTTCATTTATTCTACTGTGGCCCTTGCCGAACTATATGTTTCGGCGGTTGTTACGGGAGGAAGTGGACTATTACGGTTCCTCTGGCCGATGGTTCTGGTTGTCGGATCGAGAGGCCCTGCCGTCACTGGAGGGCTCAAAAGTGGTGGTGAGGGCAGCGTCGACAATGCTATCCTGAGCGGTGTTGCGCTTGATTTTCCATATTTCCTCAAGGATGAGCTTCAAACGTGCCTCATAAAATGGAGGTAACATCGTGCATTGTTGATGGATGGTGGCAATGTCGTCATAGGGTTAGTTCAAACTTGCAATAAGTTGTATGACGAACTGCTGATTAGTGACTGGTGTGCCAACATTGAAGAGTTGTTCAGCAAGCATCTTGAGTTCTTGACAATAGGCAGATACGTTTTGAAAATCATCCTGATGAAAATCCTTGAACTGATTTTCAAGTATAAAGTTCGTTGAGTTTTGTTGTCATGGAAAATACTATTCAGACATTTCCACGTTTGGCGGACCGTGGCATCAGTCTCAATGATGGTGTGCAACATATCATCAGATATCGTGTTATATATCCACTAGAGAACGGCTGCGTCCAAAAGAGACCAGGGTGCATCATCAGAAGTCAAATCCGATAGTACATTTGTGGACTTAAGCATGGGAGGGATGGTGTGGTCGATAACTTCGTAAACAGGACAATGGATCTTAAAAGCACGAGTATTGACTCGTTTCCATCTCAAGAGTCACAGAGATGAAGTTTTTAATATTGTTTACGGCAAGTGCCGGATGAAATTTTGTTTTGTCAGTCATGGAAGAGGAAATTTAAGAGGAAAAGGGAAAGAGAATGGCCGAAAAAACTAGGGTTTCATCGTGGGGAAAAGACGTGTGGGGAGATAGGTCACTAGGCTAGGTGCCGACGTGGAAAAAAAGTGGCTGCCGTGAAGGTGTATCAGCGGCTAGGGTAGAATTTGTAGTTTTAGGCTACTGATATCATATAGGAATATGTTCCCTTGATTTTATTGATTTACAATATATATAGTTAGGCCGAGGATCTAAATGAGACAATAAATAGGGAAGGAACTGGTATATAAGGGATTGAATAATATAGAGATAATTAAAGAATACAGTAAGTAAATAGAGAGTAACTTACTTAGCTAAGGTTCCTCATGGAGGAAGCCATAGTTTGTAAGGTTCTGATGGAATTTAATGAATTTAAGTGGAGGAATTTAATGGAATTTAAAGTAGGTGGATGTGTCAACCATAGATGCAAAATTTAAATAATTTAAAGACAGGAATTTAATTGTAATAGGTGGTAGAACCAACCATGTTGCAAGATAATTTAAATAATTAAAAACGTGAATTTAAATGCAAGAATTTAAAGAACCTGAATATTTAAAAGATATAGGAGGCAGTGCCATCCATAATCGTTTTTATTCAAAACTTTAAAGTACTTACAAGGAGTTTAATTTCGAACGGAGTATTTGGTGTTTATCTGTTATGAATCAATAAGTGAACTGAATCATATCAATTGGATAATTTTCGGGTAAGGAATATTTGGGAATATTAGTTCATAGACTCCCCGAGGTCTTATGAACTTGGAATATTTAAGTAACTAATCTACTAAGGGGATGAACTTTGAAGATCTTCAACTTCTAGAGAGAAGGAAGAGAATTCTAAACTAAGGGAAAGAAAAAACTTGTCTAACTAAGGGAGAGGGGTTCTCTTTTTATAAGAGAATTACAAAGTGAGAATTTACTATTACAAGAATATTTTAATAATTAAATTATTCATCCGAGTGCAGAATGATGTCATGCATGACCTCAGTATTTTTGTCTTCATCTTGAATTCTGCTTTCACTATTTGAGAACTGAGATTTGTCGGGAATCTTCTTTCACTATTTGAGCACTGAGATTTGTCGGAAATTTTCGTCAATTATTCCTCCGGGATTTTCGGTATTTTTGGCAGCATCTAGAATCCACTGTTGCCGAAAATAGGAATATTTTCATTGTCAATTCCTGGTTCTTCCTCATCATTCGAAGAGCTCTGTTTGGATGAGGATGGTGCAAATTTCTGAAATATTGCTTGTATCTCTTCTGGAGTTTTTGCTGCAGCTAGCATTGAAGCCATCTGGGATTTTTGTGAAAGGTACTGTGTATGTTTCTTTGATTGGAATGGCGCATGTGGTATTTGGGGAGGTGCCTGTAAAGGAATTGGTTTATTATTATCTAACCATTGTTGGACATTTGGTAGTGTGAGGGTCTTTGGTATTTTAAAGTTGTCCCACCATCGAATTTTAAATCTTCTTCGGATGACTGGTATTTTGTCATCTGAATAGTCTACAAACCATGTGAATACCCATGGAAGATGGAATTTTGTGTGGAAAAGGTACAGTGGTATACATATTTTTCTTCCTCTGAGAGAGTGAATTGGGATTTGAAGAGGCTAAAAGATTTAATTATTTCGGGTTTTTGTATATCCAGTGTAGACCCGAATTGTTTCCACCATGAATTCCACCAAGTGGGAAATTGCAAAGCATCACATGAAGTATCAAAATGAAAAAGCCAAGTATGTGATAATTTGGAATTTTGAATTAAAAAGGAATTAAACTAAGCTTGTTGGTAATCCCAGTAATTAAAAGGAATGTCAAAAAGGGCTCATTTTTGTGAGAGTTTGGAAAATTTATGAGTTTTGACAAGTCATTCCCCCAATGAATTAGAGCAATTACTCGGACTATTTTGCAGATCGAATAAGAGGGATCTGGATTGTTATTGAAAAAATTTACTTTTGTTGTTGCCGATCCTGTTACGTCAAGGATAGCCTAGTAAAAGTATGGAGTTTTTAAATCGTCCCATGATTTATAAAACCATTTTGATCCAAAATAATTTTGTAGTGCCAAAAAAGGTTCTTTATCAAAGTATCATTTTTCAAGAGTTACAATGTTTTGAAAAATGATTTTACGAAAAATTCAGGAGCGGTTTTTTTGAGTACTTGTGGCGTCACAAGCTGGTTTTTGGAAAATTGTTTTTGAGAAAGGTTTTTTGAAAATTCATCTTTCTCGATTTTGGTATTTAAAAATTCATTTTGAGAAAGGATTTTTGAAGATTCTCCTTTCTCGATTTTTATAGTAATTCTAGAGGTTTTTTCCTCTAGTTTTTCCGGGACCATTTCCTCTTTCGAAATTTGCAGTTTCCTTAGTGCCTTCTGTAATTCTGGTGATTTTGTAAGGAGCTGAAAAAGATTTTCAGTGGTTAATTCTTGCGCGGTATTTGCTGGTGTTTTCTGTACAGATTCTATGCTGCTGAAATTTTCTCGTTCTTCTATCATGACCGCATCATACCAGGACATTGGTTTTTCTGGGGATTTTTCTTTTTCTTTTTTCACTGTCTTGGAATTGGTATTTTGGGGTTTTTTAGGAGCCATGAGATTTTCTTCTTGTTGATGTGGTGCAGTAGCTGGGGTATTTATCGAGGGAAGGACTTTTTCCTGTCTCTTTTGGAGTAAGGATCCACATATTGCCTGTATACAGTATTGTCCACATTCACGCATATATTTCCTTGATATTTTGTGATTGTAGGCTATACACCTATTATTCGGGCAATGATAGGACATTTTGAAATAATCACGGACCAGGATTCCTGGAAACAATTCTTTAAATATTAATTTGGAGAAAATTAATTTTAATGCAGGATTTTGAAAACATGCATGATTTTGGAAATTCATTTTGAAGAGGGGATTTGATCTTATTAACAATTGGGCTGTCAGAAAATTCGTTTTTTAATTCTCGTAAATATAATTTTTCTTCATGTATTGAGCATGTTTTTATGAGATTGAGATCTTTTTTTTTGGTGTTGATATGAACTGGAATTTTAGTTTTTTGTTTTTGAAACTATAGGATATTGATTTATTTTTTTACTTCATAAGGAGTGATCAGGTTCATAAATGGTGTTCCTAGTATTACGGTATTGTGAATTTCTTCAACCAGGACAAATGATGTTGTTATTGAAGTCTCATCATTTATAATTGATGCTTTGGTTTTATACTTAATTTCTAATTTAGAATTGTTAGCAGCTGCTAATGAGTCATGTGTCTCTTTTAGGAATTTTTTTGGTATTATACCAATTTTTATGCAGTTTAAGTCTGCTCCTGTGTCAAAGAGGGCAACAGCTGTTATTTTGAAATTATCAGAAAATTTTAGTGTTATTTTTATTAAGTATTTCTTCGTTGTTATTTGTCTTAACATTGTTAGAAAATCTTCTGGGATTTCTTCTAGATTTTCCATTTGGTTGTCATTTATGAGATTTTCTGAATTAGATGAGTCATCATCCTTTGGAACGAAGTTTTGTTTTGCTCTATTTGAAAGTATAATTTTGATTAGTTCTGAATCTTTTTGTTGTTTTTCTTTTAATTCTTTCACTTCTAATTTTACTTGAATTATTTGTTTTTGTAATTCTTAAATTGTTATTTCTTTAATTTTCTTACATTTTTCCAGGATTTTTGTTAAATCGTATTTTCTGGAAGTACATGGTAATACATTATTTTTTATTTCTTTCTTTTCTGGGGTAAAGGTTTTAAGGAGTTTATTCAAATATTCTTTTTGGTGCTGGATATCTATGTGTTTAATCATATCTATCATGAATTCTTGATCTTTGGTCAACACACATATTCGTTTTCCTTTAGCCTTTTCAGGTTTTTCTGTTGAACTGCTCGTGAGTAATTCGTCTACTTGGAGGGATTTATTATCTTCTGATGAAAGAGAGAAATAGTCAGGGTCTGACTGATCTGTTTCCAAATCAGAGGAATCAAGTAGTAGATTAGAGATTTTCTTAATAGTATCTTTGTCGAGATTTAATTCTTGTAGCTTTTTATTCATTCTACAGTATTTTGATGTATGTCCTTTCTTATTACATTTGTAGCAAGTTAGATTTTTGTATTTCTATTATTCTTATAACGATTATTTTTATAAGGATTCTTATAATAATCATAATTAGATTTATAATCTTTTGTGGATTTTTTGTGGGGTTTATTACTTTTGTTACAATCTCCTTCGCAGCTTTTGGAATTTTCTATGGTAGCTGGTTCGAATTGTTTGCAAAATGTTCCTAATTCACATTTTGTTCTTTTTAATTCCTTTTTAAGGTGTTTTTGTATTTTTAGATCTTGACAAATTTTTAATTCTTCTTGTTGAGTTATACAGACTAATTCTCCGTATGTAAACTCATCGTAAGGTATTATTTATTTTCCACAATTTTCTTTAATTTTATTCCTAACCTTTTCTCCCAAGAGGCTTGGTAATCCGGCTAAAAATTTTACTTTCCAGAATGGTTGACCAGAATCTTCTCTAATCATTATCCTAGTTAAGAAGGTGTTTTTATACCATTGAAAATCACTTAATTTTTTACATTTTAAATTTGAAAGTAATTCAGCATTTTTATTCTTAAGATGTGTAGAATCACCTATGAAATTCAAAGATATTGTTAGTATCAAGGTTGATACTGCATCTTGTATATGTTCTCCTATATCAGTTAATATTGGTATCCTTTTTTCATCGGTTTTTATGGCATTTAAAATATATTTTTTTTGTTGGTCAGTGAGATAATGATCCCACCATCCTTTTAATTGACCTGAGAATCCTGCGATTAGCAGTTCTGCAGAGGTTTTATCGAGGACTTCTTTTTGTGTTTGGTAGGCATTTGCTGCCATTGTCATTTGTTGGAGAAAGCTGAGGATATTGTATTCAGTCATTCCATCGAGGTTCCAATCATAAATTGAAGCGACATTGTAACAGAATTGAGCTAGGGGTTTAATTATTCCTAGATCTGGAGCAGGGATTATTTGTAACCCTGGAGCTATTTGTATTCCTTGTACGGGTTGTTGTTCCAAATTCATATTATTGATGAGGGGTTTTCCTAATTGTTCTAGGCTATCACTGTTATCGGATTTATGTGTTAACGTGGTTACACTATTCTCGATAGTGGGGTCTATTGTTTTAAGAAAGGGGTATTTTATGGAGTTTTGAGAGGAATATATCTCAAACCGCTTGAAAAAAGGAATATTAATTTTATTATATTGGACAAATTCATAGAATTTTTCTTGTATTTGTTTTCTTGTATTTAGGAAATTTTTAAAGAACCAATTTCTCTTTTCTGAATTATGTTCTTCATAGAATTCTTTTTGTAGTAGTTTTTTATCTACTTGGAATTCTTTTTCTAGAACTTTAATTTCATTTGCTAAGTCATTATGGGTTATCGAAGAATATGTTGGACTTGTAGGTTCCTGATCGTCCATCTTTTCTCTAACCACGGGATTTATATATAATGGTCTGGGTATTTGATTCGTGTAATCTACGTTTGTCAGATTTGGTAGATCTGATGTAGAATACCTAGGCTTTGTTTTGACCGGTGTATTTATTATTGAAGGTATTTGTGAGACTCTTCCTAAATCTAGGGTCTCTTGAACCCGTGATCTTCAGATTCATTACTCATAGATCTTCTTAAAAATGAGAGACTGACCCTACCATCTTGGTATTGAGTTATTTCTCTAAGATGGGTATTTTGTTGCTCAGATTCTAAGGGTTCAGGTTTAACTACACCTTCCAGGATCCATTCTTCTGGTAGGGTAATATCTTTCCATCTAATGGGTCGCGGTATTATCGTGTTAGATTTGGAAAGGTCTGTTTGTAAAAGAAGGGTTTCACCTTTCTTACTATGGTATCTGACCTTTGTGGCAAAAGCAGAAGTCATAGCTTTATAATGAATTCTAAAAATTAATGCTACAGGAATAGATCCTTCAAACATCTGGTAATTGTGCGTCTTGATTTGTAAGACGAGGGATTTTTGGATATTTTTATTATTCAAAGAAACTGAAAAGTTTGGGTAACAATCAAAAGAGATTGGTCTTGTGCAGAGACTGGACTCAACCGAACTTAGCAAGGAATCTTCGAAATTTATGAATCTTGCATCTCTTAAGATTGCAAGGATTGAAGTGTTTAATCTTTCTTTAGTAAGGGGTTTTATCCCTACTTGGACTAAACCAATGTGTATGTATTTATAATTTCTTTCTCTATATTTTTCAAAGAATTTTGAGAAAGTAATTGAATTATTTCAAAGGGTTTTGTTAATTGAATATCTCTTTCTTCTGTTTTGATTGTGAAATCTGTTTTGAAGAACTGATATTTGGAATTTTTGTAAATTTGGTCTCTGTTTACTTTTGGTATTTCCCAATTATCAATTGATTTTTCGAAATCATGTATAACGATTTCTTCAGAATTAATTATCTTCTTTTAATCAAAAGAAGAAGATGATTCAGAATTATAAGAAGTATTTCTGTCGAGAAACGAATCCATGTATGCTTTATGATTTTGTAAAAGTAATCTCTATTTACTTTTGTATAATTAATTATCAATCTACTATTCAAAAACCTATATAATGATTTCTTCGGAATTTATTATCTTATTTGAATCCATGGAAGAAGATGATTCCAAAATCATAAGAAGTAGTTCTATTGAGAAACGGATCCATGTATATGGAATCCTAGTTCGAAGACCCTTACCTTCCTACAATCCCCACACGAACAGTATATCAATAGATTCTTATCAGCCCTACACACGGGGACTTACCGTGACCCTGCGATCCGATCGTTCGGAACTTCGGGATTTAACCAACTCAGAAGGCTCAGCCATAGCCAAGTTTATCGGGGAAAACGAACAGGGATTTCACCTGATCTGGAACTCATATATCTCTTTAGAATTTACCCTTTATGGCTTTGATACCAAGTTAGGCCGAGGATCTAAAGGGGATAATAAATAGGGAAAGAACTGATATATAAGGGATTGAATAATATAGAAATAATTAAAGAATATGGTAAGTAAATAGAGAGTAACTTACTTAGCTAAGGTTCCTAAAGAAGGATTAAACACTTCAATCCTTGCAATCTTAAGAGATGCAAGATTCATAAATTTCGAAGATTCCTTGCTAAGTTCGGTTGAGTCCAGTCTCTGCACAGGACCAATCTCTTTTGATTGTTACCCAAACTTTTCAGTTTCTTTGAATGATAAAAATATCCAAAAATCCCTCGTCTTACAAATCAAGACGCACAATTACCAGGTGTTTGAAGGATCTATTCCTGTAGCATTAATTTTTAGAATTCATTATAAAGCTATGACTTCTGCTTTTGCCACAAAGGTCAGATACCATAGTAAGAAAGGTGAAACCCTTCTTTTACAAACAGACCTTTCCAAATCTAACACGGTAATACCGCGACCCATTAGATGAAAAGATATTACCCTACCAGAAGAATGGATCCTGGAAGGTGTAGTTAAACCTGAACCCTTAAAATCTGAGCAACCAAATACCCATCTTAGAGAAATAACTCAATACCAAGATGGTAGGGTCAGTCTCTCATTTTTAAGAAGATCTATGAGTAACAGATACGAAGATGCAGGTTCCGAAGAGACCCTAGATTTAGGAAGAGTCTCACAAATACCTTCAATAATAAATACACCGGTCAAAACAAAGCCTAGGTATTCTATATCAGATCTACCAAATCTGACAAACGTAGATTACACGAATCAAATACCCAGACCATTATATATAAATTCCGTGGTTAGAGAAAAGATGGACGATCAGGAACCTACAAGTCCAACATATTCTTCGATAACCCACAATGACTTAGCAAATGAAATTAAAGTTCTAGAAAAAGAATTTCAAGTAGATAAAAACTATTACAAAAGGAATTCTATGAAGAACATAATTCAGAAAAGAGAAATTGGTTCTTTAAAAATTTCATAAATACAAGAAAACAAATACAAGAAAAATTATATGAATTTGTCCAAGATAATAAAATTAATATTCCTTTTTTCAAGTGGTTTGAGATATATTCCTCTCAAAACTCTATAAAATACCCCTTTCTTAAAACAATAGACTCCACTATCGAGAATAGTGTAACCACGTTAACACATAAATTCGATAGCAGTGATAGCCTAGAACAATTAGGAAAATCCCTCATCAATAATATGAATTGGGAACAACAACCCGTACAAGGAATACAAATAGCTCCAGGGTTACAAATAATCCCTGCTCCAGATCTAGGAATAATTAAACCTCTAGCTCAATCCCGTTACAATGCCGCTTCAATTTATGATTGGAACCTCGATGGAATGACTGAATACAATATCCTCAGCTTCCTCCAACAAATGACAATGACAACAAATGCCTACCAAACACAAAAAGAAGTCCTCGATAAAACCTCTGCAGAACTGCTAATCGCAGGATTCTCATGTCAATTAAAAGGATGGTGAGATCATTATCTCACTGACCAACAAAAATAAAATATTTTAAATGCCATAAAAACCGATAAAGAAGGGATACCAATATTAACTGATATAGGAGAACTTAAACAAGATGCAGTATCAACCTTGATACTAACAATATCTTTGAATTTCATAGGTGATTCTACACATTTTAAGAATAAAAATGCTGAATTACTTTCAAATTTAAAATGTAAAAAATTAAGTGATTTTCAATGGTATAAAAATACCTTCTTAACTAGAATAATGATTAGAGAAGATTCTGGTCAACCATTGTAGAAAGAAAAATTCTTAGCCGGATTACCAAGCCTCTTGGGAGAAAAGGTTAGGAATAAAATTAAAGAAAATTGTGGAAAACAAATAATACCTTACGATGAGTTTACATACGGAGAATTAGTCTGTATAACTCAACAAGAAGGATTAAAAATCTGTCAAGATCTAAAAATACAAAAACACCTTAAAAAAGAATTAAAAAAAACAAAATGTTAATTAGGAACATTTTTCAAACAATTCGAACCAGCTACCATAGAAAATTCCGTGTCAAAGGAGATCAGAATAAAGTAATAAACCCCACAAAAAATCCACAAAGGATTATAAATCTAATAATGATTATTATAAGAATCCTTATAAAAATAATCGTTATAAGAATAATATAAATACAAAAAAGAACTACAATTCCAAATACAAAAATCTAACTTGTTACAAATGTAATAAGAAAGGACATACATCAAAATACTGTAGAATGAATAAAAGGCTACAAGAATTAAATCTCGACAAAGATACTACTAAGAAAATCTCTAATCTACTACTTGATTCCACTGATTCAGAAGCAGATCAGTCAGACCCTGACTATTTTTCTCTTTCATCAGAAGACAATAAATCCCTCCAAGTAGACGAATTACTCACGAGTAGTTCAACAGAAAAATCTGAAAAGGCTAAAGGAAAACGAATATGTGTGTTGACCAAAGATGAAGAATTCATGATAGATATGATTAAACACATAGATACCCAGCACCAAAAAGAATATTTGAATAAACTTCTTAAAACCTTTACCCCAGAAAAGAAAGAAATAAAAAATAATGTATTACCACGTACTTCCAGAAAATATGATATAACAAAAATCCTGGAAAAAGGTAAGAAAATTAAAGAAATAACAATTCAAGAATTACAAAAACAAATAATTTAGGTAAAATTAGAAGTGAAAGAATTAAAAGAAAAACAACAAAAAGATTCAGAACTAATAAAAATTATACTTTCAAATAGAGCAAAACAAAACTTCGTTCCAAAGGATGATGACTCATCTGATTCAGAAAATCCCATAAATGACAACCAAATGGAAAATCTAGAAGAAATCCCAGAAGATTTTCTAACAGTGTTAAGACAAATAACAACGAAGAAATACTTAATAAAAATAACACTAAAATTTTCTGCTGATTTCAAAATAACAATCATGTTCTCTTTGACACAGAGCAGCACTTTAAATCGCATAAAAACTGGTATAATACCGAAAAAATTCCTAAAAGAGACACATGACTCATTAGCAGCTGCTAACAATTTTAAATTAGAAATTAAGTATAAAACCAAAGCATCAATTATAAATGATGAGACTTCAATAACAACATCATTTGTCCTGGTTGAAGAAATTCACAATACTGTAATACTAGGAACACCATTTATGAACCTGATCACTCCTTATTAAGTAAAAAATAAATCAATATCCTTTAATTTCAAAAACAAAAAACTAAAATTCCAGTTCATATCAACACCAAAAAAAAGATCTCAATCTCATAAAACCATGCTCAATACATGAAGAAAAATTATATTTACAAGAATTAAAAAATGAATTTTCTGACAACCCAATTGTTAATAAGATCAAATCCCCTCTTCAAAATGAATTTCCAAATCATGCATGTTTTCAAAATCCTGCATTAAAATTAATTTTCTTCAAATTAATATTTAAAGAATTTTTTCAGGATTCCTGGTCCGTGATCATTTCAAAATGTTCTATCATTGCCCGAATAATAGGTGTATAGCCTACAATCACAAAATATCAAGGAAAGATATGCGTGAATGTGGACAATACTGTATACATGCAGTATGTGGATCCTCACTCCAAAAGAGACAGGAAGAAGCCATTCCCTCGATAAATACTCCAGCTACTGCACCACATCAACAAGAAGAAATTCCATGGCTCCTAAAAAACCCCAAAATACCAATTCCAAGACAGTGAAAAAAGAAAAAGAAAAATCCCCAGAAAAACCAATGTCCTGGTATGATGCGGTCATGATAGAAGAACGAGAAAATTCCAAAGAAGACGTAACTGCGTAAAAACACCAAAGAAATACACAAGAAGAATTAACCGCTGAAATCTTTTTCAGCTCCTTAAACCTCTAGAATTACTACAAAAATCGAGAAAGGAGAATCTTCAAAAAACCTTTCTCAAAATGAATTTTTAAATACCAAAATCGAGAAAGATGAATTTTCAAAAAACCTTTCTCAAAACAATTTTCCAAAAACCAGCTTGTGACGCCACAAGTACTCAAAAATTCCGCTCCTGAATTTTTCGTAAAATCATTTTTTCAAAACATTGTAACTCTTGAAAAAGGATACTTTGATAAAGAACCTTTTTTGGCACTACAAAATTATTTTGGATCAAAATGGTTTTATAAATCATGGGACGATTTAAAAACTCCATACTTTTACCAGGCTATCCTTGACGTAACAGGATCGGCAACAACAAAAGTAAATTTTTTCAATAACAATCCTGATCCCTCTTATTTGATCTGCAAATAGTCCGAGTAAGCTCCAATTCATTAGGGGAATGACTTGTCAAAACTCATAAATTTTCCAAACTCTCACAAAAATGAGCTCTTTTTTGAGATTCCTTTTAATTACTGGGATTACCAACAAGCTTGGTTTAATTCCATTTTAATTCAAAATTCCAAATTATCACATACTTGGCTTTTTCATTTTGATACTTCATGTGATGCTTCGCAATATCCCACTTGGTGGAATTCATGGTGGGAACAATTCGGATCTACACTGGATATACAAAAACCCGAAATAATTAAATCTTTTAGCCTCTTCAAATCTCAATTCACTCCCTCAGAGGAAGTAAAAAGATTTATACCACTGCACCTTTTCCACACAAAATTCCATCTTCCATGGGTATTCACATGGTTTGTAGACTATTCAGATGACAAAATACCAGTCATCTGAAGAAGATTTAAAATTCGATGGTGGGACAATTTTAAAATACCAAAGACCCTCGCACCACCAAATGTCCAACAATGGTTAGATAATAATAAACCAATTCCTATACAGGCACCTCCCCAAACACCACAGGCGTCATTCCAATCAAAGGAACATACACAGTTCCTTTCACAAAAATCCCAGATGGCTTCAATGCTAGTTGCAGCAAAAACTCCAGAAGAGATACAGGCAATATTTTTCAGAAATTTGCACCATCCTCATCCAAACAGAGCTCTTCAAATGATGAGGAAGAACCCGGAATTGACAATGAAAATATTCCTATTTTCGGCAACAGTGGATTCTAGATGCTTCCAAAATACCGAAAATCTCGGAGGAATAATTGACGAAAATTCCCGACAAATCTCAGTGCTCAAATAGTGAAAGAAGATTCCCGACAAATCTCAGTGCTCAAATAGTGAAAGCAGAATTCAAGATAAAGACAAAAATATCGAGGTCATGCATGACATCATTCTGCACTCGGATGAATAGTTTAATTATTAAAATATTCTTGTAATAGTAAATTCCCACTTTGTAATACTCTTATAAAAAGAGAACCCCTCTCCCTTAGTTACACAAGTTTTTTCTTCCCTTAGTTTAGAAATCTCTTCCTTCTCTCTAGAAGTTGAAGATCTTCCAAGTTCATCCCCTTAGTAGATTAGTTACTTAAATATTCCAAGTTCATAAGACCTCGGGGAGTCTATGAACGAATATTCCCAAATATTCCTTACCCGAAAATTATCCAATTGATATGATTCAGTTTTCGAAATTAAACTCCTTGTAAGTACTTTAAAGTTTTGAATAAACTCCTTAAAACCTTTACCCCAGAAAAGAAAGAAATAAAAAATAATGTATTACCATGTACTTCCAGAAAATACGATTTAACAAAAATCCTGGAAAAAGGTAAGAAAATTAAAGAAATAACAATTCAAGAATTACAAAAATAAATAATTCAGGTAAAATTAGAAGTGAAAGAATTAAAAGAAAAACAACAAAAAGATTCAAAACTAATCAAAATTATACTTTCAAATAGAGCAAAACAAAACTTCGTTCCAAAGGATGATGACTCATCTGATTCAGAAAATCCCATAAATGACAACCAAATGGAAAATCTAGAAGAAATCCCGGAAGATTTTCTAACCGTGTTAAGACAAATAACAACGAAGAAATACTTAATAAAAATAACACTAAAATTTTCTGATGATTTCAAAATAACAACTGTTGCCCTCTTTGACACGGGAGCAGACTTAAACTGCATAAAAACTGGTATAATACCGAAAAAATTCCTAAAAGAGACACAAGACTCATTAGCAGCTGCTAACAATTCTAAATTAGAAATTAAGTATAAAACCAAAGCATCAATTATAAATGATGAGACTTCAATAACAACATCATTTGTCCTGGTTGAAGAAATTCACAATACCGTAATACTAGGAACATTTATGAACCTGATCACTCCTTATGAAGTAAAAAATAAATCAATATCCTTTAGTTTCAAAAACAAAAAACTAAAATTCCAGTTCATATCAACACCAAAAAAAAAAGATCTCAATCTCATAAAAACATGCTCAATACATGAAGAAAAAAAATTATATTTACAAGAATTAAAAAATGAATTTCCTGACAACCCAATTGTTAATAAGATCAAATCCCCTCTTCAAAATGAATTTTCAAATCATGCATGTTTTCAAAATCCTGCATTAAAATTAATTTCTCCAAATTAATATTTAAAGAATTGTTTCCAGGAATTCTGGTCCGTGATCATTTCAAAATGTCCTATCATTGCCCGAATAATAGGTGTATAGCCTACAATCACAAAATATCAAGGAAAGATATGCGTGAATGTGGACAATACAGTATACAGGCAGTATGTGGATCCTTACTCCAAAAGAGACAGGAAAAAGTCCTTCCCTCGATAAATACCCCAGCTACTGCACCACATCAACAAGAAGAAAATTCCATGGCTCCTAAAAAACCCCAAAATACCAATTCGAAGACAGTGAAAAAAGAAAAAGAAAAATCCCCAGAAAAACCAATGTTCTGGTATGATGCAGTCATGATAGAAGAACGAGAATTCCAAAGAAGAGAATGCATGCAGAAAACACCAAAGAAATACCGCAAGAAGAATTAACCGCTGAAATCTTTTTCAGCTCCTTACAAAATCACCAGAATTACATAAGGCACTAAGGCAACTGCAAATTCCGAAAGAGGAAATGGTCCCGGAAAAACTAGAGGAAAAAACCTCTAGAATTACTACAAAAATTGAGAAAGGAGAATCTTCAAAAAACCTTTCTCAAAATGAATTTTTAAATACCAAAATCGAGAAAGATGAATTTTCAAAAAACCTTTCTCAAAAACAATTTTCCAAAAACCAGCTTGTAACGCCACAAGTGCTCAAAAAATCCGCTCCTGAATTTTTCGTAAAATCATTTTTTCAAAACATTGTAACTCTTGAAAAAGGATACTTTGATAAAGAACCTTTTTTGGCACTACAAAATTATTTTGGATCAAAATGGTTTTATAAATCATGGGACGATTTAAAACTCCATACTTTTACCAGGCTATCCTTGACGTAACAGGATCGACAACAACAAAAGTAAATTTTTTCAATAACAATCCAGATTCCTCTTATTCGATCTGCAAATAGTCCGAGTAATTGCTCCAATTCATTGGGGGAATGACTTGTCAAAACTCATAAATTTCCAAACTCTCACAAAAATGAGCCCTTTTTTGACATTCCTTTTAATTACTGGGATTACCAACAAGCTTGGTTTAATTCCTTTTTAATTCAAAATTCCATATTATCACATACTTGGCTTTTTCATTTTGATACTTCATGTGATGCTTCGCAATTTCCCACTTGGTGGAATTCATGGTGGGAACAATTCAGATCTACACTGGATATACAAAAACCCAAAATAATTAAATCTTTTAGCCTCTTCAAATCCCAATTCACTCCCTCAGAGGAAGAAAAAAGATTTATTCCACTACACCTTTTCCACACAAAATTCCATCTTCCATGGGTATTCACATGGTTTGTAGACTATTCAGATGACAAAATACCAGTCATCCGAAGAAGATTTAAAATTCGATGGTGGGACAACTTTAAAATACCAAAGACCCTCGCACCACCAAATTTCCAACAATGATTAGATAATAATAAACCAATTCATTTATAGGCACCTCCCCAAACACCACAAGCGCCATTCCAATCAAAGGAACATACCCAGTTCCTTTCACAAAAATCCCAGATGGCTTCAATGCTAGCTGCAGCAAAACTCCAGAAGAGATACAGACAATATTTCAGAAATTTGCACCATCCTCATCCAAACAGAGATCTTCGAATGATGAGGAAGAACCCGGAATTGACAATGAAAATATTCCTATTTTCGGCAACAGTGGATTCTAGATGCTGCTAAAAATACCGAAAATCTCGGAGGAATAATTGACGAAAATTCCCAACAAATCTCAGTGCTCAAATAGTGAAAGAAGATTCCCGACAAATCTCAGTGCTCAAATAGTGAAAGCAGAATTCAAGATGAAGACAAAAATACCGAGGTCATGCATGACATCATTTTGCACTCGGATGAATAGTTTAATTATTAAAATATTCTTGTAATAGTAAATTCCCACTTTATAATTCTCTTATAAAAAGAGAACTCATCTCCCTTAGTTAGACAAGTTTTTTGTTCCCTTAGTTTAGAATTCTCTTCCTTCTCTCTAGAAGTTGAAGATCTTCAAAGTTCATCCCTTAGTAGATTAGTTACTTAAATATTCCTAGTTCATAAGACCTCGGGGAGTCTGTTACACCCCGTAATTCAGGTCATGCTATGAGAACGTACGACGGGAATTAAGATTTGAATTTGGAAAGTTAGGTTGGCAAAAATGTTGTAGGTAGACTTTCAGTCAACTTTGGAGCGGTATATCTCCTAGTTCTTTAAGAGTTTTGAGGTGTTTTAAAAGACTAGAGTGAAGTTCATTGAGTCTAGTTTCCAACTCAACCAACCGTCCGTCAATATGACATCGGAGTAGAAAGTTATGGAGGTTACAAGTTTAGTGCGCAGTCGAGCCGAAAAGTACTTTCGGTCAGGGGCCACAGCGCCGCGGCGCCGAAAAGCAAGGCCGCGGCGCCGGAAGTTCTGAAGGGTTGCAGAGGTTTCACCGCCGCGGCGGAGTTTTTGGCAGAAAACTGAGGAAAAATCAGAAATTTTCTTTTAAAAAGGCCATGGGAGGGTGACAAGTGTCCCCCCCCCCATCTGATTTTTGTGCATGTCCTATTTATTGACCAATTCTTGAAGACTTGGTCATTCTTCAAAGCTCTTCCTTCTCTCTAAAATTCCTCTCCATTCTCTCTAGAAATTCAAGAAGAAACCAAGGCTTAGAGAAAATTTCAGAAGAGGTGGCAAGAAGGAAACATGTTGGCAAGCTTGTAGGAGGTTTGTGGAGATGATTGTGGAAATAAGACAAATGAAATTTGTTGGACTAATTTGGGTAAGCTCTAAGGTAACAATCCTTTCTATTTTGCTAGTAAATTGTGTTGCATGGGTGGAAGAAAGGACTTATAGTTGTCAATATTGCCTTTAGATGTATTGCATGTAGGAATTGGATAAGAATTTGGATTTAAAAGGAGTTGGATAAGAAGTTATGTTGTTTTACCTCAAATTGCCAAATTAGACCTTGTAGTTGTATTAGTTGTTATGTATTGTGGGGCAGAATTTTACACGTCCAAGTTAGGCATGTAATCCCCTTTGTGTTGATTGGATTGTTGAGCCTTAAAGGTGGCGTGTTTGGTTATTAAATTCGGCCTTGAAAAAGGTGGCAAAGTATGTAGAAATAAAGGAAGTGTTGTCCAATTTTCCGTAGGAATAAGGGACTTTTCAATTAGAATATTCTACGTTGAAGATAGAGGTTAATGGACGTATTATGGTCATTATAGGTTGACATCTACGGACGACATATTGGACTTGGCAAGTGGGTTAACCGGAGAGGTATGTGGAAACTTTCTTATCTCTTGAGCATGAGTAGTTATAACTATATAGTACGGTAGACGTACGTGATTTAAATGAAGTTAATCCATTTGTTATACTTGACTTGTTTTAAGAAAATGTCTAAGTTGGTTGGGTTAAGGAGTTAACTCACTTGTTCTTGAGGAATGGTTTATTCTAAATAAGGTAGACAAGGATTTCTTGACATGAAAAAATATAGAATACTTGGTGTGGAAGTATTGAGTATTGAACTTATTCTAAGGATAAGAGACCTGATTTTTTTAAGTTAAGAAACTTGTTTTCTAAAGTTATGAGACGTGAAGTCTTTTGAAAGTTGTGTAACTTGATTTGAAGTATAAGTCCCTTGGTCATAAAAAGAACGAAATTGTCTAAGATATAAGGAATTATAACAGCTATATGAAAGGATAAGGACGTCTTAGTTCCTAAAGCATAAAGTTAGTATAACGGCTTTATGGGAAGTTGGTTATAATGACTTTATGGAAGGTTAAAGGAATGGTCTTCTTGAGTAAGGTAAACTAAGATGAAAGAATCAAAATTAAGTAGGGCAATTTGATTTAAAGGTATCAATTGCTTAGAGTGTAAAATGGGGGTTTTATGTGAAAAAGGGATCTTTTGAAAGAGTAGAAGTACATAGTACTTCGAGTTAAATTCTCCGGATTTGATTAAGTAATAAGAAAGTGCCTTAAAGTCATAAAAATGAGATCCATTTTGTATATTAATGAAAGTCTAAAGAAGTTATGAAGTCTACTTGGACGTACCGACGGTGATGTGGGATTCCACGGGTATGCTTCCATTGTCTTAGTATGAGTTTACGTGGACGTACCGACAGTGATGTGGGATTCCACGGGTACGATTCCATTGTCTTAGTATGAGCTTACTTGACGCGTACCTACGGTGAAAGGATTCCACGCATGCTTCCATTGTGGTTGATCCGACATGCTTACGATGAGGATTCGAGGCACGACCTCGACATGCTACGATGAGGATTCCGAGGCACGCGACCAGGACGGGTTAAATTTCCGATACGATTATTACCCCACGGATTAGCTCCATGAAGTCATGTACCGAGAGGAGGGATTCCACGCATGAGATATATATATATATATTATATATATATATATACACGTGTCGTATGTGTGTACGACAAAGGAGGTAGATGCCACGCGCCACACGGTTGTATGTTACTCTACGCAAATGACCGTGACGGGGATTCCACGCGTAAGATTTATGTGTATATGTGTTGTTGTGTGTACGCCGACAGTGAGGTAGGATGCCACGGGCGCGTCACATGGTTAGCTTTGTACCAGCTACGACGGTGATGGGGTTCCTAGGCGTGTTTCGATGTTTAAGGTGGTGTTCATAGCCCCGCGTGACTATGGTTCATATGTTGAGACAGGCTGTACATGGTAAAACTGACTTTCATTACTCTCACTTCGGTAAGGCACGATCGTTAATTGGGTATCATACATGTCATCAGCTTTATTTTAGACTATTATGATTTAAATTACAGTACTTTCAGTTTTACATACTTGGTATATGTTGTACTAACCTCCTCCGGGGGGTTGCGTTCATGCCGCAGGTTGAGGTGCATAGCTTGTTGATCCGCACTCTTAGGATCACTGTTCGGTTCTTGGAAAGCTCCATTTCTCCGGAGGCTTTGTCTTTTGGTACGATACCCTGAAGTTGTAGACCTTTGTACATTCAGGGGTATGGCGGGGCCCTGTCCCGTCTCAGTTGTTATGTAAGCTCTTAGAGGTCTGTATTCATATGTTGTGGGTCATTGTTAAGAAAAAAAAAGGATTTGAGGTAACTGCTTTTGGATTTGTATATATATCCCGGGAGGTAGCCTTATCGGCTAACCTAGTATTTATTTCATTGTTAAGTTTACGTATGTTCCGCTGATTATCTCTGATGTTTATTCGCACGGTGCCTGTAGGGCACCCATGCCCGGCTTGGTCGGGTCGTGACAGAGTCTATGAACTAATATTCCCAAATATTCCTTACCCGAAAATTATCCAATTGATATGATTCAGTTCACTTACTGATTCATAACAGGAAACCACCAAATACTCCGTTCGAAATTAATCAAATACTACGTTCGAAATTAAACTCCTTGTAAGTACTTTAAAGTTTTGAATAAAAACGATTATGGATGGCACTGCCTCCTATATCTTTTAAATATTCATGCTCTTTAAATTCTTGCATTTAAATTCACATTTTTAATTATTTAAATTATCTTGCAACATGGTTGGTTCTATCACCTACTGCGATTAAATTCCTGTCTTTAAATTATTTAAATTCTACATCTATGGTTGGCACAGCCACCTACTTTAAATTTCTTTAAATTCCTGCACTTTAAATTTAGTAAATTCCTGCAAAACCTTACAACTATGGCTTCCTCCATGAGGAACCTTAGCTAAGTAAGTTACTCTCTATTTACTTTCCGTATTCTTTAATTATCTCTATATTATTCAATCCCTTATATGTCAGTTCCTTCCCTATTTATTATCCCCTTTAGATCTTCGGCCTAACTTGGTATCAGGTGAAATTTATTAGGTGATATATATATATATATTACTCTCTATTTAATTTCTGTATTCTTTAATTATCTCTATATTATTCAACCCCTTATATGTCAGTTCCTTCCCTATTTATTATCCCCTTTAGATCCTCGGCCTAACTTGGTATCAGGTGAAATTTATTAGGTGATATATATATATATATAAATAGAGGAACCTTAGCTTTTCTCTATTTACAAGTTATTTTAAAACCCCTCTCCCTTAGCTTTTCTCTATTTACCTGCCGTATTTTTACTTATCTTTATACTATTCAGTCTTTTATATGTCTTTTGCTTCCCTATTTATTGTCCCCTTTAGATCCTCGGCCTAACTTGGTATCAAAGCCATAAAGGGTAAACTCTAGAAAGAGAAATGAGTTACTTAACAGGTGGTAAACTCCTAATCAGGTGCTCCTTTGTTCGTTTTCCCCGATAAACTTGGCTACGGCTGAGCCTTCCGAGTTGGTTAAATCCTGTTTAGTCGTGCGATCAGAACGCAGGGTCACAGTAAATCCCCGTGTGTAGGGCCGACAAGAACCCATTGTTATACTGTGCGCATCTGGATTGTAGGAAGGTAAGGGTCTTCAAACTGGGAATCCACATACTTGGAATTCCACATACTTGAACCCATCCTCTCAATAGAATTACTTCTTATGTTTTTGGAATCATCTTCTTCCATGGATTCAAAAAAGATAATAAATTCCAAAGAAATCGATATATACGTTTTTGAATAGTAGATTGATAATTAATCTTACAAAAAGTAAATAGAGATTACTTTTATCAAATCACAAAACAATACATGGATCCGTTTTTAGCCAGAACAAATTCTTATAATTCTCAATCATCTTCTTCTTTTGAATCAAATAAGATAATCAATTCTGAAGAGATCGTCATACACGATTTCGAAAAATCAATTGACAGTTGGGAAATCCCGAAAGTCAATAGAGATCAAATTTACAAAAATTCCAAATATCAATTCTTCAAAACTGATTTCACAATCAAATAGAAGAAAGAGATATTCAATTAACAAAACCTTTTGAAACAATTCAATTACTTTCTCAAACATCCTTGAAAAAGCATAGAGAAAGAAATTACAAATACATTCACATTGGTTTAGTCCAAGTAGGGATAAAGCCCCTTACTAAAGAAGGATTAAACACTTCAATCCTTGCTATCTTAAGAGATGCAAGATTCACAAACTTCGAAGATTCCTTGTTAAGTTCGGTTGAGTCCAGTCTCTGCACAGGACCAATCTCTTTTGATTGTTACCCTAACTTTTCAGTTTCTTTGAACGATAAAAATATCTAAAAATCCCTCGTCTTACAAATCAAGACACATAATTATCAAATTCTTAAAGGATCTATTCCTGTAGCATTAATTTTCAGAATTCACTACAAAGCTATGACTTCTGCTTTTGCAACAAAAGTCAGATACCATAGTAAGAAAGGTGAAACCCTTCTTCTACAAACAGACCTTTCCAAATCTAACACGGTAGTACCACGACCCATTAGATGGAAATATATTACCCTACTGCATTTAATGGACTCGAAGGCGTAGCAAAACCTGAACCCTTAGAATCTGAGCAACCAAATACCCATCTTAGAGAAATTACACAATACCAAGATGGTAGGGTTAGCCTCTCATTTTTAAGAAGATCTATGAGCAATAGATATGAAGACACCAGTTCCGAAGAGACACTAGACTTAGGAAGAGTCTCACAAATTCCTTCAATAACAAATACACCGGTCAAAATTAAACCTAGGTATTCTACATCAGATCTACCAAATCTGACAAACGTAGTTTACACAAACCAAATACCCAGACCAATATACGTAAATCCCGTGGTTAGAGAAAAGATGGACGACGAAGAACCTACTAGTCCAACATACTCTTCAATAACCCACAATGAATTAGCAAATGAAATTAAGGTTCTAGAGAAAGAATTCCAAGTATATAAAAAACTACTACAAAAAGAATTCTATCAAGAACATAATTGACAAAAAAGAATTTGGTTCTTCAAAAATTTCCTTAATTCAAGAAAACAAATACAAAAAGAATTCTACGAATTTGTCCAAGATAATAAAATTAATATTCCGTTCTTTAAATGGTTTGAGATATATTCCTCTCAAAACTCCATAAATTTTCCCTTCCTTAAAACAAAATCCTCCACTATCGAGAACGATTGTAACAATGTTAACACATAACTCCGATAGCAATGATACATCGAGAAAAATTAGGGAAACCCTAGTCAATAATATGAATTGGGAACAACTGATTCAAGGAATTCAAATAGCTCGTGGTTACAAATAATCCTCGCCCGCATCTAGGAATAATCAAACCCTAGCTCAATCCGTTCATAATGCCGCTCAATTTACGATTGGAACCTTGATGGAATGATCGAATACAATATCCTCGCTTTTCCAACAAATGACAATGGCAAGAAATGCCTACCAAACGCAAAAAGAAGTCCTCGATAAAACCTTCAGAATCACGATCGCAGGATTCTCGTGGTAATTAAAAGGATGGTGGATCATTATCTCACCGACCAACAAAAGAAAATATTCTAAATGCCATAAAAGCGATGAAGAAGGATTATCAATATTAATGGATCTAGGAGAACCTATACAAGATGCAGATCAACATTGATATCGACAATATCTTTAAATTTCATAGGTGATTCTACACATCTTAAAAATAAAAATGTCAATTACTTTCAAATTTAAAATGCAAAAATTAAGCGATTTCCAATGGTATAAAAATACCTTCTTAACTAGAATAATGATTAGAGAAGACTCGTCAACCATTACGAAATAAAAGTTCTTAGCGGACTACCAAGCCTCTTGGGAGAAAAGGTTAGGAATAAAATAAAAGAAAATTGTGGAAAACAAATTATACCTTACGATGAGTTTACATACAGAGAATTAGTCTGTATAACTCAACAATAAGGATTAAAAATCACAAGATCTAAAAATACAAAACACCTCAAAAAGAATTTAAAAGAACAAAATGTGAATTAGGAACATTTTGTAAACAATTCAACCAACAACCATAGAAAATACCAAAAGTCATGAGGGAGATTGTAGTTTTTCAATGGAAAAACCTTCCAAAAAATTGTTAAAAGATTATAAAAATAATAATGATTATTATAAGAATCCTTATAAAAATAATCGTTATAAAAATAATAGAAACACAAGAACAAATTTCAATTCAAAATACAGAAACATAACTTGTTACAAATGTAATAAGAAAGGACATACATCAAAATACTGTAGAATGAATAAAAAATTACAAGAATTAAATCTCGATGAAAATACTACAAAGAAAATATCTAATCTACTACTTGATTCCTCTGATTCAGAAGCAAATCAGTCAGACCCTGACTATTTCTCTCTTTCATCAGAAGACAATAAACCCCTCCAAGTAGACGAATTACTCACGAGTAGTTCAACAGATAAACCTGAAAAGGTTAAAGGAAAACGAATATGTGTATTAACTAAAGATCAAGAATTTATGGTAGATATGATTAAACACATAGATACCCAACACCAAAAAGAATATCTGAATAAACTCCTTAAAACCTTTACCCCAGAAAAGGTTGAAACAAAAAACAATGTATTACCTAGTACTTCCAGAAAATACGATTTGGCAAAAATCCTAGAAAGGGGTAAGAAAATTAATGAAATAACAATTCACGAATTACAAAAACAAGTAATTCAAGTAAAATTAGAAGTAAAAGAATTAAAAGAAAAACAACAAAAAGATTCGGAATTAATTAAAATCCTACTTTCGAACAAAGCAAAACAAAACTCCGTTCCAGAAGATAATGACTCATCTGATTCAGATGATCCCGAAAATAATAATCAAATAGAAAATCTAGAAGAAATCCTAAGATTTTCTCGATTGTTAAGACAAATAACAACAAAGAAATATTTAATTAAAATAACATTAAAATTTTCAGACAATTTCAAAATAACAACTGTTGCCCTCTTTGACACAGGAGCAGACTTAAACTGCATAAAAACTGGTATAATACCGGAAATATTCCTTAAAAAGACACAGGACTCGTTAGCAACTGCTAGTAATTCTAAATTAGAAATTAATTACAAAACCAAGGCATCAATTATAAATGATGGAACTTCAATAACAACATCATTTGTCCTGGTAAAAGAAATTCACAATACCATAATACTAGGAACATCATTTATGAATTTAATCACTCCTTATGAAGTGAGTAATAAATCAATATCCTTTAATTTCAAAAATAAAATATTAAAATTCCAGTTCATGACAACACCGAAAACAAAAGATCTCAATCTTATAAAAACCTGTTCAATACAAAAGGAAAAATTATATTTACAGGAATTGAAAACCAATTTTGATATTATCAAATACCCTCTTCAAAATGAATTTACAAATCATGCATATTTTCAAAACCTTGCATCAAAATTAGTTTTCTCTAAATTAATATTTAAAGAATTTTTTCCAGGAATCCTGGTCCGTGATTATTTCAAAATGTCCTATCGTTGCCCGAATAACATGTGTATAGCCTACAATCACAAAATATCGAGAAAAGATATGCGTGAATGTGGACAATACTGTATACAGGCAGTATGTGGATCCTTGCTCGTGAAGAGAAAAGAAGAACCCTTCCTCCTATAAAGACCCCGGCTACTACACCACAACAACATGAAGAAAATTCCATGGAACCCGAAAAACCCCAAAATACAAATACCAAACCAATGAAAACAGAAAAAGAAAAATCCCCAGAAAAACCAATGTCCTGGTATGATGCAGTTATGGTAGAAGAACAAATAAATTCCAAAGAAGATGACCTGCGAAGTCACCGACAAAAACCACAGAAGAATTAACCGCTGAAAATATCTTCCAGCTCCTTACAAAATCGCCAGAATTACAGAAGACATTAAGGCAACTTTAAATTCCGAAAGAAGAAATGATAGAGGAAAAACCCTCTAAAATTAAAACAAAAATCGAGAAAGGAGAATATTCAAAAACCCTTTCTCAAAAAGAATTTTTAAAAATCGAGAAGGATGAATTTTCAAAAAACCTTTCTCAAAAACAATTTTCCAAAAATCAACTTGTGACACCACAAGTACCCAAAAAATCAGCTCCTGAATTTTTCATAAAATCATTTTTTCAAAAAATTGTAACTCTCGAAAAATGATACTTTGATAAAGACCCTTTTTTGGCACTACAAAATTATTTTGGACCAAAATGGTTTTATAAATCATGAGACGATTTAAAAACCCCATACTTTTACCAGGCTATCCTTGACATAACAGGATCGGCCACAACAAAAATTAATTTTTTCAATAACAATCCAGATCCCTCTTATTCGATCTGCAAAATACTCCGAGTAATTGCTCCAATTCATTAGGGGAATGACTTGTCAAAATTAATTAATTTTCCAAATTCACACAAAAATGAACCCTTTTTTGATATTCCCTTTAATTACTGGGACTACCAACAAGCTTGGTTTAATTCCTTTTTAATTCAAAATTCAAAATTATCGCATACTTGGCTTTTCCATTTTGATACTTCATGTGATGCTTCGCAATTTCCTACTTGGTGGAATTCATGGTGGGAACAATTCGGATCTACACTTGAGATACAAAAACCCGAAATTATTAAATCTTTTAGCCTCTTCAAATCCCAATTTACTCCCTCAGAAGAAGATTTTTTTTTTATACCATTGCACCTTTTCCACACAAAATTTCATCTACCATGGGTATTCACCTGGTTCGTAGATTATTCAGATGACAAAATTCCAGTCATCTGAAGGAGATTTAAAATTAGATGGTGGGACAGTTTTAAAATACCAAGGAGCCTCTCACCCCCAAATGTTCAACAATGGCTAGATGATAATAAACCAATTTCATTACAGACACCTCCACAGAGAGCACAGACGCCATTCCAAACAAAGGAACATACCCAGTTCCTTTCCCAAAAATCCCAGTTGGCTTCCATGCTAGCTGCAGCAAAACCCCCGGAAGAGATACATGCAATATTCCAAAAATTTGCACCATCCTCATCCAAACAGGACTCTTCAAACGATGAGGAAGAACCCGGAATTGAAAATGCAAATATCCCTATTTTTGGCAACAGTGGATTCTAGATGCTGCCAAAATACCGAAAATCCCGGAGGAATAATTGACAGACAAATTGACCGAAATTTGCGGAGACACAATTGACGACAAATCTCAGTGCTCCAAATAGTGACGCGGATGAATAGTGACACGGATGAATAGTGACGCGGATGAATAGTTAATTTACTAAAATACCCATGTAATAGTAAATTCCCACTTTGTAATTCTCTTATAAATAGAGAACCCCTCTCCCTTAGTTTCACAAGTTATTTTTTATGATAGTTTCTCTCTCTTAATTTAGATTGCTCTTCCTTCTCTCTAGAAGTTGAAGATCATCAAAGTTCTTCCCCTTAGTGGGAATCAGTTACCAAAAATTATCCAATTCACAAGTTCATAAGACCTCGGGGAGTCTATGAACTAATTATCCAATTCCTTACCCGAAAATTTACCCAGAAATTATCCAATTTACCCAGAAATTATCCAATTGACATGATTCAGTTCATCCACTGATTCATAACGAAATTATCCAAATACTCCGTTACAAAATTATCCTCTTTGTAAGTATTTTAAAGTTTTGAATAAAATTCACGTTTTTAAATTATAATTATCTTGCAACATGGTTGGTTCTACCACCTACTGCAATTAAATTTACGTCTTTTAATTTATTTAAATTCTGCATATGGTTGGCCGAGCCACCTCAATTAAATTTCTGCATTAAATTCCTGCACTTTAATTTACTTAAATTCCTGCAGATCCTTATGCTTATGGCTTCCTTCATGAGGAACCTTAGCTAAAGGGGATCTAAAGGGGTTCATTTACGTCTAGGGTCCCCCCATGTTGGTGGTAGAACCAACCATGTTGCAAGATAATTATAATTTAAAAACGTGAATTATAATCGGTATTTTGGCAGCATCTAGAATCCACTGTTGCCAAAAATAGAGATATTTGCATTTTCAATTCCGGGTTCTTCCTCATCGTTTGAAGAGTCCTGTTTGGATGAGGATGGTGCAAATTTTTGGAATATTGCATGTATCTCTTCCGGGGTTTTTGCTGCAGCTAGCATGGAAGCCATCTGGGATTTTTGGGAAAGGAACTGGGTATGTTCCTTTGTCTGAAATGGCGTATGTGCTCTCTGTGGAGGTGCCTGTAATGAAATTGGTTTATTATCATCTAGCCATTGTTGAACATTTGGGGGTGAGAGGCTCCTTGGTATTTTAAAACTGTCCCACCATCTAATTTTAAATCTCCTTCGGATGACTGAAATTTTGTCATCTGAATAATCTACGAACCAGGTGAATACCCATGGTAGATGGAATTTTGTGTGGAAAAGGTGCAATGGTATAAATCTTTTTTCTTCTTCTGAGGGAGTAAATTGGGATTTGAAGAGGCTAAAAGACTTAATAATTTCGGGTTTTTGTATCTCAAGTGTAGATCTGAATTGTTCCCACCATGAATTCCACCAAGTAGGAAATTGCGAAGCATCACATGAAGTATCAAAATGGAAAAGCCAAGTATGCGATAATTTTGAATTTTGAATTAAAAAGCAATTAAATCAAGCTTGTTGGTAGTCCCAGTAATTAAAGGGAATATCAAAAAAGGGTTCATTTTTGTGTGAATTTGGAAAATTAATTAGTTTTGACAAGTCATTCCCCCTATAAATTGGAGCAATTACTCGGAGTATTTTGCAGATCGAATAAGAGGGATCTGGATTGTTATTGAAAAAATTAATTTTTGTTGTGGCCGATCCTGTTATGTCAAGGATAGCCTGGTAAAAGTATGGGGTTTTTAAATCGTCCCATGATTTATAAAACCATTTTGGTCCAAAATAATTTTGTAGTGCCAAAAAGGGTCTTTATCAAAGTATCCTTTTTCGAGAGTTACAATTTTTTGAAAAAATTATTTTATGAAAAATTCATGAGCTGATTTTTTGGGTACTTGTGGTGTCACAAGTTGATTTTTGGAAAATTGTTTTTGAGAAAGGTTTTTTGAAAATTCATCCTTCTCGATTTTTAAAAATTCTTTTTGAGAAAGGGTTTTTGAAGATTCTCCTTTCTCGATTTTTGTTTTAATTTTAGAGAGGTTTTCCTCTATCATTTCTTCTTTCGGAATTTGATGTTGCCTTAATGCCTTCTGTAATTCTGGCGATTTTTTAAGGAGCTGGAAGATATTTTCAGCGGTTAATTCTTCTGTGGTTTTTGCCGGTGACTTCGCATGATTTTGTGTCACTGAATTTATTTGTTCTTCTACCATAACTGCATCATACCAGGACATTGGTTTTTCTGGGGATTTTTCTTTTTCTGTTTTCACTGGTTTGGTATTTGTATTTTGGGGTTTTTCGGGTGCCATGGAATTTTCTTCATGTTGTTGTGGTGTAGCAGGGGTATTTATAGGAGGAAGGGTTTCTTCTTTTCTCTTCACGAGCAAGGATCCACATATCGCTCAGATACAGTATTGTCCACATTCACGCATATCTTTTCTCGATATTTTGTGATTGTAGGCTATACATCTGTTATTCGGGCAATGATAGGACATTTTGAAATAATCACGGACCAGGATTCCTGGAAACAATTCTTTAAATATTAATTTAGAGAAAACTAATTTTGATGCAAGGTTTTGAAAATATGCATGATTTGTAAATTCATTTTGAAGAGGGTATTTGATAATATCAAAATTGGTTTTCAATTCCTGTAAATATAATTTTTCCTTTTGTATTGAACAGGTTTTTACAAGATTGAGATATTTTGTTTTCGGTGTTGTCATGAACTGGAATTTTAGTATTTTATTTTTGAAATTAAAGGATATTGATTTATTACTCACTTCATAAGGAGTGATTAAATTCATAAATGGTGTTCCTAGTATTATGGTATTGTGAATTTCTTTTACCAGGACAAATGATGTTGTTATTGAAGTTCCATCATTTATAATTGATGCCTTGGTTTTGTAATTAATTTCTAATTTAGAATTATTAGCAGTTGCTAACGAGTCCTGTGTCTTTTTAAGGAATATTTCCGGTATTATACTAGTTTTTATGCAGTTTAAGTCTGCTCCTGTGTCAAAGAGGGCAACAGTTGTTATTTTGAAATTGTCTGAAAATTTTAATGTTATTTTAATTAAATATTTCTTTGTTGTTATTTGTCTTAACAATCGAGTAAAATCTTCTGGGATTTCTTCTAGATTTTCTATTTGATTATTATTTTCGGGATCATCTGAATCAGATGAGTCATTATCTTCTGGAACGGAGTTTTTTTTTGCTTTGTTCGAAAGTAGGATTTTAATTAATCCCGAATCTTTTTGTTGTTTTTCTTTTAATTCTTTTACTTCTAATTTTACTTGAATTACTTGTTTTTGTAATTCGTGAATTGTTATTTCTTTAATTTTCTTACCCCTTTCTAGGATTTTTGTCAAATCGTATTTTCTAGAAGTACTAGGTAATACATTGTTTTTTGTTTCAACCTTTTCTGGGGTAAAAGTTTTAAGGAGTTTATTCAGATATTCTTTTTGGTGTTGGGTATCTATGTGTTTAATCATATCTACCATAAATTCTTGATCTTTAGTTAATACACATATTCGTTTTCCTTTAACCTTTCCAGGTTTATCTGTTGAACTACTCGTGAGTAATTCTTCTACTTGGAGGGGTTTATTGTCTTCTGATGAAAGAGAGAAATAGTCAGGGTCTGACTGATTTGCTTCTGAATCAGAGGAATCAAGTAGTAGATTAGATATTTTCTTTATAGTATTTTCATCGAGATTTAATTCTTGTAATTTTTTATTCATTCTACAGTATTTTGATGTATGTCCTTTCTTATTACATTTGTAACAAGTTATGTTTCTGTATTTTGAATTGAAATTTGTTCTTGTGTTTCTATTATTTTTATAACGATTATTTTTATACGGATTCTTATAATAATCATTATTATTTTTGTAATCTTTTAATAATTTTTTGGAAGGTTTTTCCATTGAAAAGCTACAATTTCCCTCGCAGCTTTTGGTATTTTCTATGGTTGTTGGTTCGAATTGTTTACAAAATGTTCCTAATTCACATTTTGTTCTTTTAAATTCTTTTTTGAGGTGTTTTTGTATTTTTAGATCTTGACAGATTTTTAATCCTTCTTGTTGAGTTATACAGACTAATTCTCCGTATGTAAACTCATCGTAAGGTATAATTTGTTTTCCACAATTTTCTTTTATTTTATTCCTAACCTTTTCTCCCAAGAGGCTTGGTAGTCCGGCTAAGAACTTTTCTTTCCAGAATGGTTGACCAGAGTCTTCTCTAATCATTATTCTAGTTAAGAAGGTATTTTTATACCATTGGAAATCGCTTAATTTTTTGCATTTTAAATTTGAAAGTAATTCAGCATTTTTATTTTTAAGATGTGTAGAATCACCTATGAAATTTAAAGATATTGTCAGTATCAATGTTGATACTGCATCTTGTATAGGTTCTCCTAGATCTGTTAATATTGGTAATCCTTCTTCATCAGTTTTTATGGCATTTAGAATATTTTCTTTTTGTTGGTCAGGGAGATAATGATCCCACCATCCTTTTAATTGCCCCGAGAATCCTGCGATCAGCAGTTCTGCAGAGGTTTTATCGAGGACTTCTTTTTGCGTTTGGTAGACATTTGCTGCCATTGTCATTTGTTGGAGAAAACTGAGGATATTGTATTCAGTCATTCCATCAAGGTTCCAATCGTAAATTGAGGCGGCATCAGAACGGATTGAGCTAGGGTTTGATTATTCCTAGATCCGAGCAGGATTATTTGTAACCCCGAGCTATTTGAATTCCTTGAATCGGTTGTTGTTCCCAATTCATATTATTGACTAGGGTTTCCTAATTTTTCTAATGTATCAACGCTATCGGAGTTATGTGTTAGCATTGTTAATCGTTTCTCGATAAATGAGGATTTTGTTTTAAGGAAGGAAAATTTATGGAGTTTTGAGAGGAATATATCTCAAACCATTTAAAGAACGGAATATTAATTTTATTATCTTGGACATAGAATTCTTTTTGTATTTGTTTTCTTGAATTAAGGAAAGTTTTGAAGAACCAAATTCTTTTTTGTGAATTATGTTCTTGATAGAATTCTTTTGTAGTAGTTTTTATCTACTTGGAATTCTTTCTCTAGAACCTTAATTTCATTTGCTAATTCATTGTGGGTTATTGAAGAGTATGTTGGACTAGTAGGTTCTTCGTCGCCCATCTTTTCTCTAACCACGGATTTACGATATTGGTCCGGTATTTGGTTTGTGTAATCTACGTTTGTCGACGGTAGATCCGATGTAGAATACCTAGGTTTAATTTTGACCTGTATTTGTTATTGAAGGAATTTGTGAGACTCTTCCTAAGTCTGTGGTCTCTTCGAATCGGTGTCTTCATATCTATTGCTCATAGATCTTCTTAAAATGAGAGGCTAACCCTACCATCTTGGTATTGTGTAATTTCTCTAAGACGGGTATTTGGTTGCTCGATTCTAAGGGTTCGTGTTTTGCTACGCCTTCCAGGTCCATTCATCCGGTAGGGTAATATCTTTCCATATAATGGGTCGTGGTACTACCGTGTTAGATTTGAAAAGGTCTGTTTGTGAAGAAGGGTTTCACCTTTCTTACTATGGTATCCGACTTTTGTTGCAAAAGCGTAAGTCATAGCTTTGTAGTGAATTAAAATTAATTCTACAGAATAGATCCTTCAAGCATTTGGTAATTATGTGTCTTGATTTGTAAGACGAGGATTTTTTGGATATTTTTATCATTCAAAGAAACTGAAAAGTTTGGGTAACAATCAAAAGAGATTGGTCTGTGCGCAGACCGACTCAACCGAACTTAACAAGGAATCTTGAAATTTGTGAATCTTGCATCTCTTAATATAGCAAGGATTGAGGTGTTTAATCCTTCTTAGTAAGGGTTTTATCCTACTTGACTAAACCAATGTGAATGTATTTGTAATTTCTTTCTATGCTTTTTCAAGGATGTTTGAGAAAGTAATTGAATAGTTTCAAAAGTTTTGTTAATTGAATATCTCTTTCTTCTGCCTTGATTGTGAAATCAGTTTGAAGAATTGATATTTGGAATTTTTGTAAATTTGATCTCTATTGACTTTTGGGATTTCAATCACAATTGATTTTTCGAAATCGTGTATAACGATCTCTTCAGAATTGATAATCTTCTTTGATTCAAAAGAAGAATATGATTGAGAGTTATAAGAATTAGTTACGCTAAAACGGATCCATGTATGATTTTGTGATTTTATAAAAGTAATCTCTATTTACCTTATGTATGATTAATTATCAATCTACTACTATTCAAAAACGTATATATCGATTTCTTCGGAATTTATTATCTTCTTTGAATCCATGGAAGAAGATGATTCCAAAAACATAAGAAGTAATTCTATTGAGAGAGTGGTTTCAAGTGTGTGGAAATCCAAGTATGTGGATTCCCAGTTCGAAGACCCTTACCTTCCTACAATCCAGATGCGCACAGTATAACAATGGGTTCTTGTCGGCCCTACACACGGGGACTTACTGTGACCCTGCGTTCTGATCGCACGACTAAACATGATTTAACCAACTCGGAAGGCTCAGCCGTAGCCAAGTTTATCGGGGAAAACGAACAAAGGAGCACCTGATCAGGAGTTTACCACCTGTTCAGTAAACCATTTCTCTTTCTAGAGTTTACCCTTTATGGCTTTGATGCCAAATTAGGCCGAGGATCTAAAGGGGATAATAAATAGGGATGCAAAAGACATATAAAAGACTGAATAGTATAAAGATAAGTAAAAATACGGCAGGTAAATAGAGAAAAGCTAACTTAGCTAAGGTTCCTCATGAAGGAAGCCATAAGCATAAGGATCTGCTGGAATTTAAGTAAATTAAAGTGCAGGAATTTAATGCAAGAATTTAATTGAGGTGGCTCGGCCAACCATATGCAGAATTTAAATAAATTTAAAGACGTAAATTTAATTGCAGTAGGTGGTAGAACCAACCATGTTGCAAGATAATTATAATTTAAAAACGTGAATTTTATTCAAAACTTTAAAGTACTTACAAAGAGGATAATTGGATAATTTCGTTATGAATCAGTGGATGAACTGAATCATGTCAATTGGATAATTTTCTGGGTAAATTGGATAATTTCTGGGTATGAATCAGTTGATGAACTGAATCATGTGAATTGGATAATTTCTGGGTAAATTATCGGGTAAGGAACGGAATATTAGTTCATAGACTCCCCGAGGTCTTATGAACTTATGAATTTGGATAATTTTGGTAACTGATTCCCACTGAGAGGAAGAACTTTGATGATCTTCAAACTTCTAGAGAGAAGGAAGAGGATTCTATACTAGAGAGAGAAACTATCAGAAAAATAACTTGTGAAACTAAGGGAGAGAGGTTCTCTATTTATAAGAGAATTACAAAGTGGGAATTTACTATTACATGGGTATTTTAGTAAATTAACTATTCATCCGCGTCACTATTCATCCGCGTCACTATTTGGAGCACTGAGATTTGTCGTCAATTGTGTCTCCGCAAATTTCGGTCAATTTGTCTGTCAATTATTCCTCCGGGATTTTCGGTATTTTGGCAGCATCTAGAATCCACTGTTGCCAAAAATAGGGATATTTGCATTTTCAATTCCGGCTTCTTCCTCATCGTTTGAAGAGTCCTGTTTGGATGAGGATGGTGCAAATTTTTGGAATATTGCCTGTATCTCTTCCGGGGTTTTTGCTGCAGCTAGCATGGAATCCATCTGGGATTTTTGGGAAAGGAACTGGGTATGTTCCTTTGTCTGGAATGGCGTCTGTGCTCTCTGTGGAGGTGCCTGTAATGAAATTGGTTTATTATCATCTAGCCATTGTTGAACATTTGGGGGTGAGAGGCTCCTTGGTATTATAAAACTGTCCCACCATCTAATTTTAAATCTCCTTCGGATGACTGGAATTTTGTCATCTGAATAATCTACGAACCAGGTGAATACCCATGGTAGATGGAATTTTGTGTGGAAAAGGTGCAATGGTATAAATCTTTTTTCTTCTTCTGAGGGAGTAAATTGGGATTTGAAGAGGCTAAAAGATTTAATAATTTCGGGTTTTTGTATCTCAAGTGTAGATCCGAATTGTTCCCACCATGAATTTCACCAAGTAGGAAATCATAAGCATCACGTAAGTATCAAAAATGGAAAAGCCAAGTATGCGATAATTTTGAATTTTGAATTAAAAAGGAATTAAACCAAGCTTGTTGGTAGTCCCAGTAATTAAAAGGAACGTCAAAATTTTATTTTAAAGTAACTCGTATTCTCTATAAGTTAGTATTTGAGAAATTGATTTGAGAAAGGGTTTTAAGGGTTCTTTCTCTATTTTTAGAAAGTATTTAGTTCAATCATCTTTTTGGAAATTGTTTTGAGAAAGTTTTTTGAAAATCCTTTCTCTGTTTTTAGAAAACATTTAGTTTTGGAAATTGATTTGAGAAAGTGTTTTGAAAATTCTTTCTCTGTTTTTAGAAACATTTAGTTTAATCATCTCTTGGATGATCCTTTATTTACGGACCAGAAATTGTATCATCTTCTTCTTTGAAGTATTCTGCTGTATTTGCTTCTTCAGAATTCGTATCAACTTCTTTCTTCTTCTGGAGGATTTGTTGAAGGAGTAAGAGGGGATTTTTAGGTATTTTCTCTGTTTTGTAGGAATTCACGGGTCAGGAAATCTGGAATGGATTTTGTTTCTCCTTTTATATATTCAATATCAAAATAAAAAATACTAAGAATTGCTTGCCATCTGGCGAAAATTTGTTTTGATGCAAGGTTTTGAACATCTTTTTGTAAAACCTCTTTAGCACTTTTGCAATCGACTCTAAGTAAAAAAAATTGATGTAGTAAATCACTTTGAAATTTTTGTATGCATAAGACGATGCTCAAAATTTCTTTTTTAATGGTAGAATAATTCTTCTGGGTATCATTCCAATGGGAAGAGGTGTACTGGACTATACATTCTTTTCCCTCTGAATTTTGTTTTAATATTCCTCCATATCCTAAGTCTGAGGCATCTGTTTCTACTACCTTAGGTAGTTGGGGATTTGCTATATGAAGACACGGTATTTCTAGTACATTTTTCTTGATTTTCTGGATACAAATAGTATGGTTGTCAGTCCATGGAGTCGGATTTTTCTTTAGTCTATCATGGAGTGGTTTTGCCATCTTATTGACCCCCGGACAAAAATCTAAAACATAATTTAAGCTGCCTAAGAATCTTTGCAACTGTGTTTTGTCAAGGATTTTGTCAGGGAATTTGTTTGCGAATTCTAAGGACCTTTCTATGGGAGTAATTTCACCTTGGGATAGATAATGTCCTAGAAATCTTATTCTAGTCTGGAACAGGTTCATTTTCGACTTGGAAACTACCAATCCATTTTTCTTGGTGACATAAAAGAATGTTTTGAGATGTTTGAAATGTTCTTCTATGGAATCTGAGAAGACTAAAACATCATCAATATAGACTATGCAGAATTTGGAATGATCATTGAAAATGTCATTCATTATTCGTTGTTCGCAGAAATCTGGATCTGCCAAAAACCTGATTTCATGTCAAATTTTGAGAATATTAAGGCAGAATGGAGTTTTTGCAATAAGTCTCTTTTGTTTGGGATTGGGTATCTAATCCATTTGGCGGTCAGATTTAGGGGTTTATAATTTATCACTAATCTAGGAATTCCTCTTTCTATTTCGGAATTTTTGTTTACATAGAAAGCAGCACAACTCCAAGGGGATCGAGATTTGGAAATTAGTTTTTTATTTTCAAGATCCTGTATTTCTTTTCTGCAATGTTGTTCAAGGTCGTTATTCATTTGAATGGGTCTTGCTTTTGTCGGAATTTGTCTTTCATCAAAATCCTTTTCATAAGGAAGATCTACTATGTGTTGTTTTCTGTTCCAAAAGGCATTTGGAATTTCGGAACATATTTCAGTTTCGAATGTTTTTTGGAGTTTGGAAATTTGTCTTTTAACATCTGTATCTCTAATTGTGTATTTAATCTTTTAATCAAAACTTCCTTTTCGCTTGTAGTGGTATATTTTTCCTTGTATTTTTGCGTTTATACCATCTTCATGTATCGAACATGTTCTTATTATGTTTAAATTTCTTGTTTTTGGTTTTGTTATGAAATGGAATTTTAATTTCTTTTTATTAAATTTAAAAGATATGGAATCGCTATCTATTTTGTAAGGAGTGATGAGATTTATGAATGGTGTTCCTAAGATGACGGAACTGTGTATGTCATCTGTTAAAACAAATGGTGTTGTTATAGAAACTCCATTATTTTCAATTGTCGCATTGGTTTTTGAATCAATTTTAATTTTGGTGTTATTAGCGACCTTTTACTCTTTCACTAGTTTTTTCTCTGAACTTTTCTGGTACTATGTCTGTTTTTATTAGATTTAAATCCGCACCCGTATCAAAAAGTGCAATTGTTTGGATTTTAAAGTTATCCAAGAATTTAAGAGTAATTTTTATTAGGTATCTTTTTGACGTGATTTGTCTTATGACATTAAGGAAGTCGTTTGGAAATTCTTCTAGGCTTTTTTATTCTAAGGGGTTTTCTGAATTGGATTTAGAGTTTTGTGATGTTGGTTTTGAAAGGATTATTTTTATTAATTTAGAATCTTGTTTCTGTTTTTCTTTTAATTCTTTTATCTCTATTTTCACTTCTTTTATTTCTTTTTGTAATTCTTGTTTTGTTATTTCCTTTTTATCATTATCTAACACACACACACACTTTTAGTTATTTCAGGTGAACTAGCCGTGACTAATTCAGCTATTTGAAGGAGAACACTAGGTCCTATCCGGGTGTCTGAATTATGTAATTTCATTTTACAGTACTTTGAATTTTGTTTGTATTTGGAAATGTCTTTTTTAGGATTTATTTCATCCTGGAATTTTTGTAAGACATTATTGTTATTTGAATTATGTATTAAAGTTTCACACCTTTTCTCCGTAGATTGTGGTGTATCTGGTATAATGAATTCTGTGTTGGAACTACTTGATGTTCCAATTTTGCTTAATTGGTCTTGTAAGGCCTGAACGAATTCAGAAGACTTACTTTGTTTGATATCTTTAACACTATCCTTGGATATTTGGAATGGTTTAAAGATCGGAATTTTCAAATTTGTTTCCTTAGGTGGTTCTGAAGAACCTATAGTAACTACAGGATGGTTCTTTATGTAATTTTCTATTCTGTCTAATTGTTTTCCTATGGTATTTAAATTAATGTTGATAAAGTTATTTTGTGCAAAGACGTTTTTTGTGTTTGTTCTCTCATCTTCTGAATGAGTTTTAAAAGGAAATGCGTCTATGGAGGTCCCATGGATGTCAAGTTTGATTCCCTGTAGAGGGGGGTGATTGGATTGAATTTTTCTAGAATTGGCTATAGTCTCCCATTCTTGTGTCTTGTTCCTAGTTGTTATGGGATTTAGTGATTTTGGAAAAGGGAATTCTATAGAATTTTGGGAAGAGTATATTGCAAACCAATCAAAGAAAGGAATATTAATTTCATTCTTTTTTATGTAATCATAGAATTTTTCTTGAATTTGTTTTCGTATATTTAAGAAGTTTTTAAAGAACCAAATCCTTTTTTCAAGGTTTTGTTTCTCATAAAATTCTTTATGAAGGAATTTTATATCAATCTGGAATCCCTCAACATCACTGTGGGAATTCTCCATGACTGAAGTAATTTTTGGAATTTTGACAGTTTCTTTATGGGGATTCGTTCTTCTGGCTCAAAATTGAGCAGTAGAAGTATTGAGTATATTTGTACACCAATTTAATTGTCTTTGTTGGACAATTATGTTTGTGTTGATATTTCTCAAACCGCTGTAAAGCGTTACGATTTTAGAGAGGATTTCTTCTCTAATGATTTCCTTACTATAGCTATCTAGTGACTCGGAGGGTTCTAATTTCGAGTAATAGCTTAGTAGACTAAGGGTCAGAGTTCTCTTCTTTGAGAATTTTCTCAGAATTTTTTAGTGTAGCCACTTGGAAGAATTAGCTGAATTTATGTTTTGGAAAGAAGGATGGGTTTTTATATAAGGAAACCTATTCGGAGAATGGGGTTTATAATCTGGTAGAAGTAATCTCTATTTACCTTATGTATGATTAGTTATCAATCTACTATTCAAAAACGTATATATCGATTTCTTCGGAATTTATTATCTTCTTTGAATCCATGGAAGAAGATGATTCCAAAAACATAAGAAGTAATTCTATTGAGAGAGTGGTTTCAAGTGTGTGGAATTCCAAGTATGTGGATTCCCAGTTCGAAGATCCTTACCTTCCTACAATCCAGATGCGCACAGTATAACAATGGGTTCTTGTCGGCCCTACACACGGACTTCATCGTGGACTCGCTCGATCGCACGACTAAACATGATTTAACCAACTCGGAAGGCTCAGCCGTAGCCAAGTTTATCGGGGAAAACGAACAAAGGAGCACCTGATCAGGAGTTTACCACCTGTTCGGTAAACCATTTCTCTTTCTAGAGTTTACCCTTTATGGCTTTGATACCAAGTTAGGCCGAGGATCTAAAGGGGATAATAAATAGGGAAGGAAAAGACATATAAAGGACTGAATAGTATAAAGATAAGTAAAAATACGGCAGGTAAATAGAGAAGATTTAACTTAGCTAAGGTTCCTCATGAAGGAAGCCATAAGCATAAGGATCTGCAGGAATTTAAGTGAATTAAAGCGCAAGAATTTAATGCAGGAATTTAATTGAGGTGGCTCGGCCAACCATATGCAGAATTTAAATAATTTAAAGACGTGAATTTAATTGCAGTAGGTGGTAGAACCAACCATGTTGCAAGATAATTATAATTTAAAAACGTGAATTTTATTCAAAACTTTAAAATACTTACAAAGAGGATAATTTTGTAACATGGTAGAACTAACCATGTTGCCAGAACTAATTCTTATAACTCTCAATCATCTTCTTCTTTTGAATCAAAGAAGATTATCAATTCTGAAGAGATCGTTATACACGATTTCGAAAAATCAATTGACAGTTGGGAAATCCCAAAAGTCAATAGAGATCAAATTTACAAAAATTCCAAATATCAATTCTTCAAAACTGATTTCACAATCAAGACAGAAGAAAGAGATATTCAATTAACAAAACCTTTTGAAACAATTCAATTACTTTCTCAAACATCCTTGAAAAAGCATAGAGAAAGAAATTACAAATACATTCACATTGGTTTAGTCCAAGTAGGGATAAAACCCCTTACTAAAGAAGGATTAAACACCTCAATCCTTGCTATCTTAAGAGATGCAAGATTCACAAATTTCGAAGATTCCTTGTTAAGTTCGGTTGAGTCCAGTCTCTGCACAGGACCAATCTCTTTTGATTGTTACCCAAACTTTTCAGTTTCTTTGAATGATAAAAATATCCAAAAATCCCTCGTCTTACAAATCAAGACACATAATTACCAAATGCTTGAAGGATCTATTCCTGTAGCATTAATTTTCAGAATTCACTACAAAGCTATGACTTCTGCTTTTGCAACAAAAGTCAGATACCATAGTAAGAAAGGTGAAACCCTTCTTCTACAAACAGACCTTTCCAAATCTAACACGGTAGTACCACGACCCATTAGATGGAAAGATATTACCCTACCAGATGAAGAACCTGAACCCTTAGAATCTGAGCAACCAAATACCCATCTTAGAGAAATTACACAATACCAAGATGGTAGGGTTAGCCTCTCATTTTTAAGAAGATCTATGAGCAATAGATATGAAGACACCAGTTCCGAAGAGACCCTAGACTTAGGAAGAGTCTCACAAATTCCTTCAATAACAAATACACCGGTCAAAATTAAACCTAGGTATTCTACATCAGATCTACCAAATCTGACAAACGTAGATTACACAAACCAAATACCCAGACCAATATACGTAAATCCCGTGGTTAGAGAAAAAATGGACGACGAAGAACCTACTAGTCCAACATACTCTTCAATAACCCACAATGAATTAGCAAATGAAATTAAGGTTCTAGAGAAAGAATTCCAAGTAGATAAAAAACTACTACAAAAAGAATTCTATCAAGAACATAATTCACAAAAAAGAATTTGGTTCTTCAAAAATTTCCTTAATTCAAGAAAACAAATACAAAAAGAATTCTACGAATTTGTCCAAGATAATAAAATTAATATTCCGTTCTTTAAATGGTTTGAGATATATTCCTCTCAAAACTCCATAAATTTTCCCTTCCTTAAAACAAAATCCCCCACTATCGAGAACAGTGTAACAATGCTAACACATAACTCCGATAGCAGTGATACATTAGAAAAATTAGGGAAACCCCTAGTCAATAATATGAATTGGGAACAACAACCAGTTCAAGGAATTCAAATAGCTCCAGGGTTACAAATAATCCCTGCTCCAGATCTAGGAATAATCAAACCCCTAGCTCAATCCGCATAAGCGCCTCGATTTACGATTGGAACCTTGATGGAATGATCGAATACAATATCCTCGTTTTCTCAACAAATGACAATGGCAGAAATGTCTACCAAACGCAAAAAGAAGTCCTCGATAAAACCTCTGTGAGCTGGCGATCGCAGGATTCTCGGGGAAATTAAAAGGATGGTGGGATCATTATCTCCCTGACCAACAAAAAGAAAATATTCTAAATGCCATAAAAACTGATGAAGAAGGATTACCAATATTAACAGATCTAGGAGAACCTATACAAGATGCAGTATCAACATTGATACTGACAATATCTTTAAATTTCATAGGTGATTCTACACATCTTAAAAATAAAATGCTGAATTACTTTCAAATTTAAAATGCAAAAAATTAAGCGATTTCCAATGGTATAAAAATACCTTCTTAACTAGAATAATGATTAGAGAAGACTCTGGTCAACCATTCTGGAAAGAAAAGTTCTTAGCCGGACTACCAAGCCTCTTGGGAGAAAAGGTTAGGAATAAAATAAAAGAAAATTGTGGAAAACAAATTATACCTTACGATGAGTTTACATACGGAGAATTAGTCTGTATAACTCAACAAGAAGGATTAAAAATCTGCCAGGATCTAAAAATACAAAACACCTCAAAAAAGAATTAAAAAGAACAAAATGTGAATTAGGAACATTTTGTAAACAATTCGAACCAACAACCATAGAAAATACCAAAAGTCATGAGGAAATTGTAGCTTTTCAATGGAAAAACCTTCCAAAATATTATTAAAAGATTACAAAAATAATAATGATTATTATAAGAATCCGTATAAAAATAATCGTTATAAAAATAATAGAAACACAAGAACAAATTTCAATTCAAAATACAGAAACATAACTTGTTACAAATGTAATAAGAAAGGACATACATCAATATACTGTAGAATGAATAAAAAATTACAAGAATTAAATCTCGATGAAAATACTACAAAGAAAATATCTAATCTACTACTTGATTCCTCTGATTCAGAAGCAAATCAGTCAGACCCTGACTATTTCTCTCTTTCATCAGAAGACAATAAACCCCTCCAAGTAGACGAATTACTCACGAGTAGTTCAACAGATAAACCTGAAAAGGTTAAAGGAAAACGAATATGTGTATTAACTAAAGATCAAGAATTTATGGTAGATATGATTAAACACATAGATACCCAACACCAAAAAGAATATCTGAATAAACTCCTTAAAACCTTTACCCCAGAAAAGGTTGAAACAAAAAACAATGTATTACCTAGTACTTCCAGAAAATACGATTTGACAAAAATCCTAGAAAGGGGTAAGAAAATTAAAGAAATAACAATTCACGAATTACAAAAACAAGTAATTCAAGTAAAATTAGAAGTAAAAGAATTAAAAGAAAAACAACAAAAAGATTCGGGATTAATTAAAATCCTACTTTCGAACAAAGCAAAACAAAACTCCGTTCCAGAAGATAATGACTCATCTGATTCAGATGATCCCGAAAATAATAATCAAATAGAAAATCTAGAAGAAATCCCAGAAGATTTTCTGACAGTGTTAAGACAAATAACAACAAAGAAATATTTAATTAAAATAACATTAAAATTTTCAGACAATTTCAAAATAACAACTGTTGCCCTCTTTGACACAGGATCAGACTTAAACTGCATAAAAACTGGTATAATACCGGAAATATTCCTTAAAAAGACACAGGACTCGTTAGCAACTGCTAATAATTCTAAATTAGAAATTAATTACAAAACCAAGGCATCAATTATAAATGATGGAACTTCAATAACAACATCATTTGTCCTGGTAAAAGAAATTCACAATACCATAATACTAGGAACACCATTTATGAATTTAATCACTCCTTATGAAGTGAGTAATAAATCAATATCCTTTAATTTCAAAAATAAAATACTAAAATTCCAGTTCATGACAACACCGAAAACAAAAGATCTCAATCTTATAAAAACCTGTTCAATACAAAAGGAAAAATTATATTTACAGGAATTGAAAACCAATTTTGATATTATCAAATACCCTCTTCAAAATGAATTTACAAATCATGCATATTTTCAAAACCTTGCATCAAAATTAGTTTTCTCTAAATTAATATTTAAAGAATTTTTTCCAGGAATCCTGGTCCGTGATTATTTCAAAATGTCCTATCATTGCCCGAATAACAGGTGTATAGCCTACAATCACAAAATATCGAGAAAAGATATGCGTGAATGTGGACAATACTGTATACAGGCAGTATGTGGATCCTTGCTCGTGAAGAGAAAAGAAGAAACCCTTCCTCCTATAAATACCCCGGCTACTACACCACAACAACATGAAGAAAATTCAATGGCACCCGAAAACCCCCAAAATACAAATACCAAACCAGTGAAAACAGAAAAAGAAAAATCCCCAGAAAAACCAATGTCCTGGTATGATGCAGTTATGGTAGAAGAACAAATAAATTCCAGCAGCACAGAATCTGTGCAGAAGTCACCGGCAAAAACCACAGAAGAATTAACCGCTGAAAATATCTTCCAGCTCCTTACAAAATCGCCAGAATTACAGAAGGCATTAAGGCAACATCAAATTCCGAAAGAAAAAATGATAGAGGAAAAACCCTCTAAAATTAAAACAAAAATCGAGAAAGGAGAATCTTCAAAAACCCTTTCTCAAAAAGAATTTTTAAAAATCGAGAAGGATGAATTTTCAAAAAACCTTTCTCAAAAACAATTTTCCAAAAATCAACTTGTGACACCACAAGTACCCAAAAAATCAGCTCCTGAATTTTTCATAAAATCATTTTTTCAAAAAATTGTAACTCTCGAAAAAGGATACTTTGATAAAGACCCTTTTTTGGCACTACAAAATTATTTTGGACCAAAATGGTTTTATAAATCATGGGACGATTTAAAAACCCCATACTTTTACCAGGCTATCCTTGACATAACAGGATCGGCCACAACAAAAATTAATTTTTTCAATAACAATCCAGATCCCTCTTATTCGATCTGCAAAATACTCCGAGTAATTGCTCCAATTCATTGGGGGAATGACTTGTCAAAACTATTAATTTTCCAAATTCACACAAAAATGAACCCTTTTTTGATATTCCCTTTAATTACTGGGACTACCAACAAGCTTGGTTTAATTCCTTTTTAATTCAAAATTCAAAATTATCGCATACTTGGCTTTTCCATTTTGATACTTCATGTGATGCTTCGCAATTTCCTACTTGGTGGAATTCATGGTGGGAACAATTCGGATCTACACTTGAGATACAAAAACCCGAAATTATTAAATCTTTTAGCCTCTTCAAATCCCAATTTACTCCCTCAAAAGAAGAAAAAAGATTTATACCATTGCACCTTTTCCACACAAAATTCCATCTACCATGGGTATTCACCTGGTTCGTAGATTATTCAGATGAAAAAATTCCAGTCATCCGAAGGAGATTTAGAATTAGATGGTGGGAAAGTTTTAAAATACCAAGGAGCCTCTCACCCCCAAATGTTCAACAATGGCTAGATGATAATAAACCAATTTCATTACAGGCACCTCCACATAGAGCACAGACGTCATTCCAGACAAAGGAACATACCCAGTTCCTTTCCCAAAAATCCCAGATGGCTTCCATGCTAGCTGCAGCAAAAACCCCGGAAGAGATACAGGCAATATTCCAAAAAAATTGCACATTCCTCATTCAAACAGGACTCTTCAAACGATGAGGAAGAACCAGGAATTGAAAATGCAAATATCCCTATTTTTGGCAACAGTGGATTCTAGATGCTGCCAAAATACCGAAAATCCCGGAGGAATAATTGACAGACAAATTGACCGAAATTTGCGGAGACACAATTGACGACAAATCTCAGTGCTCCAAATAGTGACGCGGATGAATAGTGACGCGGATGAATAGTGACACGGATGAATAGTTAATTTACTAAAATACCCATGTAATAGTAAATTCCCACTTTGTAATTCTCTTATAAATAGAGAACCCCTCTCCCTTAGTTTCACAAGTTATTTTTTCTGATAGTTTCTCTCTCTAGTATAGAATCCTCTTCCTTCTCTCTAGAAGTTTGAAGATCATCAAAGTTCTTCCCCTCAGTGGGAATCAGTTACCAAAATTATCCAAATTCATAAGTTCATAAGACCTCGGGGAGTCTATGAACTAATATTCCGTTCCTTACCCGATAATTTACCCAGAAATTATCCAATTCACATGATTCAGTTCATCAACTGATTCATACCCAGAAATTATCCAATTTACCCAGAAAATTATCCAATTGACATGATTCAGTTCATCCACTGATTCATAACGAAATTATCCAATTATCCTCTTTGTAAGTACTTTAAAGCTTTGAATAAAATTCACGTTTTTAAATTATAATTATCTTGCAACATGGTTGGTTCTACCACCTACTGTAATTAAATTTACGTCTTTAAATTTATTTAAATTCTGCATATGGTTGGCCGAGCCACCTCAATTAAATTCTTGCATTAAATTCCTGCACTTTTAATTATAAAATTCCAGCAGATCCTTATGCTTATGGCTTCCTTCATGAGGAACCTTAGCTAAGTTAGCTTTTCTCTATTTACCTGCCGTATTTTTACTTATCTTTATACTATTCAGTCTTTTATATGTCTTTTGCTTCCCTATTTATTGTCCCCTTTAGATCCTCGGCCTAACTTGGTATCAAAGCCATAAAGGGTAAACTCTAGAAAGAGAAATGGTTTACCGAACAGGTGGTAAACTCCTGATCAGGTGCTCCTTTGTTCGTTTTCCCCGATAAACTTGGCTACGGCTGAGCCTTCCGAGTTGGTTAAATCTGTTTAGTCGATGCGATCGAGCAGGTCATGATGAAGTCCCCGTGTGTAGGGCCGACAAGAACTCATTGTTATACTGTGCGCATCTGGATTGTAGGAAGGTAAGGGTCTTCGAACTGGGAATCCACATACTTGGAATTCCACATACTTGAACCTATTCTCTCAATAGAATTACTTCTTATGTTTTTGGATCATCTTCTTCCATGGATTCAAAGAAGATAATAAATTCCGAAGAAATCGATATATACGTTTTTGAATAGTAGATTGATAATTAATCTTACAAAAGGTAAATAGAGATTACTTTTATCAAATCACAAAACCATACATGGATCCGTTTTTAGCCAGAACAAATTCTTATAATTCTCAATCATCTTCTTCTTTTGAATCAAAGAAGATAATCAATTCTGAAGAGATCGTCATACACGATTTCAAAAAATCAATTGACAGTTGGGAAATCCCAAAAGTCAATAGAGATCAAATTTACAAAAATTCCAAATATCAATTCTTCAAAACTGATTTCACAATCAAAACAGAAGAAAGAGATATTCAATTAACAAAACCTTTTGAAACAATTCAATTACTTTCTCAAACATCCTTGAAAAAGCATAGAGAAAGAAATTACAAATACATTCACATTGGTTTAGTCCAAGTAGGGATAAAGCCCCTTACTAAAGAAGGATTAAACACTTCAATCCTTGCTATCTTAAGAGATGCAAGATTCACAAACTTCGAAGATTCCTTGTTAAGTTCGGTTGAGTCCAGTCTCTGCACAGGACCAATCTCTTTTGATTGTTACCCAAACTTTTCAGTTTCTTTGAACGATAAAAATATCCAAAAATCCCTCGTCTTACAAATCAAGACGCATAATTATCAAATGCTTGAAGGATCTATTCCTGTAGCATTAATTTTCAGAATTCACTACAAAGCTATGACTTCTGCTTTTGCAACAAAAGTCAGATACCATAGTAAGAAAGGTGAAACCCTTCTTCTACAAACAGACCTTTCCAAAGCTAATACGGTAGTACCGCGACCAATTAGATGGAAATATATTACCCTACCAGATGAATGGACCCTGGAAGGCGTAGCAAAACCTGAACCCTTAGAATCTGAGCAACCAAATACCCATCTTAGAGAAATTACACAATACCAAGATGGTAGGGTTAGCCTCTCATTTTTAAGAAGATCTATGAGCAATAGATATGAAGACACCAGTTCCGAAGAGACACTAGACTTAGGAAGAGTCTCACAAATTCCTTCAATAACAAATACACCGGTCAAAATTAAACCTAGGTATTCTACATCAGATCTACCAAATCTGACAAACGTAGATTACACAAACCAAATACCTGCACCAATATCGTAAATCCCATGGTTAGAGAAAAGATGGACGACGAAGAACCTACTAGTCCAACATACTCTTCAATAACCCACAATGAATTAGCAAATGAAATTAAGGTTCTAGAGAAAGAATTCCAAGTAGATAAAAAACTACTACAAAAAGAATTCTATCAAGAACATAATTCACAAAAAAGAATTTGGTTCTTCAAAAATTTCCTTAATTCAAGAAAACAAATACAAAAAGAATTCTACGAATTTGTCCAAGATAATAAAATTAATATTCCGTTCTTTAAATGGTTTGAGATATATTCCTCTCAAAACTCCATAAATTTTCCCTTCCTTAAAACAAAATCCCCCACTATCGAGAACAGTGTAACACTGCTAACACATAACTCCGATAGCAGTGATACATTAGAAAAATTAGGGAAACCCCTAGTCAATAATATGAATTGGGAACAACAACCAGTTCAAGGAATTCAAATAGCTCCAGGGTTACAAATAATCCCTGCTCCAGATCTAGGAATAATCAAACCCCTAGCTCAATCCCGTTACAATGCCGCCTCAATTTACGATTGGAACCTTGATGGAATGACTGAATACAATATCCTCAGTTTTCTCCAACAAATGACAATCACAGCAAATGTCTACCAAACGCAAAAAGAAGTCCTCGATAAAACCTCTGCAAAACTGCTGATCGCAGGATTCTCGGGGCAATTAAAAGGATGGTGGGATCATTATCTCCCTGACCAACAAAAAGAAAATATTCTAAATGCCATAAAAACTGATGAAGAAGGATTACCAATATTAACAGATCTAGGAGAACCTATACAAGATGCAGTATCAACATTGATACTGACAATATCTTTAAATTTCATAGGTGATTCTACACATCTTAAAAATAAAAATGCTGAATTACTTTCAAATTTAAAATGCAAAAAATTAAGCGATTTCCAATGGTATAAAAATACCTTCTTAACTAGAATAATGATTAGAGAAGACTCTGGTCAACCATTCTGGAAAGAAAAGTTTTTAGCCGGACTATCAAGCCTCTTGGGAGAAAAGGTTAGGAATAAAATTAAAAAAAAATTGTGGAAAACAAATTATACCTTACGATGAGTTTACATACGGAGAATTAGTCTGTATAACTCAACAAGAAGGATTAAAAATCATCAGATCTAAAAATACAAAAACACCTCAAAAAGAATTAAAAAGAACAAAATGTGAATTAGGAACATTTTGTAAACAATTCGAACCAACAACCATAGAAAATACCAAAAGTCATGAGGGAAATTGTAGCTTTTCAATGGAAAAACCTTCAAAAAAATTATTAAAAGATTACAAAAATAATAATGATTATTATAAGAATCCTTATAAAAATAATCGTTATAAAAATAATAGAAACACAAGAACAAATTTCAATTCAAAATACAGAAACATAACTTTTTACAAATGTAATAAGAAAGGACATACATCAAAATACTGTAGAATGATTAAAAAATTACAAGAATTAAATCTCGATGAAAATACTACAAAGAAAATATCTAATCTACTACTTGATTCCTCTGATTGAAACCAAATCAGTCGGACCACGACTATTTCTCTCTTTCATCGAAAGACAATAAACCCTCCAAGTAGACGAATTACTCACGAGTAGTTCAACGAGATAAACACGAAAGGTTAAAGGAAAACGAATATGTGTATTAACTAAAGATCAAGAATTTATGGTAGATATGATTAAACACATAGATACCCAACACCAAAAAGAATATCTGAATAAACTCCTTAAAACCTTTACCCCAGAAAAGGTTGAAACAAAAAACAATGTATTACCTAGTACTTCCAGAAAATACGATTTGACAAAAATCCTAGAAAGGGGTAAGAAAATTAATGAAATAACAATTCACGAATTACAAAAACAATTAATTAAAGTAAAATTAGAAGTAAAAGAATTAAAAGAAAAACAACAAAAAGATTCGGAATTAATTAAAATCCTACTTTCGAACAAAGCAAAACAAAACTCCGTTCCAGAAGATAATGACTCATATGATTCAGATGATCCCGAAAATAATAATCAAATAGAAAATCTAGAAGAAATCCCAGAAGATTTTCTGACAGTGTTAAGACAAATAACAACAATGAAATATTTAATTAAAATAACATTAAAATTTTCAGACAATTTCAAAATAACAACTGTTGCCCTCTTTGACACAGGAGCAGACTTAAACTGCATAAAAACTGATATAATACCGGAAATATTCCTTAAAAAGACACATGACTCGTTAGCAACTGCTAATAATTCTAAATTAGAAATTAATTACAAAACCAAGGCATCAATTATAAATGATGGAACTTCAATAACAACATCATTTGTCCTGGTAAAAGAAATTCACAATACCATAATACTAGGAACACCATTTATGAATTTAATCACTCCTTATGAAGTGAGTAATAAATCAATATCCTTTAATTTTAAAAATAAAATACTAAAATTCCAGTTCATGACAACACCGAAAACAAAAGATCTCAATCTTATAAAAACCTGTTCAATACAAAAGGAAAAATTATATTTACAGGAATTGAAAACGAATTTTGATATTATCAAATACCCTCTTCAAAATGAATTTACAAATCATGCATATTTTCAAAACCTTGCATCAAAATTAGTTTTCTCTAAATTAATATTTAAAGAATTTTTTTCCAGGAATCCTGGTCCGTGATTATTTCAAAATGTCCTATCATTGCCCGAATAACAGGTGTATAGCCTACAATCACAAAATATCGAGAAAAGATATGTGTGAATGTGGACACATCAGATACAGCAAGATGTGGATCCTTGCTCGTGAAGAGAAAAGAAGAAACCCTTCCTCCTATAAATACCCCGGCTACTACACCACAACAACATGAAGAAAATTCCATGGCACCCAAAAAACCCCAAAATACAAATACCAAACCAGTGAAAACAGAAAAAGAAAAATTCTCAGAAAAACCAATATCCTGGTATGATGCAGTTATGGTAGAAGAACAAATAAATTCCAAAGAAGATGAATCTGTGCGAAGTCACCAGAAAACCGTAAGAATTAACCGCTGAAAATATCTTCCAGCTCCTTACAAAATCGCCAGAATTACAGAAGACATTAAGACAACTTCAAATTCCCAAAGAAGAAATGATAGAGGAAAAACCCTCTAAAATTAAAACAAAAATCGAGAAAGGAGAATCTTCAAAAACCCTTTCTCAAAAAGAATTTTTTAAAATCGAGAAGGATGAATTTTCAAAAAACCTTTCTCAAAAACAATTTTCCAAAAATCAACTTGTGACACCACAAGTACCCAAAAAATCAGCTCCTGAATTTTTCATAAAATCATTTTTTCAAAAAATTGTAACTCTCGAAAAAGGATACTTTGATAAAGACCCTTTTTTGGCACTACAAAATTATTTTGGACCAAAATGGTTTTATAAATCATGGGACGATTTAAAAACCCCATACTTTTACCAGGCTATCCTTGACATAACAGGATCGGCCACAACAAAAAATAATTTTTTCAATAACAATCCAGATCCCTCTTATTCGATCTGCAAAATACTCCGAGTAATTGCTCCAATTCATTGGGGGAATGACTTGTCAAAACTAATTAATTTTCCAAATTCACACAAAAATGAACCCTTTTTTGATATTTCCTTTAATTACTGGGACTACCAACAAGCTTGGTTTAATTCCTTTTTAATTCAAAATTCAAAATTATCGCATACTTGGCTTTTCCATTTTGATACTTCATGTGATGCTTCGCAATTTTCTACTTGATGGAATTCATGGTGGGAACAATTCGGATCTACACTTGAGATACAAAAACCCGAAATTATTAAATCTTTTAGCCTCTTCAAATCCCAATTTACTCCCTCGGAAGAAGAAAAAAGATTTATACCATTGCACCTTTTCCACACAAAATTCCATCTACCATGGGTATTCACTGTTCAGATTATTCGGATGACAAAATTCCGTCATCCAAGGAGATTTAAAATTAGATGGTGGGACGCTTTAAAATACCAAGAGCCTCTCACCCCAAATGTTCAACAATGGCTAGATGATAATAAACCAATTTCATTACACTCCACAGAGCACAGACGCCATATTCCGCACAAAGGAACATACCCGCCCTTTCCCAAAATCGAGATGGCTTCCATGCTAGCAAAGAAAAACCGGAAGAGATACAGCAATATTTCAAAAATTTGCACCATCCTCATCCAAACAGGACTCTTCAAACGATGAGGAAGAACCCGGAATTGAAAATGCAAATATCCCTATTTTTGGCAACAGTGGATTCTAGATGCTGCCAAAATACCGAAAATCCCGGAGGAATAATTGACAGACAAATTGACCGAAATTTGCGGAGACACAATTGACGACAAATCTCAGTGCTCCAAATAGTGACGCGGATGAATAGTGACACGGATGAATAGTGACGCTGATGAATAGTTAATTTACTAAAATACCCATGTAATAGTAAATTCCCACTTTGTAATTCTCTTATAAATAGAGAACCCCTCTCCCTTAGTTTCACAAGTTATTTTTTCTGATAGTTTCAAAAAAATACGTTTTTAACTTATTGCAGTAGGTGGTAGAACCAATATACGTAAACCCCTCTCCCTTACCCTTTATGGCTTTCATTATATATATAAAATTAATGAAAGAATATATAAAATTAATGAAAGAATATATATAATTAATACAAACTATGTAACTAATTAACCTAATTACAAAAAGATTACAATTCTACCTAAATTAGAAATATACAATTAATATAATTAATGAAAGAATATTGGAAAATATTTTATTATTATTTAATACAAAGGCGTAACAGTATATCCCAGGAATAGATATGTTCATATATAATATGTCAACTAAATGTCCAAAATATGAGAGAAAAACAAGACATATATTATTGCAAATTTACTAATGTGGAATTAAGATTATCCCATTATTTATGACTCAGATAATTGGGATCCCGCACGTCAGAAATGTTGTTTCCACACACGTGGTGTCAAGTATCGTAAATTTTATTAGTGAAAGAGATATTGGTACGTGAGTAAACGTTTGAGCCATCAAATTATGGACGGTCGTTGGTTAAATGATACGTGTTCTATGTTGGTAAATGAAGAAAGAAGTGTACGAAGTGTAAGATTGGAACGAGTCGAAAAAGGTCGCGGCGTCACCGGGGTGCCATGTCATCACCACCACAAGGGCCGCGGCGCCGCGATGCCCCAAGGGTAGGGTCGAGGTGCTTATGTGATTTCTGGCCACTGGAATTGAGGCGCCGCGGCGCTTCGGATGCAGTGAGGTCGACAGAAGACGAAATGTTTCTGACTTTTGGGCTGGTTTTGGAGCATTGATCCTCCATTACTTGCCACTTGAATTGAGCCATTATTTGGCTAAATAACACCTTTCCATAAGTGTCATTGCATGGCCATTGATTGACATTAGTTGGCTAGATGAGAGGTCATCTTACACACACTATAAATTGAGGCCCTTGGCTCAATTGTAGAACCACCTCACTCTTGTATAGTTCAGATTTTTCTGAACTTCTTCCTCTCTAGCATATCTTTCAAACACTCAAAGGTTCTTCTTGAGAAACACTTGAGTTTTCTTTGCTCATTTGTTTAGTTATTGTTTCATACAATTGCCCATATCATAAAAGGATATATACGGGGAAATAATGTCTTAAGGACAGAGTGAATATCACTCGACTAAGCAGCAAAATTGTAACGCTACCAGATTTAGTGTCTCTTGGTTTCAGACTATCAAAATCTAGGAGCTTGTTGCAATTGGAACGTAGACTCAAGACGGACTCACGAATCATACAAGACAGAAGATCAAGACCTCATAAACTCATTGTTGTTGTCACATCATTTGTTAGGTTTCAAGCCTGTTGTATTGTAATTCATTACTGTATATCCTTTCAAAGCACTAGTAATAGCTGTATATTATTCCCGTACATCCATTATAACTCACATATATACACCTTTTATTATATTCCTCTTCCACCAAATTGAATGAGAGGGTAAAAATAAAAAGAACATATAGAACCCTTTGACCTCTCACTATCCCCTAGTATGGCATATTATTAAAGATTCGTGGTCATATATATACTATATGGTAACCTTTATGAAAGTAGGGATAAATGAGTTACTAATAATTTAAAAGGTATCAGAATATGATTGGTCGCTGTCATTTTCCCTTAACTGTAAATTAAAAATGGTTTGTCTTTCCAATCATTTTCTTGTATACAACTCAAGGATAGGATCATCTTATATGGATATCTTCGATCTACTATAAAAAGTCCACGTCCTCTCCTAATTGTTACTCACAATAACAAAATTAGAATTTTGCTAAGATTGTTGAAGAATTAATATATACGTAGAATTGACATAGTTAATTATTAAATTGGTGTTAAAAAAATACATCTGAACTATCACTTTTTCGTAAGTTTACTATCTAAACTATCATGTGTGTGAGTTTTCTACCTGTACTATCATCATTTATTTACCGAAACACACCAACTATTTAGTTGTTAGTTTTTCTACCCCATCGTTCGGATAGGAAAAGTGAACAACTAATAGTTGAGATGTGTTTTAATACATAGTTGATGATAATTCAGGTAGAAAACTGATATAATTAATAGTTTATGTCGGAAACTCACGACTAAAGTGATAGTTCAAGTGTTTTTTACCATTATCTCTTATTATATAGAGTTAGGTGGAGAAGCATTTCTACTATTTTGTTGCCTAGTTTGATCTCACGTTAATTTTCTAAAATGTATACACAAAATCCTTTGATTAAACATGCCTAGAACATGGGATAGTTATACCTTTCCGCAAGCGATATTTCGGAGATTTGTCGAAGTCCTTTACTAGATATATATGTATTAGTAGACGATAAGCAAATTGAAAATATTGGGTATAAATAAATAAAAAGATAGGACATGCTTGTCAATATAGTGATATCTTTAAATGTTGACATCGCTTATGACTGTCTAGATAATCTACTATAAATATTAATATTGCTGGCACGAGCTTGGTTTTATTAATTTCCATGCCAATTCGATTTTGCGTATGCTGCGCAATGGCACACACACGCACGCCTTCCCACGCATGTACATACATTCTTTGTCATCAGAGATGGATGTGTAGTGTCACTACTAAAAAAAAATCTATTTTCCCACTGAATTTTTCACTGAAAAATGTTCGGTGGTCATTTTCACTGGATGTCGATGAGAAAAACTAAATACCAGCATTTTCACACGGAAAATTAAGAAGTTTTTCAGTGTTTCAATAAGAACTTGTTTTCCATCATGCATTTTTCCAGTAAGCTGGTTCGGTGGGAATGAGATAGAAAAATCATATTTTATAACAAAAAATTATCACTTAATGTAGGTGGGAAAAAAATCTGCTTCTAGTAAGTGTGTAATATATAGATTCTAACCGATCGCGGTAACTTTGTCGCAGACCTTATAGTATATGTTAAAACTTTTATAAATGTCAACAAATATTAAATTTCGGATTCAATTATTAACACCTAGAGTTGTTGTCCTAAATAAAATTCATAGAATTCAAATCCTGATCCGTATTTGCATGTGTATGTCAAAGAATGACAAACTTCCCTCTTATTACAGGAGTCTTTCCAAAAGTCCTATCTGGGCCAAAAAAATATCTCTATACATATATTCTAAAGTGTTGGATATAAATATAAATTACAAGGAAATGAGAATTGCAATAACAACAACAAGTAAATAAGAATTCTGAAAATAAAAAAAGGAAATGGTCTTGCTAAATCGATTGAAGTTTCAATCTATCATTAAGATAATATTGCCCCCGTATATCCTTTCAACGGTTGTTTTAGCAATTTATCTCCCAAGATAAAACAACAATCAAACAAATGAGCAAAGGAACTCAAGTGTTCGCTTGATAAGAAAGATCTTTGAGTGTATTGCGATTGCTAGAGAGAAAGACAATTTTCAGAGAATTATTTAAAAAGACAATTTTCAGAGAATTGTGTAAGTGTCAATGTGTGTTTCAATTGTGCCAAAGGCATCAATTTATAGGTGGATGATTTGGTCTTCTCAATTCACCAAATGAATGGCCATCAATGTCAAGTAATGACCATTGATATTGAGGTTAATTCAACCTAGAAATGACTGAAATCAATAGCCAAATAATGGAGATTAATTGCTCCAAAGTCAGCTCAAGAATCAGCCTTAATTCGCCTCCAACGTTACTGAAAATCGTAGAAGCACCGCGGTCCCTCGGGAGGGCACCGTGCTAAATTCTAGTAAGTTCTGAAAGTGAATTTGCACCGATCTTGCCTTCCAGTTTTCCGTGGCGATTTTTTTGATTCATTTCATCTCTTACACATTTATTCATTTCATTTACCAACGTGAAATCATTCGTCATTTGGCCAATAACCGTCTATTTTCTTACGTCTCAAACAATTCATATACGTACCAATATCTCTTCCACTTAAGGAAATAATAATCCTTGGTACTTTATATGCACGTGTGTGGAAACCATGTTTCCGACATGCGGAGCCCCTAATTGTTCGATTCATAATTAATAGGATTTACTTTATTTCACGTTTAATAAATAAATTTCCAACAATCCCCTCTTGGAAGAGCTTTTGGCGCACGCATATGGTGTCTTTCTCGCAATCATTCGGCGGATCGATGTTGCATCTGGAGAGGTAGCCGTAGCTTTGAACCTTCCATAGTAGAATACCATCGGACATATTTACTGCGCGGTGAACATAATGTCTTGAATCGTCAGTGTTTAGTATATGCCAAGACAATGGTACAAACACAACACATTTTCTTACTCTATCTTTCTTTATGTTTTTGTCCGTCGTGGGCCGTGGAAACACTTGGATTCTTAAGTGCGTTCATTTGAGGCGGTCTGTCCTCGCACTTAAATAGGTGGTCTCCTACAAGGTATCCTGCAATACCCAGCTATACAAGCGTTAGGAACCATTAAAAATTTATTCAACCTAACCTCTACTTTGGATCATCAAAGGTTTTGAAAACTTATCCTTTTACCCCTCTTGCAGGTAGCACTTTATGTCTATCACGGGAATGACCTTGGATTATGTTTCTTAAGAAGAAATCATTATCCGAAGTGCTCTTGCTTCCACCGAAGCGCTCATCAGAACATTACAGTTTTGTTTTCCCATTGAACCTTATCCCTGGGATCTCCGGTCCGTAAGGTTGGATGTCCACTATATTGGTTCATATTGATTGGATTTTAAGCCCATTCCCCTAGACATGCAGTTCATCGGATCTCTGGGTATTCCTTTCGTCAAGGGATCTGCTATGTTTTCCTTAGATTTTACGTAATCAATGGAAATAACACCCGAGGTGATCAGTTGACTAACGGACTCATGTCTTCGTTGAATGTGACGAGACTTGCCGTTATATATCAAACTTCCTGCTCTTCCTAGAGTCGACTGACTATCGCAGTGGATCATTACAGAAGACACGGGTTTATCCAAACATGGGACATCCTCTAAGTAACCATGAAGCCATTCAACTTCTTTTCCCGCTTTGTCCAAAGCGATAAATTTCGACTCCATCGTGGATCGGGCAATAAGGGTTTGCCTAGAGGATTTCCAAGACACAACTCCACCACCAATTGTAAATATGTATCCACTGGTGGACTTGATGTCTTCGCTATCGGATATCCAGTTTGCATCACTGTACCTCTCTAGTACAGCTGGATATCTCGAATAGTGTAACTCAAATTTTATTGTGAACTTAAGGAACCGTAGTACCCAATTCAACGCTTTCATGTGATCCCCACTTGGATTTCGGGTAAATCAAGCCAATTTATTGACTGCATAAACGATATCTGATCGAGTGCAGTTTGTGACATATATCAAACTCCCAATCACCTGTGTGTATCACTCCTGGCGTACGGGTGCACCAAGATTCTTGTCAATCTTTTGATTTTTATCCAATGGTGTCGTTACTGGTGAACTGTTGAACATCTCAAATTTCTTCAGCACATCTTCGATGTAGTGAGATTGAGACAAGATCAGTCCATTAGATGTCTTAGAGATCTTGATCTCTAATATGACATCTGCGACACTCATATCTTTCATGTCGAAACATTATTTCAACATGTTCTTGGTCTCGAGGATTATCCTAGGACCACTACCTGTGATCAACAAGTCATATACATAAAGGCATATTATGACGAACGAATCGACGTTTCCTTTCATGTAAACACATTTGTCACATTTATTAATGGTAAACTCTTTTGATAGTAGGGTACTATCAAATTTCTCGTGCCATTGTTTACGGGTCTGTTTCAGCCCGTACAATGATTTGACAAGACGACACATTTTTGTCTCTTGTCCTGGAACCACATACCCTTCGGGTTGATCCATATATATTTCTTCTTCCAAATCACCATTCAGGAAGGCTGTCTTGACATCCATTTAATGTATTTCAAAATCGCGCAAGGCGGTGATGGCTATGAACATACGTATGGATGTCATTCTAGACACTGTAGCATATGTGTCGAAGTAGTCAAGGCCCTCTTTTTGGAGATAGTCCTTGACTACCAACCTAGCTTTGTATTTGTCAATAGAACCATCTGCTTTTAACTTCCTTTTGAGGATCCATTTACAACCCAAATGTTTGTGTCCTGGAAGAAGGTCAACCAACTCCCATGTGTGGTTGTGCAGGATGGACTCTAATTCACTTTCTATAGCTTCCTTCCAGAGCGGTGCTTCTGGAGTTGATAATGCTTATGTGATTGTCCATGGTTCGTTCTGAACCAGATAAGCTTTATAGTCTGGACCGAAGGACTTGTCCTTCCGGGCCCTTTTGCTTCGTCTTGGTTCTATCTCTGAATCTTCCAAGTCCTGATAATCTGGAATACTGAACCGTTCGGATCTAGGTAGTCAGCGACTCCTAGATCCTCAGAGGTTTGTTCATAACTTTGTTTGTGGGAGGATATGTTCTTGTCCTTATATGGAAATGTGTCTTCAAAGAACCATGCGTTCCTTGATTCCATGATCGTACCTTCATAAATATCCGATACATTTGACTTATGCACTATGAAGCGATAAGCACTACTGTTATTGACATATCCGATGAATATGTAATCCACAGTCTTAGATCCAATCTTGACCTACTTTGGCAGAGGTACGTTTACATTGGCCAGATAACCACATACCTTTAAATACTTGTAGGTAGGTTTCTTTCCTTTCCATAGCTCGTATGAAGTCTTGTCTTTACCCTTGTGTGGAACTCTGTTAATAATCCTATTCGCGGTAAGGACAGCTTCTCCCCACATGGTTTGAGGGAGGCCTGAATTGATGATTAAAGCATTCATCATTTCCTTTAGTGTTCGGTTCTTGCGTTCAGCAACTCCGTTTGATTGAGGTGAGTAAGGAGTCATTGTTTGATGAACTATACCCAATTGGGTACATAATTCTTCAAAAGGCGCTACATATTATCCCCATCTATCGCTACGGATTGTTTTAATCCGTCCGCTTAGTTGGTTCTCAACTTCTACTTTGTAGCGTTTGAATGCTTCAAAGGCTTCATATTTACTTTTTAGTAAGTAAAGGTAACAAAATCTTGTGTCATCATCTATGAAAGTCACAAAGTACTTGTTCCCTCCTCTAGTTTGAGCGAACTTCAAATCACATATATGTATAAGTTCTAGAGGAGCGGTTTCCCTTTCGACAGATCTAAAGGGACTCTTGGAAAGTTTTTCCTCTACGCACACCTCATACTTATGTTGAGGGTTTATGTCGATAGACGACAATAATTTCAGCTTTACAAATCTTTAGATAGATTGATAGTTAACATGTCCTAATCTATGATGCCATAAATTAGATGACTCAATCAAGTAAGTAGAAGGTGCAATTTTATTGATAGTTGAAACATAAGGCATTATAGGTGCATCATTGAACTTAAAGAGGCATTCACAGACGAAGCCCCTTCCTACAAAGGTTCAATTTTTAGTGATTACAAACTTGTTAGCCTCTAACACTAGTCTAAAACCAGCATTTACTAACAAAGGTCCAGAAATTAAATTTCTTCGAATTTCTGGGACATGCATCACTTTCTTCAGAATTAGCTCCTTTCCGGACGTCATCTTTAGGGTCACCTTTCCTACCCCCAACACCTCTGAAGAAGAATTGTTGCCCGTGAACAATTTCTTATCTGTGACTGGTGTATATGTGGAAAAAGCATCTTTATTGGGACATATGTGACGGGTAGCACCCGTATCTAGCCACCATTGCACCGGATTCTCAACGAGGTTAGCTTCTAGTAACACCGTTGAGAATTCTTCAATCATATCATCTAAGAACGTGTCTTCGACGATGTTTGCCTTAGTCTTGCCTTTGGCCTTCTCTTGTTTGAGCTTGCGGCAGTCTTTGGCCATGTGACCAACTTTACCACAGTGGTTGCAATCCTTACGGACTGTCTTCACGTCGTCACAAACATGGATACCTCGGTTCCCTCCCGCCATATTACTAGGCTGAGGGTCCGCGTCTTCTCCAACTAGTGAAGGGTTTTTGGTTAGGAAACGTGATATTCCCATACTTGTCATGAAGAGTAACATATAAGCAAAGATGTTTGGAACATCTTGAACAGTGAGGTTGAAGGCACATGAAATACCTTGAGCAGTAAGGTTCGCAGTGCTGACTTGATCTTCAGCAGACATTGTTGTTGTTATTGAAGGAAGCGAATATTATCTTAAGCTTGTTGGATATAAATATAAATTACAAGAAAATGGGAATTGCAATAACAACAACAAGTAAATAAGAATTCTAGAAATAAACAAAGAAAGTGGTCTTGCTGAGTCGATTGAAGTTTCAATCTATCCTTAAGATAATATTGCCCCCGTATATCCTTTCAACAATTGTTTTAGCAACTTATCTCCAAAGATAAAACAACAATCAAACAAATGAGCAAAGGAACTCAAGTGTTCGATTGATAAGAAAGATCTTTGTTGAGTGTGTTGTGATTGCTAGAGAGGAAGACAATTTTCAGAGAATTGTTGAAGTGTCAATGTGTGTTTCAATTGTGCCAAAGGCATCAATTTATAGGTGGATGATTTGGTCTTTTCAATTCACCAAATGAATGGTCATCAATGGCAAGTAATGACCATTCATATTGAGGTTAATTCAGCCTAGTAATAACTGAAATCAATAGCCAAATAATGGAGATTAATTGCTCCAAAGTCAGCTCAAGAATCAGCCTTAATTCGCCTCCAACGTTACTGAAAAACGTCGAAGCACCACGGTCCCTTAGGAGGCATCTGCGGTGCTAAATTCGATGATTCTGGGCTGAAAACCGAATTTGCAGTGGTCTGTCCTTGTTGCCGATGGTGCCTTCGGTTCGTGGCGATTTTTCTGATTCGTTTCATCTCTTACACATTTCTTCCTTTCATTTACCAACGTGAAATCATTCGTCATTTGGCCAATAACCGTCTATTTTCTTACGTCCCAAACAATTCGTATACGTACCGATATCTCTTCCACTTAAGGAAATAATGATCTTTGGTACTTTAAATGCACGTGTGTGAAAACCATGTTTCCGACGTGCGAGTCCCTAATTGTTCGATTCATAATTTATAAGATTTACTTTATTTCACGTTCATAAAGTTGTTTACGTTCAAACTCATGTGATAAGGATAAATCAAAACTAAATATTTTCGGCCTTTTCACAAACCAAATAAATGTAATTTGGAAATTATGTTATTTTGAGGGTGGGGTGGCTTTGTGGTTCGCTCCACATTTAGTAGTTGCATTGAATGATGTAAGCTTGGACATGATTTTCATTAACGAAAAGATCGTATCATTTGTTTTCTCATGTTTGTATATTCGTTTATAATTTGAATTCAAACAGGTATAAACCACGATCTAAAGGGAAATATATGGATCGTCCATAAGTTATCCTTAAAGGTTCACATATATATCATTCACTTTCATCCTCATCTACTATAGAGAATCAGATTTCTTAGTGGATACACATTATTGATAGATAGTAACATCCTCTGAGTGTGAAGTTCTCTGACTCCTCGCCTGAATTTAATAGTTTTTGTCCAGATTTTACATATGTATCTTAAGAAATTATGAAATAATTATAAATTATTTAACAGTGCGTTCAGTTATTAGTGTAACTTGATGTCGGTCTAGAAAGCTAGAAACTTCAAATTATGATACGTTTTTCTGCTCGTACGTATACCTACAACGCAGAATCGTACTCCAAAGACAGGACCGTCTTTGGACCCGTGCGAGATGTGCTACCGCACAGGGTTCCCGAAAAACGAAAAAATTTAGGGCCTCATTTTTTTTTATTAAGTAGTATTAGCCAAAATTTACTGTAAAGACCCATAATTCACAGGTCTTAGCCTAATTAAAGATCCACTTTTACGAATTAGAACAGGGCCCCCAAAATGTTTGAGATGGTTGTGCCCAAAAATATGCATGTCTTTTAAGTGGAAGGAATAAAACAGTGACATGCACTTACATAAGCTAGCTTTGACATTCAGCAATCGTTCAAATCATAAAAATGACAATTGTGATCGTCTTTCATTTTGCATTTCTTTCCCGGGTGGGGTGTGATAGATCCATACAATAATGCATGGTACTATCAACGCGCGAATAGGGGCGGATCGAGTATGGAGGCATAGAGGATATTACACTTTATAATAGTAAGATGGTAAAACTTCAGGACTTCTTCTTGTGTTTGACTTTTTATAATTTGAATCTCCTTAATAGAAATTTTGATTTCACCGCTGTGAAAAACATAGCACGTTATCGTAATTGACTTTTCCCTTAAAAAAATCAAGTTATAGTAAGCGACTTGATGGTTCGAGTATCAAATATTAAATCAAATACATACAAATACATAGCACTTATTATGGATATTATCATATATTATGGATGTTCCTTTTTAGGAGAAATATTGTGTGAGAGATTTGTGTACTAACAAGGAAATGAGAATGTAACAACAACAACAAAGATGTTAGAAATTTGGAAATGAACAAAGTAAATGTCTTGCTGAGTCGATTGATTTTTCAATCTATCCTTAAGATAATTATGCCCCGTATATTCCTTTCAATGGTGTAATGACAACTTATCTCTCAAGATAAAACATCAATCAAACAAGTGAGCAAAGGAGACTCAAGTGTTCGCTTTGGAAGAAAGATCTTTGAGTGTTTGGAGATTGCAAGGGAGGAAAACAATTTCTGAAATTGTTAAGTGTAAGGTGTGTTTTGCAAATTAGCCCAAGACTCCATTTTATAGTGTGGAGAAGATGACCTTCCACATAGCCAAATAATGGCCAATAAAGACCATGTAATAGCCTTGAATGTGGAGTTATAATTCAGCCAAATAATAACTGAATTCATGAGCCAAATAATGGAGAATTAATGCTCCAAAGTCAGCCCAAAAATCAATTTTCGTTCTTCTCCAACGGTCTGAAATGTCCATAGCGCCACGACGCCAAAACTTCAAAGAGTTTTGTGCGTCGCCGGCGTCGCGGCCCTGCAGGGAGGTGCAGCGGCGCTCTGGCGCCGCGGCCCTTCGAGGCTCCGCAACGTTTTTCCAGACTCGTCCATCTTTTACACATTGTATACACGTCTTCCTTCATTTACCAACGTGAAACCATTGTCATTTGGCCAATAACCATCTATTATCTTACATCTCAAACAATTCGTATACGTACCAATATCTCTTCCATTAAGAAAATTACGATCCTTAGTACTTTATTTGCACGTGTGTGGAAACAATGTTTCCGACGTGCGGGGCCCCAATTGTTCGAGTCATAATTAATAGGATTAACTTTATTTCACGTTTAATAAATAAATTTCCAACTATCCCCTCTTGGAAGAGCTTTTGGCGCACGTACATGGTGCATTTCTCGCAATCATTCGGCAGATCGATGTTGCATCTGGAGAGGTAGTCGTAGCTTTGAACCTTCCATAGTAGAATACCATCGGAAATATTTACTGCGCGGTGAACGTACTGTCTTGAACCGTCGATGTTTAGTATATGCCAAGACAATGGTACCAACACAACACCTTTTCTTACTCTATCTTTCTTTATGTTTTTGTCCGTCGTGGGCCGTGGAAACACTTGAATTCTTAAGTGTGTTCATTTGAGGCGGCCTGTCCTCGCACTTAAATAGGTGGTCTCCTACAAGGTATCCTGCAATACCCAGCTATACAAGCGTTAGAAACCATTAAAATTTCTTCAACCTAACCTCTACTTTGGAGGATCATTAAAGGTTTTGGAAACTTATCCTTTTACCCTCTTGCAGGTAGCACTTAAGTCTATCACAGTAATGGCCTTGGATTATGTTTCTTAAGAAGAAATCATTATCCGAAGTGCTCTTGCTTCCACCGAAGCGCTCATCTGAACCTTACAGTTTTGTTTTCCCATTGAACCTTATCCCTGGGATCTCCAGTCCGTAAGGTTAGGTGTCCACTATATTGGTTCTTATTGATTGGGTTTTAAGCCCATTCCCCTAGACAGGCAGTTCATCTGATCTCTGTATATTCCCTTCGTCAAGGGATCTGCTATTTTTTCCTTAGATCTTACGTAATCAATGGAAATAACACCCGAGGTAACCAGTTTCCTAACGGACTCATGTCTTCGTCGAATGTGACGAGACTTGCCATTGTATATCAAACTTTGTGCTCTTCCTAGAGTCGACTGACTGTCTCAGTGGATCATTACAGAAGACACAGATTTATCCAAACATGGGACATCCTCTAAGAAACCATGAAGCCATTCAGCTTCTTCTCCCGCTTTGTCCAAAGCGATAAATTCCGACTCCATCGTGGATCGGGCAATAAGGGTTTGCCTAGAGGATTTCCAAGACACAGCTCCACCACCAATTGTAAAGATGTATCCACTGGTGGACTTGATGTCTTCGCTATCGGATATCCAGTTTGCATCACTGTACCCCTCTAGTACAGCTGGATATCTCGAATAGTGTAACTCGAATTTTATTGTGAACTTCAGGAATCGTAGTACCCTATTCAACGCTTTCCAATGATCCTCACTTGGATTTTGGGTAAATCTAGCCAATTTATTGACTGCATAAGCGATATTTGGTCGAGTGCAGTTTGTGACATATATCAAACTCCCGATCACCTGTGTGTATCACTCTTGGCGTACGGGTGCACCAAGATGCTTATCAATCTTTTGACTTTTATCCAATGGTGTCGTTACTGGTGAACTGTCGAACATCTCAAATTTCTTCAGCACATATTTGATGTAGTGAGATTGAGATAAGACCATTCCATTAGATGTCTTAGAGATCTTGATCCATAATATGACATCTGCGACACCCATATCTTTCAAGTTGAAATATTGTTTTAACATGTTCTTGGTCTCTAGGATTATCCTAGGGCCGCTACCTGTGATCAACAAGTCATATACATAAAGGCATATTATGACGAACGAATCGACATTTCCTTTCATGTAAACGCATTTGTCACATTTATTAATGGTAAACTCTTTTGATAGTAGGGTACTATCAAATTTCTTGTGCCATTGTTTAGGGGTCTGTTTCAGCCCGTATAATGATTTGACAAGACGACACATTTTTGTCTCTTGTCCTGGAACCACATACCCCTCGGGTTAGTCCATATATATTTCTTCTTCCAAATCACCATATAGGAAGGTTGTCTTGACATCTATTTCATGTATTCAAGATCCCGCAAGGCGGAGATAGCTATGAACATACGTATGGATGTCATCCTGGACACCGGAGTGTAGGTGTCGAAGTAATCAAGGCCCTCTTTTTGGAGATAGCCCTTGACTACCAACCTAGCCTTGTATTTATCGATAGATCAATGCACCTTTAACTTTCGTTTGAGGATCCACTTACAACCCAAAGGTTTTTGTCCCAAAAGAAGATCAACCAACTCCTATGTTTGGTTGTGCATGATGGACTCTATCTCACTTTCTATAGCTTCCTTCCAGAGCGGTGCTTCTGGGGTCGATAATGCTTCTGCAATTGTTCGTGGTTCATCTTGAACCAAATAAACTACAAAGTTTGGACTGAAGGACTTGTCCTTTCGGGCCCTTTTGCTTCGTCTTGGTTCCATCTTTGAGTTTTCCAAGTCCTGAGAATCTGGAACATTGGATTCCGGATAATCAGCCACTTCTGAATTCACTAGATCTGAACCGGTTGTATCCGGGTAGTCAGCGACTCCTGGATCCTCAGAGGTTTTCTCATAACTTTGTTTACGAGAGGTTATGTTACTTTCCTTTTTAGGAAACGTGTCTTCAAAGAACCACACGTTCCTTGCTTCCATAATCGTACCTACATGAATGTCCGGTACATTCGACTTATGCACTAGGAAGCGATAAGCATTACTGTTATTCGCATATCTGATGAATATGCAATCTACAATCTTAGGTCCAATCTTGACCTGCTTTGGCTTAGATACTTCTACCTTGCCCAGACAACCCCATACCTTTAAATATTTGTAGGTAGGTTTCTTTCCTTCCCATAGCTCGTATGGAGTCTTGTCCTACCCTTGTGTGGGACTCTATTAAGAATCTTATTCGTGGTAAGGACAACTGTTGACACCCAATTTTGACTCTCCCGTCCAGTCATTAACTATAAAATTACATTAAATTTTCCAAATAATTTTAACAATGTTATAATAATAAAATGCATTAATACACGCGTAAATAAGCGATTTAATAATGGCACCGCATTTTACGTAGAGTATTAAGCACACCTTGAGTCTCACGTCCGCATTCGTCATTTTAATAATAAGCAATTTCATTAATATTATTTGAAATTTAAATTAATTTTAATCTAATACATGCGTTTTAATAGCGTCGCGTTTATAAAAGCATTAAACAATCCTTAAATATCATATTTGCATTTAGCATTTAAGTAATTTAATAATAATTCTAAACCCCATTCAATTTTAATTTAACATCGCAAAATACGCATAATAAATAAAATTTTAATAACGGCATCGCATTATAAAATATTAAGCACTAATTAAATAGCACGTCCGTCTTTATTTTTTGTAATAATTTAAACTCAAGCTTAGACTAATAAAGCATCTAAATAATTTAATCACAATTTAAATAATTTAATTTACCACTAATTAAATAATACACCTAAAACTAATAACATACTACCCAAATTAAATACCTAATACCTAAACTCTACCCAACCCACGTCGCCCAGCCCAACAGCCCAACCCGCATGGCCCAAGACCCGCGGCCCACTCATCCCTTCAGCCTTTTAACCTTCCTCTCCCTCACTAAAAAAACCTAGACGAAATCCCTACCGACAAAAAACCCTAAACCTAGACTTCAGCAGACGACTCCACACAAAGCCCGTCGCCACCATGCCTGAGATTCTCGCCGGAGAATCTGGGGTTTCCCTTACCCACGCACACCCAGCCAACTCACTGAAATCCTTACCTAAAATTAGCACTAAATCGCACTAAATCGTTCCAAATCTCGCCCGAATCTCTCCAAAATCAAACCAAATAACCCGTCGATTTCTCGCCATATTTATGCATCCCGAAAGGGGTATAAATGGGGGAACTTTCAGAAGACAATGGGCATGGGTCGATAGCAGTCCAGACCCCCTCTTTCACCGTCAAAAACCAATCAATATACACATGCAGAGGGAGTTTACACAGAGGAACCCCCTCAAGATCGAGAAAGCATAGGGAAAACCCTTAGAACAGATAGGCATCGAAAGGAGAATCGCTAGAAATCATTTTCTGAGGTTACATTTGCAGCGAAACTCCATCCCTCAAATCGCATCGCATCGCAACTCTGAGTGAATCGACGACTTGATACGCTGCCTCGGTTCGCTGCCCGGAGAAGGTAAATTTATCACCCTTTCTGTTTTAGATTTCGTTTGGCTATTTGTGTGTACGATACGCATTTGGTATGACTGATTAGGCATATACTAAGTGATATTAATGGTTGTTATGCGTACTGAGTCGACTGCGAAATCTGTTCAGTTAATATGGATTTCTACTAATATTCGTGAATGTGATTGTAAACGTGTTCAGGTCTGTATTAGCATTTGTTGTGTATGTGTGCATACGACTAAATGAATCGGCTATTGTTTGGAGTCTATTTGAAATTATCTTGATCATATTGAACTTGTTTTGAGGTGTTATTGTACATAGTCTGAATATGATTATGTATGTGCAACTTATGCTAGAGTGATTCTGCATATCTAAAATACCATCTTTATCTAATGTCGTGTCCGTCTACAGGTCTGTAGTAATACATTTGTAAGCCTAGATGTATTTAAGGATACATAAGGGCATAATAATCTTAACTGGTTTACAGATTCAAATATGTATTTGTGTAATTCTTTTATGTGTCTATCATGATTTGCGAGTTGGCTCGAGTAGATCTGCTTCAAATGTTTACTAGTTCGGCTAGGAATCTATGTACCTGAAAGTTTTCTTTACGTATGACATTTTGATCCTTGTTTGATTAGTTATAGGCAAAACATGTGAAACCTCCTTATCGGGATTAGTTTGTTTTCATTCGGTTCATGTCTGTAGTTGTTGTTGTCTATCCCATGTAATTGTTTGGGCCACTGCTTGCACCATTTCCACCAATATCAATGTGCATTGGGCATTGTCTGCAACCATTTCTTTAGCCCATTGTGCTGCATATTACCATGTTGTGAAGCATTTCCAGTAGACAGTAGGAGTGTGAGTCTGCGTTTACTTTGGTCAAATTGGTTATGCATATCAAAATAGTCTCTCTGAGTAGTGGCTCATCATTCTTACTAGTCTAATGAAACTAACTCTGAATTTACTCTCTGTTTAAGTGTATTTATTCACTGCTCTGCCGACTATTATGCGTGATTAAGCTGCTCTGTAAGCTCAAATGCACATTACTTAAATGTCTAAATGCATATTGATTTCGGTCCCATTTGTCCTGTTTAAGTGCTATTAGTTTTAGGGACTGATTTAATTAAATGTTAGCTAAAATATGCACATATTCATTTAGAATATTCACTAATCCTTATCTTTTCTTTTTTTTTTTACATGAAATGCATCGGAGCAACAAAGAGTCTCACGACGAGACTCATCGCGGCAAATGAAGACCCGTATCTATGTGCATTTCTCTATCCGCTGTCGCGCCCTTTTCCGGCCACGGCATTTATTAAATAAATAGCGAGCCCTGCTCAAAATGCAATATGTTAGAAAATAAATAATAAAATGCTAAATAAGTTTAAGAGGCTTAAAGGTTAAAAAAAAATGTTAAAAGGATGCTAAAATTGCAAAAGATGCTAAAGTTTAAAAGGGTGCTAAAATGCTAAAGGGTTGCTAGGATGCTAAGGGTTCGCGGAGTCGCCACCTAATTAATTGGGTGAATTAGGACACCTAAATGTCAACTAGGTTAAAGTCAACACTAACTCCATTTATGGTCTGCTAAACTTAATGAGATTCCGGGTAAGGGTTCTTTATTAATCTAGAGGGAAGGGGTTAGGCACCCTCTAAGATCCGCTAACTTGCGGTTGTCTGCCAAACCTAGTTTAATTATTATGTTTTAAAAATGCAAAGTAAAAGCTCTTCCTGATTAACAAAATGCTAAAAATGTTAAAATGTTTAAAAGGTTAAAAAGGCTAAAAGTGCAAAAGTGCTAGAATATTAAAATGCTAAAGTACTACTTGAGGAATGCTAGGAGGTGCTAAAATATTAAGACGGAATGTGCTAAAGGTGTTAAATGCTAAAGAGGCGATTAACGATTGCTAAAAAGGGTTAGAAATGCTAAAGAATGCTAGGAAGGTGCTTTATGGATTAATTATGTATCGCTAGCTAAATTAATCTTGCTTAACTTGCGTATAGTATAAAATACTTAAGCTGACTTTTTGAGAGTTTAGGAGAAATCTGTTATGTATTTTAATAAGAAACAGAATGTTGGTTTTATGACGCAGGTTAGATTTTTTTTATTTTTTTTTTCGATTTTAAACATGCCTAATAGCCCTAAAAGACAAATAAAGAAGAATGCGTCTCTAAGTTTAAATGTAATTACTTTCCACCTCATATGCTTAAAGGCTAATTGCTAGAAGTTCCCCTATTAATTACAAAGTTAAGTAATAAATTACAACAAACAAATAAGGGCATAAATGAGATAAGAGAGAAGCGAAAGATTGAAGCGGATGACCGAATCTGTTGTTTTCTAGGAATTGCCGAAGAGGGGCTCGATGGATGTATGTGCATGCCTTTATGTTTGCCACGACGAGTCTCGTTATGAGACGCTTTGTTGCTCCGGTGCGTGCCATGTAAAATAAGAAAAGATAAAGATTAGTATCAACCCAAAATTTTATGGACATTTAGCATAGAAGATATTCAACATAACATACCCTACTTTGTCAATTAATAAACAAGCATTTAGCAAAAATAGAACTTCAGCGTGTCCATAACAGTGAGGGTCAGCAGGCAGCATATCGCAGGTAGCAGAAAATAAACAGCAAGCATCACGCAAAGTGGGCTTAACCAATAACTAAGCATTTAGCAAACATAATGCATCTCATACCCAATGTACCCATAAGAAAACAGTGAGGATCAGAAGGCAGCAGGCAGGTAGGCATGTTAGAGGAACCAACAGAGTATGCGTAAGTACATCAACAGATGCCAAAAAATGAAGAAAATTGGTCTCGAGCACGGAATGTCATTTTTAAAAATAACATGTTTGGCGGTGCGGCCGTGAGACAAATCTGATGGCATAATTTAGCGGGATATCGGATTAGTAGATGCAAAAATACTGCTGCTAATACATTTGGGAAGGAAAGCAACCTCAACAGACAGGGCATAACATGATTTCCGACATTTTAGTCTCGTATTATTCGTATTACATCAGAATAACCAATTCAGAATAGCAATCTTCTTTGCATCTAAAACAGATGTTCATGTATTCAAAATGACCCTTTACGCTTAACTTTATTGATCAAATGAACATGAATGAAATCAGACCAGTCTGTCCTTAGGCAAAGACTAACTAAGATTGATTCCTGTTGGGACATATTAGGTAACCACAACACTTAAATTAATCTCTCATTTTCATCTATTTCATAAGTCGTTAGAGTACGCGATTAATCTTACTATCTATCAAAACTATTCAGATACTTGAATGAGCAAACATCACGTAGTGACATATGAGAATGCTAATGTCTTTAAAGATAAGTGCACACATAACTGAGCATTTGAAAGGAGAGTTGACTGAAAGGCTAAATCATGTATAACAATGTCAATAAGCTAACATTCAGACACTATGTATCCATACTAAAACTTGATCTTAACTAACAAGCTTACAATAGACATGAAACCACAGAACATTAGGCAAACATGACATTATAAGCAGACAAGCTCGATTTGGAGTTAGCATTTCATATGCAGAGCCAAACCAAGTAATTTGGGTGCTAACACGATAGGGAATTGATGGTCTGCTTTGTTAACATGGACAGTGCGACCAGCTTGACAAAATACATGAAATTCGACGCGTCCGGCAATAATCATAAACGACTTAACCACATGCTCGCCATAGATTCAGTGAATACAATCAACATATATTATATAACACAGACTTAATCGATCACCTAAAGCACATTACACACATTAATATTCAACGAAATCAAAGACGGAAAGGACGATAAATTTACCTTCTCCGAGCAGCGAGCCGAGGCAGCGTATCAAGTCGTCGGTCCACTCGAGTTATTGCGATGCGATTGAAAAGGGGCAAAGCTGGTGCTTGGAAAGTAATTGCTGGTTTCTTAAATGTGAGATTTCGACTTACTAGTTCAGGGTAGGCTTTTCGGATTTCCTACTGGTTGCTGCTAATTCTCGATCTTGAACTTAAATCCTCGAAACCCGCTTTTACCACTTGTTGTTGCTATTGGACTCCTTTGAGTCTGCGCCTTACTCGCTTCAATTGCTCTGATCCCTTGACTAAGCTCAATTCGATCGATTTCTCCTCGATTGCTATTGGACTCTATGAGCCACGCTCTGTGTTCCTGTACTCTTGATCCCCCTTGACTAAGCTCTGAATTCGATCGATTTCTCCCTCGATTGCTATTGGACTCCTATGAGCCCTGCTCTGTGTTCCCCTGTGCTACTGATCCCCCTTGACTAAGCTCTGAATTCGATCGATTTCTCCCTCGATTGCTATTGGACTCCTATGAGCCCTGCTCTGTGTTCCCCCCCTTGCATGCGCTCAAATGTTCTGTATTTATAGCTCAGAGTTTGGGTTCTAATGTTGGTAAGCTTTTAGGGCTGATTTGGTGAGATTTTGTGCTGCTGATTCTTATTGATTTGCTACTGATTTCATATTGATTCTTGCTATTTGTTGACGAGATTTGGGTAGGGATATGGTAAGGGAAAGCTGGCTAACGTTTGGCAGGTGTCTGATTCGACGAGATTTTAGAACGATTTGTGGTTATGGGAAACTCTGATTTACGCGATTTGGGTCACGATTTTGGAAGGGTTCTTGCTATGGTAGACTCTAAGAAAGGAAGCCTGGGATTTTGGTTGCGATTTGGTGGGATTTAGGGCGTGTGGGTAAGGAGGCGGCCACGGGAATTTAGGGTTCTAGGTTTCTTGTATTGGAAGAGAAAGGGCTGCGTTTGTGGACGATGGATTGAAGGAGATGGGCTGAGGGTAAGTAAAGCTGGGCGTGGAGTTGGGCTGCGGGTCGCGGGTCGCGGGTTTGGGCAGTGGGCTGGGCGAGTGGGCTGGGTATTAATTAGGTATTGGGTATTAATTAAGTGTTAGTTAATTCTAGGTAGGTGTATTATTAATTAATAAATTGTGCTCAAATTATTTAAGTGCTTTATTAAAATTATCTAGGTGTCGCGCCCTTTTCCGGCCGCGGCATTTTTTTAAATACAAACTCCTGCTGCTCAAATTAAAAAGGTTAGAAAATAAAATAATAAAATGCTAAAAGAAAGTTAAAGAAGTTAAAGAAATGTTTAAAAGTATTAAAAGTGCTAAAAGGATGCTAAAATTGCAAAAGATGCTAAAGTTTAAAAGGGTGCTAAAATGCTAAAGGGTTGCTAGAATGCTAAGGGTTCGCGGAGTCGCCACCTAATTAATTGGGTGAATTAGGACACCTAAATGTTTAACTAGTTTGAAGTAAAACATTAACTCCATTTGATGGTCTGCTAAACTTAATGAGATTCTGGGTAAGGGTTCTTTATTAATCTAGAGGGAAGGGGTTAGGCACCCTCTAAGATCCGCTAACTTGCGGTTATCCTGCCAAACCTAGGGTAGTTATTATATTTTTAAAAATGCAAAGTAAAAGATCTATAAAAAGTGCAATGTTAGAAAAAATGCTGGATGTTAAAATAATGCTGAGTAGTTACAAAGGTTTTAAAATGTTGGAAGATGTTTAAAGGTGCTAAGAGGTTAATTTTTAAAGCTAACGGTGCTAAGGTGTAAAGAGGTGCTTAAAAGTGCTAAATACTAAAATCTTTGAAGGCTAGAGATAGATGCTAGCATGTTAAAATGTTTAAAAGGTGCTTAAAAAGTATTGAAAGGGCAAAAGGTGCTATATGCTAAAGTAGAAAGAATGCTAGGAAGGTGCTAAAATGTTACTAAAGTTTAAAGCATGCTTTAAATAATATATAATGCAAAAATAGACTAATTGACTAAATATACACATTTGCCTACCTTGATTAGTATAACACATGCTTAAGGGGGTTTTCTTAATATGAAAAATAAAATTTCTATATGGGTGCTATAGCAAATGAGTTAGAAATGGAAAATAATATCATAGCTATGTGTGATTAATTATGCAAGTTAGGATTTAATGGAAATAATGTCTAGACTACGAGTAATTATGTGATTAAATGGTTTAATAATTTAGGCAATTAACTTAAAAGGGGGCAAACTACCTTCAATTTATTGCGTCGATGTTTAACTACTCCAAATGTTTTACTAATAGCGTAATGTTAGACAATTATATTACAATAAATGAATGGGCGGGAAGCGTAAAATAAAATGACCACTAAGGAATGGTAGCGAGAGCATTTAAACGTGGCTTTAGGATATCAGATGTGAGATGCAACGAGGAATGTAGGCACGGATCTTCATTTGGGAAAATAGCGATGAGTCTCGTATTGAGACTCCTCCCTTTGCTCCAAGGCATGTGTTTCATGTAAAATAAGAAAAGATAAGGATTAGTATATGTTTCAACTATTTGAATCATAGGAAAGATCTGCACGCACGTTATACACGACCAGCACACGAGGAGAATTTGAAAACAGTATATGTCTCAACTATCAGCTTATACACGACCAGCACACATTATATGGATGGGTATTACAATCAGATGCATACTGTAGGGGGTAGATTGCAGTCCCTTTTCAACATGTATTAAGTAATAACAGGAAGTGCAGTGTCGGCGACACCTGATGGATGATTAGGCCAAGCAAAGCAAATGTTCGTCCAAGCAGGGAATTGCAAATATCAGAGGTTGTAGAATAATCATGCGTAGCTTAAAATAGAGACGGATAGGAAATCGGTACCAAACATGCCTATTTCGACTTATTAGGAAAAGACAATAGATTGGCATTTTGGGATGGAATAGAAACTTATGTACCCTTTCGTGGCTCGATTTTTCAAAGACGTAGAGGTATTCACTTAGAAACTAATGGACTGATTTAGTAAGCATGCTAGACCCCTTAACAATCGAAGAGATCATTCCAAATAGTACAGAAAACACAGCCTGATTAAAGAACACCAACTAATAACAAGACCAAACCTAGAGCTTTACTTAGGCGAACACCACAAACATATGGTAAATCCAGAAGTTCTTAGTAATTTCAAGCTTAGAAGTAACACATGATACGGCCAGAAATTAATAGCGGAATGGCCCCAAAACTGTCCAACAAACTGGTTGAAACCAGCGACCAAAGAAAGCCAAAACCGGCGACAAAAGGAGGCCAAAACCAATCAAAAATGTTTGAAAACAGTAGCCAAAGGGGACCAAAATCAGTCTGAAGTTATGGCTGAAAATCAGTAGTGAAGCGACCAAAATCAGTCCAGGCAAACTAGTTAAAGAAATCGATCATTAATCGGTGAAACTTGTCCGGCGAATGGCCAAACCGACCCAAAACGATGGCGAAATCGGGCGAAATGGCTAAAATCAGTCTAGAAAAATATAGCCAAAATCAGTAGCGGAATGCTCCCCTAAGCTAATCTAACAAACGTTAATATCAGCCCGACGACAGTGAAGTTAGTTCAACCAGTAAAATCAATCCGACAAAGTGTTTAAATCATTTTTAGGCCTTAAACTAGTGTTATTGGATGTAAAAAGATCATTTTCTATTTATACTAACAGGTTTTCAAAGAACAAAATAGCTTTGAACTCTTACATAACGGACAACAAACAAAAGCCCACGTAGCGCGAGTAGTTACCCCCCTTCTATTTTAGTCTAGATAGATTGGCGGATATTTATACTCAGGTAAGAAAAATAAACCACAAGTTAGCTTATTAATTATTCATTTCACAAATCAAGCTTCACGGTAACTGAAGAGACCAACAAACGTCTCGACATATTAATATTCGGATTAATCAATATAACCAACATACATAATAACCATCGATAAACACTTTAACAACTCAACACTCACTTAGACATATTAAAATCGACTAACGAACATGATGAATAATAATAGTAAACAAGCGATAAACAAACAATGTCAAATTACGCAGACCACACAATACATATTAAGCGGAAGAATTCGAAAAGAGTGAGTTTACCTTCTCCTGACGACCGGGCGAATTATCAAGTCGTCGACTTCGCAGTTTCGGTTTTGCGATGCGAATGAAAGGGCGAGGTTTTGTTTGCTGGTTTTTGGCTGGAACTAAACTAAGGGGGATTCGAACTACCTTTTATGGCGATGCTAGTGGTCTAGGTGCTGAGCCCCTAATTCCCGATATTCTGCTATCCCCTGAGTTATCGACTGCTGCTAAGGGGGACGTCGTATCGATGTTATGGGTTCCCTCTGAACTCTGCTGTCTGTGCTCTGAATTCGACGCTCTGTTTCGATGCTATGGGTGTGCTAACTGTCCCCCCAGGGTGCCGATGCTATTGCATGCGCTTATATAGCCTGTTTTGGGTTCCCCATTAGGTAAGTAATAAAAGGCTGATTCTCTAGGCTGAGATTTCGTGCTTGATTCGTATTGATTGACGGGTTTTGACTCTATGGTAAGAAATCGTTTGGTCATGGAAGGAAGAGCTGGCTAGGGTGCGTGGGTAAAAGCCGGATTCTCGGGAAATCCGAGTGAGAATCTTGGTGCGTTAGGCGAAGTGCGGCTAAGCTTTAGTATCGGTTTTAGGTTAGATTTATTTTAGGTTTTGTTTTTAAAGGGGTGTGGGGAAGACGAGGACTGCTTTGAGCGTTTAAAGGCGTGGGCTTTGGTCTTGGTAGGCGGCGACGTATTGGGTTAATAGGGGTGTTGGGCTGACGCTGGGTTTGGGTAGTGGGCTGCGAATTAGGGCCGAGGTTAGTTAGTTTTAATTAGCTTTAGGCTTTTAATTAGTTAGTCTTTGGGAGTTAATTAGTGATAAATTAATAACATAAATTGCTTATATTATTTAGGTGCTTTATTAAAATTAATTGTTTTAATAAGCGCGTGTTATTTAATTAATGCTTAATGCTTTAGGATGCGCTATTATTTAAAATTTTATTGTTATGCATTATTGCGAAGTTAAATTAAAATTAAAATGAGCTTAGATTGAATTATTTAAATGCTAATGCAAATATGATTTTTAAGAATTGTTTAATGCTTTATAAATGCGGTGCTATTAAATGCATATATATCAGATTAAAATTGATTTTTAAACTACAAATGATTACTAATAAATGCGGCTATGCTACCTGACACGACGTTATCGCTAAATTATTTATTTTATGCATTTATTAATTATTTAAGAATTACGACAAAGCTTAAAGTTAATTAATGCGGTAGCGACTCTAAGTGCTTAAAACTCTACGTAAGACGGGATGTCATTATTGAATTAATTATTTATGCCTGTATTTATGTTTTATTGTTGTATTTTATTATAAAAATCCTAAAAAATTATTTTTTACAAAATTAGTGTAATTTTATAGTTAATGGCTGGACGGGAGGGTCAAAATTGGGTGTCAACAGATGTCCCTCTTTGTATGGAGATGATGGAAGAATCTTCGGACAAAGACGTTGACTCATAGCCAATTTTGTCGATCTTGAATGCGAGAAAATCTTTGGCGAGTAAATAAAGTGGCCGAAAATCAAAGCGTCCCGATGTCGAGTTATGGCGACCTTTGGGTTACTATAATCGAAACACGGCGGCTGCGGACTCAGATGTCGGTGTCGAGTTATGGCGACGCAGGCTACCGTGGTCAAAACACGAGCGGGCTAATGCGGGCTTAAAGATGTCGATGTCGAGTTATGATGACCTTTGGGTTATGTCTAAAAAGTAAAAGAAAATGGCGGCTTGAACACGGGTGTCTTGCTATGGCTTGTGGTGTTGGGTTCTATGGTGATGTGGGCGAGTGGGCCAAGCGCTTGAAGCGGCTACGCGATCGTTGGGAAGGTTGGCCCGGACAGTTGCCGGTTATTGTAAGAGAAAATTCACGTTGGGCTCCTCTGCTGCATGCTAAGACTTGAACAAGCGGTTAGTGCATGCTTCGCTAAGGCAAAATAATTTTAAAAACAATGTAACTGTGAATAGAAACGGTTATCCTGCAAAAATATGATGCCTGCTGTGTTGATGCGATCTTTGCAAATCTTTGTGATTTCGCCACTTGCGGGCGTGTTGCGATTGTGAATGCGGATCGTTGTCACTTGCTGCAATTGTCACTGTATACTAAAGCTCGAAAGAGTTAGTACATAAGCGCTAAGACAGAATAATATATGAGAAAAAAATGCAATTTTGAGAAACGGAGAAATCGTCCTGCGTAGATCTTGACTTGTAAATCGTTTTGGACTTATCGTCGTTTTGGACTCGTTGTCGTTTCGGACTTGGCGTCGTTTTGGACTTGGCGTCGTTTGGACTGGCGTCGTTTCGGACTTGTCGTCGTTTCGGACTTATCGTCGTTTTGGACTTGGCGTCGTTTCGGACTCGTTATCGTTTCGGACTTGGCGTCGTTTCGGACTTGGCGTCGTTTTGGACTGGCGTCGTTTTGGACTTGTCGTCGTTTTGGACTTATCGTCGTTTCGGACTTGTCGTCGTTTTGGACTTGGCGTCGTTTTGGACTTATTCTTGCTGCTCGCGTAGACTAAAGCTCGAGGAAGAGTTAGTGCATAAGCGCTAAGGCGAATAATAAAGCATGAATGATAAAATGCAATTTTGAGAGCAGAGAAAATCTTCGCGTGTAGATGTAATATCTTGATGATGGCGTCGTTTGGACTTCTTTGTCTTGATAACGTCGTTACTGGGCGTGTTCTTCTTTGGCGTCGTTGCGTAGACTTCTTTGTCTTTGATAACGTCGTTACTGGGCGATGTTCTTCTTTGGCGTCGTTGCGTAGACTTCTTTGTCTTGATAACGTCGTTATGCGGGCGTATTCTTCTTTGGCGTCGTTGCGTGGACTTCTTGATCACGTCGTTATGCGGGCGATGTTGTTCTTTGGCGTCGTTGCGTGGACTTCTTTGTCTTGATCGCGTCGTTACTGGGCGATGTTCTTCTTGGCGTCGTTGCGTGAACTTCTTTGTCTTGATAACGTCGTTATGCGGGCGTATTCTTCTTGGCGTCGTTGCGTGGACTTCTTGATCACGTCGTTATGCGGGCGTGTTATTCTTTGGCGTCGTTGCGTGGACTTCTTTGTCTTGATAACGTCGTTACTGGGCGATATTCTTCTTTGGCGTCGTTGCGTAGACTTCTTTGTCTTGATAACGTCGTTATGCGGGCGTATTCTTCTTTGGCGTCGTTGCGTGGACTTCTTTGTCTTGATAACGTCGTTACTGGGCGTGTTCTTCTTGGCGTCGTTGCGTAGACTTCTTTGTCTTGTCGCGTCGTTATGCGGGCGTATTATTCTTTGGCGTCGTTGCGTGGACTTCTTGATTACGTCGTTATGCGGGCGTGTTCTTCTTTGGCGTCGTTGCATGGACTTGCTGATCACGTCGTTGCCTGGACGTGTTGCTGCTGGCGTCGTTGCGTGGACTTGCTGATAACGTCGTTGCACGGGCGTATTCTTCTTTGCTCGCGTAGGATAAATGCTCCTGCAAGCTAAGCTTGAGAAAAGACGTTAGTGTATACCTGTTTAAACCAAATGATAATATATATGAGAAGGGCAATTTTATGGATAGAGATGTCGTCACGATATGCGGCGAATGCGAGATGTTGCCGCTTTGGCATGGCGAATTGTTATGATGCCTTTGTTGTGCGCGATCGTGGGTTGCGATTTGACTTTATGCTCGAGTTGATGCGCTAGGTTTTGTTGCGGAACTACGAACTTTATTGCGATTGTTGATGCCCACTTTCTGCTGCTGCTTTGCTCTCATTGCGGACTTTGGATTATACTCTGCTTTTCTTTGTTTTCACCTACTGCGAAGAGACGCCCGTCATATTTTACGCCTTGGTGTTGCACTACCTGTACATTAATATTAAAGACTGCGCTCGAAGGAAAATTTGTGAGTTTTGAAGTCGATTCATTTTGACTTATTTGCCTTGTTCCTTGATATCTGCGTGCACAGCTTGTTTGGACTTACAACCGCATGCAGTTTCCTACAACTTGTCGATTTTGAAAAGTGTACGGCCTCAAGCGGGTCTCGATGTAGTTCTTGTAGGTTATGTATATTCTTGTCATTTTCAAAGCAAAGGAAAGTTTCCTAATGGTGTGGCCGAAGCCGATTTAGGCGCCTACGTATCCCGTAGAAGTCGGTCGAGCGTAGTTCATTCTGGCGAATATTGGGAAAATTAAAATTTCTAGATGTGGGGCCAGAAGCGAGGCGGCGCTGCGTATCACTACGGGAATCAGTCGAGCGTAGTTCATTACAAGCAAGCGAAGAAAACATTATTAAAGCTTAAATATGAGTTTATAAATTATTACGCTAAAATAAATCGTTTTCCTATCCGGGCTCTGGCGGACCAAGACAAGGGTGCAAATCCAACGATACAATACACTTGCTGCGTCGTGGTGTTGGTCTTCGTGCTCTTTTGTCGGTATCTCCTTCTTTTGGCCTGCGTGGTGCTGCTTGGATAAATAAGCGATTCGAGCGGCGAGTTACGCGAGGAACACCTCTCTTCCTTTGGGGTTCCTTGTACTCATTGGGGTAAGCCTCGCCGCTTTGAATGACTCCTCGCGATCGGCTCCCTTACTTTGTCTGAGTGTATAACACCTTCCGCGTCGTGTCAGATGGCTCCGAATGGTATCTGTGACTTCGTTTCCATCATGAGCTTTGGACTTGGGATTGGGCACATGCTGGAATTGGTGGAGTATCCTGCAAACCTCGACCTCTGCGTACAAGCTGCGATAAAGGCTCGGCTAAATGGGCGTATATTTTGGTGGCCTTTACGTAGTATTTAGGCGGGGTGTGAAGATATTTGGTGGGCGGGCTTGTGGCGTATACACGTATGGGTATCAAGGGTTGCCATATGCATTGCGAGAAGGGGTTTGTGGTGGCCTTTGGTTCGTGTTTATTTAGTCACGTTAGGCATTCGGTTTTGTGTGGGATATATGGGTGCATTGTATATTGGTGAATGGGATATGTGGCCAGTGCAGTAATAATTTGGAGATTTTTGGTTGTTTTGGTTATTTGCGTGTGAGTGCTCTGGTGAGGTTCTTGAGCCTTTTGATTTCGGCTGCGAGGTTGCCATTTGTTGTAGTAATTATGCGAGTTGCTCATTTGGATCTATCTTGTCTTTCTCTCACGAGACCTCTGCTTTGCTTATAGGAACCAAGGCAGGTTCAGGCTCGTTCCTTCGGATGTCCTTGAATCGGTCGTATTCTTTGGACCGTACCTTTGATCTTGTGAAATATTGATGCTCTGCCGTTGCTTAGTCAAATCTGAACCGACCGCTTTGGGGAGGATGATAAATCTTTCTAAAAATGCAACAAGCGGTGTTAGCATAAAGCACGTAATTTGCAAGTATGTAGCGGATATATCGCACATGCACGTTCGAATGTTTCCTAACATGCGGGGGACCTCTTTTATGCGAGGTAAGCCTAAGCGTCAACTTATGCGAGATTATGGCGGATTTGTCCAAGTCGTCCAACTATAATGCCTTTGTTGGAAATGGCGACCAAATGACGGTGCACTTTTCCCAATTTCAGCATGTCATGATTGGGCTTGGATTTATCTGTCATTGTCACGCTACACATAATATCTTTGGTTGGTCGTTGGGTTGAGAAACAGTCGACAAGTTTAGTGTCTTCCTAATTGTGGTGTCGATGCGAGGCCAGGCCAGCACAAGGTAAATGCATGCGTGCCCTAAAATAAGGGTGGTATAGCTCTATCTTAAGTTTCTAAGATTTGGCTTTACGGGCCTTGAGTTCGGCGGACAACTCGAGTGAGAAGGCTCTGTGACCACGGTTAGGCAAGGGCACTCCACGTATATTACCGACTCTCCTAAATTTGGATTTTGAAGAAAGAATTTTGCTGATGCACCCAGCGCACCTCGCATGTAGTGTGTGTTTGTGTGAATTTTCCAGAGTGGAAGAAATATGAGCGGAATGTCAGTTTAAGGAAAGCAGTAAAGCAGGTAGCAATTTAAAATAAACAAAACAAAATACAGCACACAAAAATTAAATGCAAAAGTAATTGCCAAATAATTGTCCTAGGTTTGTTGTGGTTAAGAACCTAAAATCCCCAGTGGAGTCGCCATTTCTGTCGCGCCCTTTTCCGGCCGCGGCATTTTTTTAAATACAAACTCCTGCTGCTCAAATTAAAAAGGTTAGAAAATAAAATAATAAAATGCTAAAAGAAAGTTAAAGAAGTTAAAGAAATGTTTAAAAGTATTAAAAGTGCTAAAAGGATGCTAAAATTGCAAAAGATGCTAAAGTTTAAAAGGGTGCTAAAATGCTAAAGGGTTGCTAGAATGCTAAGGGTTCGCGGAGTCGCCACCTAATTAATTGGGTGAATTAGGACACCTAAATGTTTAACTAGTTTGAAGTAAAACATTAACTCTATTTGATGAGTGCTAAACTTAATGAGATTAGGTAAGGGTTAACTTTATTAATCTAGAGGAAGGGTTAGGCACCCTCTAAGATCCGCTAACTTGCGGTTATCCTGCCAAACCTAGGGTAGTTATTATATTTTTAAAAATGCAAAGTAAAAGATCTATAAAAAGTGCAATGTTAGAAAAAATGCTGGATGTTAAAATAATCTTTGAGTAGTTACAAAGGTTTTAAAATGTTGGAAGATGTTTAAAGGTGCTAAGAGGTTAATTTTTAAAGCTAGCAGGTGCTAAGGTGTAAAGAGGTGCTTAAAAGTGCTAAATACTAAAATCTTTGAAGGCTAGGAGATAGATGCTAGCATGTTAAAATGTTTAAAAGGTGCTTAAAGTATTGAAAGGGCAAAAGGTGCTATATGCTAAAGTAGAAAGAATGCTAGGAAGGTGCTAAAATGTTACTAAAGTTTAAAGCATGCTTTAAATAATATATAATGCAAAAATAGACTAATTGACTAAATATACACATTTGCCTACCTTGATTAGTATAACACGTACTTAAGGGGTTTTCTTAATATGAAAAATAAAATTTCTATATGGGTGCTATAGCAAATGAGTTAGAAATGCGGAAAATAATATCATAGCTATGTGTGATTAATTATGCAAGTTAGGATTTAATGGCGGAAATAATGTCTAGACTACAGAGTAATTATGTGATTAAATGGTTTAATAATTTAGGCAATTAACTTAAAAGGGGGCAAACTACCTTCAATTTATTGCGTCGATGTTTAACTACTCCAAATGTTTTACTAATAGCGTAATGTTAGACAATTATATTACAATAAATGAATGGGCGGGAAGCGAGAAAATAAAATGACCACTGAGGAATGGTGGCGAGAGCATTTAAACGTGGCTTTAGGATATCGGATGTGAGATCTGACGAGGAATGTAGGCGCGGATCTTCGTTTGGGAAAATAGCGATGAGTCTCGTATTGAGACTCTAAGCCTTTGCTCGAGGCATGTGTTTCATGTAAAATAAGAAAAGATAAGGATTAGTATATGTTTCAACTATTTGAATCATAGGAAAGATCTGTAGCGTTATACGACCGGCCTGCGAGGAGAATTTGAAAGCGATATATGTCTCGACTATCGGCTTATACGACGACCACACGTTATATGGATGGGTATTACAATCGGATGCATCTTGTAGGGGGTAGATTGCGATCCACTTTTCAACATGTATTAAGTAATAACGAAGTGCAGTGTCGGCGACCTGATGGGCGATTAGGCCAAGCAAAGCAAATGTTCGTCCAAGCGGGAATTGCAAATATCAGAGGTTGTAGAATAATCATGCGTAGCTTAAAATAGAGCGGATAGGAAATCGGGTACCAAACATGCCTATTTCCGACTTATTAGGAAAAGACAATAGATTGGCATTTCGGGATGGAATAGAAACTTATGTACCCTTTCGTGGCTCAGTTTTTGACACGTAGAGGTATTCACTTAGAAACTAATGGACTGATTTAGTAAGCATACTGAACCATAACAATCGAAGAGATCATTCCAAATAGTCTGAAAACACGGCTGATTAAAGAACGCAACTAATAACAAGACCAAACCTAGAGCTTTACTTAGGCTAACACCACAAACATATGGTAAATCGAAGTTCTTAGTAATTTCAAGCTTAGAAGTAACACGTGTCTGACGAGAAATTAATAAGCGGAATGGCCCAAAGCGTCCAACAATGGTTGAAACGGCGACCAAAGAAAGCCAAAACCGGCGACAAAGGAGGCCAAAACCAATCAAAAATGTTTGAAAGCTTGATAGCGAAGGGACCAAAATCGATGCAAGTTATGGCTGAAAATCGATGGAAGCGACCAAAATCGATCGAGCAAACTAGTTAAAGAAATCGATCTTATGGCGGTGAAACTTGTCAAACAGAATGGCGAAACCGACCCAACGATGTGAAATCGATGGCGAAATGGCTAAAATCGGTCTAGAAAAATATAGCCAAAATCGATGGCGGAATGCTCCTAAGCTAATCTAACAAGCGTTAATATCAGCGACGGCGGTGAAGTTAGTTCAACGATAAAATCAATCCGACAAAGTGTTTAAATCATTTTAGGCCTTAAACTAGTGTTATTGGATGTAAAAGATCATTTTCTATTTATACTAACGAGTTTTCAAAGAACAAAATAGCTTTGAACTCTTACATGGACAACAAACAAAAGCCCACGTAAGCGCGAGTAGTTACCCCTTATTTTAGTCTAGATAGATTGGCGGATATTTATACTCGGTAAGAAAAATAAACCACAAGTTAGCTTATTAATTATTCATTTCACAAATCAAGCTTCACGATGGCGAAGAGACCAACAAGCGTCTCGACATATTAATATTCGGATTAATCAATATAACCAACATACATAATAACGATCGATAAACACTTTAACAACTCAACACTCACTTAGACATATTAAAATCGACTAACGATCGAACATGATGAATAATAATAGTAAACAAGCGATGAAACAAACAATGTCAAATTACGCAGACCACGCAATACATATTAAGCGGCAAGAATTCTAAAGAGTGAGTTTACGCTTCTCGGACAATGACAGGCGGCTTATCAGTCGTCGACTCATTCGGGTTTCGGTTTTGCGATGCGAATGAAAGAGGCGAGGTTTTGTTCTTTGGTTTTGGTGGAACTAAACTAAGGGGATTGAACTACCTTTTATGGCGATGCTAGTGGTCTAGGTGTCTTTGAGCCACAATTCCCGATATTCTGCTATCCCCTGAGTTATCGACTGCTGCTAAGGGGGACGTCGTATCGATGTTATGGGTTCCCTCTGAACTCTGCTGTCTGTGCTCTGAATTCGACGCTCTGTTTCGATGCTATGGGTGTGCTAACTGTCCCCCAGGGTGCCGATGCTATTGCATGCGCTTATATAGCCTGTTTTGGGTTCCCCATTAGGTAAGTAATAAAAGGCTGATTCTCTAGGCTGAGATTTCGTGCTTGATTCGTATTGATTCGAACGGGTTTTGACTCTATGGTAAGAAATCGTTTGGTCATGGAAGGAAGAGCTGGCTAGGGTGCGTGGGTAAGGGAAAGCCCCGGATTCTCAGGCGAGAAATCGGTGAGAGTCTTGGTGCGTTAGGCGAGAATTGCGGCTAAGCTTTAGTATCGGTTTAGGTTAGATTTATTTTAGGTTTTGTTTTTAAAGGGGTGTGGGAAGGCGAGGACTGTTTGAGCGTTTAAAGGGCGTGGGCTTGCGGGTCTTTGGTAGGCGGCGGGTATTGGGTTAATAGGGTGTTGAAGTGTGGGGTTTGGGTAGTGAGGTGCGAATTAGTAGAGGTTAGTTAGTTTTAATTAGCTTTAGGCTTTTAATTAGTTAGTCTTTGGGAGTTAATTAGTGATAAATTAATAACATAAATTGCTTATATTATTTAGGTGCTTTATTAAAATTAATTGTTGTAATAAGCATGGGCGTGTTATTTAATTAATGCTTAATGCTTTAGGATCACGGCTATTATTTAAAATTTTATTGTTATGCATTATTGCGAAGTTAAATTAAAATTAAAATGAGCTTAGATTGAATTATTTAAATGCTAATGCAAATATGATTTTTAAGAATTGTTTAATGCTTTATAAATGCGGTGCTATTAAATGCATATATATCAGATTAAAATTGATTTTTAAACTACAAATGATTACTAATAAATGCGGCTATGCTACCTGACACGACGTTATCGCTAAATTATTTATTTTATGCATTTATTAATTATTTAAGAATTACGACAAAGCTTAAAGTTAATTAATGCGGGCGCGCGACTCTAAGTGCTTAAAACTCTACGTAAGACGGGATGTCATTATTGAATTAATTATTTATGCCTGTATTTATGTTTTATTGTTGTATTTTATTATAAAAATCCTAAAAAATTATTTTTTACAAAATTAGTGTAATTTTATAGTTAATGGTTGGACGGGAGGGTCAAAATTGGGTGTCAACACTAGGTGCTACATTAGTCTAATTATTTAGGTGCTAAATTAGTCTAATTATTTAGGTGCTAAATTAGTCTAATTATTTAGGTGCTAAATTAGTCTAATTTTGAGTTATAAAACTATTACGATAATAAATGCGGGCGTGTTGTTTAATTAATGCTTAATGCTCTAGAATGCGGCGCTATTATTTAGAATTTTATTATTGTGCATTATTGCGAAGTTAAATTAAAATTAAAATTGAGTTTAGATTAAATTACTTAAATGCTAAATGCAAGTACGATATTTAAGAATCGTTTAAAGCTTTATAAATGCGGTGCTATTAAATGCATATATCAGATTAAAATTGATTTTAAATTACAAATGATTACTCATAAATGCGGCTATGCTACCTGACACGACGTTATCGCTAAATTATTTATTTTATGCATTTATTAATTATTTAAGAATTACGACAAGGCTTAAAGTTAATAAGTGCGGGCGCGGGACTCTAAATGCTTAAGACTTTACGTAAGACGCGATGCCATTATTAAATTAATTATTTATGCCTGTATTTAATGTTTTATTGTTGTATTTTATTATAAAAATCCTAAAAAATTATTTTACAAAATTAGTGTAATTTCATGGTTAATGGCTGGACGGGAGGGTCAAAATTGGGTGTCAACAGATGTCCCTCTTTGTATGGAGATGATGGAAGAATCTTCGGACAAAGACGTTGACTCATAGCCAATTTTGTCTCGATCTTGAAATTGTAAAAATCTTTGGCGGGTAGACAAAGTGTGAAAATCAAAAAGCGTCCCGATGTCGAGTTATGGCGACCTTTGGGTTACCAATCGAAACACCGGCGGGCTAACGCGGACTCAAAACATGTCGGTGTCGAGTTATGGCGACAGCTGGGCTACCATGTCAAAACACGGCGGGCTAAGCGGACTTAAAGCGTCGGTGTCGAGTTATGATGACCTTTGGGCTCACGGTGTAAAAAGTAAAAGAATATAAGCGGCTTGAACACGAGGTGTCTTGCTATGGCTTGTGGTCTTTGGGTTCTACGGTGATGTGGGCGAGTGGGCCAAGCGCGGCAGGCGGCTACGCGATCGTTGGGAAGGTTGGCCCCCCCAACAGATTGCCCCGGTTCGCTGTAAGAGAAAATCCACGTTGTGCTCCTGCTGCTGCATGCTAAGACTTGAACAAACGGTTAGTGCATAACTGCTAAGGCAAAATAATTTTAAAAATAATGTAACTGTGAATAGAAAAGGTTATCCTGCAAAACGATGTACATTTGTGTTGATGCGATGTTGCGAATCTTTGTGATTTTCGTCCTTGCACGGGCGGGTTGCGATTGTGAACGCGGGTATGTTGTCCTTGCTGCAATTGTCCCTGTATACTAAAGCTCAAGAAAGAGTTAGTGCATAACTGCTAAGACAGAATAATAAAGCATGCGTAAGAAATGCAATTTCGGGAGTATAGAAATCGTCCCTGCGTGATATGCTGATGATGGCGTCGTTTTCGGACTTGTTGTGCTGATAGCGTCGCTGCTTGGACGTGTTGCTGTTGGCGTCATTGCGTAGACTTCTTTGTCTTGATAACGTCGTTATGCGGGCGTATTCTTCTTGGCGTCGTTGCGTGGACTTGTTGATCACGTCGTTATGCGGGCGTGTTCTTCTTGGCGTCGTTGCATGGACTTCTTGATTACGTCGTTATGCGGGCGTGTTCTTCTTGGCGTCGTTGCATGGACTTGCTGATTACGTCGTTGTCTGGACGTTTTGCTGATGGCGTCGTTGCGTGGACTTGCTTTGCTGCTGGCGTCGTTGCATGGACTTGCTGATTACGTCGTTATGCGGGCGTGTTCTTCTTTGGCGTCGTTGCGTGGACTTCTTGATTACGTCGTTGTTTGGGCGATATTCTTCTTGGCGTCGTTGCATGGACTTCTTGATTACGTCGTTATGCGGGCGTGTTCTTCTTTGGTGTCGTTGCGTACTTGCGATTACGTCGTTATGCGGGCGTGTTCTTCTTTGGCGTCGTTGCGTGGACTTCGATTACGTCGTTATGCGGGCGTGTTCTTTGCTGGCGTCGTTGCGTGGACTTCCGATCACGTCGTTATGCGGGCGATGTTCTTTGCTGGCGTCGTTGCGTAGACTTGTTGTGCTTGATAACGTCGTTGCGGGCGATGTTGGCGTGTTCTTCTTCGCGTAGAATAAATGCTCGCAAGCTAAGCTTGAGAAGAGACGTTAGTGTATACCTGTTTAAACAAAATGATAAATATATATGAGAAGTGCAATTTTATGGGTAGAGATGTCGTCACGTCACGCTGATGAATCTTTGGGATGTTGTCCTTGCGGACATGCTAAGTCTTTGCGGTGACGAATTGCCGTGATGCCTTCGTGGTGTGCGATCGTGGGTTGCCAATTTGACTTGATGCGAGTTGTGCGCTAGGTTTTGTTGCGGAGTCGAACTTTGATTGCCGATTGTTGATGCCGCTTCTGCTGCTGCTGCTCTCTTGCTGCGGACTTTGGAGTGTTGTCATCCTCTGCCTTTCTTTATACATTAGTATGAAAAGACTGCGCTCGAAAGAAAAATTTGTGAGTTTGGGGGTCGTTTCATATTTGACTTTCTTTGCCTTGTTCCTTGATATCTGCGTGCACAGCTTGTTTGGACTTGCAACCCATGCAGTTTCCTCTGTGTCCCAGTTTTGAAAAGGGTGTCTGGCCTAAAATGGGTCTCAATGTAGTTGTTTGTAGGCTATGTGTATTCTTGTCATTTTGAAGCAAAGGAAAGTTTCCTAATGGTGTGGCCGAAGCCGATTTAGGCGCCACGTATCCCGTGAGGAATCGGTCGAGCGTAGTTCATTACAAGCGAATATTGGGAAAATTAAAATTTCTAGATGTGGGACCAGGCGAGGCGGCGCTACGTATCACTAAGGAATCGGGTCAAGCGTAGTTCATTACAAGCAAAGCGAAGAAAACATTATTAAAGCTTAAATATGAGTTTATAAATTATTACGCTAAAATAAATCGCTTTTCCTATCCGGGCTCTGGCGGACGAGCGGGGTGCAAATCGATCAATATGCGCCGTACTGCGCCGTGGATGGTGGGTCTTCATGCTCTGCTATCTCCTCTTACGGCCTCTGCGTGGTGCGTGCTCGGATAAATGGTGGTCGAGGCGGAATGAGCATAGGCGAGTGTATTCCTCATCTAAGGTTATCAGTGCACGTTGGCGTGGCGTGGTTTGGCAAGGGTTATCATGCACATTTGGGGCATGATCCTTTAGTGAATTACCCGCCTGCGATCGGTGCCTCGATTACGTCACGAGGAGTGGCAACGCCGATGTCATGTCTGGGCTATTGGGTGATCTGCGCGGCCTTGTTCTCGTCATACCATCTTGGGATAGGGTCGAGGATCCTTCACGGAATCGGTTGGATTAGGCTGCGGCTCATGACCTTTCATATATTTGAGGTATGGGTTCGGTAGTGGGGTGCGCACTTTGGGTGGTTTTCCTTGAATTCTTATTTGCTCTGGGTGCGTGGGGTGCTCTATACATTGGCGGGCTTGATGGGTGGATCTATGCGGGCGGGATAAGCGGGTGCTTGTGAAGTGTTATATATAGTGTGTGTGGTAGTTGTGGTAGTATGATGGGTTTTGGTATGTCATAAATGCTTGGGCTTGCGTTCTTGTACAAACATGGAAGGGAAAGCGTCTCTTTCTTCCTCTGTGAAGTACTCAGAGTGTCCCTGAATCGCCTTATTAGTTGCTGTAATCTTTGCGGATTTGTAATCCTACCGGTTTAATACCTTCTTCTGAAGTCGCCCATTCTAATAACTTCCGCAAAATTCCATGATGGCGCTTATCATCCGCTCATAGTAGGTTGCATCCTTCAAAGATTGTACGAATAATGTGGTCATCTCACTCTCTAACCATGGGTGGTTGCACTTTCACGCCTCTGAACGCCTCATGGCGTATTCTGCGAATGTTTACGTAGTCTTCTTCTCCAACTTCATTAAGTAGAACACATCGCACGGTTTACGTGTTGAACTGAACCGCTCACAAAATCTTGGGCGTGCATTCGGTATGCCATTTCCGCGGATCTTGGTGGTATACCAATCTAGTGCCTCGTAGTCGAAGCTCGAATGAACAACTTCATAATGACCGTGGGTTCTTCCTACCCCGATTAACATGTCGCAATATGACCTCGGTGTGCGGGGTTCCTTTTCCATCAAATGGTTCAAACCCGGCACCTTGTACCCATGGCGGTTCAGCGTGCGGATCGTACAAAGATCCTCGTAGTCTAGTCGCCGTGACCTTTGTCCGATCGCATGTACCGAACGCTTCTTTCGGACTATGAATTTCTTTGGCCACGTCCTCGTCCATTTTGGCTCGGACTTCCTCTCCATCTCTTCATAATGATCCCCTTCGGTGAAGCAGGGACGGTAAAAGGTGGGTTTCATTGCGTAAATCGGTTATGCAGGTTGTTTCTTTGAAATGTAATGGGTGTGGTGCGTGGGTATTGGTTGGCTTTGGCGATTAGGGCTGATTATGGTGAAGTAGCGGCGGTGAGGTATATGGGTAGTAGGAGGGTCATTTTGAAGGTGGGGTTGAGGGTTGGCTGTGCGAGGGGCGGTTTGTTCGGTGATTGGTGGCCTTTGTGGAGAGTTCTGGGAGATATGTGGTGGTGGAGGTCGATCTGGGATGGTTTGTGAAGTAGTGGCCCTTTGATCTGGCATAGGGGTATTCAAGCTAATGGATAGGTTGGTCAGATTCCGTAGCCTCTCCATCTCAACTGCATATCGGCAATTTGTTGCGGCGGTATGCAATACATTCTTCTGATGGTGACATTCCTCCTTACGAAGGTTACATTTATTGTGAGGAATAATTCCCAAACCATTTGGCTCGAGCGCCGAGCGGTCATATCATCATTTCTTGCCTTGGACTGGTGAAGTGTGGATGCTCGGCATTGTTGAGTCAAATCTGACGACCCACTGGGGAGGATGATAAATTTTCTTCTAAAAATGCAACAAGCGGTGTTAGCATAAAACACATAATTTGCGGGCATGTAGCACATAGTACATTCAAACGTTTCCTAACATGCAAAGGGGACCTCTTTATGCGGTAAGCCTAGCGTCACTTATGCGAGATTATGGCGGGTTTGTCCAAGTCGTCCAACTATAATGCCTTTGTTGGAAATGGCGACCAAATGACGGTGCACTTTTTCCAATTTCGCATGTCATGATTGGGCTTGGATTTATGCATCATTGTCACGCTACACATAATATCTTTGGTTGGTCGTTGGGTTGCGAAACCGTCGACAAGTTTGGTGTTTTCCTAATTGTGGTGTCGATGCCAGGGCCCACCTAAGGTAAATGCGTGTGTGCCCTAAAATAAGGGTGGTATAGCTCTATCTTAAGTTTCTAAGAATTGGCTTTTCTAGGCCTTGAGTTCCCGGCGGACAACTCGAGTGAGAAGGCTCTGTGACGCCGGTTAGACCGCACTCCACGTATATTACCGACTCTCCTAAATTTGGATTTTGAAGAAAGAATTTTCTTTGATGCACCAGCGCGCCTCGCATGTAGTGTGTGATTGTGTGAATTTTCAGTGGAAGAAATATGAGCGGAATGCGGTTTAAGGAAGCGATAAAGCAGGTAGCAAAAAATAAACAAAATACAATACACAAAAAAAAATTAAATGCAAAATAATTGCCAAATAATAACCCTAGGTCTGTTGTGGTTAAGAACCTAAAATCCCCAGCGGAGTCGCCATTTCTGTCGCGCCCTTTTCCGGCCATGGCATTTATTAAATAAATAGCGAGCCCTGCTCAAAATGCAATATGTTAGAAAATAAATAATAAAATGCTAAATAATTTTAAGAGGCTTAAAGGTTAAAAAAAATGTTAAAAGAATGCTAAAATTGCAAAAGATGCTAAAGTTTAAAAGGGTGCTAAAATGCTAAAGGGTTGCTAGGATGCTAAGGGTTCGCGGAGTCGCCACCTAATTAATTGGGTGAATTAGGACACCTAAATGTCAACTAGGTTAAAGTCAACACTAACTCCATTTATGGTCTGCTAAACTTAATGAGATTCCGGGTAAGGGTTCTTTATTAATCTAGAGGGAAGGGGTTAGGCACCCTCTAAGATCCGCTAACTTGCGGTTGTCCTGCCAAACCTAGGGTAATTATTATGTTTTAAAAATGCAAAGTAAAAGCTCTTCCTGCTTAACAAAATGCTAAAAATGTTAAAATGTTTAAAAGGTTAAAAAGGCTAAAAGTGCAAAAGTGCTAGAATATTAAAATGCTAAAGTACTAACAGGAATGCTAGGAGGTGCTAAAATATTAAGGACGGAATGTGCTAAAGGTGTTAAATGCTAAAGGGCGATTAACAGTGCTAAAAAAGGGCTAGAAATGCTAAAGAATGCTAGGAAGGTGCTTTATGGATTAATTATGTATACTGCTAGCTAAATTAATCTTGCTTAACTTGCGTATAGTATAAAATACTTAAGCTGACTTTTTGAGAGTTTAGGAGAAATCTGTTATGTATTTTAATAAGAAACAGAATGTTGGTTTTATGACGCAGGTTAGATTTTTTTTATTTTTTTTTTCGATTTTAAACATGCCTAATAGCCCTAAAAGACAAATAAAGAAGAATGCGTCTCTAAGTTTAAATGTAATTACTTTCCACCTCATATGCTTAAAGGCTAATTGCTAGAAGTTCCCCTATTAATTACAAAGTTAAGTAATAAATTACAACAAACAAATAAGGGCATAAATGAGATAAGAGAGAGAGCAAAGAGATTGAAGCGGATGACCCCGTCCTATTTGTTTTCTAGGAATTGCCGAAGAGGGGCTCGATGGATGTATGTGCATGCCTTTATGTTTGCCACGACGAGTCTCGTTATGAGACTCTTTGTTGCTCCGGTGCGTGCCATGTAAAATAAGAAAAGATAAAGATTAGTATCAACCCAGAATTTTATGGACATTTAGCATAGAAGATATTCAACATAACATACCCTACTTTGTCAATTAATAAACAAGCATTTAGCAAAAATAGAACTTCAGCGTGTCCATAACAGTGAGGGTCAGCAGGCAGCATATCGCAGGTAGCAGAAAATAAACAGCAAGCATCAAGCAAAGTGGGCTTAACCAATAACTAAGCATTTAGCAAACATAATGCATCTCATACCCAATGTACCCATAAGAAAACAGTGAGGATCAGAAGGCAGCAGGCAGGTAGGCATGTTAGAGGAACCAACAGAGTATGCGTAAGTACATCAACAGATTCCAAAAAATGAAAAAAAATTGGTCTCCAAGCCTGGAATGTCATTTTTTTAAAAATAACATGTTTGGCAGGTGCGGCCATGAGACAAATACAGTAAGGGCATAATTTAGCAGGGATATCCGGATTCCGTAGATGCAAAAATACTGCTGCTAATACATTTGGGAAGGAAAGCAACCTCAACAGACAGGGCATAACATGATTTCCGACATTTTAGTCTCGTATTATTCGTATTACATCAGAATAACCAATTCAGAATAGCAATCTTCTTTGCATCTAAAACAGATGTTCATGTATTCAAAATGACCCTTACGCTTAACTTTATTGATCAAATGAACATGAATGAAATCAGACCAGTCTGTCCTTAGGCAAAGACTAACTAAGATTGATTCCTGTTGGGACATATTAGGTAACCACAACACTTAAATTAATCTCTCATTTTCATCTATTTCATAAGTCGTTAGGTACGCAATTAATCTTACTATCTATCAAAACTATTCAGATACTTGAATGAGCAAACATCACAGAAGTGACATATGACAGAATGCTAATGTCTTTAAAGATAAGTGCACACATAACTGAGCATTTGAAAGGAGAGTTGACTGAAAGGCTAAATCATGTATAACAATGTCAATAAGCTAACATTCAGACACTATGTATCCATACTAAAACTTGATCTTAACTAACAAGCTTACAATAGACATGAAACCACAGAACATTAGGCAAACATGACATTATAAGCAGCAGACAAGCTCAATTTGGAGTTAGCATTTCTCATATGCCTGAGCCAAACCAAGTAATTTGGGTGCTAACACAGATAGGGGGAATTCAGTGGGTCTGCTTTGTTAACATGGACAGTGCGACCAGCTTGACAAAATACATGAAATTCGACGCGTCCGGCAATAATCATAAACGACTTAACCACATGCTCGCCATAGATTCAGTGAATACAATCAACATATATTATATAACACAGACTTAATCGATCACCTAAAGCACATTACACACATTAATATTCAACGAAATCAAAGACGGAAAGGACGATAAATTTACCTTCTCCGAAGCGTGAGCCGAAAGCGTATCAAGTCGTCGGTCCACTCGAGTTATTGCGATGCGATTGAAAAGGGGCAAAGCTGGTGCTTGGAAAGTAATTGCTGGTTTCTTAAATGTGAGATTTCGACTTACTAGTTCAGGGTAGGCTTTTCGGATTTCCTACTGGTTGCTGCTAATTCTCTGGATGCTGAATCCTTAAATCCTCTGAAACCTGTTTTACCCTGCTGTTGTTGCTATTGGACTCCTTTGAGTCCTGCCTTACTCTGTTCACCTGTGCTACTGATCCCCCTTGACTAAGCTCTGAATTCGATCGATTTCTCCCTCGATTGCTATTGGACTCCTATGAGCCCTGCTCTGTGTTCCCCTGTGCTACTGATCCCCCTTGACTAAGCTCTGAATTCGATCGATTTCTCCCTCGATTGCTATTGGACTCCTATGAGCCCTGCTCTGTGTTCCCCCGTGCTACTGATCCCCCTTGACTAAGCTCTGAATTCGATCGATTTCTCCCTCGATTGCTATTGGACTCCTATGAGCCCTGCTCTGTGTTCCCCCCCTTGCATGCGCTCAAATGTTCTGTATTTATAGCTCAGAGTTTGGGTTCTAATGTTGGTAAGCTTTTAGGGCTGATTTGGTGAGATTTTGTGCTGCTGATTCTTATTGATTTGCTACTGATTTCATATTGATTCTTGCTATTTGTTGACGAGATTTGGGTAGGGATATGGTAAGGGAAAGCTGGCTAACGTTTGGTAGGTGTCTGATTCGACGAGATTTTAGAACGATTTGTGGTTATGGGAAACTCTGATTTACGCGATTTGGGTCACGATTTTGGAAGGGTTCTTGCTATGGTAGGCTCTAAGAAAGGAAGCCTGGGATTTTGGTTGCGATTTGGTGGGATTTAGGGCGTGTGGGTAAGGAGGCGGCGACGGGAATTTAGGGTTCTAGGTTTCTTGTATTGGAAGAGAAAGGGCTGCGTTTGTGGACGATGGATTGAAGGAGATGGGCTGAGGGTAAGTAAAGCTGGGCGTGGAGTTGGGCTGCGGGTCGCGGGTCGCGGGTTTGGGCAGTGGGCTGGGCGAGTGGGCTGGGTATTAATTAGGTATTAATTAAGTGTTAGTTAATTCTAGGTAGGTGTATTATTAATTAATAAATTGTGCTCAAATTATTTAAGTGCTTTATTAAAATTATCTAGGTGCTACATTAGTCTAATTATTTAGGTGCTAAATTAGTCTAATTATTTAGGTGCTAAATTAGTCTAATTATTTAGGTGCTAAATTAGTCTAATTTCGAGTTATAAAACTATTACGATAATAAATGCGGGCGTGTTGTTTAATTAATGCTTAATGCTCTAGAATGCGGCGCTATTATTTAGAATTTTATTATTGTGCATTATTGCGAAGTTAAATTAAAATTAAAATTGAGTTTAGATTAAATTACTTAAATGCTAAATGCAAGTACGATATTTAAGAATCGTTTAAAGCTTTATAAATGCGGTGCTATTAAATGCATATATCAGATTAAAATTGATTTTAAATTACAAATGATTACTCATAAATGCGGCTATGCTACCTGACACGACGTTATCGCTAAATTATTTATTTTATGCATTTATTAATTATTTAAGAATTACGACAAGGCTTAAAGTTAATAAGTGCGGGCGCGGGACTCTAAATGCTTAAGACTTTACGTAAGACGCGATGCCATTATTAAATTAATTATTTATGCCTGTATTTAATGTTTTATTGTTGTATTTTATTATAAAAATCCTAAAAAATTATTTTACAAAATTAGTGTAATTTCATGGTTAATGGCTGGACGGGAGGGTCAAAATTGGGTGTCAACATCCGCATCGAAATTTCAAAAACCACCGGCGAAAAGACATCGCCATCCTTCGAGTCATCTTTATTGTTTTCCTATCCCGCCCCATTTATATGTTATAAATTAATTGCTTAGCATTGCACTACTAACATTAAACTTAGAATATCTAAACCTTGAATCTATAGATTAGAAAGCAATCTGACGCCAGAATTTATTTTCCTTCAAGTTAATTATCTTAGGCTTCTCATACTTAGCTATATTAAACCATTTAATAACCTTCATTGGCATAACGACTCCCGTAACTAGAATATTACTATTTTTATAAAGCCCGCTATTTGCATTCATATTTTTAGAATCATACTTCTAATAGCATTTGCAAAGAATATATAGTAGTCATATTTTATAAATGCATCACAATTGATTTTGTTTAATATCCTCTATACTTCATTAACGAAATATTCCAATAAGGATACATACTTTTCATATGAAATTAACTTATCTTTTATAGACGAATCTTACGGCTTTCTTTCATCAAGGATACACTTTCTTTCCTACAAAGATCTTTTCTCAAATACTTTTTCAAAACATGCATTCTTAGAAATAATAATTCCCTAGGTTTGAACGGACAACTGCAAGTTAGCGGATCATTTAGGGTGCCTAACCCCTTTCCTTTAGGATAATAAAGAACTCTTACCCAGAATCTCATTAAGTTTAGCAGACCATGTAAATGGAGTTAGTGTTGACTTTAACTTAGTTGACATTTAGGTGTCCCAATTCACCCAAACTAATTAGGTGGCGACTCCGCGAACCATTTAGCATCCTAGCATTATCTTTACACTTGTAGCACCTCTTTAACCTTTTAGCACCTCTTTAACCTTTTAGCACAGCACCTCTTTAACCTTTTAGCACCCTTTTAACCTTTTAGCATTTTTATTTTATTTTTCTAACATTTTATTTAAGCAGGATTAGCTTTAATAATGTCGCGGTCGGAAAAGGGCGTGACAACAGCTTCTCGCCACATGTTTTGAGGGAGGCCCGAATTAATGAGTAAGGCATTCATCATTTCCTTTAGCGTTCGGTTCTTGCGTTCAACAACACCGTTTGATTGAGGTGAGTAAGGAGTCGTCGTTTGATGAACTATACCCGATTGGGTACAAAATTCTTCAAAAGGCGCTACATATTCTCCCCCTCTATCGCTACGGATTGCTTTAATCCATCCGCTTAGTTGGTTCTCAACTTCAGCTTTGTAACGTTTGAACGCTTCAAAGGCTTCATATTTACTTTTTAGTAAGTAAAGGTAACAATACCTTGTGTCATTATCTATGAAAGTCACAGAGTACTTGTTCCCCCCTCTAGTTTGAGCGAACTTCAAATCGCATATATCAGTGGGTATGAGTTCCAGAGGAGCGGTTTTCCTTTCGACGGATCTAAAGGGACTCTTGGAAAGTTTTGCCTCTACGCACACCTCACACTTTCGTTGAGGATTTATGTTGATAGATGACAATAATTCCAACTTTACCAATCTTTGGATAGATTGATAGTTAACATGTCCTAATCTATGATGCCATAAATTAGAAGACTCAACCAAATAATTAGAAGGCTCAATTTTATTGATAGTTGAAGAAGAAGGCATTACATGTGCAACATTAAACTTAAAGAGGCCTTCACAGACGAAGCCCCTTCCTACAAAAGTTCTGTTTTTAGTGATTACAAATTTATTAGCTTCTAACATTAGCCTAAAACCAACATTAACCAATAAAGGTCCAGAAATTAGATTTCTACGAATTTCTGGGACGTGCATCACTTCCTTCAGAGTCAGCTCCTTTTCGGACGTCATCTTTAGGATCATATTTTCTACCCCTACCACCTCTGAAGAATAATTGTTGCCCATGAACAATTTTTTATCTCTGGCTGGTGTATATGTGGAGAAGTCGTCTTTATTGGAACAAATGTGACGGGTAGCACCCGTGTCCAACCACCATTGCACCGGATTCTCAACGAGGTTAGCTTCTAGCACCACCGCTGAGAATTCATCAATCATATCGTCTAGAAGCGTGTCTTCGACGATGTTAGCCTTTGCCTTGTCCTTGGCCTTCTCTTTATTCTCGTGTTTGAGCTTGCGACAGTCCTTGGCCATATGACCAACTTTACCACAGTAATGGCAAGTACCCTTAAACTTTTCAGTTGTTTGGGACTTACCAACCTTCTGGAACTTTTTCTTCTTGCTCGGATTCCCTTTGACTTCCGCCAGGTTCGCCTTAGCTTCAGCGGGTTATTTCCCCTTTGGCATGGCTTTCTTATTATCCTCCTGAATTTGGAGTTTGATAATAAGCTCATCTAAAGTCATCTCTTTCATCTTGAGTTTCAAGTAATTCATAAACTCAATCCATGATAGAGGCATTTTCTCGATCAATGCCCTAACCGAGAATTGCTCGTTGGGCTTCAATCCTTCCAAGTCCATGTGATGTAGAATCATTGGAAATTCCTGGACTTGGGATGAAACACTTTTGTTGTACACCATTTGAAATTTCAGAAATTTCTCAATGACGAACTTTTTGGCACCCGCATCTTGGGTGTATTTCTTTTGCAATTTATCCCACAATTCCTTGGCAGTCCCAACGGTGCAATATACCGTGTACAAAGTATCGGACAAACTATTCAGAATATAGTTCATGCACATGAAATCACTATGATTCCATGCATCTCGAACCATCTTCATGCCGTTAACGACATGGATACCTTGGCCCTCTCCCGCCGTTTCATTTGGCTGAGGGCCCGTGCCTGTCACGTCCCAAACCCCGGGCCCGCTACGGGTGCCCTACCTGGGCACCCTTCTACCCATACAACACAAGTAACCCGCGGAAGCTAAATAACACTCATCATCATTTTTTTTCTTTAACCAAAGGCAAAGCCGGCAAGGCTGCCATAATATATAACACCTGAATGGGACTACAACTGTACAATAATATAAATAAAACTCACGCCAGTCCAACCCACATATGAATACAGACCTGTTACACCCCGAAATTTCAGGGCATGTATTTAAGAACTTACGAAAAAATAAGATTTGAATCTGGGAAGATAAGTTGGCGGAATATTTTGGACAAATTTTTAGTCAACTTTGGAGCAATATATATAAAGGTATATTAGGAGTTTGGGGTGTTTCAAAGGCTTAATATGAGGTTAGGTGAGTCTTGTTTCCAACGCAACCAAGCGCTCGTCGATAGGACATTGGAGCAGAAAGTTATGGACGTTACAAGTTCAGTGGGCAGATGAACAGGAAAGTGTTTTCAGTCAGGCACCACAGCTCCACGGCGCCGGCTGCAGGGCCGCGGCGCCGAGGCGGGATTTTTCGCGAAAATGGGGAAAAATCAGAAGATATTTGTGTAAAGGCCCATGGGAGGGCGACAAGTGTCCCTCCTATCTTGTGCACCAAAAAAGGTCTTATTTATTGACCAAGTCTTGCAAGACTTGGTCATTTGCAAAGATTCATCTTAAAGGAAATCCCTCTTCTCTTCTCCCTAAAAATTTTAAGAACCCTAAGCCTAGTGAAATTTTGGTGAGGCGGCAAGAAGATAAAGTGTTGATAAACTTGTAGAGGGTTCGTGTGGATGATTTTGACAAGAAAAGGGGTTGCGGAAAAAGGACTATAGTGGGCGAAATCCTAAAGGTAAAATTCCCTCTCCTCTTGGAAGTAAATTGAGATACATGAAATAGTTGATATGGATCATGTGAATTGTATATTGGAGTTTTATAAGTGTTATGGATGTTGGAAGCCAAAATCCGAAAATGACCTTGTTAGCTCTTGAGATTGAAATAAATTGGTCGATAGTTATAATCGTCGCATGTTGTCTAAATAAATGATTATAGTTGTTGAGATTGGTTGCGACTATATAACAGGAGAAAATGATTATATGGATTAAAAGGAATTGGAAAAGATTTTATGCGGTTGTACCTTGTAGTTGAAATGATATTTAAGATTGGACTGTTTTATATGAATTGTGGGGGGGCAGAATTTTATACGTCCTATAAGGCGTATAATCCCCTTTGATTGGTTGGTGTGTTGAGCCTTAAATGTGGAATGTTGGTTATTGATTATCGGACCTTGAAAAAGGTGGAAAAGTATGTAGAAACAAATGAGGTGTTGCCCGATTTTCCGTAGAATAAGAGACTGTATACTTAGTATTATTCTACGTTAGAAACTAGAAGTTGATAGTCGTGTTGTGGCCATTATAGGTTGACAATTTTACGTGCGGCGTTTTCGACTTAGCTTGTTGATTAAGCCGGAAAGGTATGTGAACCATCTCCTCTCCTTCTAGCATGATTCCTTATGGTAAAGTAAGTAAATCTTACTCCTTAAATGATCTACTCCTTGATTATACTTGGACTGCCTAATATAGAAGTTGTTCTATATACTTCCTTGACTGTACTTTGGATGTTTAAATTGAAAGTTGTTATAATCCATTACCTTGATGAAGTTTGGATTTTCAAAAGTGGAAGTGTTTTACTTGAAGTACATAGAGTCTTAAAAAGGAAGTGGTTTACAAATCTTTTGGCTAGTGCCTTAGTTCCAAAACCTAAGGGTTGTTATAATGACTTTAGGAGAGTCAAAGGAGTGATTTACTTAATTGATCTAAAAGAGGAGAAATGACATGATTTAAAGAGAAGTAACCTGTTCTAAAGGTGTGAGTTACTTGAGATTTAAAAGTAGAAGCTACTTGATTTCTAAAGCTAAGTAACTTGATTTGAAAGTATAAGTCTCTTGATATAAAAAGAATGAATTTGTCTAAAACCATAAAGGGTTATAACGGCTTTATGGGAAGTTGATTATAACGGCTTTATGGAAGGTTAAGAAAGTTGTCTATTTTGATTAATAGGCATGAGTTGCCTAGGTTGTGAAATTTTAAGTTATTTGGTTTCAAAGTCTTGAAATGAATTTCTAAAGGTGTAGTAACTTAATTTGAAAAATAGACATACCTTGATACTACGGGTGTTAGTACCTTGGGGTTTTATATAAAAATGAGTCTTTTGAAAAGAATGGAAGTACGTAGTACTTAGGGTTAAAATCCCGGATTTTTATATAAAAAGAAAGTGCCTTGAGTTTATAAAATGAAATTCATTTTAATATGATAATGAAAGTCTAAAGATTTTATGAACTTGTCTATGTGTGCTTGTGATAGCCCTTTGAGTGCAAGTATTATATTTTTACATTGTCGTGACTCTCAGTTGAAGGGTCGGCTGTCTTATTGTGAGTTTACCTGGGCGTACCGACAGTGATGTGTGATTCCACGGGTATGCTTCCATTATGATTGATCTTTGGACATGCTTACACGATGTGGATTCCGGGGCATGCGACCAGGATGCGGGTTAGATTCCCGGATTTGTTTTTATTACTCCTTGGACATGTGACCAGGAGGCGGGTTAGATTCCCGAATTTTTTTGTATTACCCCATGGACATGCTTACACGATGTGGGATTCCGTGGCATGCGACCATGTTGGATATTGTTATTCCATGGATTAGCCCTCCATGAGATTTAGTGACGCAGGATGGTCTGGTAGAGAGCTTTCGTACTTGCCGATCGATGGGTCGTAGGATGGTGCAGTAGAGAGCTTCGTACTTGCCCTGTCGATTCTATTGCCTGATTTAGTACGGTGAGCTCGGTGGATAGCTTCCGCACTTGCCCCGGTCATATCTCGTGACGACAGGCTGGATCGGGTAGTTAGCTTTCATACTTGCCCCGGTCAGTTGATGACGCATGCTGGATCTGGTAGTTGGCTTTCGTACTTGCTCCGGTCAGTTTTATGATGCAGGCTGGATCTGGTGATTCGTTTTCCTACTTGGCCCGTACAGTTTTTAGTACACAAGTGGGACTTGATGTTCATGTATGCTTATTTGGTGTTATATTATATCATGGACTGTCGACAGTAAGGAAGGATTCCACGGGCATGGTTGATATTATGGGCGTGATACCCATGGTTATATTTGAGTAATGACTTTGAGGGCATGCGTCCCTGACTTGATATGACTGCTTATGTATTGTGTACTGTAGTTTGGCTATCATACATGTCTCCTGTTTTGTATAGACTGCTATGATTTCATTACAATATTTCTGTTCGCATACTTGGTACATCCTTCGTACTGACCTCCTTCGGGGGGCTGTGTTCATGCCGCAGGTTTAGGTACGCAGTTTGGTGATCGGCAGGTGTAGGACCCTGCTCCGAGTTTTTGGATAGCTCCATCTGTTCAGGAGTTTATCATTTTGGTATAGATCCTTCATTACATGCTTTTGTACAGTTATGGGTACGGCGGGGCCTTGTCCCGTCATAGTTCAGTAAAACTCTTAGAGGTCTGTATTCATATGTGGGATTGGACTCGTGTACAGTGTAGTGTCTGTTGATTATGTATATTATATGGCAGCCTTGTCGGCTTTGCCCTTGCATGTTCGTTGGTTTTAAAGAAAAAAGAATGAGGTGTTATTAAATTCCGCGGTTTACTTATGTCAGTTAAGTAGAAGAGTGCCCAGGTAGGGCACCGCCACAGCCCGGTTCGGCGTGATGAGTAGTATCGTGAGCAGTACCCTCGGAATGTCTACAGACCGTATCTAGTAGAGTCTTGATTATCGGTGTGTTGCGCGCCACACCCATAAACAGGAGGCTACAGGACATTTAGGAGTTGGTTTCTATTCTTCTCACTCTGAGATCGTGCAATAGAGCTGTGTTATTAAGATAATTTCTCTCTGACGTATTGTTGTGTTACAGTTATGCCACCAAGGAGGGCAACAGTCGCCTGATGGCAAAGCAAAGAGCGAGATCTACGATCGACTAAAGAGTTGATAGGGCTCATGCCCAGGGTATACCGGATGTTGTACCGCAGTCGGTGAATTCTTCTGCGCCAGGTTTTGAGGCCCCAACACCAGAGCCTCCAATTTCTCAGTTAAGGGAAGACTATAGGGTCATAAGGGAAGCGGTTATGTTGTTGACCAAGATAGCGGTGATACCGTTTCATCAGCAGGAAGTTATTCGGCCAGTACAGACAGGTGTATAGAGGGTAGAGGGCCAACGCGGAGATCAGCGTAAGAGGGCTAGACCGGTTGGTTATCCCGATGAGTTTTTGGACGAGCAGCCTCAGCAGCAAGTAAGATATTCGTCCCAGCCTACCCATGACATACCCCCGCAGCTCACAGGTGGGAGATTGGACCCCATGAGGTATTTAGGAGCCGGTCCGAGCTCCAGGGTTCGAAGTTCTCAGAGGAGCAGAGGATTTTCTCAGTCGAGGCCACTTATTCCTCAGTGTTTCCGATGTAGTAAGCGTCATATGGGGAAATTCCATTTTGGCACAGGTGTTTGTTATTATTGTGACCGTCCGGGCCATAAGCAGTGGGAATGTCCTTTTAGAAAGAGCACTGGTGAGGTGGCTCAGCCTATGAGGCCGGTGGTTGGTTTCTTTCCCCCCACGGTTGTGCGCCCCCATGGGTGAGGTATTCAGATGTCAGCCAGCCGTGGTAGAGGACAGGGTGGAGTTTATAGTTCTGGCGGTCCTTTGAACCGCATAGAGGATGTATCTACTGGGAAGGATCAAGAGGCAGCATCACATGGGGTTACAGGTATATTTCGATTCTTTTGAATCATACACGTATTGATAAACGTAGATTTCGCCCTAGCGTATATATTTTCCCTTTGTTGCTAGTAGTGGTAAATTGATAGCACCACCAGAGGTATGGATACTTTGGTTAGTAAAGTGAAAAGTGAAGAAGGTTGACAAGAATGCTAAAGTGAACTGAGACTATAGTTGTGTAGGATTCACAAGATGTAATTAACCCATAACAGTGTGAAGACCGATAGGGAAGAATGTACAGTAGAAATACTTCGGCCTATGTGACGAACCTCTAGTGAATAGGGGGATGGGGTAAGAAGTACCTTGAGATAAGAGAGAGATTTATTTCAGACTAAGAATGAGAAGTTAAGCGTAACGATGGGTCGGGTTATGGACTCATTTCGGGTCAGATGGTAGTATAGAATGGGGTGATGTCAGTTGGATATGATCCTGCTATGTGATAGGGTCACGAGAATGCAAGGTCCAAGTCTAGTTAATCGTTGTACGAGTTCGTGGACGCGTTCCACCGGAACCAGGTCGTAAGGACCGAGAAGAGCCTTAGAGGAAATACAAGTAGCATAATTGCCAAATTCGGATAGTAACTCCAAGGATTGGAGAAGAGAAACAATAATTGAAATTTTGTACGTGTACTAAATAAGTTTGGAAGTACGAGAAAGTATGACATGAAAGAAAAAGAAAGGAACCTCTAAGGATCCTGTTTTGAAGACTGTAACCTTCGAGTTTGGTAAGAAGAGACCGCGGATGGAAGGTCCATTGATATGTATACGTATGTTATATGGTGGCCATATGTGGCATTGTTGGTCTTGTGGAGTATTGATTGATAGGCATAGTAAAGAGACTATGCCGGAGTTTGTATAGCTTGACAATCGACTAAGAACATTCGGGGACGAATGTTTCTAAGGGGGGAAGAATGTTACACCCCGAAATTTCAGGGCATGTATTTAAGAACTTACGAAAGAAATAAGATTTGAATCTGGGAAGATAAGTTGGCGGAATGTTTTGGACAAATTTTTAGTCAACTTTGGAGCAATATATATAAAGGTATATTAGGAGTTTTTGGGTGTTTCAAAGGCCTAATATGAGGTTCGGTGAGTCTTGTTTCCAACGCAACCAACCGCTCGTCGATAGGACATCGGAGTAGAAAGTTATGAACGTTACAAGTTCAGTGGGCAGATGAACAGGAAAGTATTTTCGCCAGCGCCACAGCCACGGCGCTACTGTAGAGGCCACGACGCCGTAAATCGGAAGTGTTCGAGTTGCATGGCGCCACCGCAGGCGCGCACAGACGGGATTTTTCACAGAAAATGGGGGAAAATCAGAAGATATTTGTGTAAAGGCCCATGGGAGGGCGACAAGTGTCCCTCCCATCTTGTGCACAAAGAAAGGTCTTATTTATTAACCAAGTCTTGCAAGACTTGGTCATTTGCAAAGATTCATCTTAAAGGAAATCCCTCTTCTCTTCTCCCTAAAAATTTTAAGAACCCTAAGCCTAGTGAAATTTTGGTGAGGCGGCAAGAAGATAAAGTGTTGATAAACTTGTAGAGGGTTCGTGTGGACGATTTTGACAAGAAAAGGGGTTGCGGAAAAAGGACTATAGTGGGTGAAATCCTAAAGGTAAAATTCCCTCTCCTCTTGGAAGTAAATTGAGATACATGAAATAGTTGATATGGATCATGTGAATTGTATATTGGAGTTTTATAAGTGTTATGGATGTTGGAAGCCAAAATCCGAAAATGACCTTAGCCCTTGAGATTGAAATAAATTGGTCGATAGTTATAATCGCCGCATGTTGTCTCAATAAGTGATTATAGTTGTTGAGATTGGTTGCGACTATATAACAGGAGAAAACGATTATATGGATTAAAAAGGAATTGGAAAAAATTTTATGCGGTTGTACCTTGTAGTCGAAATGATATTTAAGATTGGACTATTTTATATGAATTGTGGGGGCAGAATTTTATACGTCCTGTAAGGCGTATAATCCCCTTTGATTGGTTGGTGTGTTGAGACATAAATGTGGAATGTTGGTTATTGATTATCGGGCCTTAAAAAAGGTGGAAAAGTATGTAGAAACAAAGGAGGTGCTGCCCGATTTTCCGTAGAATAAGAGACCGTATACTTAGTATTATTCTACGTTAGAAACTAGAAGTTGATAGTCGTGTTGTGGCCATTATAGGTTGACAATTCTACGTGCGGCGTTTTCGACTTAGCTTTTGGATTAAGCCGGAAAGGTATGTGAACCATCTCCTCTCCTTCTAGCATGATTCCTTATGGTAAAGTAAGTAAATCCTACTCCTTAAATGATCCACTCCTTGATTATACTTGGACTTCCTAATAAAGAAGTTGTTCTATATACTTCCTTGACTGTACTTTGGATGTTTAAATTGAAAGTTGTTATAATCCATTACCTTGATGAAGTTTGGATTTTCAAAAGTGGAAGTGTTTTACTTGAAGTACATAGAGTCTTAAAAAGGAAGTGTTTTCCAAATCTTTTGGCTAGTGCCTTAGTTCCAAAACCTAAGGGTTGTTATAATGACTTTAGGGGAGTCAAATGAGTGATTTACTTAATTGATCTAAAAGAGGAGAAGTGACATGATTTAAAGAGAAGTAACCTGTTCTAAAGGTGTGAGTTACTTGAGATTTAAAAGTAGAAGCTACTTGATTTCTAAAGCTAAGTAACTTGATTTGAAAGTATAAGTCTCTTGATATAAAAAGAATGAATTTGTCTAAAACCATAAAGGGTTATAACGGCTTTATGGGAAGTTGGTTATAACGGCTTTATGGAAGGTTAAGAAAGTTGTCTATTTTGATTAATAGGCATGAGTTGCCTAGGTTGTGAAATTTTAAGTTATTTGGTTTCAAAGTCTTGAAATGAATTTCTAAAGGTGTAGTAACTTAATTTGAAAAATAGACATACATTGATACTACGGGTGTTAGTACCTTGGGGTTTTATATAAAAAGGAGTCTTTTGAAAAGAATGAAAGTACGTAGTACTTAGGGTTAAAATCCCGGATTTTTATATAAAAAGAAAGTGCCTTGAGTTTATAAAATGAAATTCATTTTAATATGATAATGAAAGTATAAAAATTTTATGAACTTGTCTATGTGTGCTTGTGATAGCCCTTGAGTGCAAGTATTATATTTTTACATTGTCGTGACTCTCAGTTGAAGGGTCGGCTGTCTTATTGTGAGTTTCCCTGGGCGTACCGACAGTGATGTGGGATTCCACGGGTATTCTTCCATTATGATTGATCCTTGGACATGCTTACACGATGTGGGATTCTGGGGCATGCGACCAGGATGCGGGTTAGATTCCCGGATTTGTTTTTATTACTCCTTGGACATGCTTACACGATGTGGGATTCCGGGGCATGTGACCAGGAGGCGGGTTAGATTCTCGGATTTGTTTGTATTACCTCATGGACATGCTTACACGATGTGGTATTCCGGGGCATGCGACCATGTTGGATATTATTATTCTATGGATTAGCCCTCCATGAGATTTAGTGACGCAGGATTGTCTGGTAGAGAGCTTTCGTACTTGCCCCAGTCAGTGGTTGTCGTAGGATGGTCTGGTAGAGAGCTTTCGTACTTGCCCCCGTCAGTTCAATTGCACAGTTTGGTACGGTAGGCTCCGGTGGATAGCTTTCGCACTTGCCCCGGTCATATCTCGTGACGACAGGCTGGATCGGGTAGTTAGCTTTCGTACTTGCCGGTCGATTGATACGCATCTTGGATCCGTAGTTGGCTTTCGTACTTGCCCCGATCAGTTTTATGATGCAGGCTGGATCTGGTGGTTCGTTTTCCTACTTGGCCCGTACAGTTTTTAGGACACAGGTGGGACTTGATGTTCATGTATGCTTATTTGGTGTTATATTATATCATGGACTGTCGACAGTGAGGAAGGATTCCATGGGCATGGTTGATATTATGGGTGTGATACCCATGGTTATATTTGAGTAATGACTTTGAGGGCATGCGTCCCTGACTTGATATGACTGCTTATGTATTGTGTACTGTAGTTTGGCTATCATACATGTCTCCTGTTTTATATAGACTGCTATGATTTCATTACAGTATTTTCTGTTCGCATACTTGGTACATCCTTCGTCTTGACCTCGCCGGGGCTGCGTTCATCCGCGAGTTTAGGTCTGTGATTTGGTGATCGGCAGGTGTAGGACCCTGCTCCGAGTTTTTGGATAGCTCCATCTGTTCAGGAGTTTATCATTTTTGTATAGATCCTTCATTACATGCTTTTGTACAGTTATGGGTACGGCGGGGCCTTGTCCCGTCATAGTTCAGTAAAACTCTTAGTCTGTATTCATATGTGGGATTGGACTCGTGTACAGTGTAGTGTCTGTTGATTATGTATATTATATGGCAGCCTTGTCGGCTTTGCCCTTGCATGTTCGTTGGTTTTAAAGAGAGAAAAAACGAGGTGTTATTAAATTCTGCGGTTTACTTATGTCAGTTAAGTAGAAGGGTGCCCAGGTAGGGCACCAGTCACGGGCCCGGGGTTCGGGGCGTGACAAGACCTCTAAGAATTTAGACAGTAACTATGACGGGACAAGGCCCCGTCGTACCCCTGAATATACCTAGCCATAATGACAAGCTCCGGAACACTGAAGCTCTCCCAAAACGCTGAACAAGGATTCTAAGCTCACGGATCACCCAACTAGTACCTATACCTGCGGGCATGAACGCAGCCCCCCGAAGGGGGTCAGTACAGCAGGTACTAAGTATGGAACAAAAATAAAGTACAGTATTAAAATCATAGCTGGCCAAGAATGACAGGGAGAAGTAAAATAATCAAATATCAGATCCAACCGTGTCATATAAAATAAAAGCCAACTGTACCTTGTATCACTATACCGCATGCCATTGTACTCTTGTATCAACTGTACCCTTTGTACATCGTATCAACTGTATCAACTGCTACTACTACTATATCAATATATCAACGTACCCACTCTTTGTATCACTGTATCACTGTATCACTGTACTACTGTATCACTGTATCACTGTACTACTGTATCACTGTACTACTGTATCACTTTAAATATGAAATCAACTGTACCCTTTTTTTTAAAGTATGAAAGCCATGTCACAATCATGAACGTCTGTCTATATAAACAAATACTGTCATGGGAGTTGAACCCGCATCATGGATATAAGTCCACGGACAATACACCTCTCATGGGAATCTATACCCGCATCGTGAATACAAGTTCACGGACAAAACACATCTCATGGAAATCTATACCCGCATCGTGAATACAAGTTCACGGACAAAACACTTCTCATGGGAATCTATACCTGCATCGTGAATACAAGTTCACGGATAATATACATCTCATGGGAATCTATACCGGCATCGTGAATACAAGTTCACGGACAATATACATCTCATGGGAATCTATACCCGCATCTTGAATACAAGTTCACGGACAATATACATCTCATGGGAATCTATACCCTGATCGGTGTATTTTTTATACACCTTTTGAGTCTGTTTTAGTTAGTCTTTTGTCCCATTTTGCACATATAAATGTCGTATTAGGATAGTTTTTCTTTCTTTTGAGTCAAAGTGGTTAAAGTGGCCAAATGGCGGAAAAGGAGCAAAAAGAGGCGAAAGAGGAGATGCGGTGAAAGCAGAGAAAGTGGCGAACAAGGCTAAAACCGGACCGGTAGCGCGGCCTCCTGCGATCGAAGCGGGGCGCGGCGCTATCATTCGCAGAAGGTCAGAAGATCCAGCGCGGCGCTTCATCGAACGCGGCGCCAGCTATTCCGAGCGAAGACTGGCCGCGGCCCGCCGAGCAGCGGCGGCGCGGCGCTAAACATCCGAGGAGCTACAGAGTTACTGGCCGCGGCTACCATCTGGCGAATATCGGGCGCGGCGCCAAAACACCGAAGGATTGCAGAACTTCAGCGCGCGCCTATCAGAACGCGGCGGCGCGGAAAAAATTAGGTCTTTTGACGGATTTTTGGGCCAACTGCAGGGAAAAAGAGGGAGACGTTTTAAACCTATACAAGGAGAACCCTAGGCAGGTTTCAAGGGTTCCCTTTCTTGCCAAACACAAGGTTTTCTTGCCTAGGAGATTGGAGACCCAAACATTAGTACTTTCTTTTCATTTTCTTTTCTTTAATTCGGTTTTGCATGATGAACTTTGAATTAGTTCTTGTCATATTCATGGCTAGGAACTAATTCTCTTATAAACTTTCTATGTTGAATTCTTGAACCTTATGTTATAAAGTAATGCATGCTTATGGTTATTATTCTTATTGAGAGATCTATCCAATAATTGAGTTGAATTCTTGGTAGCTAATTGACAACTAGTTATCACTATATGATTTCTAATCAGATTCTGAAAAGGAGGGATTGTGAATATCTTTGTAAGTTGGGTGCGGTCTTGAATTGGGGATGAAAATACCTCAATTAGATTTGTAGCGTTGATGAGAGGCTTAACAACCCTAATTTTGCGCATTGTGCGTGATGTCAACTAGGTTTTTGTGCTTAATCCTCCTATAGAGTTACCCTTATCAGCGAAAGTTAGGTAAGGAACAATACTGGGGTTGAGTGTTTATATAACCCTAACGGGAGTATAAAACGATTTCGTAAACCTGCTTTCTCCAAAAGAAGAACACCATAAGTAATGCATTAGTAAGTAACATAAGCGGATAGTAAGGATACATAGAAGCCCTATTCTCATCACATCTGAATTAAATCTTTATATTTAATTAGCTTTTATAATTCTTAGTCATAAACAACCAATCACTCATTAATTCACCAAATAGATACTAGAAAATAGACAATTGGTACTTGAACCCTAATCCCAGAGGACGATATTCGGTCTTATCTAAGACTATACTACTTGATACGATAACGTGCACTTGCGTTTAAAAGTGTGTGCATATTTCGCGCATCAAGTTTTTGGCGCCGTTGCCGGGGATTAGGAAATAGTTCAATATCAAATTTATCTATTTTTAATTTCTAATTTGGTTTTATGTATAGTTTTTTTAATTTTGTTTATTTTATGTATTTATTGTGTGAAAACAAGGGTGCCGTGATTCTTTGTTGGTTTTGATGCATCTCAGGGATCCTGAAGATATGGATTTCTACTGTCAATATGATCGAGCTCCAACCATAGAGGAAGAGAGGAGGAATTACGAAACTCTACTCGGTCTCACGAGGTCCCAAACTCGGTTCATGGACGAAATGAGGTTGGGTATAAAGAGGTTGGAAACGCAAATAGCAGAACTTCGCGATCATATTCAACAATAACAGCAAGTTGAGGAGCACGAATCACACCCAACTATTGAGGAATTTGGTGAGATATTTGGTGTAGAAGGAAAAGATTGCAGAAATCAATTATTCACCTTCTTGGATTACGTGGAAATTCTTTTCATGCACCTATCACGGAAGAAACACCACTAGCTATCACGAATGACTCCCAATTAGGAATTGCATACCATCAAGGGCAACCCGAGTCAAGAGATGTAGAGAATTTCACGGTTTCTACAAAATAAGAAGCCTAAAAGACAAACTCATCTTGTGTGCTTGGGGATACTTGTATGTTTAAGGCCCTGTTTGAACAAATAGTTATAGGAAATTGAGACCTATAGCAATAAATCGTGGATGGCAAGCGGTTCGCGAAGTATCCAATGGGCACTCAGAAAGGTTAATTGCGTCCGGCTAAAAGACGTAAAAGACAGCGCTTGTTGGGAGGCAACCCAACGTTTTCAATTATGTTATTTTAATTTCGGTCTTTAGTATATTTTATTTTGTCTAGAACAATCTCACGGTCATGTCTTGTGTTTGAGCCGTGATTGATAGTATGAGAATGGCGCGAAAAGCGAAAGTCGATTTCGAAAAAGCGGGTAGCGCCATGGCGCCAAGCAGTGCGGCGCCAAAAGAAGAACAGCGCGAGAATTTAGGCTGCGCGCGCAGAGGCCAGGCAGCGCGGTAATTCGAAAGTTTGCAGAATCTGGCGCAGCCGAAGGCGAGGCGCGGCTAAGAAAGTCGAAGGCCTTGAGATGTTTAGGCATGGCCGCGAAGCATGGCGCGGCGGGAATCCGTAAATTTAAAACGCCTAAAGCAGACCACGCCCCAGCAGCGGACGGAGCACCACCAGTGGCAGAGGCCGCCATGGATGAAGATGAGCACGAAATATGGGCTCGATATGAGGCGAGACCCGGCCACCGGCCAACCACAAAGCGAGAACCTTCAGAGCCACAATGAGGCAATTGTACCAACACGAGAAGGAGATGATGCGGACGCTTGCAAACGATAATACAAGGGCGGCAAGAAACAAGGCAACAAATCGACGAGCTGAGTGCCTTGTTCAACCAATGGTCGATGCATTATCCACCGCCACCACCATCATTTTAACCAAAGTTTGTAAGTGTCTTATTTTCTTTACTGTCTTTGAGTCTACACACATTGGGGACAATGTGTGATTTAAGTTTGGGGGTGTGTTTTTGTGTTTTAGTTTTTATTTGTGTGTCATGTTATGTTTTATTTAAATTTTTTTATTTGTTTTATGTTTATTTTGAGTCACCAAAATTTTTTCTTTCTTGAGTCATAATTGCCTGTCAAAGATCATGTATGCTGTAGTTGCTAGAAACACCTAGTGAAGTAATGTGGAATAATGTAAAGGAATTGAAGCAACTAATCTAAACACTTAGGTTAGATATGCCAAAAGCTCACAAAATCTGTCTATTTGGAGTTTCTTGCTTGAGTTATGCATGCTAAATGATAAATGCTTATGTGTTATGAGTGCTTGCTATTTGAGGCGAAATAGTTAGGATATGCATGTTAGGGAGATGACTCAGGCATTTCTTTGATAGCCAATTCTTACCATTCTTTTCTATCCCGTACTTTAAAAATATCCCTAGTCAGCCCCATTGAGCCTAAATTTGAAACTTCTTCTTTGACACCCCATATTCCCACAAAATTGTGCCATAAGTGAAAATATGAAATAGTGGAGTACATTGTGTTAAAAAGAAGAAACAAAAAGAGTGAACAAGTTTGATGCACCCTAATGGAAAAGTAATAAGAAAGAGGCAAAAGCCTAAGTTTGGGGGTGCCTATTTATATAATACACTTCACTCTCCCAAAACAAAAGAGGGGAAGGATAGAATTGAAGTGAAGTAAAGAATCAAAAGAAAAAGGGAAAAATTGAAAAGCCAAAGAGCTTATGGTACAGAAAAATGAGCCTAAATGCCTATCTTTACCAACCCCTACCTAAGCCTACATTACAACCCCCAAAGTCCTGAAGATCTCTTTTATGTATACCCAGAATTAGTGGAGAATAGCAAGTAAGCATGCCATAGGAATTTTTGAATTTATATGCATACTTGAGTACACTGACTTCCATTTAAGCATGATAAGTATGAGTTTGCGAAATATCTAGCTCAATGTGTTGAAATTCCATGCTATATGTTCCTGCATATTATTCTGCTAACCTTCATGTTTTTCTAGTTAACACTCATGCAGCAAAAGTGATCAATGGCAGGGAGTCTGTTTATTTTTCATTCTTTTGAGTCTTTCATTTTATTTCTTTCTTTTTATCTTTGCTCGAGGGCGAGCAAAGGTTAAGTTTGGGGGTATTTGATCGGTGTATTTTTTATACACCTTTTGAGTCTGTTTTAGTTAGTCTTTTGTCCCATTTTGCACATATAAATGTCGTATTAGGATAGTTTTTCTTTCTTTTGAGTCAAAGTGGTTAAAGTGGCCAAATGGCGGAAAAGGAGCAAAAAGAGGGCGAAAGAGAGATGCGGTAGCAGAGAAAGTGGCGAACAAGGCTAAAACCTGACAGCGTAGCCGCCCTCCTCTGATCGAAGCGTACGCGGCGCTATCATTCGAAGAAGGTGCGAAGATCCGAGCCGCGGCGCCCACTATTCCGAGCGAAGGCTGTGGCCGCGGCCCGCCGAGCAGATGACGAGGCGCGGCGCTAAACATCCGAGGAGCTACAGATTCTGGCCGCGCGGCTCATCTGCGAATATCGGGGCGGCGCCAAAACACCGGCGATTGCAGAACTTCCGGCGCGCGCCATCGTGGCGCCGACGCGAAAAAAATTAGGTCTTTTGACGGATTTTTGGGCCAGGCCTGCAGGAAAAAGAGAGGAGACGTTTTAAACCTATAAAAGGAGAACCCTAGGCAGTTTTCAAGGGTTCCCTTTCTTGCCAAACACAAGGTTTTCTTGCCGAGGAGATTGGAGACCTAAACATTAGTAATTTCTTTTCTTTTTCTTTTCTTTAATTCAGTTTTTGCATGATGAACTTTGAATTAGTTCTTGTCATATTCATGGCTAGGAACTAATTCTCTTATAGGGCTTTCTATGTTGAATTCTTGAACCTTATGTTATAAAGTAATGCATGCTTATGGTTATTATTCTTATTGAGAGATCTATCCAATAATTGAGTTGAATTCTTGGTAGCTAATTGACAACTAGTTATCACTATATGATTTCTAATCAGATTCTGAAAAGGAGGGATTGTGAATATGTTGTAAGTTGGGTAGACGGTCTTGAATTGGGGATGAAAATACCTCAATTAGATTTGTAGCGTTGATGAGAGGCTTAACAACCCTAATTTTGCGCATTGTGCGTGACGGTCAACTAGGTTTTTGTGCTTAATCCTCCTATAGAGTTACCCTTATCAGCGAAAGTTAGGTAAGGAACAATACTGGGGTTGAGTGTTTATATAACCCTAACGGGAGTATAAAACGATTTAGTAAACCTGCTTTCTCCAAAAGAAGAACACCATAAGTAATGCATTAGTAAGTAACATAAGCGGATAGTAAGGATACATAGAAGCCCTATTCTCATCACATCTGAATTAAATCTTTATATTTAATTAGCTTTTATAATTCTTAGTCATAAACAACCAATCACTCATTAATTCACCAAATAGATACTAGAAAATAGACAATTGGTACTTGAACCCTAATCCCAGAGGACGATATTCGGTCTTATCTAAGACTATACTACTTGATACGATAACGTGCACTTGCGTTTAAAAGTGTGTGCATATTTCGCGCATCATACCCGCGTCGTGAATACAAGTTCACGGACAAAACACATCTCATGGGAATCTATACTCGCATCGTGAATACAAGTTCACGAACAAAACACATCTCATGGAAATCTATACCCGCATCGTGAATACAAGTTCACGGACAATATGCATCTCATGGGAATCTATACCCGCGTCGTGAATACAAGTTCACGGACAAAACACATCTCATGGGAATCTATACCCGCGTCGTGAATACAGGTTCACGGACAAAACACATCTCATGGGAATCTATACCCGCATCGTGAATACAAGTTCACGGACAAAACACATCTCATGGAAATCTATACCCGCATCGTGAATACAAGTTCACGGACAATATACATCTCATGAAATCTATACCCGCATCGTGAATACAAGTTCACGGACAAAACACATCTCATGGAAATCTATACCCGCATCGTGAATACAAGTTCACAGACTCATGAGAATCTATATCCGCACTGTGAATACAAGTTCACGGACAAACACATCTTGTAATATTAGGGACTTGATCCCAAAAGTACTATGTACGTTCACCGTACATTTATTTTAATAATTGATCGGTGTATTTTATATACACCTTTTGAGTCATTTTTAGTTAGTCTTTTGTCCATTTTTGTACAAATACGTGTCGTCTTAGGATAGATTTTCTTTCTTTTGAGTCATATTGGTTTAAAGTGACTCATTGGCGGAAAAGGAGCAAAAGAGAGGCGGCGGAGGTTCCAGCTCGAAAGCGAAAGTGGCGAACGAGCACAAAGCGAGCGGCGTCGCGGCGCCTCCAGCCAGCAGGGCCAGAGCGCCACGGCGCCCAATCTTCAGAGAGCCTCAGATTCGCGCCTTGGCTGATTCTGGCCATGGCGCCGGCGAAAATCAGCAGTTTCGAATGACAATGGGCCAGACCTGAAGGAAAACCCTGCATCACGTTTTGGAGACTATAAAAAGAGGACTCTAGATCAGATGCAAGGGTTCCTCTTCTTGCCAAATTACACAACTTTTAGAGATCAAGATTGGAGACCTTTTCTTAGTAATTTCTTGTTCTTGTTTTACTTTCTTTACAGTTTATGTTGGATATTAATTTAGTTCTTGTCATGTCTATGGCTAGGAACTAAATCAATCTAGGGCTTTCCATGTCAATTCACTTGAAACTTATCTTTATGAATTAATGCATGTTTTTGGTTCTTCTTGTTGTTATTGAGATTTATTCAATATTTGTTTTGATTGCTTGGTAATTACTTGATCACTAATTATCATAATCCTTATGATTTCTAACCGAAAGACGAAAGGGGAGGTTGTGAATATGCTGTAGTTGGATAAACATAGGTTAAAACGTGGACGAAAGTACCCCGATACTTGTGTAGTATTAATAGATTATTGGTCTTAATCCTCCTTTATAGTCAATCTTATCACCGAAAGGTAGAAAGGTTCTATATTGGGGTTGAGTGTTTATATAACCTTAACAGGAGTATAAAACGGCTTAGTTAACCTGCTATCTCAAAATAGAAGAAGAATCATAATTAATTGCATTAATAAGTAAGTTAAGCGGATAGTTGAGGAGATTTGAAAGCCCTATTTCCACCATTACTGAAGTAAAACAACGTAGTTTAATTAGCTTTCATAACTATAGTCATAAACAACATATCAATCATCGGTTACCAAATAGATACCATAGGATAGATAAGCGGTACTTGAACACTAATCCCTGAGGACGATAACTCGGTCTTCTAAGACTATATTACTTGACACGACACATGCACTTGCGTAAGTGTGTGCATAAATCGCGCATCATGTTTTTGGCGCCGTTGCCGGGGAATTGGCGTAGTTCAATATCATTTTATCTATTCTTAATTTCTAATTTGGTTTTTTACTTCTTGTTTGTATTTATTACTATTTTTTTATTATTTTGTGAAAACCAGTGTGCCGTGATCCGTTTGTTTATTTTGATCTGTTTCAGGCGTCTAGTTTATGCGAAGGAGAAGAGGAGCAGACACACTAGTTCCCTTCAACCCAGAATTGAAAAGACTTGTAAACAGAACAGGAGAAACCAACGAGTTTCGGCCTTAATAGAGATGGGAGGCGTACAAAACAACAATGAGATGAACGAGGGGTTAGGTGATCATCAACCTAACCAAAGAATGCCCCGGAGATTGCCGATGGATGTAAAAGAGAGGGTCCAGGTCCAAGCGGAGAGAAGCTTGGGAGATTATGTGCTGCAAAGGGTGAATGGAGCACAAACTTGCATTAGGCTCCCAGCAATAGGAGCAAATAATTTTGAGATCAAGTCTGCGATTTTAAGTATGGTGCAGAATACTGTTCAGTTCGGAGGGTTGCCGTCGGAGGATCCTCACATGCATATAGCGAATTTCTTAGAGTTGTGTGCAACCTTCAGGTACAATGGCGTTACTGATGACGCCGTCCTATTGAGGCTCTTTCCCTTCTCACTCAGGGATAGAGCTAAAGTGTGGTTGAATTCCTTGCCAACAGATTCGATATTCACATGGCAAGAGTTAGCACAGAAGTTGTTAGCTAAGTTCTTTCCACCATGCAAAGCCGCGAAGCTGAGAGGGGAGTTGAATAATTTCTATCAAGCTGATGGAGAATCACTATATGAAGCTTGGGAGAGATTCAAGGACTTGCAAAGAAAGTGTCCACATCACAGCATTGAGTTGTGGAATTTGGTCCATATTTTCTATAATGGGCTAAGCGGGACTACCAGAACGATCATTGACGCAGCTGCAGGTGGAACTTTTATGAGAAAAACAGCACACGAAGCTCATGATTTATTGGAAGACATGGCCACCAATAATCATGTAACAGAGGACAGACAGGGGAGTAGCAGAAGAGCAATAGGAGTTCATGAGATTGATGCCATCACTGCACTAAATGCCCAAGTTGCTCTTTTGACCAAGCAACTGCAACAAAATACAGTGTCTGTAAATGCAGTGCAAATGCCATTGAGTTGTGAAATGTGTGGAGGTCCACATACCTTTGATAGGTTCCCATCAGCTGATCCTAACAATATTTCGATCGAGCAAGCAGAATGCCAAGCAGTAGGGAATTATCAGAGGCCCCAGAACAACCCTTACTCAAATGCCTACAATCCAGGGTGGAGGAATCACCCTAATTTTTCATGGAGAGGTGAGAAAGGGCAGCAGAACCAATTTAGAGGTCAGTACCAATATCAGCAACCATTCACTCAGGCCTCATCTTCACAATAATTCAGTGCACCTGTCCAACAAGAGAAGCCAGATGAGCTGAGAGCAGCCTTGTTGATACTCACCAACTCCCAGACCCAGTTCATGGCAGAGACTAGATCCTCTATCAGGAATTTGGAGACACAGGTGGGGCAACTAGCGAAAATGGCAAACAACAGACCACATGGTACCTTGCCAAGCAATACAGAAATGAACCCCAGAGAACAGTGCCAAGCAGTGCAGCTGAGGAGTGGAAAACAGTTAGAACATCTTACACCTCAACATGTGGTTGAACAGAGAGTAGAAACAGAGAGGGAGAGGGTTGTTGAAGACCGTCCAGTATTAGAGAAAGCTCCAGTGAATGAGTATACTGAGAGGATTCCTTTTCCACAAAGATTGCAAAAGAAAGTGGTTGATAAGCAATTCTCCAAGTTTATGGAGATATTCAGAAAGTTACACATCAACATACCCTTCATCGAGGCATTGGAGCAAATGTCTACTTACTTTAAATTTATGAAGGAAATTCTGGGAAAGAAGAAGAAGTTGGCGGATTATGAGATGGTGGCACTGACAGAGGAATGCATTGCCATCTTGCAGAAGAAATTGCCCCCTAAACTCAAGGACCCAGGGAGCTTCACACTGCCTTGCACAGTTGGCAGGGTAACATGTAATAGGCCCCTTTGTGACTTGGGGGCTAGTATAAATCTGATGTCTTTGTATGTTTTTAAACGGTTGGAGTTAGGTGAAGCCAAACCAACCACTGTGAGCTTGTCGTTAGCAGATAGGACGGTGGTGCATCCCAGGGGAAAGATTGAGGATGTCCTAGTTAAGGTGGGAAAATTCTTCTTCCCTGCGGATTTCCTCATCCTTGATATGGAGGAAGATGAGGAGATTCCCATCATATTGGGAAGACCGTTCTTGGCAACAGGGAGAGCCCTAATTGACGTAGAGAAGGGTGAGCTGACACTGAGAGTAGAAAGTGAAGAGATGGTGTTCAAAGTGTTCAAACACGTTATTGAACCCTACGAAAGGTGTGTGTTTGCAATTAGCATCGAGGAACTTCGTGAGCCATGAAGCCACAACAAGGGAGATAAGCCCGCCAAAGCAGGTAAGTGATACTGAACCTCCTCTTGAAAATAAATATAAAAAGAAAAACAGAAGGAGAAAGAGGAAAATGTTGATGAAGTGGATTGGTTGTGGGGTTAATCTACCCCACACCTCTTGATTAAAGAACTTGCGTCCGGCTAAAAGACATTAAAGACAGCGCTACTTGGGATGCAACCCAAGGTATTTTAATTTATTTACTTTAATGCAGTTAGTTTTTACTTAGAACAGTCTCACAGAGGTATTGTTTATGTGTTGTGATGACAGGTGCATAGCCAAGAATTTGGAGGGCGGAAAAAAAAACTGAAAAGAAGCCAAAAGAAAAAAAGATTTCTAGAAAATCGGCTTAGTATGGCCTTGAGAAGCCCATGGCGCCAAAAGATCAGAAAGGCGCAGGAGATTCAGCGCCGCGCAGGAAGCAGCAAAGTGATCAATGTCTTCATGTTTTGCTAAAAATCCATGCTATATGTTCCTGCAATATTATTCTGCTAACCTTCATGTTTTTCTAAGTAACAATGATGCAGCAAAGTGATCAATGTCGTTGAGTCTTTCTATTTTCTTTTTCCTTGTGTCTTTATTTCTTTCTTTTGATCTTTGCTCGAGGGCGAGCAAAGGTTAAGTTTGGGGGTGTTTGATCGGTGTATTTTATATACACCTTTTGAGTCATTTTTAGTTAGTCTTTTGTCTATTTTTGTACAAATACGTGTCGTCTTAGGATAGATTTTCTTTCTTTTGAGTCATATTGGTTTAAAGTGGCTCATTGGCGGAAAAGGAGCAAAAAGATGGCAGAAACGGAGGTTTCAGAGCTCGAAAAGCGAGAAAGTGGCGAACTGTGCACAAAGCAGCCGGCCTACCAAATAGAGGCGAGGCCACTGGCGCCCAATCTTCGAAGCCTCGAGTTCCGGCCGCTGGGCCTGCAGGCCGCGGCCGAGGCTGAAAATCGCAGCTGAATGACAATGGGCCAGGCCGGAAGGAAAACCCTGCATCACGTTTTGGAGACTATAAAAAGAGGACTCTAGGTCAGATGCAAGGGTTCCTCTTCTTGCCAAATCACACAACTTTTGGAGATCAAGATTGGAGACCTTTTCTTACTAATTTCTTGTTCTTGTTTTACTTTCTTTACAGTTTATGTTGGATATTAATTTAGTTCTTGTCATGTCTATCGCTAGGAACAAAATCAATCTAGGGCTTTCCATGTCAATTCACTTGAAACTTATCTTTATGAATTAATGCATGTTTTTGGTTCTTCTTGTTGTTATTGAGATTTATTCAATATTTGTTTTGATTGCTTGGTAATTACTTGATCACTAATTATCATAATCCTTATGATTTCTAACCGAAAGCCGAAAGGGGAGGTTGTGAATATGTTGTAGTTGGATAAACATAGGTTAAATCGTGGACGAAAGTACCCCGATACTTGTGTAGTATTAATAGGTTATTGGTCTTAATCCTCCTTTATAGTCAATCTTATCACCGAAAGGAAGAAAGGTTCTATATTGGGGTTGAGTATTTATATAACCTTAACAGGAGTATAAAACGGCTTAGTTAACCTGCTATCTCAAAATAGAAGAAGAATCATAATTAATTGCATTAATAAGTAAGTTAAGCGGATAGTTGAGGAGATTTGAAAGCCCTATTTCCACCATTACTGAAGTAAAACAATGTAGTTTAATTAGCTTTCATAACTATAGTCATAAACAACATATCAATCATCGGTTACCAAATAGATACCATAGGATAGATAAGCGGTACTTGAACACTAATCCCTGAGGACGATAACTCGGTCTTCTAAGACTATATTACTTGACACAGACACGTGCACTTGCGTAAGTGTGTGCATAAATCGCGCATCAATAATCACTCCTTTGACTCTCAATGAACTAAAATAAAATAGATTTCATTTAGACAACCCAAAGTGTTATCAAGAGAATAGATATAACAATCTTTCATTTTAGAAACCTCAAGTACTATCAAGAGAGTAAATGTAACAATCTTTCATTTTTAGAAACCCCAAATACTATAGATAGAACAACTTTCACTTTAAGAACCCAAAGTACATTTAATAGAGTATATCACTAAGGATTAGGTTCCAATAGAACTCTATAGAGATCAAGTCAAGTATCGGTTAAGGATTAAAATCCACTCACTTTAGGAAATCAAATCAAGTATCAATAAAGATTAAAAATCCACTCACTTTATAAAAAATCAAATCATGCCAAAGAAGAAGGGATAGTTCACATACCTCATTGACGACTAACCAACACGACAAGTAGAATACGTCCCGAATAGGTACTTCAACCTTATCGGCTATTCCACACGCCAAGTAGAATATGCCACACGTAGTACTTCAACCTAAAATGACAATAGCACTTCTATCAACTTCAAGCTTTCAAGTGTAAGACTTATACCAAGTAATGGTCCTCTTATTCTATGGAAATTTGGGCAACACTTCCTTTGTTTCTACGTACTTTTCCACCTTTTCCAAGGCCCAAATACAACAACCAACAAGCTCCGACTAAGGGCATAATCAATACAACAACCAAAGGGGATTACACGCCTACTAGACGTGTAAAATTCTTCCCCACAATCATATCAAAACAGTCCACAATTAATCAATATTAAGGGTACAATGTGAAGCCTTTAACACCCTTATCCCTTAGGACTTTCATTAGTCATTTACTACATTAAACATGCAAGTTGGTGGCTGATTTTCCAGCATATATACACGTCCAAAACAGTCCCTAAAATGTCACAACGACGTCTTAACAGTTTTGGGCAGTTTTCGGCCAACAACAACTACAACAATCCGGTAACTCGTTCCTTAATCCATTTTATTCCAATACTTTTATAAGTCTCATAAACTTATCAACAACAATATTACTTCATTATAACATGCAATAGGTGATGTTAACAACAACAAAAATCAACGAATCCAATTGTCGCTCACAATGGCATAATCTCGGCCAACACCCAAAAATGGGACATGCACTTCTTACTTTTCATATCTCCTTAATACAAGTTCATCTACTAGTCATAACAATAAGTAATATCCAATTACTTCAAGAGGAAGAAGAGTTCTTACCCAAAATGTCCAAAACGCCGAGAGCAAGGTCACAAGGGTATTAGCACGCAGTTTTCGTTTCGCTCCACTTCTTCAAGTTCCAATCACATACAAGCATCCACCACAAGCTTATAACCAACTTCACTTCACGTTTCGCTTCCAAAAGTCGACGAACAAGCCTAGGATTTCACCCTCATTTTCGGCCAAAGGAGATTATTGGTGTGTTATCTTGGCTTAACACTTGGTTAGGAACCTTAATCTTGTATTAGTAAACTAACTTGGAAGGTTTAAGAATTTTTGGTCTTCAAAATGGCCCTTGGCCGAGAGCACAAGAGAGGAGAGGGGTATATTTTCATGAAATAATTCTAAGTGTTCAACAAGTCTTGCACACTCTATGTATATATAATATATCCCAATTGATGGATTCATGACAAGTGTATGGACAAGTGGAGGGGGTCCCACATGCCCACTTGTCCTCAAAATATCTATAAAGTTGTCATTTTGTCAAGACGAGTGGGGGTGACGCGTGTCACCCTCCTATTGGTCCAAAATTATTTCTTCACAAAAACAATCTATACTTGGCCAAAATATCTCAAAATCTCGTGGGCCCCATAAAATCGTAAAATTTCCTGTTGGCCCCACATGACCAAATCCGAGACTTAAAAATCCAAAACTTCAATATACTATAATAATTCCATATACAAAATTTGAGAATCAAATTCCAAGTCGTTAACTTTTTCCTTTACAAAATTCATATCTTAAATCCTTAATCACGTTCTCAATTAGTAGCCCTGGTATTACGGGGTGTAACAGTGTCTTCCCCAATTTGTGGAGGGTCTTCGGTTAGGAAACGTGACATTCTCATAACCGTCAAGAAGAAGAACATCTTTTGCTGCCATCTTTTGAAATGCACACCCATGAACTTCTCGGGACGTTCATGGTGGAATCCGACGGGTGTTGGAGCAGTGGCGCTCCTTTGAACAGTAGCAAAGGCGTTTGGAACGCCTTGAACAGCAGTAGGATTGACACTTATTGTGCCAAAACCAGTGGTGTTGAAGGCATTAGGATTGTCTTGAGTAGTGGTGGTGAAGGCAGTGGGATTGCCTTGAGCATTGGTGGAATTTTCAGCGTTGAGTTGATCTTGTCCAGTCATGTTGTTGTTGAAACAACGAATATTATCTTAAGCTTGTGAGAGATTTGTGTAGTAACAAGGAAATGGAATGTAACAAAAACAACAAAGATGTTAGAAATCTGGAAATGAACAAAGTAAATGTCTTGTTGAGTCGATTGATTTTCAATCTATCCTTAAGATAATATTATCCCATATATTCCTTTCAACGGTGTAATGGCAACTTATCTCCCAAGATAAAATAGCAATAAAACAAGTGAGCAAAGGAGACTCAAGTGTTCGCTTAGGAAGAAAGATCTTTGAGTGTTTGGAGATTGAAAGAGAGGAAGACAATTTCTGAAATTGTTAAGTGTAAGGTGTGTTTTGCAAATGAGCCCAAGGCTCCATTTTATAGTGTGGAGAAGATGACCTTCCACATAGCCAATTAATGGCCAATAAATACCATGTAATAGCCTTGAATGTAGAGTTATAATTCAACCAAATAATGACTGAATTCATGAGCCAAATAATGGAGAATAATGTTCCAAAGTCAGCCCAAAAATCAGTTTTCGTTCTTCTCCAGCGGTCTGAAACGTCTATAGCGTCGCGGCCCTGCATGGTGGCGTCGCGGCGCCGAAACTTCAGAGAGTTACGTGCGTCGCCGGCACCACGGCATTTTTCCAGACTCGTTTCATCTTTTACACATTGTATACACGTCTTCCTTCATTTACCAACGTGAAGCCATTGTCATTTGGCCAATAACCATCTATTATCTTACGTCTCAAACAATTCGTATACGTACCAATATCTCTTCCATTAAGGAAATTACGATCTTTGGTACTTTATGTGCACGTGTGTGGAAACAATGTCTCCGACGTGCGGGCCCCAATTGTTCGAGTCATAATTAATAGGATTAACTTTATTTCACGTTTAATAAACAAATTTCCAACAAATATTAGGGCTAATAACTTTGGGACCAAATCAATTCTCTGCTATAAATAGAGATGTTTCCCTCATTGTATTTCATCCCTCAAGAGAAATAAAGAACTCTCTTCCCTTTCTGTACAATATTTTTATTCTATTTTGTTCTAGTTATATTATTTATAACACGTTATCAACACGAGATTCTAACCAATTGAGAATATTGAAACATCATATTTCCACGCCTGTTCACAATTGTTCTGCATGTATGATTTGTTTTATTAAAGACTTGTGTAGGTTTATAAAGTATTGAAACACTTTTATAAAGTGTTAAATATTGCATCTTACAGTAATGATGGAAAAAGCTAATATGACCGATGACTAAAAAGGAAAATCTCTTTAATAACATGAGATTGCTTGGTAATTAAATTTTTCTGCGGAAGAGCGAAATAATCGAGAGGACATTATTAATATCATATATATAGCTGAATTTGCTTTTGAAGTAGCAATATCTTAAAAGATGTTCTAAGCAAGCTTAAGGTACGTTCTTATATATGCTTCGATTTGCTCCTAAAATAGCAATATCTTAAAGAAATTCTAAGTTATCATTACTTGATATGTTTAAGGCACGTTGAGATATGTTCCATTCCTGAAGAATGTGAACTTTTGATAAATGTTATAAGTACAGATCCATTCCCTGAAGTGAATGTGATGAATATTAAAATTTATAAAAACAGACGTGCTATTTATTGTAAAAATATCACGACCCACCTCCAGAAGAAGTAGGATAATTGAGAAATAATATTCTAAATATTTTATGTTTTGCTCCCGAAGTAGCAAATTTAGAATTTTGCTCTCGAAGTAGCAAACTCAGAAATCTGCTCCCGAAGTAGCAAATTTTTAAACTCTACTCCGAAAGTAGTAGAACTTTGAAAGTAGTAAAACTTTAAATTTACTCCTGAAGTGGTAAATCTTTGAACTTCACTTTCGAAGTAGTAGAACTTTAAAATTTACTCCTGGAGTAGTATAACTCTTAAATTTACTCCCGAAGTAGTAAAACTTTAAATTTACTCCTGAAGTGACAAATATTTGAACTTCACTTCCGAAGTAGTAGAACTTAAATATTTACTCCTGAAGTAGTAAAACGTTAAATATTACCCCCGAAGAGGTAAATTTTAAAATTTACTCCTATAGTATTTTTTTGTGCTTGAAAAATAAATTGTTCCACGTTGAGTAGCGTCGTCCACATACTCTCTTTTATTAAAAAAAACACATCAAAGGAAACAATAATGATTTATTTCAAATCTATGATATGATTCTTGTGGTGTGATAACGTACTGTTAGTGGACTAAAATTATTATCAGATAATGAATATGTAAATTGATTACAACAACACTACCAATTCTCATCAAATTAATACTATCATATTAACTTTTGGATATGTATGAAAAGTATTGTGTGCATACAAAACTTTTAAAATTTAAAAGGCAGCAAAATAGGAACTTTCGATCAGGAAGAGCTCAGGTAAGTTATTGTATCCTAATAGGACTTATCAATTTAGAGTTTCTTACCATATATTGTTATCTATTTTGACTAATATGGTTACATTACTTATTTGACATAGCTCTTGAAAACTTATCAGTTTAAGAATATGTTGTGTAACTGTACGTCTATTTGTTAAATTGTGTAGTAGATTATAATCATTAATATATTACTCCACTTAGTTTTCACTTTACTAATATTAAATGTGTATTAATTTTATTTTATGTATGCAATTCTGTTTAAAAATATCGATCTCTCATAGCAAATTTGGACTAAAAACCAGTTATGAATTTATCATTTGTAAGTGTCCATTCGTTTACTGTTTTCTTTCATGATATCAGAAATATCTAAGCAAAATTTATTTCATGACACCAGTAGTGTCTAACTATAATTTTTTTTATGATATCATCAATATCTAAGCAATATTTAGTTGTACAAAATTAACGATCAAGTGCTCCAGAAAAACTAACTATCTATCTAGAAGATCATGTCACCAATAGTGTCCAAACAATATGTGATTATGGAGAATAAAATAGAGGCTCCTGATGAGCTTATATATTATTGTGTCATTCGTTCTAGATTATAAAAAAGTGTTATGATCGAAGCACAAGTTGTAGTGAACCCGAAATTTACTAAAGTAAATGGCTATCACATTAAAGCTATAAATGATTGGATGACTAAATATCTACAAAATCATAGTGGGTAAGAAATATGTATTTGAAAGGTTACGCTCTTTATTCTCCAAATTGTATTACACAAATATAAGCATGATGAAATCACATGTCCCGATAAACCAGAAGTTTATTGTACAAAATAGAATTCATGTTATAGTAAATCAGAAGTTTACTAAAACGAATAGCACATGACATGGTAAACTTGAAATACTAGTACAAATAATTTTATCAATTGACGTGACAATTTTGATTGTCCTAATTTAAATTTGATGTGCTAAGTTTGTATTCGGAATATATTGAATAACTAGAAGATTCTTCAAGAATTAATTTGTTTGTTCTCATGATAAGTTGATTACACCAGCTAATATTGGGATTGAATCTCCTAAATTCTGAAAAATATAAAAGGTGAATAAGGGCCCGTTTACTTGTTATGTGATGTCTTAAATAGATGCATCGATAAGACGGTCACATGTGCGTTTATTGTCAACCCGCAGTTTGACATATGCAAAATTGATTGCTCAAAATAATTGAATTGAGAGCACAATTTTCAGATTATATAATCAAGATAATTCTTCTTGTTAATGTTGATTTATATTTAAGCTGGTTTAGCATTGAATGTCTCCGATAAATAGCTAAATCATTGTGAATGAGAACAAAGCTTCATGTGTTGATCTGAAATATGATATATTGCATACAACGACGTTTGTATGCTTTAGACTAATAAATTATGATAAATTCTCCCCTCATAATTGGTTCAAGGTCAAGAACCAAATATTTTCATATAACAGTTTTGTTGTGAGGTATATGATTAATGAATTTACCACAATGCACACAGATGAATTTTCCAAAGAAGGTGAAAATGTATGTTAATTTTTCTAACATAAGGGTAGAGAGAATAAACAGCTAAGAAATATATTGTGAATTATCACCAGTATTATCATCGTTCAAACGATAATTTAAGTCAAATGCTAGAAGCATTTGTTGTACCCAACTATTTCATATTCCAGCTGCAAGATGCTCATAAATGTCCCTAAAGAACATGATTTACAACATGTGTGAAGCAACAACAACAACAAAAATAACATACCCAGTGTAATCTCACATCGTGGGGTCTGGGGAGGGTAGAGTGTACATGGACCTTACCTCCACATTGTTTACCATGCGGGAAGCATGATAGACAAATCAGTTTCAAACGCAATAATCCTTGAAAAAGAAGATGAGCAAATGATCAAAATGATTATAATAAGTAGGCAATGTGCCCTTGAAGATCCTACGACATAACACTTCATAAAACCTCATACGAGGTTCAGGTACCTGAAAAAATAATGAAGTGATAAGATTTGAGTAAGTTGTGTCTAATAGCAAATCCATACAAAATGATATCTCGTCGACGATATATTTGATACAATATAATGCGCAATATTGTATAATATTATGAGGATCTGAAGTATACGTCTCTTAAAGCATATTGATGTAGGAATAATCCCCAAGTAAATATATCTTGGTAAATTTACTGGACATGTAGTCCTGACATGAGAAGATGTCATGTAAATTAATTACTAAATGAAAATTGTCTCAGTCTATATGGCTCACGTGATAAAATTATATGAATTTTTTTTTGAATGATTCAAAATGTCTGAGGCATATACAAGTTATTGAAAACCTTGTTTGTAATCCATAAATGGATTAAATGAACTAAGGTTGATGTACTGAAATCACCTTAATAAATATTTATTGATGAAGGGTACAAATATGACTATGTTTAACATCTTCCCTTTATGATATTCAAAATCTTTCATAAGATTGTGCAAGTTGCTGACTTTAATGTGATTGGAGATTTTGAAGAATTTTCGAAAAACATTAGACTACCTGCTAAAAGAAGTTGAAATGAGAAAATTAGATTGGTCCTGAAGTTCCATATATTTGTTCAATTGATGCATTTATTTATCTTGCTATAACTATGGGCATGATATAATTTCTTTCTTACACGGAGATACTGAAATAAGATCAATTGCATATTATCGATTTGATGAGAGAATTTTTCCATAATTAGGGGGAGAGAATGATGAAATAAAAAGAAAAATTTTGTGGAAAAAATCATCATCGTCTCATCTTGATCTACGTGCTTCTATTAGTGAGCAAGAGGTTCAAAAGATTATTCACTTGCAGAAAATAGCAAATCAAATGTCAGACGTATTTATAGATTTGAAAAGAATTACCAAATCACATATCCCTGCAGAGAATGTCTCAATTCGGATTGATGTCCTTGTAGGACCATCTACTAGTGTCATAGCAAATAAGTCTAAAGCACGCCTGAAGCGTGATAGACCATTGAGTTCTAAGGATCAGAATCCTAGAAAAATAAAAATAAATTGTCAAGATGACACTAAGAAAGAATCTCATAAAGAAATGCAAGATTTGATCAATCCTGATATTCTTGAAGAAATCAATGAGCCAAAAATTCAAGAAAATGAAGAAATATCAATAAATCCTATTGATGTTAGGAGTAATTTGAACCGCTTGAAAATAAACGTGGTTTGAAATGTGACAAAATACACATAATCCTAATGAAGATAATGCACCTGCTCAATTGAAGGGAGGATTCATAAAAGGAGGTAGGACAAATCACATTTCAACAAAGTTATTCTTCACACGAGCTCCAAAAGAATGGTGATATCAACGGGCAGTAGATTTGTTCAAGTGATAATATGTCTTATTTTTTTCACTAAGTCTCTATCAACTGCAATTTTTGAGAAGATGATGCACAAGATTGGAATACGACTCAAACATTTGGACTAAAGTCTCTAAGGGGTTATACATGTTGTACTCTTTTTCCGTATAAGGTTTTGTCCCACTGGATTTTCCTTGTAAGGTTTTTAATGAGGCAATCAAAATGTGTATTATTAGAAATGTGTACTCTTTTTTCTTTACTAGAATTTTTTCCATTGAATTTTTTCTAGTAAGATTTTAATGAGACATATTATCTATCAAAATAGACATTCAAGAGGGAGTGTTATGGATATTATCATATATTGTGCATGTCTATCTTGAGGAGAAATATTAGGACTAATAACTTTGGGACCATGTCAATTCTCTCCTATAAATAGAGATGTTTCCCTCGTTGTATTTCATCTTTCAAGAGAAATAAAGAACTCTCTACCCTTTCTCCACAATATTTTTGTTCTAGTTTTGTTCTAGTTTTATTATTTTATAACATCACTACAATAATAATGTATATATGGCTATTAACTACATTGAAACTAAATATGAAAATGTACGTGGCTAAACATTATATTTAGCCACAATATTTTTATCCGTAGTATATCTTAGCTAAAAGTAATTAGCTACAAATTTTATAGGGTTGATTATTCAATAGGTCACTCAACTAATTTAAGTTGTGCAAGAAAGTTATTTTTCTTTATTTTGTGTCATTCTGTTTTTACATTTCACATACAAAGTCACTCACTGCATTACACTTATGTGTTACTTTCAGTCACTCAGTTGATGTGTGAATATTTTATTGTTGCCAAAATCACTATCTCTTAATTAAAAAAACGACCAATTTGACGAGAAAATGACAAAAATGATTAGGTTCAAGGCAGTGCCTAAAGTATGTTCGGAATATATTGGTTCTTTAAACTTGTCAAAGTACTGAGCACTTTTGATCTCCGTCAAATAGTTAACCAGCTTTATCTGTTACATTTGATGAGAACCACGGGAAAAAAGGCTTAATTCATAAACACCACGAAAATCTCATCAAGTCGTAAAAATGGTGACACAAAAAAATGTATAGACACAAAAAATAGACCAAAAGTAGCAAAAAATCATACCAGACTCTAAGAATTAGAGTAAAAATAGCAAAAAATATACCTCCAAATGTGAGTTTTCACTAAAATACTTTTCGTCCAAAGTTTTCGTTAAATTGTTAAATATTTGATGAAGACCAAATATACTCATTTCTTATAAACTTAAAACTATTCAAAACATACTTTAGGCACTATTTTGAACCTATCCTAGACATAACAGACCATTTTTATCATTTTCTCTCAATTTGACTAATAAACCCAAAACAAAAAATCCTGACCGCTAGTTTTATACCTTCATTCAGCCTTTAATTTTGAAAAGGGCGCCCAATAACCCTTTGATCATTTCTTGACATTTTTTTCAGCAAAATAATTGTAGGGTTTCGTTTGAATTTACAGTAAAAAATGGACCTTCGTCCCAGAAAGAAACAAATACAGTCTATTTCTGGCTTCACACAAACTGAGGTACTTTTCAATTTTGGAAAAATAAATTATGTTTTCCAAGTTTGGAATGTGAATTAAGTCGCGGTGATTCTATTTATGAAATCTCAAAGTGGTCATTCCCATTGATTGAATCCCAACGGATTTTGATATATGTCTTATTTGATCTCTATTTTGAATTATTTGTTATTGTTTTCGAGTTTTGGCTTTTAGGGTTGTTGGAAATTGGATTAAGATAGTATATATTTGTATGTGAAACTGAAATGTGGATTAAGTTGATATATTTCTTATTTTAATTTATTATTAATTGTCGAGGGTCTACCGAAAACCGTCTCTCTACCTCTCTCGAGGTAGATGTAAGGTTTGCGTATACTCTACTCTCTACAGATCTCACTTTGTGGGATTTCACTGGGTATGTTGTTGTTATTGTTGTTGTATTTATTATTAATTGTTTTCAAGTTTTGGCCTTTTGGGGTTGTTGGAAATTGTATTAATACGAGATAGCTAGGGTTGCAGTAGGTTAAAGTTCAGTGTAAAAATAGTCAAGCTGTGAATTATGATGAATGTTATGTGGATATAGATAAGGCGCCCATGGCTTAATGGATAAAGCGCTGGACTTCTAATCAATCGATTGTGGGTTTGAGTCACACTGGGCGTGTAAACACTACTCGTGGGATTACACTAGATATGTTGTTGTTATGTGGATATAGAGGATTTATATAAGTGAATCGAACTTGTTTGGAAATGATGTGTAGGTGATTGATTGATTTGATTTTGAATTTTGAACCCTTCTTACCAAGAGCTTCAATTTGTGCTTATTGAAATTGATTTTTTTTTCAATACACTTAGCTGGATTATATTTAGTTACAAGAGTTGGAATTTTGTTGTTGATGTGCTCTTTCACCATCCACACTGGATATGAGACACGGCCCAGACTCATAAGCCTAACGGGCTCATTGGGTCACATATTGTTGAATTTTGTGAATCACATCACGTAAAAGCTTAATGTATTTTTTTATAATCGTGGTGTCCGGGCTAGCTTACGCGCACCTCGACTAATTACAAAAGAGGATCTATTTGACGCTCAAATAGTTACATTCATGAGAGATAGTAACTATAATGTATATGAGAAGCCTGTCTTTGGTTCGACGGGTCAATTGAGCAAGTTGAGTCTGAGTTGAACTGGTCAAGGCAAGCCGAGTTAATAAACATATGACGATGAATCAATCTAAAATTCAATTGGGTCGAGATGAATTATCGATGAGTATTAACTCAACTTGATTAGCTTAATCTTGAACAAACGAAACGAGTTGCACTTTATATCTTAATACCCTAGAGTGCCAAATAGGTGGTCTAAGCCTTTTGTGTTGATCAAAATATCATGATTCAGTTCGTTCAAAACTATATTAAAATTTGATTCGGGGGTCTATCAGAAACAACCTCTCTACCTTCCCAAGATAGGGATAAGGTTTGCGTACACACTACCCTCCACAGACCCCACCTATCGGATTACATTGGGTTTGTTGTTGTTGTTGTATACACTACACAAAAAAATTAACCTTTTTCGGTGACCATTTTATTTTGAAAGTACAGTCGCTGCCTGCACCATGAACTTGAACAATTGGACTATCCCTTCTTTTGAGCCGTGAAATATGGAAGAGTGCACTTATTAGTATGGGAAATAAAGTTTCGGGAAAGACATTTATTCGATTCCCGGTGGTGCATATTTAGGATTTAAACTTTACAGTTTGAATTCGAAATTCTAACGCAAGTCATTTAATATATTGGATTTGAAATTTATTACACACCACCATTCTCAGACCTCACTTGTGGGATTACACTGGTATGTTGTTTTTGTTGTTTGAGCTAAAGTTACATGATTCAGGTGAATCTATATCTTCTGACTCCTAATTAACTCCTTTTTTGCAGTTGAAATTGAGTTAGCTAGACATTTAGGAGAAGATACAATATGCACCGCTGATCACTTCCTTGTATGATGTAATCTCCACCGCTAAATTCTTGGCACATGATTCCTTAAAAATCTCATGTGACCCCTTATTTATTTACTTCCCCACAACTAATTTCCATACAAATATCTCCCCCAAATTTAGGACAAGATGTTCAGACACCATCGTGTGTGATTACACCGGTATGTTGTTAGGACAAGATGTATGGTAAGTATTGTTGAAATGAAGAATTCACTTATGGTGAAAGATGCATTAGAGGTTGGTTAGTTGAGGTGGTTAAGAGTTTGTTATAGTTAGTTAACGTTGTTAAGAGTTTGTTATAGATTGTTAGAGATATTTTTTCTCCCTTTATTTTCTGTTTTCATCTGTATAAATAAATCCAAAATCAGAAAGTTCTCGCAAACCTCTCTTCTTCTTTTCTTCTACTATTCCGATAATCTCTCTGTTGCTTTGGCGATGAACTGATTTGCACATGCAAACCAGAATTGACTCAGATCGTGTCTTCTAGCATGGTATTAGAGTTCGAGCGAAGTGAATCGAGGGATTTTTTCTGATGGCATTGTAACGGAAAATCGAGGGATTCATTAGGCGAGTTCTTCTTCCCCAATTCTGCAATTCTGTTCATACAACATTGTAATTCTGCAATTCTGTTTTTTTATAGAGAATACATCGCTAGTTGTATCGATTAGTGCTGATGAGAGTTCGACTTCGAACATAGTCGATCATAACCATCCACTGTTAATGAGTGCTTCAGACACTCTTGGAGCAGTGGAGATACAATTAGTAGGTATGGTAAATTATACTCTATGGAATAGAGCTATGAACTCTTTTAACAAAAAATAAGAGTGGTTTCATTTATGGAACAGTCGATATACCTATGGTGCTAATCAATTGAAACAATGGGATCGGTGTAATGCAATGGTGATTTCATGGATCATGAGAAATGTGAAAAAGAATCTACTCAGTGACATATTATATTGATCCACTGCATGTGCAGTGTGGAAGGATTTGAAGGAGAGATTTGACAAAATCAACTTGTCTAGGGTATATCAACTAAAAAATGAGCTTGTTATGCTGCATCAAGGTGTTTCACCAGTTTTTAACTATTATTATAGGATGAAGGATATATGGGATGAGATCGATTCGATCATTCCTCCCCTACATGTGATTGTGATAGTCCTAGAGTATATATAGAACATTTAGCAAATCAGAGATTGTTAGATTTTTTTATGGGATTAAATGATGGTTATAATCAGGCTAGAAGTCATATTCTTCTAATGTCATCTACTCCTAGTGTCAATCAGGCATATGCAATGATTGCATAGGATGAGAGCCATAAATTGATTACTAGAAAATACGCATGGGTAGAGTTTGTTGAGTCAGTAGCTTTGTTTGGGAGATCATCTCAGAACAAGCAGAGAAAACCATATTCACACATGTTCTGTGTTTTTTGTCAAATGAAAGGGCATAATAGAGAAACATGATATAAACTGATGTATTGTGACTACTGTAAAAATAAAGGACATGTGAGGGATAATTGTTACGAAATTATAGGTTACCCTCCCGAGTTCAAATGGAAGAAGAAAGTCAATGTGGTTATGATTGGTTTTCCATCTGGAGAAAGTGATGAGGTACATCCACAAAATGGTAGTCAGCCAAACCAGAGATACATGGGAGGATTGAGGCAGTTGTCTCAGGAACAACATGATTAGCTCAATTTCATGTTAAAGTCATGCACACCAGACAAATATGAAAGAGTACTCACAATACTTAATCAGCAAAATGATGCTGGTGTATCTCTTAACAGTACACCAACACCTAAAGTACACATGGCAGGTAATCCTATATTTCATAAGACTAAGAAGACAAATTCTGATTGGATAGTTAATTCAGGAGCAACCAATCATATGGTGAGTGATAAGAACATGATTGAAAGAAATGATCTAGACAATGCAAGTTATGTGTAGTTGCCTACTGGTGAAACATCAGCAATTACACAGACAGGGAGTTGCAGATTAGAAGGAGGTGATATTATTGAACATGTGTTGTGTGTGCCAAGTTTCAAGTTTAACCTTCTCTCAGTTTCAAAGTTAACTAGGGAATTAAATTGTTGTGCAAAACTTTTCCCTGATTTCTTTGTTCTGCAAGATCTCTTCACTGGGAGGATGAAGGGGACTGGTAGAGATGTAGATGGCCTATACATGCTAGAATCAAGGAAGAACTACTTAAAGGCACAAGCACATTTGTCCAGAACATTCACAAAGGCTAAATTGGAGGCAGAACTCTGGCATAGAAGATTAGGACATGTTCCAATGAGTATGCTTAGAAAAATAAGTGGTTTTGGAGATAGATCTAGCTTTACAATAAGACATTATGATGTTTGTACTTTAGCTAGACAAACTAGGAAATCATCTCCTGATAGTACCAGTAAAACATATGTTTATTTTCAATTGTTGCACCTTGATGTATGGGGACCATACAAGGTGCCCACTTATAATGGCATGAGATATTTTCTTACAGTTGTAGATGATTGCACTAGATGGACTTGTGTATTTATGTTACATGTTAAGTCTGATGTAACAAATGTTCTTAAATATATACTTGTGGAATCAGAACATAATTTAATGTAAATGTTAAATGTGTGAGAACAGACAATGGCACAGAGTTTTTCAATAATATTTGTTCTGAACTATTTAGTCAGCTTAGGATCATACATCAAAGCTCTTGTTCATACACTCCACAATAGAATGGGGTGGTGGAAAGGAGGCACAGACATATCTTGAAGATTGTCAGGGCCATCAAATTCCAAGGATATCTACCATCAAGATTTTGGAGAGACTGTGTAGAAACAACAGTCTATGTGATCAATAAAATACCATCTGTTGTCATAGGGAATATATCACCTTATGAAAAGTTGTTTAAAAAGGCACATTCTTTGTCTCATATGAAGGTCATAGGGTGTTTATGTTGTGCTACTAATTTGGTCAAGAAAGACAAATTTAATACTATAGTTGTCAAAGCAATACTACTTGGGTATGCAGCCAAGAAAAAGGGATATAAGTTGTTTGACTTATCCAACAAGATTGTGTTTGTGAGCAGAGATGTGACTTTCCATGAAGATATATTTTCTTTTGAACATATTAAGGAAAATGGAGATTCATATAATAACTATTCTCCTGTTTCTAATGTACATGTTGATGCTGAGCAGGTAGTTGTAGAAAATGTTGTTGATTCTGGAATACTGGGAGTGCACAATAATATTGAACTGGAGATAGATCTTGTTGATAAGGGAAAAGCTGAAGATCTGTTACATACAGGGGGTGTGGTACTACCTCATGGTCATTCTGAGGTCATGACACAAAATTTGGCTGATACTCATGAACAACCAGAGACCAGAAGGTCAACTAGGGATAGAAGACCCTTTATTTGGATGAAGGATTTTGTACATCCAATAGCAGAGTGAAAGGTGTGTCAAAACTTGCTCATATCCATTAATAGATGTTAATTATGATGGTTTATCTGCATCGTATCAGAGTTTCATATCTAACATATCATAGGAATTGGAGCCACAATCATACTATGAAGTAGTTAAGGATAAAAGGTGGATAGAAGTCATGAAGGCAGAAATTCAAGTCTTGAAAGATAATAAGACATGGGAGGTGGTTGACTTGCCAATGAATAAAAAGGCCATAGGTTGCAAATGGGTGTATAAGATCAAGTACAAGGCTACAGGAGAAGTGGAAAGGTTTAAAGCAAGGCTTGTGGCAAAAGGGTTCAACCAAAAGAAAGGGATTGACTATCAAGATACATTTTCTCCTGTGGTGAAGACGGTGACAATAAGATCAGTCATTTATGTTGTTGCTGCTAAGGGGTGGATTGTGCATCAAATGGATGTGTTTAATGATTTTTCGCAATGAGATATTAATGAAGAGGTTTATATGAGTTTGCCACAAGGTTTCACACACAGACACGGGAAGGTCTGTAGGTTGCTTAAGTCATTGTATGGGCTCAAGAAAGCTTCAACGCAGTGGAATATCAAATTGACTACTGCTTTGATGTCTTCTGGATTCACACAAAACCATTTGGATTATTCACTACTCACAAAGAAGAATAGGGATAAGATAGTAGTAGTGTTGATTTATGTGGATGATCTAATCATAACTAAAAATGATGAAAAACTTATTGGAGAAACAAAAGTTATTCTACAACAACATTTTAAGATTAAAGATCTAGGGGAGTTGAGGTATTTTTTGGGGTTTGAATTTGCTAGAAACAAGAGTGGCATTGTGATGCACCAGAGGAAATATTCACTAGAACTTATAGCATATATGGGGTTAATGGGAGAAAACCCTGCTGGATCACCAATGGAATCAAATGTCAAGCTGACCTCTGCAGAGTTTGATCAACATTTCAACAGTACAGCAGCTGCTAAGGATGGTACTAAGAGTGTGATTGATGATCCTCTTTTGGAGGATTCAACTAGCTATCAGAGGCTCATTGGAAGACTGTTATATTTAACTAACACTAGATCAGACATAACGTTTGTAGTTCAATGCTTAAGCCAATTTATGCAAGAACCAAATATGTCATATGCTGGCAGCAGAAAGGGTAGTGAGGTATGTGAAACAGGCACCAGTCTTGGGCATTTTCATGCCTGCAAGAGATGTTAATATGTTATCTGCCTATTGTGATACTGACTGGGCTTCATGTCCCAATACTAGAAGATCAGTTACAGGTTATCTTGTGTTCTTTGGGTCCTTATCTCATGGAAGTCAAAAAAGCAGCAGACTATTTCTAAAAGCTCAGCAGAAGCTGAGTACAGAAGTTTGGCATCAGTTGTGGCTGAAACAGTTTGGCTTTCTGGCCTGTTTGCAGAGCTCAATGTGTGTATACAAATGCCTATTTCTGCATATTGTGATAGTAGGTCGGCTATTCAGATTGCAGCAAATCCAGTCTTTCATGAGCGAACAAAGCACATAGATATTGATTGTCACTTTATCCGGGAAAAGGTACAAGGATTAGTGTCTCCTCTTCATATTACTACTACAAAACAACTTGCAGATATGATGACTAAAGGGTTGTTACCAGAGCATCATACTTATCTATTATCCAAACTATGGTTGAAGAATCTATTCTTAGCACCTAGCTTGCAGGAGGGTGTTGAAATGAAGAATTCATTGATGGTGAAAGGTGCATTAGAGGTTGGTTAGTTGAAGTGGTTAAGAGTTTATTATATTTAGTTGAAGTGGCTGACTCTGCATCTATTGCCTTCATAAAGGTGATATCATAAAACCATATACCATAAATAAATAAAAACATAGAAGTTTCTATGTTTATTTTTTAGTTTATGTTTTTTTGATGAAGTAAAATATTATTAAACAAAAAGGGCATTAACTAGCCCGTATACAAGAAGTATACTTAAAAGTAGAAAACCTTACAGAAATACATAATTTTCTAAGAATGCACCCAATCATTTATACAAAAAGAAACCTAAACATTTTAGTTTATGTTATTTGATGTTATGAATCACTTTGATGAAGTCAAAAAATGCAGAATCAACTATAAAATGCGAGGAAGCTAGAACCGTATAGATAATAATTAACTTTATACGCACTTCTAGAATGGATATTCTAAGGAGAAATGTTGCTAGTATTTGAATGATTTTTGGAACCTAGGAAAGATCAAGTTTATCCCTCAACACTAAAAAAAAGGGCAACCTGGTGCACTAAGCTCCTGCTATGCGTGGGTTGTCCTGCCATATCTATATCCGACATTTTCGTGGGCCAGGCCTCCTCCGGCTTCCAATTGCCAACTCGGTGTCCTAGGGTATCGTCCACAGCATGCGTTTGCGACTCAGGCACTGTCCTCGGTTGAATATGCACCCACAGACATTGAACAAGCCATGCACAACAAGAGTTTTAAGTGTTCCGAATAAGTCTTGGTATATGGGCAACATCACACATGACGACATTTCAAGGTAATCTCTCATCTTATTTTAATATGAGCAATAATAAAAATATTGTTATCGACAGTGGGCAGGAGATTCCAATTCGTGGTATTTATCAGGTACAACTTAAAACTCCTCACCCACCCTTATACATAAAAAATGTCTTACATGCACCAAAACTTATTAAAAACTTGATATATGTTTGACGTTTTACCATTGACAATAATATTTCTGTGAATTTTGATCTATTTGGCTTTTCTGTGAAGGATTTTCAGACGGGGATGCCAATTATGAGATGCAATAACACGGGGGACTTGTATCTCGTCACCTCTGTTTCCAAACATAGCATGACCAAACCATCTACATTTGCTGTCATTTCTCCTTCTATATGGCACAGTCGGCTGGGACACCCAGGAGCCCATATTTTTAATAAACTTAGGAAGAATAATTTATTTGATTGTAACGAAATTTCGGACTCTTTTGTTTGTCAAATTTGTGTGCTTGGTAAACATATTAAACTTCCTTTTGCATCCTCTATTTCTTCTACTTTTATGTCTTTTGATCTTGTGCATTGTGATTTGTGGACGTCTCTTGTTTTGGGTTCTACAGGTCATAAATATTATTTGCTCATCCTGGATGATTATTCAATTTTTTTGTGGACATTTCCCTTAGGATATAAATCACAAACCTACACCATTTTTAAACAATTTAGTGTTTTTATCAAAACCCGATTTGACAAAACAATTAAATGTTTTCAATGTGACGGAGGGGGATTCATTAATGCCCAATTTAATGATTTTTGTCACCAAAATGGGATGTCAATACGTCTTTTAATGTCCACATACATCACCACAAAATGGAAAAGCTGAAAGAAAAATATGAATAATTAACAATATGATTCACTCTATTCTTGTGCATTCTTCCACACCACCAAGTTTTGGCACCATGCACTTCAAATGGCCACATATCTTTTAAATATTCTTCCTAGTAAATTGTTATCTAATGTGTCTCTCACACAAATGGTTTATCATCTTCTTCCGTCTTTTCAACATTTGAAGGTGTTTTTGTTATCCTTTGTTTCCATCAACTACCATTCACAAGTTGTAGGCTCGTTTAACTCCTTGTGTGTTTTTGGGATACCCACAAAATCATAGGGGCTATAAATGTTATGATTGGACAAATGGAAAAATAATTATCTCTCGTCATGTGATTTTTGATGAGTCTACATTCCCATTTGCTAAGTCTCATGTGACATCCTCACCTTCTTATGATTTTTTGGATAACGGAATACATCACATTTTATACCACCATCTTAATAACCAAACACATGTGGAACCACAAAATGACCAAAATGTTTCAGCCTATCCACAAAATGAGACTGGACCAGAGACCACAGCCTTGTCGCTAGGGGTCTCGGTGCAGTCCCATTCTCGTGGCTGGCAGATTCAAGTGGGGGAGGCCACTGCTCTCTTACCCACATCTGCAAACCAGCCCACTACCGAATCCCAACCAAACACTATTCAAAGAACACCCCCTCGACCCATTACCAGTACCATACAGTTTCGGATCATTGAAATTCGTACAATGCACGATATTTTTAAGCCCAAACATCAGTTTAACCTTCTATCCACAGAACAACTTTCACCTATAACGAAAAATTAATATGTGATTTTCCCCATAATTATCGTGCTTATAAGTCCTGATAAATGTTAGTAGTACTTCGAAGTATAATAGTGGAAATAAAATTTATAGTGGCAGTAGCTGCATTAAATAAAAAAGACTTTATATAAAAATGGAAATTAAAAGAAAAAGAACGAATGCAATAAATTATCGGAGTGCTATAATGGTTGTTTTTCATTTATACTATAGTAGTCGTACTCACTTCGTCCATTTTTATTTGTCAAGTAATGACTTGGCACGTTAGTTAAGGATTAAAAATAAAATGATAATTTTATTATATCACTCTTAATTATTACCAAGTTATCTAATAATTGAAATTAATTAAAAATATTTTAAAAGTTGTACAACCACTAACAATTCTTTCAAGTGTCCAACCCAATATAAGAGTAAAATTGAAACAAAATAATGATAATTTATCTCTTAGTTTTCCAAAAAAATGAAGAATTATTTTTAGTATACATGATAAATAAAAATGGACTGACGGAGTAATTATTATCATCTAATGGCATGACGAACTTCAATGCATGGGAAAATGTACATTACAGGTGAGATACTTGTCGAAGTTATTACTGAAAATTTGAGATGGTATCTTTGGCTGATTGACTGTAATTGTTAGCTAAGATAGGCAAAGGCCAAAGGGGGTAAGCTAGATGCAGGGAATGGTCCATGTGAAGTAGCTGTAGAAAGCATTTGGCTGGTTGCTGAATCTCTACTATTTTTATTTTATTTTTTGATAATTCAGTGCCTGGCGCCGCTTAATATCGCTCATCCGCTGCAAAATCACGATACTAGGCTCTGGAGGCGATGGAACCGTCTTTAGCCGCCACCTCGAGTAAATCGCGAGATGTGCACCGCGTTCGTGTCGATCATTCTGCAACGGATCAATCTTCTGGTCGACCCTGCGAGGACTTGCGGAGAATCAAACCCACACTGCAACATGTCCGCGCGGTTAAGCTACCAGGCTTTAATACGAGGCATATGTCCCGGAAAACGTATCCGCCGAGAATCGAACTTGTGACCCTAAGGCCACAAATTTGACTAATGGTCACTAGGCCACTATCAGCGGATGAATCTATACTAATTTAATTGCATGGTTTTTGTGGACTATTCATAATTGTAACATTTGAGTTGTATACATTAACAATATAAAACAATTTTACATTACCAAAGTAATTTGATCGGCTAGAACAAGTTATTAGCCTTTAAGTTATATATACAATAGCGTATTGTTAGTAGTTAGTACACAAAATTTAAACATATATGTACAACTTGGATACCAAGAAATTCTGATGAAGTACATTAGGCTCAAATTTCTCTTTAGTCTTTTTGCCAGTACCAGTGAAACATAAGCATTCGATTAATATCTGTGTGTGTTTTCACATCCTTTACTTTTTCCTCTTTATTTGGTGATTAATTTTTCCATGATAAAAGCTGATACACTCACCTGAAATTCAGGAAAAGGCTACTACTTATTTGGCCCAAATTGATGACATGGATTAAACTAGTTGTGATTCGATTTCCGACAAGTCTTTCTGAATTTATCGGAAAAACGTTGGGGTTTAGGTTTTATTTTTTTCCGTCTACTCCGGGAACCCATATGTGGATTTATTAGAATGATATCTATTGATTCTTGTTTTTCTTCACAATTGTGGGAGTAGGAAATATTGTAAAATTACTTTTGTCTTTCATAATTTTAAAAATAGATTGACGTCATTATTTCATGATCTATATTTCGTTATAATACCAGAAGATCTGTTTTTATCCACATATTTCTTCAATGACAATGGTAGTTTATTTAGTTAATCGAAATCAATTTTATAGTCGAAGCTAAGCAGAAGAAAGTTCATGTTTTAACTAAAAAGTCAAAATACATAAATATCAAGTTCACGCTCTAACTAATTTGAGATCTCCCCCCTACAGATTTAAAACGTGAATTTAGTGTCTCCGTAAGATTTGATGTGGCACAAAATATAAAAATAATTATTAAATAGGCGGTTTTGTTCAAAATTACAACAAAAAAAATAAAGAAATTAATTTAAGTGTCGAAAAATACCCAGGTATCCATAATGGTGATTGGTGCTTCTCTACATTTAAGGGACAGAATCAAATTAATACAGACAGTGCCAGATGTAATTAGCGCGAAAGAAAATTGCTGCTTCTGAGAAAAAAGTACAGATGTGGGGGTGGCTGACTTTAAAGTAAACCTGTCAACCGGTCCGGGTTGACCCGGTAGTTTAATCGGACCGGACCGGCCCGGTAATGGCATACCGGGTTGGGGGTTGGATCGGCCCCCAACCCCAACCCGCACGGGTTATGAAAAAACCCGATAAGGCCCGGACCGGTTAGGCCCGGTAACGGAAAACCGGTTCCATTACCGGTTAACCGGTCCGGACCGGACCGGTTACAAAAAAAAAATTAAAACATTTTTCCCAAACGGTATTGTTACCGTTGGGCTTGGGAGGGGGGCGAGTCCTTGCCAGCGGTCATTTCAAGATTGCATTTATTTATTTTTATTTTTTTTGTTTTGTTTATCTTTTTATTTTAATTACATTTTTACCCTTTAAAAAATCTATAAATTCTCTACATTTTCTTCATTTTTATCACACAACATTTCTCTCAATTCTCTTATTCTCAATTTCTCATACTCTCTTAATCATCTTTATTATCAATTTTCAAGTTATTATTATTATTAGTTTTCAAATTCAAAGTAGCAAGACTTCGAGCTTCGAGTTTCAATTGAATTCTGAATCCCGAAGTTTGGTACACTCGTTTCATTCTCTAATTATTTTATTAAATTGTCATATTTATTTGTTGATTATTTAAATATTTTATAATGTCTTTACTAAGGGGAATTGCGTCGGGACTGCGCCGTAAATCTAGTTCAATGGGTAAAAAATTTGTAGGTTCTTCATCATCTAATCAAAATATAGATTATGATCAAATGCAAAAAGATTTTGGAATAGAAGATAATGAATATGATAACGCTCATTAGATGATATTGATGAACTTGAAGAACAAGAACAAGAACCTCCTACAACTACTAGTGTTCCTTCTGTCAATGTTAGTACTGCTAGTGGTAGTCGTAGTCGTAGACCTCCTTTACCAGGACCAGTAGCAAGAAAAAAAGGAGTCAAGTGTGGCTCTTTTATGATAAAGTTGTGGGTACTGATAGAGTTAAATGTAATATTTGTGGGAGAACTTATAAACATAAGGCGGGGTGGTGGCGGGGACGGACACTATAGGTAGACATATAAAACACGATCATACGGCCTGATGGGATCTGTCTCGATTTAGAACCGGTCAACAACGACTTAATCCATTATCGGGGTTGGCTAAACGATCCAAAAAGACCGCATTGAATTAGCAAAAATGATTGTCGGAGGTTGTTTACCTTTTTCTTTTGCTTCTTCTTCATATTTAATTACATATATTCAAATAGTATATAATCCTTTTTTTAAAGGTGTTCCTCGTAGTACTACTAGAGCCGATATTTTTAGACTTCATAATGATTATGTTATTTTCTTACAATATTTGTTTGTTAACCTTCCATGCCATGTTAGTTTTACTTGGACATTGGACATGCGTTGAAGCAGTTATGATTATTTAACAATTACTTGTCATTGGATTGATGAAAATTTTAGAATGGAAAAACGTATTATTGCTTTTGCGTATGACGAGGATCAAAGTCATACTGGAAAATATATAAGCGAAACTATTTGTTTTTATGCCCAAAAATATAATCTTTATAATAAAATACTTTGTGTATCATTCGATAATGCATCTAATAATACTGCTGATGTAGATCTTTTAAAAGCGGAAGTACAACCACCATTTCCTGATATATTTCATGTTCGTTGTGCTTGTCATATTTATAATTTAATTGTTAAAAGTGGTCTTGATTTATTTTCACCTGAAATAAAACTTGTCAAAAGAGTTGTTGGAGTTATTCAGGGTAATAATAGAAAAAATAGAATTATAGAATTTAAAGAAAAATGTAAACAATTTAATTTGAGACCTAAATTCATGCCAGAAGAGATTATTACACGGTGGAATTATACTTATTTATTTTTAAAAGAATGTTATAAGTATAAAGACCCATAACACATGTTGCAAATGCGCATTGTAAGAACGTGATGTATATGTTAGCAAGCGAACATTGGAAATCAATTGGTGAACTTTTAAAAATTTACGTAAATTTTACCGCAATCGTTGAATTTTCGAGGATCTTATTACCCAACAATTTGTAATGCTTTAGCTCATATAATGAAATTTCATATTTACTTTATGGTTTAAAATCAAATGTGAAATATAAAGATGCGATTCTGATTATGTTTGAAAAGTTTAAAAATATTTTTTCCTATTCCCGATGTTTATTGTATTGATGCGATCTTAAATCCTTCTATTAAAAAGTAGATTGTCATAATTTAATATTTAGTTTATATACTTATATGGAAATAGGTCAAATAGAAACTCCATCTTCATTTGATTGCATAAGTAAACTTGATACTAATTTAACTACATTATATGAATATTATGCTACATTACATGATAACACCAACTCTGCTACTAATATTCCTTCTAGTTACGGTTACGTGTCTACACTGCGAGTTGATGATGATGACGATGAAGAAGAATCTTTAGACATATGGAGCACTTTTATAACACAACCAACCTGGCCGATCTTGCGATGAGATGCAATTTTATTTGCAAAAGCAATAGCCGAAGAAAATTTTGACCCTTTACAATGGTGGCGGGATAACAAAAGGCAATTCGGTGTAGCGATGGCGGGATGTTCTTAATGTCGATCACAACGATGGCTTCGAAAGTGCATTTAGCCAAGCACGAGATCAAATAGGAGACACGCGTCACTCATTGGGTGGAAGCACATTAGAAGTGTTAGTGCAGCAAGGGATTGGATCAGATCAGAGAAGAAATCAAGGATGTGGAGACGTTAATTCTCCGAAAGATGAAGAAATAGGCAATATTTTGGAAGGCGGGAGCGGAGGCGGGACTGGAATTAATACTCCAGATTTAGAGGCTATGGAGCATAACCAATTCAATCAACCTATAGATTACGAAGAACTTGCAAGAAGGATGCATAATATGTAAATATGCATATGTACTCTTATCATCTTATGTACTCTTATTAACGTTATGAAGGAGACATTATTATTACTTCATTAGTTCATTATGTACTCTTATTAACGTTATGAAAGTTCAAAAGTTTACATCTTATCATTAATTTTAATTTTACTATCTATTTAGTTGTTAATCTGTTATTACTTATTTGTTAACTTATAAGTTATATCTACTAATCTAATAAATTAATAAAAGTATAATTACAAATTTACAATATAAAGTTATAAACTATAAAGTATAAAGTTATAAACTATAAAATAAAAAGTTAACTTTAAAGTTTCAATTTTAATATATACAACTAAATTATATATTATATTATTATATTACATATTTAAATTGAATTTAGTTTATATTATAGAAAATAAATACTAGAAATAAAAAAATAAAAAATAAAAATAGAAACCGTACCGGTAGGACCGATTCTGACCCGGAACCGCATGGGCCAACCGAATCGTGCGAACCGGACCGGTTGGCGTGAGTCCGGTGAAGCCGGAACCGTCCGAGCAAGTTAAACCGATGAGCTCTGCGGTCCGGACCGGTTCAGCCTGTTAAACACCTATACTTTAAAGTGATGGTCGGTGCAAAGTTTGGGTGCGGGATATGATGGGGTGGGTGGGGGTGAATTAGTGATGAAGAAGGTTAATTATTAGAGGGTTTAATGATTAATTAAAGATTAATTAGTGTAAAATATAATTAATAAAAGAGGATCAATAAATAAAGAAAAAGAACACAAATTCAAACATGCCGCTTAGGTGGCACCGATATAGCGCGCGATTGTAAATCACCCGATACTATGAGAGTGAGTGTTACGGGTCTCAAGGTATAACTAAATTCACATTTTAAATATGTAGGGTAATCGGTCGTCCGATTAGTTGAAATATGAATTCGACTTTTCAGATGTAGTTCAGAATGCAACTTATGTATTTTGCAAACTAAAAACGGTAGTAACCATAGATTTGTGAACATTTTATTCTCTATTTTCAGCTTCCCATAAAGGATGAATGTCAAATGTCAAGACTTGAAGTATCCAGAATATGAACCTTGAGGTGGCAAATTTAACCAATGAAATCATAACCCGTCTAATTCATTCAAGTTTGGATTAGTTAACCCGCTCATTTGTTAGTTCAACTCATTTCAATTCCTCAAAATTTGGATTGATATCTAGCCCAAATTGATTCAAGAAATCTCAAATATGTTCAAAAAAAAATTGATATATATATATATCGCCATAAGTAAAAAAAAAAAAAAAAATAGGTACTAAAAAATTATTAAAAAAAATAAGACAATTAAAAATTAGTAAGAATGGGGGGTTGAATTTTGACCGGCTTTTTAGTCCAATTCATTGCAGCCCAAGCAACATTTGAATCGGGTCAATAACCCATTCACTTATTAACTCAACTCATTTTGACCCGTCCAAATTCAATCGATCCGCTCATTTGCCAGCCCTATATAAACCACATGGGGAGCTTGCTTATGTTAAACAAATAAAGAATATTAACCTTTTCAGATACAATAAGTTTAAAGAACAGAGTACAGTAACATTTTGTACATAAGTTTTACACTTTTACAACAATACTTTTGACAAATGACATATACTAATATGAGCACTAATTTTGTAAGTTAAACCCAACATATTTAATAATTATTTCAATTAAATATCAGTCTTAAAAGAATAGGCTTATATATTTGACTACTTTCTGACAACACATCTGCTTGTCTTAAATAAGAAAGTGTTCCACTAGAATAGAATGCGTAAATGCAAGAAACTACAATGAAATCGCTTATCTTGATATCTCAATTGAAGCATCTATTATTTTAAACTGACTTCTCTAGTCGAAATAACTATAAGCATTAACGACCATAGTTGAAATAATAACAAAATAAATAAAGAGAAAAAGGAAATGAGGAACAAGGGCATAAGAAAATGTCTATCTCAGACTTCCTTCCACATTGCCCTTTCAATTGTATATGCGCATAATAAACTGGGATAAGCACCAGCGGATCAAGGGTCAAACTCGTAAAAACAAGGAAAGAAACATGTGGAAAATAATTCTATCATTTTCTTCGCACTTTCAAACTTGAACTTTTTTCCAACTATTTACATCATATGGAGCGTTCATTTGTTCCGTTAGGATTAGCAAGAACTTGATACACCGAAAGCGGCTATAATGCATGAGGAAGATTGATATTCTTATCTCCAACAAGAGATTCTTCACCATGGCTGCAGAAAATTCACTGAAGCTAGTAAACAATCATCTCATATATTGTGAATTAGATCACCGGTAGAACATAAATTCACTTAAGAGGGAGGGGGATTTATGAGAGATTGTACCTGAGGTAGCTCAAAGCTGACATCCTGTATAGGCAGGTGAATACTAAAATGTGCAATCCAATGGTGTAAAAAAATACAAATGTCCGAGCATATCTGCAACAGCAATTATCGCTTCAGTTTATTACATATAGGGAGTTGATTGAAGACCATATAACATTTCTAAAAGATATCGGGTTAGAGAGAGAGAGAGAGAGAGAGAGCTCCTTACAGTTTTAAAACCCATGAAGGGAAAGAAGTTCAAGACGGCCAATCAAAAGAGTAGTTGACAGGCTCATATAAATGTTGGTTTTAAAGTGTGTAACTGTCACTTAAAGATAAATATTGTACATCATATTTCTGCTAACCTGAGGACCCCCTCAATTTTAAAGATAGTTTTTTTTATAGGTACGAGACTTCAAATGTTTAATCCTGCTGTGCTGGATAAACCGGCACCTACAATGACAAAATTGTCCAAAACATCTACTGATTGCAGCGTACTGAAACTAGCTACTGTTTTAAAGACTTGAAATGCATGAGCTAACAAACATATGGTCACAACTTATGAATCTATGCTGAGAAATAATAAACCGCAAGAAACACAAGATCTAGGTAGATTCCATACCATCCTAGCTACCTCAGTTGAGATATAGTTTGATCATCTCTATCAAAGAAAATGCAACTCACCTGTCTTCATCTCCAGGCTTAGCACTACACTTTTATGTGGTTCATAGTTAATCAGATATAGAAGCACAGTTTCTAAGGTGTTCTGAGGTCCAAACTAAGAACCAAGATGAAGGCTGTTACATCTTTCTGATATCATCGTTTCAAGCAGTAATTTCTCTTATTTTTTTCCTTGTACTAGCTGTTAAGTAACAATAGCTAAGTTTTCTACATACGATGTGTGGGCTCATGTGAAAAAGGACTGAAGAAGGCCTTGCATGTAAGTCAGGAAATTCCTCTAATCCTCGCTCAAAACAAGCTACTCATAGAACAAGTTGACAATCAGCATGATTGGTAAAGGAAATAAAGACACCCAGACAAAGCATTGCATCAGTGAGATTAGTCATAAATTATCATGGAATGAAAGTAACACAATTCAGACTTGAATACGTAAATAATGTCAAGCTGAAAAAGAAACCATGATGAATGAATCTTACTTGTTACCAAGAAGAAAACGGCCACTACTGAGAGTAATCTTGTCCCTCAGACCTAATTCTTTGTATCTTTGATCTCTTTCCTATTATAGGGGGAAAAATTGGTCATATGAGGATCCGTTACATCTAATAACATCAGTAGACAAGGAGAAGCATATGTCGCAATTTACAGAACTATCTAATCCCACTGTTGAAGTAACTATGGAGAAATTCAATTAAGGATGCGGCAGAAGAGCAGGAACCTTCTTTGAGAATGCCGCAAATGGATTTATATCATCCTCATACATCTTCTTGTATTTGGATTCCACATCGGAGCTAACACCACTTTCTAAATCTTCTACATACTGAGAACCAGAGGGGGGAGTTAGAGAAAAAAAATTGAGCAGACATTTAATCAACAATAGAGCCTGATTGGCCCACCTTTTTTGATCCTCTTGAAATCACTCTCTCAGAATTATAATCCTGAACGTAACGAATCTTTCCATAAAGCTTGACATTATCTGCTTTTGTTTTATCAAGTTCTGAGGTCAGTGCCCCTATCTTCTCCTTCAGCTGTCTAGTTTCCTAGAGAGATCAACAATTCAAGAATCACAGATCTTGTCAGTAAAAAGACAGGTAAAAGTAGGTCTTACTGAAGGTAGGTAGAAAGATAGAGAAACCATTTTAAAAGTGCAATGGAAAAACCTCTTCAGTCTCCCGCAAACGGGCACGGAAACGGTCTCTTTGGTTGCAGATCACCTTAAGCATAGAGCTTTGATCTTGGTCTGAGGAAACATGCCTCTGCTCTGCGTTCTATTTCAAAGGATATCTCTTATTAGAAAACTCACTTCCAAAAAGATCACAGACAAGGATGTTTCTGGAACATCAAATATACAAACTGGAGGCACAGTGCTACTGAGAATTTAATTCTAAATGCAATGATTACTTATCTATTATCTGTATCTATTAATCTTTTGTGTGTGTGTGTGGGTGGGTGGGTGGGGGCGGGGCGGTGGGGATTAAGAAACTGACCCAGCACCAAGACTGTGCTTGTGACTACAAATCTATGAACATATGCAGACTTTACAAGAAGTGAATTTACAAAATCCATCAGAGCATTCACTTCATACACATTTTTCAATTGACACCACAAAGCTAGTATATTCAAACACTTGTACTTCAGTCTAAATTATATGTATCCAATATGCTTTCCTCACCAATTTTACTTGTTAAAACAAAGTACGCCATTTATGTTTTAGAGCAGTTTTTCCATGACTTACTTGTACACCAGGGTTCTGAGATAATGCACCGTTTCTTTTCTTCTTTTTTTACTTTTCAAAAAGCCATCATTTACTCATAAAAATAACTTTACACCAAGGGGAATATACGTTTTGTCCTACAACTTTACAATCACAGCACTAAGGAGCTCAAAACATAGGAAACTCTTCCGTATAACATGCTGCTGTATGCTTCAAAAAAAAGAGATTCAAGACATTTTCATTTCAGAATATGAGCAGTTGTTTCTTCTTTTTCAGGAAATCTTTCTCTCATTCCATACTATCCAATCAGTGAACAGAAGAATCAACTATGCCACAAAACATAGTCCGGCATAATCCTTTCAGGTTTAGGAACTTAGTCCATAACTTGAAACCCATGTCACATGTAGAATGAGGTCGTTTTTTGTTTCTTCCGTCTCATAGCACAAAAGCATCTTTTCCATATATCTCTTTTCTCATAGATTCATGCCTCTTTCTGAACTCTTTCCAGTGTAGAGTCTCTCCCAAGGCTGCCTAACAGCCAAAGAAAGAAACTTGCTGAGGGAGCAAGTTTTTCATATGGCTTCCCTCAGAAACTGATGATATTGCTTCTCCATTCCATCATATTGAGTAATGATTCACTGTGTAAGAGTGATCTTATGGCCTATCCAGATTAGGGAGTCCGGAATTCTGACAACACTTCATGGCCATTGACTCATTGGCCAATAGGGAATTAACACAATTAACCTCCCAATCGTTAAAATGCTGAGATGATTTTTGAAGTTTATTGAATATCATGCAATCTTCTGGAACGACGTCATATGCTGTCCCCGAGAAAAGGAGGGTTAATGCCTAACTCCACAAAGGAGTCTATTAACAAAGACATGGCAGATGTAATGATAGGACTGTCAGAATTTTAAGATTTATGTCACAAACCATATTTCTCAATGTCCCCTGCCATTTTATAGCAATGTCTGGGGATGGTTTAATATGCAGTTAACTTCTTAATGTAAGAATCCACTGTCAATGTATTGGAAGAGAGACTAGGTGTTCAAACACTAGCAGACATGATGAACTACAATTAGGCCAAGTTATGGCATCCCAAGTTCTCAGGTAAACTGCAAAGATATGCCGACGCCCGCATATTGACGATTTGTATGAGCTACTGATATTGAGCTCGATCCCATTTAAGCGAGTTCTGTTTTATTCCTTTTTCTTCAAGATCTTCTAGTAGTTTGCCTTGTCATAATTTTATAAACAATTCATGTGATTCAGCTGGATTATTCTGTTGTAATGTCAATCCCTTGAAGGGTTTTATTACCATCCGCTTCAGCAACTTACCATGTTTTGACAGGATCCACTCAACTACCATTGAATCTGTATAAGACTGAAGGTCTGCCAACGACTTATATGTGAGTCTCTTCCTTGAATGATGGAAAAGAAGTGATTTTGTTCAATCACAAAAGTTAGACTTCGGACAATGTTAGACCAAAAATGTTGATCCAAAACGCAGCATTTTCTCATATCATTGTTCCCTCTTTTAATTGCTCCATTGGCAGGCCATAATAAAAATTCCCTAGGCTGAAGGATAGCATGGAGAAGCACCATCTGCTAAACTGTAATTTTCGACCACCAAAAATATTCGAAACATTGGAATCTTCAGCAACAAAGGATAAAGATGTTATGAAAAAGAAAGATTGGCAATATGCAGGAGCAACGGCGCACGTCCAAGTTCCAACAATCTAAGTCAACAACCTCTTTTATAAGGAGGAGGCAGAAACATAACGAAGCAAGAAAGGACGAACACTCACCTCAGAAGGCTCTGTTCCACCAGACTCTGATAGATCCCAATCATCAAATCGAGTACCTTTTCTTTCTTTAGAACTGTATCCCTGAGTTAGAAGAAAGAAAACTAGTCTGAAAAAAGTTGAAGCGAAATTAATTAGTAACTAACTGCACTGTAAAATCCACCTATTCAAGAAAAGCAAACAGATATTACTTGGAAAAATTCAAATCTGTGATCTTGTTTCAGCCACTTCATGTTCAATTACCATCAGAGAAATATAACTATTTTATGCACTAGCTAAAACTAAAAAACATACCACAATTACATGCAGACAGATGCTCCAGCAAACAAGAGAGATATTTTGAAAATACCTTAAGAATATCGTCCTCTAGCTTCTGTATTAGCCTTTGTTGTTCATTAACCTCTGCAGTCAGCTCTACAATCTTTGCTTCGGCCGATTCCAGCAAAGAAGTCCTCTCAGAAAGTTGGACCTGAAAACCATGAAATAGTAGCAATAATGGAGTTATTCGAGAATATTCTGTAATAATTCTCTGACATGATGAATTTAAGTTATCATACTAGCCAAGTACCTTCAGATTTTTCCATGAATATAAATGACAACTGACATATAATTAGTACACAATCAATAATTGATAATTACCTTCAATTGTGTTAGTTCATGCTCCACTTTCCGATTCTTGTCAAGAAGTAACGACTCAAGTTTGCTCATCTCTTGTCCACTGGTAGCAACTTCCCAATCTTCAGCCTCAATCGTATTATAACCCACAGCCTACGTAAAGCAAAAAAGAACTAAATGAAGACAACAAAAACATTCTTGACATACCGTGTATCATAGAGTGGCCTGATGAAGAAGGGAGCGAAGAAGCAAAAGGAGTAGACAATTGGCATAATATAGGAAAGGAAAAGAATGGAAAAGGAGACGAGATCTTAGAACTTTCAAAATTGGTTTTAAAGCTTTCCTTTGCTATTTTCGAGAAGTTAGACAATGGAAGATTAACAAATGACTGTAGACCCAGCACTGAATCTAGGAATAAGCACATAGGGAGAGAGAACTACCTGTAAGATCTTTACTTTCTTCCTCAAATCATCTATCAGCTTTGTTGTAGGACGTGTTTGAAGTTCCTTCTTTAGTTCTTCAAGAGCAACTTCCTGAGGTACGTAAATAAGCAAGAAACATTAGGGGAAAGAAAAGAAGAAAGACCTCAACATGACTAGATTGTCTATTGCAAGAAAATGGAGTTAAACCAGAATGTCACCACATTTTGAGCATCACAAGTATAAAATCTCAGCATAAATGCTCTTAGAAGTTCTGAGCTCAATTCTAGTGATAGCTACATAAGGAAGTTACGAATACTTGATAGAAGAAATGTTGAAAAGATATTTCAGAGCATTCTCGATTATTAACAATACATTTTTTTGGTAAGTATAAACAGACTGATAAAAAGAGAGGGAATAAAACAACAGTAAGGAGTATTACTCTTCTGGTACTGCAGATAAAAAAAAATAGCAGGCAAGAAGAAAGTGGTCCTACAGATATTAGTTAAAAGCAACACAGATATACCTTTTGATAGGTAAAATCAATGATGGATGGAAATCTCACACAAAAGAAAGTAAACAGAAACATTTTATACCAGTATTTACCCAAGAAAAACCTCCCGCCACTTTCAGATAATTATTTTATTTTATTTTTATAACCATGGTGTCAGGGCCAGCTTGTGTGCATCTCGACTAATTCCACAGGCCACCTGCTACTCCCACCAAGGGTAACTCATGGTTCTCAACACAAATCATTGACCACTAGGCCACAAGGGTGCTATTTAACAGATCATATGACGACAAAGATGTATTTATATGGTGAAAGAGAGTATGAGAACGTTTTTGTATATCTCAATGCTATCAGGTAACGAATATTAAGAAAATATACCTTTTCATTAAGCAAAGAATATAACTTCTTTATCTCATTAATGTGTTCTTCTCGCTCATTTGATAAGGTGTTCTCCAACTTATGAAGTTCCACATTTAGTTCAGAGATTATCTTCTCTTTGGCATACAGAGAATTCTCAAGAGCACTATCTGCATCCAAATTATCACTGAAAGTAAACCATTTAGAATTAGGCGAGATATCTAAACCCATGCACAAATAATATCTGACAGATTTCAAAAGGGAAAAAAGAATAATAGAGACACAAGATGGACAACATGGAAGTACGTCATTGTCATCATACAGCATGCAACTATGAAAAAGTAGTCCAATAGAACTTGACTTTTCAGCATGTGAAGTATTTATCTGCTCTTCATCACAAGCTCATTTACTATACGCAGAATCTCACACTTCCTTTGCCTTCTGCTTGGCCTGATCATCAGATTGAACTGCATAACTGTACTCTATTTCTCTTTTTAATAAGGGCAAAACTGTAAGTTATGTGAGTTTCTTTTTCTTTTTCAAATTTCATGTATAGAGAACTTCTAAGGAACCTATATGGAAAACCAAGAACATTTGTTTCCCTAGCCTCCACTTAGTGCTGCAGATGTCCACCTTGACTACTAGAGATCACTGGGTTGAGCCCAAGGAAGGTATGGAATGAACTCAGATGACCATCGCAAGATGTATAGGTGCATATATACATACTTAAGAGGTCAGTTGTAATAATATCAACTTATTAAACAAGAGAAGACACCTGTTCTTGTGATCATTATCTTCGTTTGCAGTCTGTAATTGTGAGCGCAACAACCCCTGCATAAGCCAAAGCTAAAGATTATTAATACATTTACTAAGCTTTTTAACCTAATCATTTTTCCATATAAATCCCAAAGTTCAAGATCCTTTTTTTAGCCTAGCGCAAAACCGTTTCCAAAAAGTATTTTCAGTTAAAACGTTATCTGTGGACGATAAAAGTGAGACATCGGGGAATACTGAAGGTAAGGGCTAATTTAATCATCTTACCTTTTCTCTTTCAAGACTAAGAAGGCGACCTTGAGCCCGTTCAACTTCATCCATTAAGAGATTGACTTCTGATTGCTTTGCGGCTCTCTCTTCGTCTAAATTACAAATATAAAGGGTTGTTAAAGATATTCACGAAAAGTATTTCCATGAACAGAAGTCTAGAAGACCATGCCAAGCAATATAATTGAAACACTTGACAGTCTGAGAAGAAACTTCCTGTGCCATGGCAACAAAGACTCCAAAGGTTTCAATTTGGTAAAATGGGACATAATTCAACAATGAATGGAACAAGGGGGTGTGGGGGTCAGAAACCTGAAGCTTCAGAACAACAGCCTGCTCAAGAAATGGTTATGGAGATATAATGAGGAACGGCCAGTTCTTTGGGAGGATGTGATCCAACAGAAATATGGCCATAATGAACATTGGTGCTCTGACGAAACAACAAACACTTATGGAGTTGATGTTCGGAGAACTATCAGATCCTTATGGGCTTCCCTGAAGAGAAACACAAACTTCCAAGTGCGCAATGGAAGGAAGATATTATTTTGGAGAGAACTGGGATGGGCAACTGCAGGAGACTTTTCCTAGCCTTTTCTCAATCTGCACCAATCAGGACACCACAATAGAAGAGACCCGGACAGCACAAGAATGGAATTTAATCTTCAAGAGATTGTTGAACGATTGGGAAATAGAAAGGGTTGTTGAGCTACTGGGAAGGATAGGAAATTCCATAGGGACAACCAATGTTCCTGACACTATCAGATGGAAGCACAATGTAGATGGAGCTTTCTCAGTTAATAGGGTGTACAAGAGGGACTTATCTGTGATTCCAGGAAGATCTAAAGGCCCCTGGAGAGCTGTATGGAAGAGCATGGCACCTACAAAGGTGAAATGCTTTTCATGGTTGGTGGTGAAGAAATCTTGTCTCACTCAAGAAGCACTTCAGAAGAGGAAATTCCACATAGCATATAGATGCTCTTTATGTTTAGAGGCAGCTGAAACTAACAGTCACTTACTCCATTGTAAGGTGACATCCCAAATCTGGGCTCTCATTATTAGTCTGGCTAGGGAGGCTTGGACAATGCCAGAGCACACCGCAGAATTACTAAGCTGCTGGGTCAGAAGGGGTGGGAGCAAGAGTCAAAAGAAGTGGTGGAAAACTGTACCAGCCTGTATTTGGTGGAACATTTGGAAGGAGAGAAATGAAAGGGTTTTTGAGGGCAGATCCAACCCCATCCAGAAGATCAAACGGAATTGTATTACCTCTCTATGTTTTTGGTGTAAAGAACAATGTATAGATGATGAAGTACAGACTGTGGACTTCCGAGGAAATTTGTAGTTAATTTCTCCATGTAATCTCGCTTTTTTGGAGGTAGCCAGCATACCCTTAATGCTGAGGAATGCATGTTACCAGTTTTTCTTTTAAACAAAGAAGTCTAGAAGACCATATGAATTAAGAAGTCAAAACAGAGATCAAGTAAGAAGATCAATATGTTTATGAGAAGGTTAAAATAATGGCAAAGAGAAGTTTTGGGCATTTTTTATTCAAGACTGCAGACTTACTACATAAAGCATAATACATAATAGACAACAGTATATTAATCCAGATTCGTATATCACCTGATTGAGCACGAACTTCAAACAACTGGCTCTGTGCAAGTTCATGCAACTTTTGCATGGTAGAAACACTATCTTGAGCTTGGCGTAATTGATCCTGCAGTAATTGCTCCCTGCATCAAAAAGAAGAACTGTAAATCATGATATGCCAATTCCAGCAGGACACATATTACACCACGAACATATTCTAGAATAAAGAGGGATGCAACTTTGTTCTAAATGTAACTTATGTGGGAAGGAATCAGAGAGAGACAATCATCTTTTTGTGCATTGTAAAGTGACTGAGATGTTATGGGATTTGTTGCTTGACATCAAAGGCTTAAAATGGTTCATGCCTAAGACATCTGGAGACTACCTTGTTGGAATTTCAAGTGCATATATTAGTTTATTTGGAAGGAAAGGAACTGAATTTGTTCTGAAGGAGTTTATACATTTTTGGTGGCAAGGGGATTTTGTAAATGACACAGAATCTATGCGAGGCATTATAGAATCTTTGTAACTAGAACAAAAATTTACTTTTGGGGTTTTAGTTGGCTTTTGTAAGTTGTAAAGATGGCTCATAGCACAGCCTTCGTGCAAAATATTTATATAAAATTGTTACCTATCTCAAAAATATTCTAGAATACATTTTAGTTTAACCTATTTGACCATTTTTAAATCAATAGAACATAAAATACCTTTCTTTTAAAACCTCAAGTGTTTTTTGGTTCTCTTCTGCCAAACTGCGTTGCTTGATTTCTACAATTTCCTTGACTTTTTCCTCCATCTGAACCACAAAAGAAGAAACATTAGAGGAGAAACCAAATGAACCTGACAACTATTTGTTTAAACTTTCAGCATATCTTAAAATCACTCTTCTCCATAAGTCGGTGCTTGGAGAAGCTCATATGAGAGTTCAAAAACCTCACCACCCTTTCCCAGAAATAATTTTAAGAAAAGGAAGCATGGACAGGATGAGGAATTAGATCATTAGTTCAAATTTAAAAATTACTTCTCAAAGGGGTGAGGCACAAGCGAAACTGATTTCTGAGCTACACCAGCTTGACACATCTAAGTTTTTGTTAAATCTTGAATCAAGCTTAACCAAAATTGAGCCAAGCTCAAGCAAATGAATACCCGACTCTCGGTTAGATTCTAAATCTGCATCTGTGTTTGTCCATTAGTGACTTATATAATATAGTAACTGCTTAGCTCTCCTGCAGATCAGTAAGCATTGGCAAAATCTAGAAGACTCCGCAAAATGAGTTGCATGCCTCTTTCTACGCCTTTACATCATCAACCCCATCTTTCTTCCAACTCAAGCTGGTTAGCACCGCTATTTCATCTATCCCTAGCCACCACCTGCCACAACCACCACTAAAACATCTTCGAGAAAGGCTCCTAAGTTAATTAAGGGGAGAAAAGATCTTGAGACCATTAGAAGTCTCTAGCTTCTGAAATCAATGACAGTTAAGAACGATTCCTTTTTAGAATTTTAAACAGAAAAGAAGGATTTTCTGTAGTCAGATCTGGTGTTTATTTCCTTGTGAACATTTCTGGTTTTGAAAATTGTAAGCCTGCAGCAATACCAGGCTTGAACTTCCCATTTTGTTACCAAATCCAGTATGAGCCAGGGATGGCATTGGTTCTGCTCAGCCTGGCCCCACTCATACACTGCAGCCCAGCCTTTAATGCGACACAAGAGTATTGAAATGGACAGAAGCTAACAATTTCACATATCACATTTAAACACAGAAACAGTGACGTGGGAAAGCAGAAGATTCAACAAAATTACTGTCAGTGTTCTCTTGGATCATTCTTCAAAGGAATACACCTTGATGTGCACACACACTAATATGTAGATGGAATTACAATATATACTGGCCTGTTGCTCTAACTGGTGGCACCGCTCTTCAAGTCTTCTTATTGTCGCTTGTTGATTTTTCAGATGAGTTGCTTCCATGTGAAATTCTTCAAGTTCAACTTTCATTTTTCGGTTCTCAGACTCTAATTCTGATAGTTTTGAATCCTTTTCCTGCATGGTGGAAAGAACAATCAGATACAAAAGAGTGAACCTAAAAGGAAAAGGAAAAAGATAATCTTAATAACCTAGACATGCTTTTGAGTTGAAATCCAATTCCAGAGCTCTAGTGGAACCTCACCTATACGCTTTGAAGTTTGAACACAACATCCTGAAAATTCACTATATTGAAATAGTTTCTCATCATCTAGACCCTCAACCCCCTCTCATATCTGATAAAGTTTTGTCGCAAGTTTCATATGAGTCATGAAGATATTATCCAATATACAGCACTTGACCTAACTCCTTTTAATTTTGCTTTCCCTGGTCTATACTAGGCAAAGTAATTTAGAAATGTGTTTTTCACGTTCAAGACCTTAACCAACCGTCCACTGCATGTCCATGTATGTTTATTGATGGACATTCCATCCGATTCCATTAGGTCAACAATAAGACATTCAAAATACCAAGTTGTTTTTTCCATTATTACTCATCCTATTCCATTTTACTTGACATATTACAATTGTGCAATATCTGGCTGGACAACTCTTGATTTCAACATGACATGAAGAGTTTAGGTGGGAGCAGCTATCATGCATGATATATCAAAGTTAACCAAGGAGAAAGAGAACATTTCTTCCAGGTGGTTCATCTGCCTCACAAGTTGCACTTGCAATGAGTGCAACTGTGAATTGCAAACTCCTAGTTGGCTGTGTAAGCCACGTCTAGTGACAATCCTAAGAATGAAAAAATAACATGGATCAGAACCTCCTAACTGTCTTAAAGTTCTCTCTTTCCCTAACCATCTTACTACGGAACACAGCTATTTTGAAGTCACCATTATTCCTATACTGAATAAATACCTCTTTTCCCTTAAATTAACAAGTGATGTCTAGATAATTTCAATGTGAAGATTTCCTACATTTAATCAGCAAAATACTTCAGCATTTCCAGTCCATGTATACCACAATTTGATGTCACATCCAAAGTTCACGAGTGTAGATAATTGCAGATCTTCTTTATATTTTCTTTGATAAGGTAAATAATTTATTAACAATTTGGGGGAAATCCCGTATACAAGCCGTATACCAAAAGAAGAGAACCTACAACAAAATATGGTCCGCAAATCTTCTTTATATAGGACAAATATCAACAGGCATTCTAACACAGCCTTATTAGTTACACTTGTAGTAGTTAGTAATGCATGAATAAACCATAATTTGAAATCCTGAGAAGACAACATCATGGGCCACCAATGCAGTTACTCCACAACTCTGTAAGAAAGGAGATGATATGAAAGGCCAAAGTTGAACTTACAGCAATTGAAGCAATGACCGGATAAGGGTCTGGTGCCTCATATAGTTTTTGATAAATGTTAAGGAAAGCATTTTCCCCATACTTAGCTCTCTTGGTAAGATTGTCAACCTCCTCTTGATACCCCTTGAGCAAAGAGTTGAACATGCTCAACTTGTCTTCATTTGAAGTTTTTTTAAAATCTTCCAAGAGGTTATAGATATAGATTAAATAAATGGTTTAGAAGTCAAAGTAACTGTAAATTTTGACTAATGTTAACAACAGCATATCACCTCGAGTGCTCTCTGCAAGTTTTCGTCGGTTCTTCTGACTGTTCTCCTGATTTTCAGCTATCCTAAGACCTTGTTCATCCAGTATACTCCTTTCTTTCTCCAAATCAAAGTCTGGAAAAAGGCAGATACACTTTAACATGTGTAGAAGAAAACACTTCTAGACAAGAGAAAAGATATCCTGGGATGAATAAATTTACCCACAAACTAAGCTTTTTTAATAGTAAACTTCTAGCTAGCAACACAACTGTAAAAGACCAAGTCAATAAGAATTCATGAAAAATGTACCAAAATAACACATCACAACAAAGCAGGTAAAGCAGTTTGAGCTGTGTTCTCTATACCCACAGTATTACTTCATCCATCCAAACGGGGAAGTTGATAATTAGTCAATTAGATAGTAATAAATCAGAGAGGGATTCTATCAGAGGCAGGTGTTCCTCGTGATTAATCAGTCCATCAGGACTCAAGAACACTTATAAGCAAAGCCAACCAGTAAAATGAAGACATTGTGAACACAGCCATGCAGTTACCTTGCATTCTAAAGCTTCTACATCTGAAAAGGAACCAACCAGTTCACTACTACTGAGTAGGGCTGGCCAGTGGGCCGGGCCGACCCGACCCCGTCCCGACCCCATGTAAATAAAAATAAAAAAAAACGGGCCCGGGGCTCGAACCGGGACGGGACATGGTATGGTCCCGCCCGACCCGGTCCCGCCAGGACCCGACCCGTCCCGGTCCCGGCCCGATCCCGCCCCAGTCCCGCCATTTGCCAAAAATAGCCGTTGTCTAACGGCCATTTTACATTTTGGCCGTTAGACAACGGCCATTTTTGGCTTCCCCCACTCCCCCAACCCCCCCTACCCCTTTATATTTATTTTTAACCCCTAAGTTATTATATTTACACTTTAACCCAATTTTCCAACTATAAATACCTCATTTTCTCTTCTTATTTCTCACAAATCTTCCTACATTTTCTCTAATTTCTATACAACATTGTCTACTACATATTCACTCTATTTATTAATTTGAGAATTGGGAGTGAAGTTGGCAACTAGCTTGAGGATTAATCTATCGAGCAAAGTTTCAATTTTCAACCTCTCTCGATTACACATCGACTCTACGTCGGCGTTTGGTACATTCGTTCTCTCATTAAATTATTATTTTGTTTTTATTTCATTTAGCACATTTAATTTCATTATCTTTAAGTCTTTAACTATTTATTATCATAATTAAAATGAAAAGAACAAAAAGTCTTTTCGGCAAGGGTACTTCTTCTAGTAGGGCGGGTAACAAGGGCAAGGGTACTTCTTCTAGTATTCCTAGACAAGATGATTTTATAGATCCTGAACTGTTTCCTGAAATACCATATGATCTTGACACAAATGTTTATCCTCAAAATGAAGAAGATTTTAATTTAGATGACACTCTAGATAATGATACACCTACTAATGAAGATGATGATACACTCACTAGTGAAATGCCTCCTATCCCCCCTAGTATGAGACGAGGTCCGGCAAAACGACTATTAAAATCAGTTGTATGGAAATATTTTGACAGGGACGTACCGAATCAAGTAGCTATATGTAAAACTTGTAAATCTGTTTATTCTTTTAAAATTGGACAAGGTCATGGTGGGACGGGGGGTTTAGGAAGACACCTATTGCAAAAACACAAAGCCTTGCATGCCCAATACATTATTGAAAAAGATGGTGAGCAAGCGTCTTCTCAATCGGGACAAGGTTCACATCTCATTAGGACAAAGTCTGGTCAAATTAACCTATGACGGGGAGTTGTAGGCCACTAAATCGATAAACATAAAGATAGGAAGACTAGCAAAATTAGTTGTTGTGGAGGGTTTGCCCTTTTCATTTCTGAATCGCTTTGGTTTTATTCATTATATTAGAGATATGTATAATCCTGCTTATAAAGGTTTTTCTAGATCAACGGTTAAGAGAGACGTGTTTAAATTTGCACACGAATATCAACAATATTTGCGTTATTCATTATATCATTTAAATTGCAAAGTCGCTCTAACTTCTGATATAGGTCGTAGTACTAACGGCCATGATTATTTAACGATAACTTGTCATTGGATAGATTATAAATGGTCTATGCAAAAACGTATTTTAGCATATAGATATAGATAGTAGGCACACTGGTGAGTTTATTTCAGAAAATATTTATTCAGTCTGCGATTATTACGGAATAACTGATAAAGTTATGAGTATTACATTAGATAATGCATCTTCTAACAATGCTGTTATTTATATTTTAAAAGAAGTTTTAACTCCGTCTTTTCCAAAATATTTTCATATCAAATGTGTGTGTCATATGTATAACTTAATTGTAAAGGATGGTCTTTCACTTTTTCAAGATATTCTTGAAAAAATACAATTTGCTATAAACTTTATTTTTAAAAATAATAGAATTCAACAGAGAAAAGAATATAAAAAAAACTTGTCACGATTGTGGACTATCTTACAGAAAAATTTCCGAAGAAGTACCAACTAGGTGAAATTCTTTATATGACCAACTAGTTGTTGCTTATGACTATAGAAAATCTATCACTTTATTTTTTAACGTCCATAATCAAAATTCAAATGATATCATTGTGGATAATGATTGGGACAAAATTAAAGAACTTATTGTATTTCTAGAGAATTTTCAACGAGCAACAAAAGAATTTTCTACTTTATATTATCCTACTATTTCAACTATGTTGTTTTATATAGCTATAATATTTTTACTTCTTAAAGAATATATGGAAAAACCTGCTTATAAGGCAGCTATTAAAAAAATGTTTATGAAATTAAAGAAATATTTTATTCCTATTCCCCCTATTTATATTATTGGTGTTGTATTAAACCCGACTATTAAAGTAGAGGGTTATAAAAATCTTATTGAAAATAGTTATAACTGTATGGATGTACTACCACATATTGAACAAACGCTAGAAGAAGTGTTGAATAGCGTAGAAGATGAATGCAAAAAAGTATATCGGCATTACCAGCAAGAAAGTGCTAGTAACCAACCGGCTTTCGTACCATCTTCTTCTACTTCAACACAGCCTCAAAAAAAACATGTTGTTTCTGCGGCTAGTATTGAAAGCCTCAGAAATAGAATGTGCGGTGGTAGCACTGCTAACCAAATTAGCGAGTTCGATGTTTTTGTTTTGCAGGGTGCTTTACCTTACCAAGCAGTTGTCAATGAAGACGGAAAGGAAGACTTGCTGAAATATTGGATGCAGAATGAGAAGACATTTCCGACACTTTCAATGATGGCCCGAGATATTTTGAACATTCAAATGTCATCAATCGCACGAAAGCGTTTTTACGCAGTAGATTTCAAATAGGATAGCATGACACTCGTTAGCGGAGACTTGGAGATGGCGGTACTATTGAGAGATTGGATACGCGGAGGCGAAGGAGTGCGACAACCGAGATTAACGAAGAAAGGCGAAAACTACAACGACATTTTATCTGAAGGCATGAGTAGCGACGTGGAACAATTTGACCAAGATATACCAATTCCAACCGAAGAACCACACGAAATTATAAAGAAACTAGAAAAAGTATTTTCAAATTGGTAATTTATTTCATTGCAATTTTTAATTTTTCTATGTCTTTTGCAATTTTTTCAACAACGATACCTACAATGTTGTAATTACGAATCTTGTATATTTTAATGAAATAATTAATAATATAAGAGGCACAAAAACAGCCTTGGGATGTTTTTTTTTACACTCTTCTTGTCTTTGTTTAATTATTTAGTTTATACTTTATAAATATATTATATATATGAGTATAATACTATAATAGTATAATATGAGTCTATGACTATCACTATATGACTATATGACTATATGTTAATGTTACTTTGTTAGTAATTTAGTATTTTTAATTTAGTGGGAAGATTATAAAAAAAAAAAAACCGTCAGGCAGTCCCGACCGCCCACCTGGGGCGGGACATCATATCGTCCCGCTAGTCCGGTCCCTTTGGCCCGCCCCATCCCGACCCGCCTCCTCTCCACTCGACCCGTCCCGATCCCGCGGTCCGATCCGTGGGCGGCCCAGCGGCGACCTACTGCGAGTGTCTTGAAGGCGGGAATACAATAATTTTCTTTGATATGCTATTCCAAAAGAAAAATGCCTACAATTACATATTGTATACCACTTCCTGACACTGATTATGGATATATAATTGTCTTATTCAAGTTGTCTACTAAAAGGTTTATAATCATATTGGCAACAGCACATATTTCAGGCTCGCGTATTTCTGTTATATTGGATGATGGCGATTAAGTTGGTAGTTGGAGGGTCCACTATGAACATTATTAGTACTTATGTGCCGCATGCGGGCTTGGACAAGGAGGAGAAGAGGCGCTTTTAGGAGGATTTGGACGAGGTGGTGGGAGGTATACCGTCCACTGAGAAGTTATTTGTAGGAGGGGATTTCAACGGACATATCGGGTCACTTTCAGGGGTTATGACGACGTGCATGGAGGCTTTGGTCTCGGGGACAGGAACAGAGGAGGCGTCTCATTTTGGGATGGTGATAGTCAATCCGAGGTTCATGAAGAAGAAGGAGCACTTGGTGACTTTCCGTAGCTCGGTGGCTATGACTCAGATAGACTTTTTCCTCCTTAGGAAGGTTGACAACGGTCTGTAAGATTATTTCGATGGGGTATCTTACAACCCGACATAAGCTTTTGGTATTCCGATGGAGTATTTTACAACCCGACATAAGCTTTTGGTGATGAATTTGGAGATCAAGATGGAAAAGAAGAGGAGGCTTATGGATGACAGGATAAGAAATGAAATGGGGGAGTTTGACCATGGTTAGTGCAAAGGAGATGGGGAGAGGTTGATGGCCAAGGGGGCTGGGGGAGTAGTGGGGATGCGACCGGTATGTGGGACAGGACGGCCAGTTACATCCGGGAGGTAGCTAGAGAAGTGCTAGGGGTCTCGCGGGGTAGCCGTGGTGGGCATCGAGGGGACTGATGGTGGAATGGTAAAATTCAAGAGAAAGTGAAAGTGAAGAAAGCAATGTATGCGAAATTGGTAGAAAGCGAGGATGGGGTGGAGTGGACGAATAGGGAATTGTATAAAATGGCGAGGAAGGAGGCAAAGCTAGCGGTTACAGCGGCAAAAATGACGGTTTTTGAACGCCTGTATGTGGAATTAGAGGGAAAATGTGGATATAAGAAGTTGTATAGACTAGCCAAGGCGAGGGGGAGGAGGGCCCGTGACTAGGGCTGCACAAAAAATGGACCGGACCGAAAATAAACCCTAGACCGAACCGGACCGAATTTTTCGGTCCGGTCTTCGGTCCTACGTTTCTGAAAATTCGGTCATCGATCCGATCCGGGGTTATTTTTCGGTTTTTAGTGTATATTGGACCGGACCGGACCGAATTTTTCGGTCCGACCTTTCTGGATTTTCGATCCTCGGTCCGGTCCGGTCCGAGGTTTTGTGCAGCCCTACCCGTGACTTGGATCACGTGAGGTGCATCAAGGACGAGGACGACAAGGTACTGGTGGAGGACATGCTTATTAGACGGATAAGACAGTCTTACTTTCATAAACTCTTGAACGAAAAAGGAGACAAAGACATTATGTTGGGAGATCTAGAGCAATCCGGAAGGTACTGGGATTTTGGGTATTGTAGAAGCATTAAAGTTGAAGAGGTTAGGAGTGTTGTTCGCAGGATGCGCAGGGAACGAGCGACCGGGCCTGATGAGATCTCAATTGAATTTTGGAAGAGTGCAGGCAGGGCAGGTTTGGAGTGACTGACTGAGTTGTTTAATGTCATTTTTAAGACAGCAAGAATGCCCGAAAAATGGAGATGGAGTACAATGATTCCTTTGTACAAGAACAAAGGTGATATCCAGAGTTGTAATAACTATAGGGGTATCAAACTGCTAAGCCACACTATGAAAGTTTGGGAAAGGGTCGTGGAGATGAGGGTGAGAAGAGGCATGTCTATTTCTGAAAAACAGTTTGGATTCATGCTGGGATGTTCGACTACAAAGTCATTTATCTTATTAGGGGGTTGGTGGAGCAGTATAGAAAGAGGAAGTGAGACTTACATATGGTTTTCATCGACCTCGAGAAGGCATACGACAAAGTCCCTAGGGAGGTTCTATGGAGATGTTTGGATGTTAGAGGTGTACCTGTGGCGTACACTAGGGTGATCAATGATATGTATGATGGAGCTAAGACCAGAATACGGACAGTAGAAGGAGACTCGGAGCACTTTTCAGTGATGATAGGGTTGCACCAGGGATCAGCTCTGAGCCTATTCTTATTTGTCTTGGTGAAAGATGGACTGACGCGACAAATTTAAGGGAAGGTGCCTTGGTGTATGTTATTACATAGTCCTGATTAATGACTCGCAGCGGAGTGAACGCTAAGCTGGAGATTTGAAGACAGACTCTGGAGTCTAAAGAGTTCAGGCTGAGTAGGACCAAGATAGAATACCTGGAGTGCAAGTTCAGTAATGGGAGTGACCATGAGACATGCGTGGAGGTGAGGTTTGGTACTCAGGTCATTCCAAAGAAAGAAAGTTTCAAGTACCTCGGGTCTATTATCCAAGGGAATAGAGAGATTTATGACGATGTCACACATCGTATTGGGTCATGATGGATGAAATGAAGGCTCGCATCTGGAGTCTTGTGCGATAAAAAGATGTCACCAAAACTTAAAGGCAAGTTCTATAGAGTGGTAGTTAGACCGACTATGTTGTATTGGGTGGAGTGTTGGTCAGTCAAGATTTCGCGCATCTAAAAGATGAAAGTTACGGAGATGATGATGCTGATATGGATGTGTGGGCATACAAGGAGGGATAAGATTAGAAATTGATATATCCGAGACAGAGTGGGAGTGGTCTCGGTGAAGGATAAAGATGCGGGAAGCGAGGTTGAGATGGTTCGAACATGTGCAAAGGAGAAACACAAATGCCCTAGTGCGGAGGTGTGAGAGGTTGGCTAAGGATGGGTTCATGAGGGGTAAAGGTAGGCCGTAGAAGTATTGAGGAAAGGTGATTAGACGGGATATGACGTAGGTGTAACTTATTGAGGACATGACCTTAGATATGGGGTTGTGGAGGACACGAATTACAGTAGAATGTTAGTAGGTAGTTGGGCGGAGTCTTACTCACGCTTACAAACTGATAGTTGTAGTGTTATTATTGTAAGTCTGTTTAGCCTATCATACAAGTAGGTGCAGTATTGCTTTATAGCCCCTGTCATTTGATTTCTGGTGCTATGTATTTTTTTAGTGTACTTTATTAATCTTATTTACCTGTGTTAGTTACGGTTTCTCTGTCAGAATGTTCTATCATGACTTATTCGTCTTTGTTAATACTGCTTTAAATTTTTTGTCCGGGTCTAACCGTGTCTTTTGCTTTGTTTGTGCCTATGTTATGTCTTGAGCCGAGGGTATTTCGGAAAGTCGTTCTACCTTCCAAGGTAGAGGGGTAAGGTCTGCGTACATTTTACCCTCCCCAGACCCCACATTGGTGGGATTTCATTGGATATGTTGTTGTTTTTCTGTTATATTACGATAATTACGCAATTAGTCAAGTCTTGTGGTCTTCTTTTGTGTTTTGCATCACAAACTATATGCCACTTTATATAAATTAACACGAAAGACACTAGTGGTCCTGGTTGTAATAAGTAATCAAAGACCTCCCGATGGTTCTCACATTGGTTCTTTCAAATGCTAAAGTGAAATATAGCAAAGAGAATAATCTCAACCCCTAAATGGAGCATGTTAATTAGTCATCTTATCATTTTACTACTTTGTGATCATAAATGAAGTACCTCCCGTGGTTTTCATATTGACTTTTCAAATGCTAAAGTGAAAAATCGTAAAGAAAATAATCTCCACACCGCTAGACTGCATGTGTTAATCACTAAATCAGTACTATTCTTTTTCCTTAGACATTTCATTGCAAAGTGCAGGGGAAAATGAGTAACTGGAACCTAAAAATCTGATGACTAAATAAAAATAACCAACCGAATATTAGAAATGAAACGCAAACTCTCACTTTCTTTCGAGATATAGTGAAGTGATAAATTGATAATTAGCAGTAAAAACCACAACCGGAGATATGCAATTTGCCGAATAAGTAAGATTAGGATTTGATAATTGCAGCCAGAAAAGTACCTTTCCAGAAGCCGGAAAACTTTGATTACCTCTGAGTGAAAATAAACTTAAGATTCAACATCACGACTAAATACGACGATATACATTTCATTGCATATTGCAGGGCAAAATGAGTAACCGGAACCTAAAAATATGATTGCTATATGAAAATAACTAACCGAATACTAGAAATGAAACGTGAACTCGCACTTTCTTTCGAGACATAGTGAAGTGATGATTTTCCAATTAATATTGAGTACTTTGATGATAATCATATGCTAATTGCAGAAAATGTAAGATTAGGATTTAATCATAAAAGTACCTTTCCAGAAGGTGGCGACGGCAGCAAGAGGAGTAGAAGAAGACGTTGAGTTCGCCTTGTCTCTCTCAGGTCCTCCTCGTGGGGAATCCATTGCTGATCCACGACAAATTCAGCTTTTGCTCTTAACAAATACTCAAGTATTTCTATATCCAAGTATGTCAATGCGAAGAAAATGTTACGAAATGGTAGTTCTACTGGTTTTTGATAGATCGCCGCAGATCTCGAGCTTTCATAATCTGTGGCTCCTTCAGAATTGATGAGAGGGAGAAGGAGTTCGAGGAGAAACGGTTCGGGTCACCTACATTTTCCATTCGGGTCTTTTGCCAAAACAAAATGGGAATTAAAACAGTGGAACATTACTATTTGGAAAAAGGAATAAGAAAATTGAGTTTGAAGTAGTCAATTATATAGTATTGTAATGTAATTCACTAAACTATTTGTTTAATGTTAAATGAACTTTGCTTTTGAAATACCTCAGTCTTAATATATTATAGTGATCATTAGAGACTCCTATTATATATATATATATATATTACCAAAAATGATTTTGGTTAAGTGAATGAAATTATTATTTTTCCTATTAGATAGAAAATGTTTACCAGAAATGATCATGTTATAGTTTGATAGGTGATGGGATTGGTACAAGATAAATGTTATGTCCCAAGTCGACGTGCATAGTGTGCTTATGTGAGTTTAAATAGTATTGGGCTCTCTTTCCTTAATAGATAGTTTTTGGGGAGTGAGTTTGGTTCTTGTTACAAAAGATAGCAGAGCCATCGATCGCCCTTCGTGTCCGTCGTGTGGATGTCGGTATGGCAGTGTTTGTCAAAGCTAATAATGTCTAGCGCAAAGTGTTACACCCCGTACTTCATATGATTATCGTTATAAGTATCTAACGTAAGCTCGTAGGGGGTGAAATTCCTCTACATTGGTTAAGGTGAATGAGACTTGGAAAAAGATGTAACATCATGTATTTTCGTTCAATACATGTACAACTAAGTTGAGGTTGACGAATGCACTTAAATGTGAGAAATGGAATTTTGGGCAAATCAAGACAACTTGCTTGCTTACTCGTCCTACTAGCTTGAGATACTTAACACGTGTCATAATTATTAAACGAGTACGAGACACATATTAAAATAAAGATACGAATTGCATGTGACACCAATTAAGTAAGCAAGTAGGTGTGTCACCCACTTGAAAAAAGGAAATGCCACAAATGATCCCCTAAAAATGGGCAAGGTGGCAGCCATGAAGGGCCCCTTTTTAAGGGGTTGATTCTCTCATTTATCTCCATATTTTTCAGAAGCTAAGACATAAGAGAAACCATGAAATTCTCTCTACAATATGGTCAGCCCAAACCTTAAGTGATTTCAAGTCAAATCTAGTGAGGAGAAACCCGAAGTGCTTGCTAGTTTCTCTTTTTTGTTCTTATGGATGTGTTGGAAGGGTACTTCATGGTGAAGTAATCTCAGATTTGAGTTGTTCTTGTTGTTCTAAGGTAAGTAACCTCGTTATCTATATGTATATGAGCATACCTAAGTCTTAACCTATGCACACAAGCTAGAACATGAGCTATATAAAGTGGAAATCGTGTTGGTGTGTTAGAGCCATGTTGGGTTGTTTTAAGAGTTGTTCTGCTGATGTTTTATGGCTGAATATTGTTGAATAAGGTCTAGTAGAGTTGTTAGTATTGTTGTCTTGCATTTTAAAGGAAAACATAAGTTGAAAAGGTAATGTTTGATATTATATAAATCGAACTTGTTGCTCGTTTGTTGTTATTATTACGCCATTATTTGGGTTGTTGTGAGCTTAATTCTAAGTTGAATGCATGGCTAGTTTACATGAGAAGAAGTCTGGATATGTGTTGTTGATTGTGTTGCTCGATTTAAAAGAGGAGAAAATTTTGAAACGTGTCGTAGTAATCTGAAATCGAGTCTGCTGCTCGTTATACTATTGCTTTGAGTGGTCAAAATTGTTCATGCATGCTGAGGGGATGGATGGTTGGGATTGGTTGTTGATATTGTTGTGTGCTACTGTTTTGAATTTGCAAAGTACGGAAATGTAGGGGATGTGCTACCCAATTTTCTATAAGAGAGCTACTAGCTTAGGATATGTTTATAATTCCTTTCATGATATTAACCATATGTTATATTATCTTTAATGTAAATTAAAGTGCTACGGAAAGTTACACGCTGAGTCGTTGAATAAACGACAAAGGTATGTTAAGGTTATCAATTTCTTCTTTTGGCATGACCCGTATGTAAACGAATGTCCGTCCAAAGTGACTTTACTCTTGAAAGCTAGAAATATATATGTCATTCATTCTATTGAAGAAGTTTATTGATTCATGTATATCTTGTCTTATGAAATCATAATGAAAGATATGTTGATATGTTAACTTCATAACGTTAGTCGGAGGTGTAACAACCATATGTCACTCTGACAAGTTCAAAGAAGTATATTATGTCTCTCATGCATATAGTTCTCATGAAGGTGTTATATATGTTATATATATGTTACGACACCACTGATCAGTTGGTTATAACGATGATGTTAGCCCCAAAGAGCGGCTTAATGATTTATGATGGCGTTATAAACACATATATATTGTATTGTATATCATGGCCCACAGTGGTAAGTTACGAGTACATGTTGATCCTCCGTGACTCTATCTTATATTGAGACTCTTACTTATGTTTTTACTGCCTAACATATTTAGTATATCTTTCGTACTGATGTTCTTTTTATTGGGGGACGATGCATTTCATACCCGCAGGTTCAGATAGACAAATTGACGACCTCATCAGTAGGTTCCCAACTGAGTTGTAGTTGGTGCACTCCCTTTGTTTTGGAGTTGTTGTTTTGAGTCGGTATGATGTTATGTACATTTTTATGAATATGGCGGGGCTCTGTCCCGACCTTATGATGACGATGATGTACTCTTAGAGGCTTGTAAACTTGAGTCACATATATAGATTCATGTATGGCCTCGTCGGCAGATGTTTTGATGTATAGACTTCATGGTGGCCTTGTTCTTTGACCCGTATCTATGTATATTCATGTTAGGATAGTATTATCAGTTGTTTAGTTTCCTTTATATGTGTTTCAGTCTATCATGGCGGCCTTAACGACCCATTGGTATAACAAAGAATAAGGTTAAGTCATGTCTGTTGGCACTCGACAAGTAAGGCCCGAGTTCCGATCATGCCTCTCATTTTTTGGTGTGACAAACTTGGTATCAGAGCAAGGTTGTCCTAGGAAGTCTACAAGTCGTGTCTAGTAGAGTCTTGTTTATTGTTGTGTTGTGCACCACACTTATAAACAGGAGGCTGCAGAGCATTTATGATGATGATTATCTTCCTTCTTGATCTAGAATTATGCGATATAGCTGAGTTGTAAGAATTCTCTTCGTACCTGTTATCATGTTTATGATTACAACGATGCATTCTTCTAACAGGGAGAGTGAGGATGAGTTCATAGGGGATGCGAGTAATACACCCTCTATTGAGATAGATCAATCAGAGTATATGAGTGAGTCGCATTTCCAGGTTTCTTCGACTCTAGTAGTACATGAGGAGCTAAGGGAAGCTCCCGTACCATCAGTTCTACCACTGGCTTCGTCTTATGAAGATGTAAGAAGAGCGGTGCAGGTATTGACTCAGTTGATTGCCTTCCAGACACGATATCATCCTAGAGCATTTGATAGAGATAGACTCATTGAAGGGTCAATGAGCACACAACCTAGGGAGTTTAATTGTCTTGAACAACCAATGTTTATAGGGTATGATCCAACTGAGGGTAATGCGAGGGCCAAGAGGGTCAGGAAAATTGGTGACTACAAAGGACTACGAAGTACTGATGAGCTACAGTTGTATGGTCAGCAAGCTAGACCTTCATGATAGATATGTATCAGGAAAGTTGGTGACTACAAAGGACTACGAAGTAGTGATGAGCTACATTTGTAAGGTCAGCAAGCTAGATCTTAATGATAGATTATGTATTGTTAGAGTTCTCGGGTAAGGCCGAGACAGGGTTTGCAGACATCGTTATCTCAGGGTCAGAGTAGTAGAAGTCAAGTGAGATCGCCCCGACCATTATGTAGCCATTGTGGTCGAGTGCATGTCGGGCTATGTCGTAAAGATACATGGGGTGTTATTGGTGTGGCAACCAAGGCCACATGGTTCGGAAGTGTCCCAGGTTGATATGTAAAACTAAGGGTAAAAGATGAGTTGAGCTTCGATGTTATTTGAGATGAGCCATTGGATGCCGGAATGTTATTATTTTTGTTGTCAATATATCTACCTCTTGTAGACTTAGTATTGACCTGTTTTATGGTTTAGAGTATTCACCCCCCCCCCCCTCCTTCCCCCATTTTAGAGATTAGTTTTATGATACCACTTGCGCGATAAGATATTCCTATAAGGATAAGTTATGGATTTTGTAAAGGTAAAATTTGAAAAGGGCCTTCCAGCATAAATAATAGTTAAAACCCTGAATATACACTAGTATGCTAAAAGGATATGGAGCTGACACCTGTCATGCTGATAGAATATGTAATATGTTTCATCCCTCTAAAATGACTATGTTAGATAGACCCCAAATCTACGATATCGTATTACCCCGATGATTGTATGGAATCTCAAGTTTTGTGGGGAATGGTAAGATGAATATGAGATGAAAACATGGGATACAGAAAGCATTATTAGGAATCTCATCAGTTCATGAGAATTTACCCACTTCACGGTAACCTTCGTCGAATTGAATGAGAGAATATGTTGTGTAAGTGCGACCCAAATTGGAATGTCTTGCCTAGAATGTATTGAGGATGACCCCAGGATATCATTAATGAGAATTGATTACCATGATCGACTCATGCGAGGATTGATCATTGATGCACTTAAGGAGATTACGAAAAGTGACATATGCATCATAGTAACCTCAAGTCGAGTATAAAGATCGGGGTGTTCATGAAAATATGGGGCCACATAAAACCCTCGCTCGTAAATAAGCCATACCGCATGTTGTTGAGAGTTGTATATGTTTATGGTAGTAAGCTAAAGCATACTATGAGCATTGTACTGATAAGATATTCTTATTCTTCTTGCGACACGTTATAACTCCAAAACCTGTTAAATAAGAATAGCTTGTTGGAGGTAAGTGACGATGAGAACTTCGAGAAAACTGAAGGGTGATTGCAAGAGATATGAAAACAGTCAATAAGTGCGAATGGAATTGTATAATAAAGTACTGATGCGGAAGGATTACTACAAAGAAGGATAAGAGTTAATGATATTGTAGTTGTGCAAGTTTCAAAAAAAGTGTGATTACCCTGGAACATTGTAAGGACTAATGGTAGAGAAGGGACAATAAGGACTCTTCAGCTATAGATGCCAGACCTCCGATGTTCCAGAAGTTAGTATGAGAAGTACAATAAAGACAAGAGACCCCCCTCAAGGTAATTCGAAATGGAAATGTAAAGGTCGGACGATTGAAGCAATTGGTTTATGGAAGACCTAATTATGACGAGACAAGGGAACTAGGATGAGTCATTGGATCATGTAGCGTCATGAATTGGAGCTAAATGTGCAAAGTATCGGTTCCGCAACATATGCAAACAAAAGTGACGGTGAGTAAATCTCGATACAAGCACATAAAGGATTGAAAAAGGGCCAATGAGCCTAAGGATAAAAGATAAGACATTATAGAGATGTGTTAAGAGATAATGATATTATAATAAAGATGAGATGATGGATAAATAAAGACGATTACGAGTATTTTGAATTGAATAAAGGTTCTTTGAGATAGACAGTGTGATGGGCTTACATCTTAACTAGATCAAGGAAATATTTTCTCAAAGGGCTATTGGCGGAAAGTCTTAGCCATGAGTCAAGTGAAGAGGTTCTAATCTAAGTACAATGGTCGGATTTGGATTCAGTAGAACAACATCATAACGTCGAATTCTTCAGGATCCTATACATATCCAATGAGGGAGTAGGTTAATGACTCATCCTTTACATGATAGTAACGTCGAGGATTGGAATTAAGAGCAATTTTTTAGATTATGTATATATACAAGAACATTTCAGAATGAATGAGAATGCGAAAGAGGAGCAATAAATAAACAAGTGTAAAAAAGGAACAAGGAAAAAAAGTTTGTTATAATTATAAGTAACGAGAAAAGTACCGAAAAAGGTTCTTCTTAGACCATGAATGTGAGTTAACCACAATTACACACGCACTTCAGATTCAATGACATTATCTATAGAGTATTCATGATTGTGATACTACAAACTCTAAGAGTTTCCAGCACACCAGTTAGAAAGCAGAGCTAAGTTGACAATAGAGTTATGCACTGTAAGAGGCTTGAACTATTACGGAGGCTAAGGAAAAAAGTTGACCCAAGGAATATATCAGTTATCCAAGTAGAAGTTCGATCAATGAAATCCAATTATGGTGACCTTATGATTTAGGAATCCGCAATGTCATCCACCATATTAGAGATAAGGAACTTCAAGATAAAGATCTCATTTTTAGGTAAAATCAATAAGAGTATTACAAAATAGAATCGGGGCCCTCAGGTGGTTTGGTCAATTATATATTCCTAATGTAGCATGGCTACGTGGTCAGATTACGACAGAGGTGTAACATTCTCACTATCCAATACATCAAGGATCTACTAAGAGGAATCATGATGTTAAACGGACGTGTTATGATATGAGAAGGAGCCTTACAAAAGTTATACAACAACAACATACCCAGTGAAATCTCATAATGTGGGGTCTGAGAGAGAAGATTGTACAAAGACCTTACCTACACCTTGATAGGTGGACCGGTTGTTTCCTGGAGACCCTCGTCTCTAGACCAAGCATAATCAAAGAGAAACGGTCAGATTCAAACGAAAAATCAAAGCAATATGAACATACAAATAATACATATAATAAAATCGAATGCGTCATGGTAGTGCATTCTAACAACAGGAAGCAGTAGTTAACATAGCTAAATAAGACAAACAAATTACACTAAAGAACACATAGTAGCATTACAAAAAAAGGCCTACGGTGACGGTTAAAAACCGCCACGAAAGGGGTTTTGTGACGGTTTTGCTAAGTGTCACGGTAGACATTGTCACAAATTCGTGACGGTTATTGTGACGATTTTTTGTGACGGTTTTATGTGACGGTTATAAACCGTCACAAATTGTGGTGTTTGACTTTCACTATTTCCCTCATTTTTTTTAAAATTTCCCGTGAAATTTATTAATTAAATAATATTTTTGGCTGGAAATTTTAAATAAAATTTATTTAAATTGGCGATTTTTTTTAAATAAATTCGATTTAAATTGGCGGAAAAATTAATTTTGACATTTTTTTTATATTTTAATTTTAATTTATTAAGTAAATTAGAATTGTAAGTATATTATAACTAAAATGTTACCCATATAATGAAATTGTTCTAATACATTAAAGCGAAACATTACAAATTATTTTCAAAACATCTAATGTTATCATCAAATACAACAAAAAAACATAATATTGTTTTAACTTCAAAAAGTAAAAAGTACAAATATTGTCTAAATCATCATAAAAATGACACAACTATGGAGCACGGAGAATCTTTGAAACATGTTGCGCCCAGTCGATCCGAACTTCATCAAGATCTTGCTGCGAAAAACATTCTTTGCCATTGTACTGCAACACACAATAGAGATCATTTAAATTTTCTAATCATAAATAAATCATTATAGACAAATACATAAACAAAAATAATGCTAAATACTTACATTGTTATGAAGCAAAGACAAATCATTCATTAGATCTTTAATGAAACGCATCATATAGTAAGCACACACGTATTCATAAGGTTGTGGTACCTTAAAACAAAATTAACCAAAACATTAACTTTACAACCAAATTTAAACTTCATTACATACCAATTAAAGACTTGAATAAATGGACTTCCTTAACAATTTTTACCATTCTTGAAAAAACTCACTTTAGTTTATAACCTAACCTTTCTGCGCGGTATACATCAACATGACACTACAAAAATGACAACACATATTAAAACATGCTTGCCATCATTAATAAAAAATAATTGACTAAGAATATTACAACAAGAGTAAATAATAACAAGTAATAGATACCTACTGTGTGATTAATTTGATCAAGTAACGATGTCGAAAATAATAGCGATGTCGAAGACAGTAAACGATACCTATCACATTCATCAGGGATCGATGGTTCAAAATCAAAAGGAAGACTAAATACAGCCCAAAATAATTTCAAGTCAGCAATATAAGCCATAGCTTTGACTGGTTGATCGCCAGATATCATCAGATCAATCTGTAAAATAAAAAAAGTGAAATGAAAATTAGAAACAGACATAAATCTTTTGCAATGGGCATTTAAAGATTTCCTTCAAAGAGATAGACCATCTAGAGCTCAAAATTAGTTTCAATCACGTAAACTTTCACTTAGAGATAAGATATGTCCTATGCGTTCTCTGCTAATTTTATCAGTAATAGCAACCCTCACATCCTCATCTGCAGCTGCCTTCTTTAGTTCTTCATCTAATATAAACCCAAACCTTGCACCTAAAATCACCAAAAATCATATGGAGAACATGAGTGACATCTAGCTAACATCACAACAAAGTTCAATGAACAAGGAAAAATGTCACTCGGCAAGAGGACCGTAAACATAAATGTCCCAACCAGCTTTATTGAAACCTAAAGTGATTGAAGGAGATAGGAAGAAGTTCACCATTATATTTGACTTAAGTCTACGTGACCCTTTATCACCTTTCCTTTTTCTCTTTGCTATGGAAGGTCTGAATCAGATGATTAATTATGCTAAGGTGAATGGCTGGATAAGTGGTTTTAAAGCTGCAAATAGGGAGGACAACAATGTGGAAGTTTCTCACTTACTATATGCTGATGATTCTTTGGTTTTCTGTGATGCTAAGGTGGAGCAAGTCAGATATATCAGACTTACCTGATCTTGTTTGAGACAGTGTCTGGACTACATGTCAAATGGAGGAAAAGTTCTATCTTTCCAATTGTGCAAAGCAAAGATGGGAATTTCTCAGTCAAGTCTGCCTATTTAACAATCATCAATTGTGCTAATCAGATTGTTGACCGGCCTTGGAAGTTTATCTGGAAAACAAATGCTCCTGCAAAGGTTCTCTGTTTTACTTGGTTGGTGACAAGATAAGCAGTATCGACTCAAGAAAGGTTGAAAAGAAGGGGGGTTCCAACAATGTTCCAGATGTTTGTTTTGTGAGACTAGCACAGAGCCATTTGTTCCTTCATTGCTCTTTCACTGTCCAATTGTGGCAGCTCTTTCTCAATATTGTGGGGATCAAACAGTGTGTGCCTGCAAACACTGTTGATCTTCTTTAGAGTTGGATCAATTTGGGAGGTTCAGTTTGTTATACCCCGTATTTCCAGAGTATGTACGTGAGGGCGTACGTATTAAATTTTTGCCTTAAGAATTGACAAGTTTCGAAATTTAGGCACAAGTGCCGAAAGGAGTCGTTTTTTAAACGCTTTACTAAACTGCGAAGGAAAATTCGCTATGTCATTTCTAATTTTTGCGGATTTTTCCGAGAGACGAACATGTTGGACCAACGGGAGGGTGACATGTGTCACCTCACATTGGATGAGTGGCGGTAATGCTTGGCGAATAGGTGGCATGGTTAGGTAGGATATTTTGTGCAAGTTGTGTGGTAGATGGATAAGGTGCACATGGCTTAATCCTAGCCCTACACTTGCCTAACACTGAGTGATCTCGCCATTGGTTGGCCATGGCTTGACCTATAAATACCCTCTAAGTTGATGAACTTCTTCATCCTAAATTGTTCTAAGTGTTAAAAATCCTCCCCTCTTAGTGTGAGCTTTCGTCCCTCTCCCCTCCTAGTTGAGCTTGCCGAGAGCCACCACACCCTCCCCTTGTGAAGCCTTGGCCGAGGGTACCCCACCTAGTTGTCTCGTATAAATACCCCTTTTTGTGGTATAGAAATACTCTCCAAGTATTGTTATAATGCCCAAATACTTAGCCCAAATACCTTGTAGTATTCCCAAGGTTACACTTATACAAAAGCCCAAATACTATTATACTTCCTTTAGCCACTAAACGAAACCCTAAGGAAAACCTTCATAGTCAGTTGAAGTGTTAAGTAGTTGGTAAGAACTTCAGGGGTTGTTTGGAGCGTGTTGGAGCGCACAGAGTAGAGCTAAACCTTGCTCAGATCGACTTATAACTTGATAATTTTGGGCTTATCGAGGTAAGCACTCTTAACCTTACATTGTAATTGGAAACTACATGTTGTTGGAATATATAGTTAAGGTATACTATATATAGAATTGAACATAGTTGCGGCAATGTCTTTTGACTTAAGCTGAATAATACTTACGCAATGTCTTTCGACTTAAGCCCGAATAATACTTACGCAATGTCTTGCGACTTAAGCCGAACTTTAAGATGAGAACCGAACTGTAATTACTTAGATCAGACATGAGACTTGTATAGCATTCTTGTGAAATAGAATTGTACACGCCCGTTAAGCGTAAACCCCTTGGTCAAGCCAGCCTCGATAGAGAGAGAATTACGCCGCATGTGGGGAGGTTTGCCGAATTTTCCAGAGAATATTCTACGCCGATCTAAAGATATTAATAGGTGCCTGTGGCCTCTATAGTTGTAGTACTACGTGTGGAGTGACCGCTTGGCTTAGAGTGTAGCCGACTTTGAGGTCTCGAGCGCTTTGCTATTAGTCGATAATCGTCGCGAGGTACGTGAACCTCTTCTTATACGTTCTAGCATGATATGTGTATAACTATGTAGTACGGCAGACGCATACGTGTTAAATGTATTTGATTGTTTTTAAACATAAAGTGTTATAACGGCTTTATGGGAAGTTGGTTATAACATTTCTATGTAAATGAGAAATGCTTTGTGGTTTTTTTAAAAAGATAAGCGATTTGACTTATAACCGACTTGATGTGATAATAAAGAACCTTGAAGTATTCTAAAAGATTAAGAAACCTTTTGAAAGAAGTGTATACTTGGCTTGAAAACATAAGAGTTATACCAAATTTTATGAGAAGTTAGGTGTAACGTCTTAAGAAAGATAAAAGAATGGTTTAATGGTTTAGAAGTTAAGAGACTTATTCTTAAAAGATAAGAGACTTGACTTAATATGGATGTTTGTGTGAAACCTCATTCGTGAGTAATGAGTACTTGGTTTTGAAAGGAATAATGTTTCCGATTTGAAATCGAATGTGTATCGACAAACCACCGCAAATGTTAATAAAGGAAAATGTATTGAATAATTAAGTATTATTAAAACCAGTAGAAACCTCCATCTGCATGAAGCTAAGATGAGACAAAATGATATTACATTTTCTAGATCACGGCCGCTTAATAAGATTGATTATGAACAAGAATAACCTACTTTATGGCATATGTTACTCAATTGTTTTAAAAGAGATTAAGACATTGAACTATGAAACTTTTCAAAAAAGAGACTTGTGTAATTGAAATTAGGCAAACCGGAACTTTAGGAAAAGAAAGGCATTGTGTTGTCTTAAAATGGTTTAAAACATAAGGTGTTATAACGACTTTATGAAAACAAAAGAAAGGTTTTATCATTGGTTTTAATGTGGTAACTTGACTTTAAAAAGAGAAGTGTTTTGTCAAAAAGGCATGTACGTGTTGCCTTAATTTGGTTTTAAAAGGAAAGTATGGAAGTTGTTTTTGGTTTACTTAAAAATATAAGTCACTCTATTTTTATACTACGTATCGGGTGACTTTTATAAAAGGAATAGATCTCTTTAAAAGGAATTTAACATACGTAGTACTTTAGGTTAAAACCGGACTTGGGCATAAAATGAAAGTACTTGAGTTGTGTATAAACTCGCTTATGCTTGTTGTTGTGAAACTTGCCTATGCTTGTTGTTGTGAAACTTGCCTATGCTGTTGTTGTGAAACTTGCCTATGCTTGTTGTGATAGCCTTTGTGTGCAAGAATTGTGTTTCATACTACCGCGTCTCGATGGAGGTCGGTTGACTTGTTGAGAACTTACTTGACGTGATCGGCAGCGACGATAAATTCCACCGCACGTTCGCTGATAGTGTTACTTTGTTAATCGCTTTGGACATACCGACACGACGCGTAGCGCACGGGTATGCTTCCACTTTGATTACCGCCTTGTTGTCTTATTGTTTCCCTTTGGACATCTCGACACGACGTAGCGCACGTATGCTTCCATTTGGAACTTTGTCTTATTGTTTCCTTTGGACTCATCGACACGACGCGTAGCGCATCGTATCTTCCATTTGGAAAGTTGTCTTATTTGTTCCCTTCGACATACCGACACGACGCGTAGCGCACGTATGCTCCCATTTGGATTGTCATTGTTATCATATCATGCATCGCCAGCTGGCGGCGTACTCACGCGCAGATTGATGTTGCGGGCGAGACCGAATTGATATAATCATATGTGTGTAATCGTAGTTTGGTTATCATACCGCTCTCCGCTTATAGACTATTATGATTTCATTTACGATTTTTACGATTCACATACTTGGTACATGTTGCATCGACCTCCTTCGGGCCGCGTCACGCCGCAGTAAGTACATCTACCGCCGATCCGCGCTAGGATCTCATTTCGGTTGGGAAGCTCCGTTTCGTCGAGGCTTATCTTTGCATGTTACCCGAGTCCGTAAGTTCTTAGACGCTCGGGGTATGGCGGGCCCCGTCCCGTCATAGTTGTCAGATAAATCTTAAGGTCCATGTAATCGTTGTGGTGTAAGGATTGAATCGCTCAAATGTTTATATATATATGTTGGAAGGCAACCGTTTTGGTTGCCTATTTGCTTTATTTATCATGGCTCTTGTTTCATATTTATGCTTTATGTTCACCGATTTTCTCCGATGTTGTATCACCAGGTGCCCGGTAAGGCACGACCACGCCCCGTTCGGTCGTGACAAAGTGGTATCGTGAGCGATTAATCCTCGGAAAGTGTCTACGCACCGTGTCTAGTAGAGTCTTGATTATCGTGTCAGGCACCACATCTATAATCGTGAGGCTATATGACATTTAGGATTAGTTTCATTCTTCTCATTCGAGATCGTGCCTTGAGTTGTGTTGTAAGTTGGACCCTCCGACGATCTCGCTTTTTACGATTATGCCTCCGCAAGGCAACCCGCTCGTGGCGGCAAGGCAAAGCAGAGGAGATACGAGTAGAAAATGGCAGCCTCTACAGAGACCACGATCACGAGCCTCCACCCCACTGCCGCGGCGAGACGGGTTACGCGAGACGCCCGATTAACGGCCGTTGTCAGGCGACTTGAGATAAGCCGGACGCAGCAGTTCGATCCAAGAGCACCGTAGTTCAACCCCGAGCGCATTTGAGACTACGGATTTTCCGAGTGTAACCCGCGAGTTTTACGGGTCGAGGCACGAGGATGATCCGCAGAGTTCATCCGGCGATTCTGCGATCACGAGAGTGATCAAGGCCTCGAGACCGAGTCGATGGTCTCGGTTCGCATCGGCCGCGTGATACCGCATGATCGATTGGTTTGATTCGTGAGCCGTCGGGAGAGAATGCACTTCCGCCGGGACGAGTTCTCAAAGGCATTTCTTGACACTTCGCCGCCACGCATGAGGAGGCTCGCCGGCGATTTTTGGTGTTACTGGCAGATCCGCGACGTGCGGAGTACAATGTGAGTTCGACTCATCGTTGGCAGACGCCCCGCGTTAGTAGCTAGTATGGAGGATCGAGTCCACCGATATGTTACGTGGCTCGATGATTACCTAGCGAGTTGTTCGGTGTAGCTCTTCACCGGGCATGGACATTGCCCGCACGCAGCTTATGCACTCGAGGTGAGCGGAGAAATCGACGGAATGACCAAAGTCGCGAAGAGGCCGAAGCGCAGGTCCTTTGGTGATTTTCGAGGCGCATCGCCTCAGCAGACTAGTTATGTGCCTCCGCCAAGATGCAGTGGTCCTCTACAATCTTCGAGCGTCGAGTTTTCGCGAGCAGTCGTGGCTCCGCGGTTCGCATTTTCGAGAGCGGGTGTTAACCACCAAGCCACCCCTACCTCGTTGTGATCACTGTGGTAGACTCCACAGTGAGTGTCGTGCTAGTCAGGAGTTTGTTTTACACGCGGCCAGTGGCCATTTTGGGAGAAATTGTCCACCGTGTGGTAGCGGGTAGGATAGCCTGACTACGGATCGGTTGCGGGTTCTTCACCTTCCATGCAAGGCAGATGTTCATACACCGGCGGCCACGGAGAGGTCGCGGTGGAAGTTCCGATTTAGCGGTCCTCAATCGCCTATTTTCGGTATATCCTTAACCTACAGAGTTTTGTATGTATTGATGTTGTGATGATGTGTTTAGTGTTATGTTCGGATAGCTTTGTGCTAAAACGTGATGTAGAACACAGTTAGTGAGAAGCGGTAAGCTTGAGGTGAGAAAATGATGAACCTTAGAATATTACGGTTGAGACCTTAGATGTAAGCCGTCTTGAGTACAGTATTTTGCAAGTGATCCTTGCCTGAGTGCATTTTTTTGCCTAGAACGTTTTGTGTGATAAAGTCCTGGGTAGTGTGCAATGGAAGTGGTAGCTTTCATGACTGTAGAGGTAAGATTGTTAGGACGGGGAACAAGAGCGTGATGCGTTAAGTGGTCGGGTCAGCGTGTTGAGGCCAACCCGCACCTGCTTTCGGCGTGGGTCACTCGTGGTCCCGCTGTGGTAGGTCACGAGTGCTAGGCCCAAGTTTAGATGACCATCGATGAGTTTGTGGATATGTTCGACTGAATCGGTTCGTGAAGGCCGGAATGGCCTTAGAGGAAAGTAAAGCTAGTAAGATGACCAAGTTCGAGGTTGTGACTCAAAGTATTGGAAAGCAAGCAATGATGAAGTATGCGCGTATACTAGAAGAGTTCAAGTGTTCGGCGAGGCACGACGAGTAAGGAAGAGAACGCGTGTTAGTTCGTGGCGGCGCGTGGCGTTGCAACTTGTTAGAAGATCTTCTTCGTAATCCACTGAGAAGGAACATTCGGACGAATGTTTCTAAGAGGAGAATGTTATACCCCGTATTTCCAGAGTATGTACGTGAGGGCGTACGTATTAAATTTTTTCCTTAAGAATTGACAAGTTTCGAAATTTAGGCACAAGTGCCGAAAGGAGTCGTTTTTCGATGAAACGTTTTACTAAACTTGCGAAGGGAAAATTCCGGCTATGTCATTTCTAATTTTTGCGGATTTTTCCGAGAGACGAAACATGTTGGACCAACGGGAGGTGATACGTGTCACCTCACATCGATGAGTGTGGGCGGTAATGCTTGGCGAATAGGTGGCATGGTTAGGTAGGATATTTTGTGCAAGTTGTGTGGTAGATGGATAAGGTGCACATGGCTTAATCCTAGCCCTACACTTGCCTAACACTGAGTGATCTCGCCGTTGGTTGGCCATGGCTTGACCTATAAATACCCCTCTAAGTTGATGAACTTCTTCATCCTAAATTGTTCTAAGTGTTAAAAATCCTCCCCCCTCTTAGTGTGAGTTTTTCGTCCCTCTCCTCCTAGTGAGCTTGGCCGAGAGCCACCACACCCTCCCCTTGAAGCTCGCCGGTGGGTACCCCTAGCCTAGTTGTCTCGTATAAATACCCCTTTGTGGTATAGAAATACTCTCCAAGTATTGTTATAATGCCCAAATACTGCCCAAATACCTTGTAGTATTCCCAAGGTTACACTTATACAAAAGCCCAAATACTATTATACTTCCTTTAGCCACTAAACGAAACTCCTAAGGAAAACCTTCGAGTCGGTTGAAGTGTTAAGTGGTTGGTAAGAACTTAAGGGTTGTTTGGAGCGTGTTGAGCGCACTGAGTAGGAGCTAAACCTTGCTCAGATCGACTTATAACTTGGATAATTTTGGGCTTATCGAGGTAAGCACTCTTAACCTTCATTGTAATTGGAAACTACATGTTGTTGGAATATATAGTTAAGGTATACTATATATAGAATTGAACATAGTTGGCGCAAATGTCTTTTGACTTAAGCTCGAATAATACTTACGCAATGTCTTGCGACTTAAGCTGAACTTTAAGATGAGAATCGAATCAGAATTACTTAGGTATCAGACATGAGACTTGTATAGCATTCTTGTGAAATAGAATTGTACACGTCAGGTTAAGCGTGTAAACCCTCGTTGGCTTGGTAGCCTCGATAGAGAGGAGAATTACGCTGTCATGGGGAAGTCTTTAGAATTTTCTCGTAATATTCTACGCCGATCTAAAGATATTAATAGGTGCCTTGTGGCTCTCATAGGTTGTAGTACTACGTGTGTGACTCGCTTGGCTTAGAGTGTGGCCGAAGCGGTTTGAGGTACCGAGCGTTTTGCTATTAGTCGATAATCGTCGCGAGGTATGTGAACCTCTTCTTATCTGTTCTAGCATGATATGTATAACTATGTAGTACGGTGACGCGTCACGTGTTAAATGTATTTGATTGTTTTTAAACATAAAGTGTTATAACGGCTTTATGGGAAGTTGTTATAACAAATTTCATGTAAATGAGAAATGCTTTGTGGTTTTTTTAAAAAGATAATCGATTTGACTTATAACCGACTTGATGTGTGATAATAAAGAACCTTGAAGTATTCTAAAAGATTAAGAAACCTTTTTGAAAGAAGTGTATACTTGGCTTGAAAACATAAGAGTTATACTCACTTTATGAGAAGTTAGGTGTAACGTCTTAAGAAAGATAAAAAGAATGGTTTAATGGTTTAGAAGTTAAGAGACTTATTCTTAAAAGATAAGAGACTTGACTTAATATGGATGTTTGTGTGAAACCTCATTCGTGAGTAATGAGTACTTGGTTTTGAAAGGAATAATGTTTCTGATTTGAAATCGAATGTGTATCGACAAACCACCGTAAGTAATAAAGGAAAATGTATTGAATAATTAAGTATTATTAAAACCAAGAAACCTCCATCCGCATAAGCTAAGATGAGACAAAATGATATTACATTTTCTAGATCATGGCCGCTTAATAAGATTGATTATGAACAAGAATAACCTACTTTATGGCATATGTTACTCAATTGTTTTAAAAGAGATTAAGACATTGAACTATGAAACTTTTCAAAAAAGAGACTTGTGTAATTGAAATTAGGCAACCGAACTTTAGGGAAAAGAAAGGCATTGTGTTGTCTTAAAATGGTTTAAAACATAAGGTGTTATAATGACTTTATGAAAACAAAAGAAAGGTTTTATCATTGGTTTTAATGTGGTAACTTGACTTTAAAAAGAGAAGTGTTTTGGTCAAAAAGAAGGCATGGTGTTGCCTTAATTTGGTTTTAAAAGGAAAGTATGGAAGTTGTTTTGGTTTACTTAAAAATATAAGTCACTCTATTTTTATACTACGTATCGTGACTTTTATAAAAGGAATAGATCTCTTTAAAAGGAATTTAACGACGTAGTACTTTAGGTTAAAACCCGACTGGGCATAAAATGAAAGTACTTCGAGTTGTGTATAAACCGCTTACGCTTGTTGTTGTGAAACTTGCCTATGCTTGTTGTTGTGAAACTTGTCTATGCTTGTTGTTGTGAAACTTGCCTATGCTTGTTGTGATAGCCTTTGTTGTGCAAGAATTGTGTTTCTATACTACCGCGTCTCTCGATGGAGTCGGTTGACTTGTTGAGAACTTACTTGGGCGTGATCGGCAGTGACGATAAATTCCACGCACGCCTCGTTGATGTTACTTTGTTAATCGCTTTGGACATATCGACACGACGCGTAGCGCACGGGTATGCTTCCACTTTGATTACCGTCTTGTTGTCTTATTGTTTCCTTGGACATACCGACACGACGCGTAGCGCACGTATGCTTCCATTTGGAATCTTTGTCTTATTGTTTCCCTTCGACTCATCGACACGACGCGTAGCGCACGTATGCTTCCATTTGGAAAGTTGTCTTATTTGTTCCACTGGACATACCGACACGACGCGTAGCGCACGTATGCTCCCATTTGGATTGCCGCTTGTTGTTATCATATCATGCATCGGCAGCCGGCGGCGTACTCACGCGTGATTGATGTTGTGGCGTGAGACCGAATTGATATAATCGTTATGTGTGTATCGTAGTTTGTTATCATACCGCTCTCGCTTTTATAGACTATTATGATTTCATTTACTGATTTTACGATTTCACATACTTGGTACTGTTATCGACCTCGCCCAGTGCGTCACGCCTGCAGTAAGTACATCTACCGCCGATCCCCGCGTTTAGGATCTCATTTCGTTTTGGGAAGCTCCGTTTACGTGAGGCTTATCTTTGTATGTTACCACGAGTCCGTAAGTTCTGTACGCTCAGGGTATGGCGGGCCCCGTCCGTCATAGTTGTTGTATAAATCTTAAGTGCAGAAGACCTTTGTTGTGGCGAGTGTAAGGATTGTAAATCGCTCAAATGTTTATATATATATGTTGGAAGGCAACCGTTTTGGTTGGCCTATTTGCTTTTATTTATCATGTCTCTTGTTTCATATTTATGCTTTATGTTCCGCTGATTTTCTCTGATGTTGTATCACTAGGGTGCCCGGGGTAAGGCACCAGTCACGGGCCCCGGTTCGGGTCGTGACACAGTTAAACAGAAGAAATGGTGGAAATTGGTTCCTGCTTGCATATGGTGAACAATTTGGAAAGAGAGAAATTCCAGAGTTTTGAAGATAGGAGTAGTCATGTGCAAGACATTTAGATAAAGTGTTTGCTTCTCTTTCAACAGTAACAGTTAACATCTATGCCAGATATAGGATAAACAAGGCTGTCATAAGAAGAGGGAAGGAGGCAAATGAGAGATTGTCTATTGCATTACCAAAACGAATAGCTCGAAGGACTCTTAGTGGATCATCCAAAAAGGTCTGCTTTGGAGGTAATGGGGTGACAATTTTTCCAGACTTCAGATCTGCAATGCCTGAGAAACACGAAATCAATTAATTAGTCAGATAAACTTTTAATTTAACCTATCTTTATTGGTACGCTTAACCAAATCTGGACAAGAAACAGAGCTCATGCTTACCTCTTTCTGTAAAATCCTCGACTGATCTGGTGTTAATGTTGTAAAACAAGCTGTACACATATTTTTAGCGAAGGATTAACTGATTAAGCAAGGCAACTCATACTTTATTTTTTGGAAACAAAAAGATAACTTAAAATTTAGTTGGACAAATACATTAATGCATCCAAAGGCAAGATTCACCAACCCCCTCCCTGAGATGAAAAAAAACAAACCAAAAAGATGCAAAGAAAATGAATAAATATACAAAACTAACTGAAAGGATGAAACTAAGCATTGGACTCTCTTAACTGAGGTCCTTGATACCAATTAAACTAAGGGTCACTCATGCAAAGTCTCTAGATTTACTTATATGTTCATTTACTCTGTGTTGTTAATTTTTCATAGCTAGGTTTGGTGGAATCTACTTAGCCTTTCATCCCTCCCATTTACAGTAAGAAAAATAAAGTTAAACAGCAAAGAGAAGATATACATTTTATTACCAATTTACATTTACATACCATTGTTGGAATACGACTGTTCTCACTGTAGTCTTCTGCTCTTAAGTTGACAAAATCAATCCATACGTCAGAAAGGCGCATCCTTGCTGTTTCCAAATGCTTTGACTGATCGGGGTTGCTGTAAAATTAAAGAACAGAAAAGTGAACAATTACTCTACAATTCAACAAAAATGAGAAAGTGATGTATCACAATCAAGATAGATAATCGTAAGATCTTAAGAGTACTCCTATTAAGATAGAAGATCCTAGAACACTTTTAACACAGAAAATTAGAATTTTCGGCTTTTTATTTTTTAGCACCAAAACTAAGAACTTGCTTCTTTTATTAAGATGTAGGAAACCCAATATTAGCCCTCAATTCCCAAACTCCACTCCACTCAGATAATTTTTAGCTAGATCTTTAATACAAGGCTCTTTCACTCAACACAAATGAGGACTACAAAAAGCAACCCAGCTGCACCAGAATCATATATGTTGGGTCCCGGGGCTACGGATAAATAAAAATGTGTAAGATTAAAATCGCAAAAGCTAGAACAACAAAAATAGTCACTGGATGTTGTCTTCAATGTTGTGTTAACATCTGAGACAACATTGTGATAATACAGTATAAAACTTTGTAAAGTAAATGCAGCGGAAAAAGTAAAGAGACACAAGATTTATATTTTCAAGGGTATATATAAATATATCCCTTTATGGTCAAAGATCAAAAGAATTGTATAAATTATATACAATTACAAATGAATTTTTTTTACAAATTGAGCAATACATACTAAAAAGAAATTACAAAAATGAAGTCGCAGATGACTTCGCCTAAAGTTAAAAAATGTCTAACAAGACAAATACAACATCTCCATTACAATCGCTTGAACAGTAAGCTTAATCTAGAATAAAGATAACAATTGTAATGTGAGACTAGATGTTGTTATACTACTTTAGGCTTGATATGTTGATCCAGTTTTCTAATCTGGATGTCGATATTGTGAAGCTCCCCTCTATTTATAGTGTAGACCTTCCCTTGAAATTCTCACTGATTGGTTGCGGAGGTTGAGTAAAAGAAGGCAGCTGCTTGGACCGATTCTTTCTCTTGAAAAATCTCACCGTCTTGGACTTGGTCTTCACGCTGCTTCATCTCCAAGTCTTTGACTGTTTCTTTTACCACGTTTTAAACACAGAAAAATATTGTAAGTTTGCCTAGGTCATTTTTTACTCACAGTAACACGTCCTGTTTTGGCCGGAAGAATAGGCAAAATCGTTACAGATATGTTGTTAGGAATGTTGTCACAACATCGCAGATATCAAAATTCTTTGAGGTAGTGTCTCGTACAACATGAGTTAAATTAGCATAAAATACCCTAATGATCTTCTCACAATAAGAATTCTTTCCAGAAACAGAACTGAGAACCTTACGACTGCTCAAAAAATCAGTTAAACCATAGTCAGAAAATGAAGACAGGTCGATCATTTTTTCTCCTCTAACTCCACTATTCTTAAACCAATTCCATATATATCAGAGCATGGTTTATTTTGGAACATAGGGGAGTAAGGCATTACCTCGTAACTGCTGCATTCTCGTGCTCTGTCACGATGAGGTGGCGCTGGTGTTGCCTCGGATGTTGGGGCAACATAGTCAGGGTCCTTCTCCTCGTCTGTTGCCTTTGATGTTGAGGCAACATTTTCAGCAAAATTCCAGTAAGTTCTTCCGACCCCTTTAGGAATGAAGTTCCTGGCGGTATGTCATCTTACATATCTTCTTCTTCTTCTCCTTTCTAGTCGTCTTGTGGAGTGAAGTGATGGAGTTCGGAGGAACTGGGCTTCAAATCGAGTCGGATCGCTAATGGTAGTATCAACAGGGAAAGTCTACTCTTCCCTGGATCTTTTTGGAGGCTGGTTGTCTCCGAATTGGTTTTCAAAACCCTTTTCGATCTTCTCGTCGGCATTGTCGATGTTGACTGTCGCGAAGCAAGGTTCGAAAAGTCTGATGTTGTTTCAACATCGATGGGATTCCCGAAGTCACCAGGATAGCTCACCTGTAGTGGTTCTTCCGAACCAAACAGGATCATACCAGGCGCGATCCTCCTGCTCCGCCAAATCATTGATGGAAGTGTAATGATTGTACACTTTATTGTTGTTTGTTGGGCTCTTCGACATTGGAGAATATTCTGGAGTGTTTATGGATTTTGGGGATATGGACATGGGAGAGGGGTTCGACGAGTTAGGCGTGCTTGAGAAGCTTTGGCTTTGAAAATGTGACGGTTTTTGGGCTTCCATTTGATGGATTGATCGGCGGCTGACTGATGTAACAAGTTCAAGACACAATTGGGGGTTTTCATCATGACAACATTTAATTACACTCAAACTCTTTTTCTTAATTTTAGGTAGTGCGGAATAATTTGAACTCTTCACTTACCTAAAACAAAGGGTTTTACATAGCATAAAAATATCATTAAAAATTTAAAAAGAAACGGTCCTCCAGAATTTTGGATTTTCGTTATTTAGAAAGACGTGTTACATACCACAACCCAGAATAAAATAAGAAAAACAAGATTGAACAATGTACTGGAACACGATGTTCTGAATGATGTTGAAAACATTTCAAAGTTCAACAAGCATTATGAGACTTCAAGGATTTTCTGATTTGGCAAAAGATTATTCTCAGATATATTCACCTATGATCGATCACTGGACTAATGTGACATTTTACCATTGTCTTTAATCAACTTAGTTGAACACATACAGAGACAAAAAAAAATTAAGGAATTTTCAACCTTCTTAAAGCACATGGTACTCCTAGAATAGAACTGCACCAATCTTAGAGTTTTGCTCTTCTTCAGATACAACCAAATCTTTAGTAAAGGCTTTGCCTTCTTATGATACTCACTTTTTATGATATACATAATTGATTTACATATATATAATCACAGAGAACGGTATCGCATTCAAACCTTGTCCTTGTGAAGTCATGCTTGATTCTGTTGAAAAACAATGCAACATTACTACAACACATATCTTGTACGTTGACTCAAACAGTAAATATTACCCAGAATGTTAACACAACATTTCGGATAACATCTACCTATCCTGTCTTATTTTCAAAGAAAACAGAGACCAAGAGATTTTTTCAGGCTTGAAAATCTCTCATGATTTAGGGGTTTGGTAAAAATGCCAGCTAGTTGAGAAAGAGTATCAACATGTTCGATTTGAACTGGCTGTTTTTCCACTAAGTCTCTTAAAAAATGATGTCTTATGTCTATATGTTTTGTACGTGAATGCTGAACTGGATTTTTGGAAATATTAATAGCACTCAGATTATCACAGTACAAAATCATGGAGTTATTAAAAATGTCATAGTCATCAAGCATATGTCATAACTAAATTTATTGAGCACAACAACTTTCGGCTGCCACATATTCGAATTCGGCAGTCGAGAGTGACACACAATTTTGTTTATCGACTGTACCATGAGACTAGATTATTGTCAAGATATAAATATCCACCACTAGTGCTTTTCCTATCGTCTACATCACCGGCCCAATTCAGTCACTATATACTATTAGATTAGGTTTGTCTTGAGTATCAAATTCCCAAGTCACTTGTCAAGAACATATCGAATGATACGTTTCACGACATTAAGATGAGATACCTTGAGGCGGCTTGGAACCCAGCGTAAACACACACGCTAAACATGATATCGACAATCGGCAAGAAGATATAAAAGACTACCTATCATAGATCGGCATAAATGTTGGGTCAACATCTTGTCCAACATCGTCTTTACATACCGCTGCAGAGCCCATTGGAGCCCATCGAGCATGGTTTATTTTGGAACATGGGAGTAAGGCATTACCTCGTAACTGTTTCGATTCTCGTGGCTCTGTCACGATGAGGTGGAGTCTTGGTGTTGCCTCTGATGTTGGCAACATAGTCGTGGTCCTTCTCCTCGCATTGCCTTTGATGTTGAGGCAACATTTTCAAAGAAAATTCGAAGTTCTTGAGCCGACTTTAGGAAACGAAGTTCCTGGCGGTATGTCATCTTACATATCTTCTTCTTCTTCTCCCTTTCTAGTTCGTCTTGTGGAGTGGGCGATGGAGTTCGGAGGAACTGGGCCATCAAATCGAGTCGCATCGCTAATGGTAGTATCAACAGGGAAAGTCGACTCTTCCCTGGATCTTTTTGCAGGCTGGTTGTCTCCGAATTGGTTTTCAAAACCCTTTTCGATCTTCTCGTCGGCATTGTCGATGTTGATCGTCCGAAGCAAGGTTCGAAAAGTCTGATGTTGTTTCAACATCGATGGGATTCCCGAAGTCACCAGGATAGCTCACCTGTAGTGGTTCTTCCGAACCAAACAGGATCATAGCTTGTGTGCAGTCCTCCCCTATCGGCTTCAAATCATTGATGGAAGTGTAATGATTGTACACTTTATTGTTGTTTGTTGGGCTCTTCGACATTGGAGAATATTCTGGAGTGTTTATGGATTTTGGGGATATGGACATGGGAGAGGGGTTCGACGAGTTAGGCGTGCTTGAGAAGCTTTGGCTTTGAAAATGTGACGGTTTTTGGGCTTCCATTTGATGGATTGATCGGCGGCTGACTGATGTAACAAGTTCAAGACACAATTGGGGGTTTTCATCATGACAACATTTAATTACACTCAAACTCTTTTTCTTAATTTTAGGTAGTGCGGAATAATTTGAACTCTTCACTTACCTAAAACAAAGGGTTTTACATAGCATAAAAATATCATTAAAAATTTAAAAAGAAACGCCCTCCGTAATTTTGGATTTTCGTTATTTAGAAAGACGTGTTACATACCACAACCCAGAATAAAATAAGAAAAACAAGATTGAACAATGTACTGGAACACGATGTTCTGAATGATGTTGAAAACATTTCAAAGTTCAACAAGAATTATGAGACTTCAAGGATTTTCTCGATTTGGCAAAAGATTATTCGTATATGTTCCTATGGGGCGATCAACTGGACTAATGTGACATTTTACCATTGTCTTTAATCAACTTAGTTGAACACATACAGAGACAAAAAAAAATTAAGGAATTTTCAACCTTCTTAAAGCACATGGTACTCCTATAGAATAGGAACGGTACCAATCTTAGAGTTTTGCTCTTCTTGTATACAACCAAATCTTTAGTAAAGGCTTTGCCTTCTTATGATACTCACTTTTATGATATACATAATTGATTTACATATATATAATCACGAGAGAACCAGATCGCATTCAAACCTTGTCCTTGTGAAGTCATGCTTGATTCTGTTGAAAAACAATGCAACATTACTACAACACATATCTTGTACGTTGACTCAAACAGTAAATATTACCCAGAATGTTAACACAACATTTCGGATAACATCTACCTATCCTGTCTTATTTTCAAAGAAAACAGAGACCAAGAGATTTTTTCAGGCTTGAAAATCTCTCATGATTTAGGGGTTTGGTAAAATGCCACTAGTTGAAAGAGTATCAACATGTTCGATTTGAATTTGTTTTCCACTAAGTCTCTTAAAAATGATGTCTTATGTCTATATGTTTTATGCGTGAATCTTTGAGCTGGATTTTTGGAAATATTAATAGCACTCAGATTATCACAGTACAAAATCATGGAGTTATTAAAAATGTCATAGTCATCAAGCATATGTCATAACTAAATTTATTGAGCACAACAACTTTCGGCTGCCACATATTCGAATTCGGCGCAATGAGTGACACACAATTTTGTTTATCGACTGTACCATGAGACTAGATTATTGTCAAGATATAAATATCCACCACTAGTGCTTTTCCTATCGTCTACATCACCGGCCCAATTCGAGTCACTATATACTATTAGATTAGGTTTAGTGTCTTTGGAGTATCAAATTCCCAAGTCACTTGTACCGGCAACATATCGAATGATACGTTTCACGACATTAAGATGAGATACCTTGAGACTGGCTTGGAACCTAGCGTAAACACACACGCTAAACATGATATCTGGACAACTGGCAGTAAGATATAAAAGACTACCTATCATAGATCGGTACAATGTTGGGTCAACATCTTGTCCAACATCGTCTTTACATACCTGTTGCGTAGAGCCCATTGGAGCCCATCAGAGCATGGTTTATTTTGGAACATAGGGGAGTAAGGCATTACCTCGTAATGCATTTGATTCTCGTGTGCTCCCGCCCCGATGAGGTGGAGTCTTTGGTGTTGCCTCGGATGTTGGGGCAACATAGTCAGGGTCCTTCTCCTCGTCTGTTGCCTTTGATGTTGAGGCAACATTTTCAGCAAAATTCCAGTAAGTTCTTCCGACCCCTTTAGGAATGAAGTTCCTTAAGGGTATGTCATCTTACATATCTTCTTCTTCTTCTCCCTTTCTAGTTGCATCTTGTGGAGTGGAAGCTGATGGAGTTCTGGAGGAACTGGGCTTACTGAAATCAGAGTCAGTGTACTGCTAATGGTAGTATCAACAGGGAAAGTCGACTCTTCCCTGGATCTTTTTGCAGGCTGGTTGTCTCCGAATTGGTTTTCAAAACCCTTTTCGATCTTCTCGTCGGCATTGTCGATGTTGACTGTCGCGAAGCAAGGTTCGAAAAGTCTGATGTTGTTTCAACATCGATGGGATTCCCGAAGTCACCAGGATAGCTCACCTGTAGTGGTTCTTCCGAACCAAGTAGGATCATAACAGGCAAATCCTCCCTATCGCCAAATCATTGAAGTGTAATGATTGTACACTTTATTGTTGTTTGTTGGGCTCTTCGACATTGGAGAATATTCTGGAGTGTTTATGGATTTTGGGGATATGGACATGGGAGAGGGGTTCGACGAGTTAGGCGTGCTTGAGAAGCTTTGGCTTTGAAAATGTGACGGTTTTTGGGCTTCCATTTGATGGATTGATCGGCGGCTGACTGATGTAACAAGTTCAAGACACAATTGGGGGTTTTCATCATGACAACATTTAATTACACTCAAACTCTTTTTCTTAATTTTAGGTAGTGCGGAATAATTTGAACTCTTCACTTACCTTAAAACAAAGGGTTTTACATAGCATAAAAATATCATTAAAAATTTAAAAGAAAGCGGTCCTCGAAATTTTGGATTTTCGTTATTTAGAAAGACGTGTTACATACCACAACCTGACTAAAATAAGAAAAACAAGATTGAACAATGTACTGGAACACGATGTTCTGAATGATGTTGAAAACATTTCAAAGTTCAACAAGCATTATGAGACTTCAAGGATTTTCGGATTTGGCAAAAGATTATTCTGTATATATTGCTCCTATGAGGTGATCATTTGGACTAATGTGACATTTTACCATTGTCTTTAATCAACTTAGTTGAACACATACAGAGACAAAAAAATTAAGGAATTTTCAACCTTTCAAAACACGGTACTCATAGAATAGGAGCGGTACGATCTTAGTTTTGCTCTTCTTGTATACAACCAAATCTTTAGTAAAGGCTTTGCCTTCTTATGATACTCACTTTTTATGATATACATAATTGATTTACATATATATAATCACAGAGAACGGTATCGCATTCAAACCTTGTCCTTGTGAAGTCATGCTTGATTCTGTTGAAAAACAATGCAACATTACTACAACACATATCTTGTACGTTGACTCAAACAGTAAATATTACCCAGAATGTTAACACAACATTTCGGATAACATCTACCTATCCTGTCTTATTTTCAAAGAAAACAGAGACCAAGAGATTTTTTCAGGCTTGAAAATCTCTCATGATTTAGGGGTTTGGTAAAAATGCCAGCTAGTTGAGAAAGAGTATCAACATGTTCGATTTGAACTGGCTGTTTTTCCACTAAGTCTCTTAAAAAATGATGTCTTATGTCTATATGTTTTGTACGTGAATCTTTGAATGGATTTTTGGAAATATTAATAGCACTCAGATTATCACAGTACAAAATCATGGAGTTATTAAAAATGTCATAGTCATCAAGCATATGTCATAACTAAATTTATTGAGCACAACAACTTTCGGCTGCCACATATTCGAATTCGGCAGTCGAGAGTGACACACAATTTTGTTTATCGACTGTACCATGAGACTAGATTATTGTCAAGATATAAATATCCACCACTAGTGCTTTTCCTATCGCCTACATCACCGCCCAATTCGAGTCACTATATACTATTAGATTAGGTTTAGTGTCTTTGAGTATCAAATTCCCAAGTCACTTGTACCGGCAACATATCGAATGATACGTTTCACGACATTAAGATGAGATACCTTGAGACTGGCTTGGAACCTAGCGTAAACACACACGCTAAACATGATATCTGACAATCGCGTTAAGATATAAAAGACTACCTATCATAGATCGGCATAATGTTGGTCAACATCTTGTCCAACATCGTCTTTACATACATTGCGTAGAGCCCATCGTGGAGCCCATCGTGAGCATGGTTTATTTTGGAACATAGGGAGTAGGCATTACCGTAACTGCTTGATTCTCGTGCTCTCACGATGAGGTGGTCTTTGGTGTTGCCTCGGATGTTGGGCAACATAGTCGTGGTCCTTCTCGCTCTGCTGCCTTTGATGTTGAGGCAACATTTTCAAAGAAAATTCGATAAGTTCTTGCCACTTTAGGAATGAAGTTCCTGGGGGTATGTCATCTTACATATCTTCTTCTTCTCCCTTTCTAGTTGCATCTTGTGGAGTGGAAGCTGATGGAGTTCTGGAGGAACTGGGCTTACTGAAATCAGAGTCAGTGTACTGCTAATGGTAGTATCAACAGGGAAAGTCGACTCTTCCCTGGATCTTTTTGCAGGCTGGTTGTCTCCGAATTGGTTTTCAAAACCCTTTTCGATCTTCTCGTCGGCATTGTCGATGTTGACTGTCGCGAAGCAAGGTTCGAAAAGTCTGATGTTGTTTCAACATCGATGGGATTCCCGAAGTCACCAGGATAGCTCACCTGTAGTGGTTCTTAGAACCAAACAGGATCATAACATGTGCGATCCTCACTATCGGCCAATCATTGATGGAAGTGTAATGATTGTACACTTTATTGTTGTTTGTTGGGCTCTTCGACATTGGAGAATATTCTGGAGTGTTTATGGATTTTGGGGATATGGACATGGGAGAGGGGTTCGACGAGTTAGGCGTGCTTGAGAAGCTTTGGCTTTGAAAATGTGACGGTTTTTGGGCTTCCATTTGATGGATTGATCGGCGGCTGACTGATGTAACAAGTTCAAGACACAATTGGGGGTTTTCATCATGACAACATTTAATTACACTCAAACTCTTTTTCTTAATTTTAGGTAGTGCGGAATAATTTGAACTCTTCACTTACCTAAAACAAAGGGTTTTACATAGCATAAAAATATCATTAAAAATTTAAAAAGAAACGGTCCTCCAGAATTTTGGATTTTCGTTATTTAGAAAGACGTGTTACATACCACAACCCAGAATAAAATAAGAAAAACAAGATTGAACAATGTACTGGAACACGATGTTCTGAATGATGTTGAAAACATTTCAAAGTTCAACAAGCATTATGAGACTTCAAGGATTTTCTGATTTGGCAAAAGATTATTCTGTATATGTTCCCTATGATCGATCACTGGACTAATGTGACATTTTACCATTGTCTTTAATCAACTTAGTTGAACACATACAGAGACAAAAAAAAATTAAGGAATTTTCAACCTTCTTAAAGCACATGGTACTCCTATAGAATAGGAACGGTACCAATCTTAGAGTTTTGCTCTTCTTGTATACAACCAAATCTTTAGTAAAGGCTTTGCCTTCTTATGATACTCACTTTTTATGATATACATAATTGATTTACATATATATAATCACAGAGAACGGTATCGCATTCAAACCTTGTCCTTGTGAAGTCATGCTTGATTCTGTTGAAAAACAATGCAACATTACTACAACACATATCTTGTACGTTGACTCAAACAGTAAATATTACCCAGAATGTTAACACAACATTTCGGATAACATCTACCTATCCTGTCTTATTTTCAAAGAAAACAGAGACCAAGAGATTTTTTCAGGCTTGAAAATCTCTCATGATTTAGGGGTTTGGTAAAAATGTCAGCTAGTTGAGAAAGAGTATCAACATGTTCGATTTGAACTGACTGTTTTTCCATTAAGTCTCTTAAAAAATGATGTCTTATGTCTATATGTTTTGTACGTGAATGCTGAACTGGATTTTTGGAAATATTAATAGCACTCAGATTATCACAGTACAAAATCATGGAGTTATTAAAAATGTCATAGTCATCAAGCATATGTCATAACTAAATTTATTGAGCACAACAACTTTCGGCTGCCACATATTCGAATTCGGCAGTCGAGAGTGACACACAATTTTGTTTATCGACTGTACCATGAGACTAGATTATTGTCAAGATATAAATATCCACCACTAGTGCTTTTCCTATCGTCTACATCACCGGCCCAATTCGAGTCACTATATACTATTAGATTAGGTTTAATGTCTTTGGAGTATCAAATTCCCAAGTCACTTGTCGTGACATATCGAATGATACGTTTCCACGACATTAAGATGAGATACCTTGAGGCGGCTTGGAACTGGCGTAAACACACACGCTAAACATGATATCTGGACAACTGGCAGTAAGATATAAAAGACTACCTATCATAGATCGGTACAATGTTGGGTCAACATCTTGTCCAACATCGTCTTTACATACCTGTTGCGTAGAGCCCATTGGAGCCCATCAGAGCATGGTTTATTTTGGAACATAGGGGAGTAAGGCATTACCTCAGAATCTGTTTCAGATTCTGTGTGCTCCTGTCCTGATGAGGTGGGTGCTGGTGTTGCCTCGGATGTTGGGGCAACATAGTCAGGGTCCTTCTCCTCGTCTGTTGCCTTTGATGTTGAGGCAACATTTTCAGCAAAATTCCAGTAAGTTCTTCCGACCCCTTTAGGAATGAAGTTCCTTAAGGGTATGTCATCTTACATATCTTCTTCTTCTTCTCCCTTTCTAGTTGCATCTTGTGGAGTGGAAGCTGATGGAGTTCTGGAGGAACTGGGCCATCAAATCAGTCGGTAATCGCTAATGGTAGTATCAACAGGGAAAGTCGACTCTTCCCTGGATCTTTTTGCAGGCTGGTTGTCTCCGAATTGGTTTTCAAAACCCTTTTCGATCTTCTCGTCGGCATTGTCGATGTTGACTGTCGCGAAGCAAGGTTCGAAAAGTCTGATGTTGTTTCAACATCGATGGGATTCCCGAAGTCACCAGGATAGCTCACCTGTAGTGGTTCTTCCGAACCAAACAGGATCATAGCTTGTGTGCAGTCCTCCCCTATCGGCTTCAAATCATTGATGGAAGTGTAATGATTGTACACTTTATTGTTGTTTGTTGGGCTCTTCGACATTGGAGAATATTCTGGAGTGTTTATGGATTTTGGGGATATGGACATGGGAGAGGGGTTCGACGAGTTAGGCGTGCTTGAGAAGCTTTGGCTTTGAAAATGTGACGGTTTTTGGGCTTCCATTTGATGGATTGATCGGCGGCTGACTGATGTAACAAGTTCAAGACACAATTGGGGGTTTTCATCATGACAACATTTAATTACACTCAAACTCTTTTTCTTAATTTTAGGTAGTGCGGAATAATTTGAACTCTTCACTTACCTAAAACAAAGGGTTTTACATAGCATAAAAATATCATTAAAAATTTAAAAAGAAACGGTCCTCCAGAATTTTGGATTTTCGTTATTTAGAAAGACGTGTTACATACCACAACCCAGAATAAAATAAGAAAAACAAGATTGAACAATGTACTGGAACACGATGTTCTGAATGATGTTGAAAACATTTCAAAGTTCAACAAGCATTATGAGACTTCAAGGATTTTCTGATTTGGCAAAAGATTATTCTGTATATGTTCCCTATGAGACTGATCACTGGACTAATGTGACATTTTACCATTGTCTTTAATCAACTTAGTTGAACACATACAGAGACAAAAAAAAATTAAGGAATTTTCAACCTTCTTGAAGCACATGGTACTCCTATAGAATAGGAACGGTACCAATCTTAGAGTTTTGCTCTTCTTGTATACAACCAAATCTTTAGTAAAGGCTTTGCCTTCTTATGATACTCACTTTTTATGATATACATAATTGATTTACATATATATAATCACAGAGAACGGTATCGCATTCAAACCTTGTCCTTGTGAAGTCATGCTTGATTCTGTTGAAAAACAATGCAACATTACTACAACACATATCTTGTACGTTGACTCAAACAGTAAATATTACCCAGAATGTTAACACAACATTTCGGATAACATCTACCTATCCTGTCTTATTTTCAAAGAAAACAGAGACCAAGAGATTTTTTCAGGCTTGAAAATCTCTCATGATTTAGGGGTTTGGTAAAAATGCCAGCTAGTTGAGAAAGAGTATCAACATGTTCGATTTGAACTGGCTGTTTTTCCACTAAGTCTCTTAAAAAATGATGTCTTATGTCTATATGTTTTGTACGTGAATGCTGAACTGGATTTTTGGAAATATTAATAGCACTCAGATTATCACAGTACAAAATCATGGAGTTATTAAAAATGTCATAGTCATCAAGCATATGTCATAACTAAATTTATTGAGCACAACAACTTTCGGCTGCCACATATTCGAATTCGGCAGTCGAGAGTGACACACAATTTTGTTTATCGACTGTACCATGAGACTAGATTATTGTCAAGATATAAATATCCACCACTAGTGCTTTTCCTATCGTCTACATCACCGGCCCAATTCGAGTCACTATATACTATTAGATTAGGTTTAGTGTCTTTGGAGTATCAAATTCCCAAGTCACTTGTACCGGCAACATATCGAATGATACGTTTCACGACATTAAGATGAGATACCTTGAGACTGGCTTGGAACCTAGCGTAAACACACACGCTAAACATGATATCCGACAATCGCGGTAAGATATAAAAGACTACCTATCATAGATCGGCATAATGTCGGTCAACATCTTGTCCAACATCGTCTTTACATACCTGTTGCGTAGAGCCCATTGGAGCCCATCAGAGCATGGTTTATTTTGGAACATAGGGGAGTAAGGCATTACCTCGTAACTGCTTTCGCATTCTCGTGCTCGCCCCGATGAGGTGGAGTCTGGTGTTGCCTCGGATGTTGGGGCAACATAGTCGTGGTCCTTCTCTCGTCGCTGCCTTTGATGTTGAGGCAACATTTTCAAGAAAATTCCAAGAAGTTCTTCCGACCCCTTTAGGAATGAAGTTCCTTAAGGGTATGTCATCTTACATATCTTCTTCTTCTTCTCCCTTTCTAGTTGCATCTTGTGGAGTGGAAGCTGATGGAGTTCTGGAGGAACTGGGCTTACTGAAATCAGAGTCAGTGTACTGCTAATGGTAGTATCAACAGGGAAAGTCGACTCTTCCCTGGATCTTTTTGCAGGCTGGTTGTCTCCGAATTGGTTTTCAAAACCCTTTTCGATCTTCTCGTCGGCATTGTCGATGTTGACTGTCGCGAAGCAAGGTTCGAAAAGTCTGATGTTGTTTCAACATCGATGGGATTCCCGAAGTCACCAGGATAGCTCACCTGTAGTGGTTCTTCCGAACCAAACAGGATCATAGCTTGTGTGCAGTCCTCCCCTATCGGCTTCAAATCATTGATGGAAGTGTAATGATTGTACACTTTATTGTTGTTTGTTGGGCTCTTCGACATTGGAGAATATTCTGGAGTGTTTATGGATTTTGGGGATATGGACATGGGAGAGGGGTTCGACGAGTTAGGCGTGCTTGAGAAGCTTTGGCTTTGAAAATGTGACGCTGGGCTTCCATTGATGGATTGATGTGGTCGATGTAACAAGTTCAAGACACAATTGGGGGTTTTCATCATGACAACATTTAATTACACTCAAACTCTTTTTCTTAATTTTAGGTAGTGCGGAATAATTTGAACTCTTCACTTACCTAAAACAAAGGGTTTTACATAGCATAAAAATATCATTAAAAATTTAAAAAGAAACGGTCCTCCAGAATTTTGGATTTTCGTTATTTAGAAAGACGTGTTACATACCACAACCCAGAATAAAATAAGAAAAACAAGATTGAACAATGTACTGGAACACGATGTTCTGAATGATGTTGAAAACATTTCAAAGTTCAACAAGCATTATGAGACTTCAAGGATTTTCGGATTTGGCAAAAGATTATTCTCAGATATGTTCCTATGATGATCACTGGACTAATGTGACATTTTACCATTGTCTTTAATCAACTTAGTTGAACACATACAGAGACAAAAAAAAATTAAGGAATTTTCAACCTTCTTAAAGCACATGGTACTCACATAGAATAGAGGCGGTCAATCTTAGAGTTTTGCTCTTCTCAGATACAACCAAATCTTTAGTAAAGGCTTTGCCTTCTTATGATACTCACTTTTATGATATACATAATTGATTTACATATATATAATCACAGAAGCAGTATCGCATTCAAACCTCATCTTGTGAAGTCATGCTTGATTCTGTTGAAAAACAATGCAACATTACTACAACATATCTTCAGACGTTGACTAAACAAAGAATATTACCTAATGTTAACACAACATTTGGATAACATCTACCTATCTGTCTTATTTTCAAAGAAACAGAGACCAAGAGATTTTTTCAGGCTTGAAAATCTCTCATGATTTAGGGGTTTGGTAAAAATGTCACTAGTTGAGAAAGAGTATCAACATGTTCGATTTGAATCGCCGTTTTTCCACTAAGTCTCTTAAAAAATGATGTCTTATGTCTATATGTTTTGTACGTGAATGCTGAACTGGATTTTTGGAAATATTAATAGCACTCAGATTATCACAGTACAAAATCATGGAGTTATTAAAAATGTCATAGTCATCAAGCATATGTCATAACTAAATTTATTGAGCACAACAACTTTCGGCTGCCACATATTCGAATTCGGCAGTCGAGAGTGACACACAATTTTGTTTATCGACTGTACCATGAGACTAGATTATTGTCAAGATATAAATATCCACCACTAGTGCTTTTCCTATCGTCTACATCACCGGCCCAATTCGAGTCACTATATACTATTAGATTAGGTTTAGTGTCTTTGGAGTATCAAATTCCCAAGTCACTTGTACCGGCAACATATCGAATGATACGTTTCACGACATTAAGATGAGATACCTTGAGACTGGCTTGGAACCTAGCGTAAACACACACGCTAAACATGATATCTGGACAACTGGCAGTAAGATATAAAAGACTACCTATCATAGATCGGTACAATGTTGGGTCAACATCTTGTCCAACATCGTCTTTACATACCTGTTGCGTAGAGCCCATTGGAGTCTTCATGTGTTAAGCATTTTCCAGACCAAATTTCCTAACAAGATTCTTGGCGTACTTGCTTTGAGATACAAAAATCCCTTCTGCATTATGTTTAATCTGCAGGCCTAAGAAAAATGTTAGTTCTCCAATCATGCTCATCTCAAATGTTGTCGACATTGCTTCGACAAATGACTTCAAGAAGGATTATGTAGTCGAGCCAAAGACAATATCGTCAACATAGATTTGAGCTATTATTACATCTACTCCGTGTCTTTTAATGAATAAAGTTCTGTCAGCTTCTCCACGGGTAAAACTAAAACTAGGAAGTTAGTTAAACGACCATACCATGCACGTGGTGCCTGTTTTAGACCATACAAAGCTTTCTTGAGCTTGTACACATGATGTGGATGGTGAGGATCTTCAAAGACCTTTGGTTGTTCAACATATACTTCTTTGTCCAAGTATCCATTGAGGAAGGCACCTTTAACGTCCATTTGGTGCAAGGTAATTTTCAAATAACAAGCAATAGCAAGAAGCAATCTTATTGACTCAAGTCTAGCCACATGTGCGAAGGTTTCGTCATAGTCGATACCTTCTACTTGTGTATATCCTTGAGCAACAAGTCGAATTTTGTTCCTAACAATTTTCCCTAACTCATCTGATTTGTTTTTGAATATTCACTTGGTCCCAATGACATTTGTGTTGTTGGGTCGTGGTACCAAATCCCAAACCTCTTGCATGGCTTGTATCCAAAAACTATCTTTCAATGCTTCCCCAATATTTTTAGGTTTCAAATTATATGTAAGACAAAAAAGACTAACCTGTTGGTATATGGTGGACATACACACATACCTAACAATTTCTCGGTAGTTCACTAGCTCTTTCTCTCTGGTTCGCCTCTGCTAAAAAACTCCCCCTATCACTTGGTCGGGTGGATGGTTCTTCCTAATCCTCGATGGAATGTCTCTTCTTACTTGATCATTCAATTCAGTAGCAGACTCCTTCTCGACTTCGTCCCCTGTGTTCTCTCTTTGAGGTTCAGATGTGTCTTCTGATGTTGGGACAACATCTGGGACAACATCTGTTACTTCAGTAAGTTGCTCCTCTTCAACTGCAACCACAATGTTGTTTTATGAAGATCTACCAGATATATCCAGCAAGTCATCAAAAATAACATTAACAGACTCCTGGATGGTATTTGTCCGAAGATTGTATATTCGGTAAGCATGGTTGTTCTGAGAGTAGCCGATGAATATCCCTTTGTCACTCTTAGAGTCAAATTTAGCCAGTTTATTCCTGTCATTAAGAATATAGCACACACACCCAAAGACATGAAAGTACCTCACTGTAGATTTCTTTCCATTTAACAGTTCATAGGGCGTCATCTTGGTCCCTGTCCTTAGATAAACTCTATTACTTATGTGACATGTTGTGTTCAAGGCTTCTGCCAAAAACCTCTTTGATAAATGCTTAGAGCTTAACATTACTCTTGCCATTTCTTGTAAAGTTCTGTTCTTTCTCTCGGCAACCCCATTTTGTTGAGGTGTTATTGGTGCCGAAAATTCATGAAATATGCCTTACTTTTCACAAAATTTTGCAAAGGTTTGATTTTCAAATTTCTTTCCATGATCAGATCTAATTCTGAAAATCGAAGAACAAAACAGATTCCTTATTTTAGAGTAAAGTGTTCTAAACATCTCAAAGGTTTGTGATTTTTCCTTTAAAAAATAGATCCATGTAAATCTGGAAAAATCATCAACAATCACATAAGAGTATCTCATCCCTCCTAGGCTATCTACATCAATTAGACCCATAAGATCTATATGCAACAATTGGAAACAATGAGACGTACCTGAATGTTATCCGTCATGTTGGACAACATTATGAGAGGCTCGGGTCTGCTTTCCCTTCAAATAATCTTCACACAGTGTTTTATCTTTTGGATCCAGTCGGAGAATGCCTGTGACAGCTTCAAACGAGATCAACTTCTCCAAGGTGCCGTAGTTGACATGTCCCAACTTCTGGTGCCAAAGTGTCAAGTCACCTACCTTTACGGAGTTGCAAAACTCTTGTCTACCTACTAGATAACAGTTATCTCTGCTTCGGATTCCTGACATGACACACTTGTTTGCAGAATATGTAACCTTGCATCCAAGCTTGTTGAATTTCACCTCGAGATTGTCATCACTTAGTTGACTTATGCTAAGAAGATTAGAAACTAAACCTTCTACATGAAGCACATTCTTCAAGGCTGGTACATTTGGAACATTAAGAGTTCATCTACCAATAATCTTACTCTTACTTCCTTTTCCAAAGGTCACGTACCCTCCATTAAATGCTCCATACTCCTTCAAAAGACTTTTGGTTCTTGTCATATGACGTGAGCAACCACTATCGAAGTACCAAGAACATGTTATGTTTACGCAAGGCAGTTATGCATACATTACATCTCAGATTCAGTTTGGGTACCCACTCCTTTTCTTCCTTCTGCCCTCAGGCTTGTTGCTTTGAATGTTGTCAGTGATGTTGGGCAACATTGGTGACAATACTTTAGGCAATAGTCTGAGTGCAGAGTTTTGAAGTTTGTAGCAGTAGGGCATAAGATGTCATGATCTTTTACAGAAGCTACATACAAACTTCGATACAATCATAGTGATCTGAGAGTTACTCGCATTTTCTTTGACAAATTTTATCCTCTCAGTTTGACTATGGATTCTGGAAGTATTGGTTTTGCTAGGAGATTGGTAACCAAGACAAGTCCTTGTAGGATTACTGAAGTTCAGTATTTCATCCAGTTTGGAGGTTCCCATGTTGAACCTTTGAAACGTGGTCTCAGCTGTGTTCAATCGTGCATGAATCTTACCAAGCTCTAGATCCTTCTTGGTAAGTATCACCTCTAATCGGTTGATTGTACCTTTCAAATTGTTATTCTCAAGAGCCAATGATTTTGCCTTTGAGTCTAGTTGATCAGATTTAGTGATTAAGGCTTTACAAAGACTTTGTAATTACTTTATCATTTCGTCTTTGGAGTCAACTAGATCCAAATTTGCAGCCTCAGTTGAAGAAATAAATTCACTCAAACAATTTACATCAAAATAATCAAAATATACAGACCTCTCTGATGTCGCAGACATTCCAGATGTGGAGTCTGATATTGTTCCTGATGTTGTCGCAACATTGTCAACAACATCTTCATCGTCGGACAGTGAGTGTTCAAACATGACTGTCAGCATTGCATGTGGTTCTTCTTCTTGATCTCCTTCCTCCTCTTCGTTCTCATCATCACTGAGGGTTACCCACATAACCTTATCAATTTTTCTAAGAGTGTTTGCACACTCATTAGCGTAGTGTCCCCAGCCCGAGCATGCATGACACTGCACTCCCTCGAGTTGTTTGGGATTGTAATTGGTACCATCGGAGTTGGATTTCCTTAGTGGATTGTAATTTCTATGCTCAAAAGGTGACATATCCTTATTGAAGAGTGGGTTCTGATGCTGATTAAATTTGGCTTTATTGCGATCAGTGTTGATCTTTCTCACCATCGAATTGAATCGACGAGTGAGTAAGACAACAGTTGCATCACTTCCCAGTTCCTTCAGGTTTTCTTCCTCGTTTTCCAAGGTTTGTCCTTGGAGTGCCAAAGTCTCATCTTTGTACATATCTCTTTGGCTCTTCATGTTCATCTCATATGTTTGAAAGATGCTCATTAAGGCATGAAGATCCATAGTAGCAAGATTGTGGGCCTCTTCAATAACACAAATCTTAGTATTGAATCTTTCAGGAAGAGATCTGAGAGTTTTATCCACAAATTGTGTGTTGATTAAAGGAGATCCAAGCACTTGACACTGATTAGTAATGTCAATCAACTTTTCAAAATAGGATTTTATGTCATCAGATTCTTCCATCCTTAAGCGTTCGTATTGACTCAAGTTCATGCGAAGCTTTGTACGACGAACACTTGAGGTACCTTCACAATGAGTTTGTAAGGTTTCCCAAGCATCCTTGGCCGTTGTGCAATTCTAGATAAGCTTGAACATATAGAGATCTACCCATCCAAATATCGCATTTAGGGTCTTTTCATTAAAGCTTGCACTGTTGATCTCTTCTTCGGTCTATTCAGACTCGGGTTTTGTAAGAACATCATCATCCTCGTCTGCTGGGTACTTGGGGATTACATAACCTTCAGAAAATGATCTCCATGCTCAAACATCAATGGATTTGATGTGCGAACGTAGTCGAATTTTCCAGTAGGCATAGTTAGATCCGTCAAGTATTGGAAGTCTACCAACATTTTGTATAGCTGAGTCCATAGTCGTAATATTCAGAATCAAACACTTATTGTATCAAGTGAAGACTCTGATACCACTTGTTGGGTCCCGAGGCTACGGATAAGTAAAAATGCGTAAGATTAAAATCGCAAAAGCTAGAACAACAAAAACAGTCACTGGATATTGTCTTCAATGTTGTGTCAACATCTGAGACAACATTGTGACAAAACAGTATAAACCTTTGTAGAGTAAATGCAGCGAAAAAAGTAAAGAGACACAAAATTTATATTTTCAAGGGTATATATAAATATATCCTTTGATGGTCAATGACCAAAAGAATTGTATAAATTATATACAATTACAAATGATATTTTTTTACAAATTGAGCAATAAATATGAAAAAGAAATTACAAAAATGAAGTCGCAGATGACTTCGCCTAAAGTTAAAAAAGTCTAAAAAGACAAATACAACATCTCCATTACAATCGCTTGAACAGTAAGCTTAATCTAGAATAAAGATAGCAATTGTAATGTGGGACTAGATGTTGTTATACTACTTTAGGATTGATGTGTTGATCCAGTTTTTTAAGGTAAAATTCGAGAGCTCTCTTGGAAGTTCTTCTCGTTCAAATCTGGATGTCGATACTATGAAGCTCCCCTCTATTTATAGTGTAGAACTTCCCTTGAAATCCTCACTGACTGGTTGCGGAAGTTGAGTAAAAGAAGGCAGCTGCTTGGACCGATTCTTTCTCCTGAAAAATCTCAGTGTCTTGGACTTGGTCTTCATGTTGCTTCATCTACAAGTTTTTGACTGTTTCTTTTACCACGTTTTAAACACAGCAATGTTGTAAGCTTGTCTAGGTCATTTTTACCCACATAACACGTCCTGTTTTGGCCGAAAGAATAGGCAAAATCGTTATAGAGATGTTGTTAGGAATGTTGTCACAACATCGCATGCAACATCCTAAGATGTTGTCCTGAACATTTTCAGATGTTGTCACAACATCCATCCAACATCAACAATATCTATCTATCATATTCTCAAGTTATGGTTTAATAAATTGATACCTTATCAACAGAAAGTTCAACAATTTTTTCCTCCATGACTGAACTTGGCAATCGTTGTCAATGACCACAATGCACGTCCTACACTACATGACTATTTTATTTGAATAACACAGATGTTCTGGCCATCTTGTGTGCCATTCGACTATTCCACTAGGTACCTGCTAGCTCCCACCAGTATAGGTGAATCACTATCCTAAGTCCATTTCTTACTCCTAAGTTACTCAAAACATATTCATAGGGGTACAACACACATTTGTTTAAGATCATTCTTGAACTAAACTGCCTAAAACTAGTTAATGAACAATCACTCAAACAAAAAAAGTACTTGTTAACTAGAAAAAAGTACTTGTTGACAAACAAAAAAATATTATTTTCGTTGTGATTTAGAACAGTGGTAAGCAAAAAATCACAACGAAATAGCAACAAATCGTTGGGTATGTCGTCGATTAGAACAACAATAAATCACAACGAAATATAAAAAAATAGTAAATGGTCGATTAAAATAGCAAAAAAAAAATAGTCAACAATAATAATAAAATGCTCACAACGACATTAGAAGTAAGAAATACAAAACTCACAATGAAATGCTCACAAATGGTCGATTCATGGATGGGTGTTTTCGCTTCAAGAAATGCACAACCCAACGATTAGGGTTGTGTGTTGAACAAATCTGGTGTTGTTGATGAAGAATATGGTGTTGTTGATGAAGAAATTGGTATTGTTGATGATGAATTACACGATTTTCTTGTTTGAAATGAAGATTTTGTTGATGAACAATGAATAATATAAAAAATGTTGGGCAGATTGTTGCCCGTAAATGCTTGTCTTGCTTGTCTTCTGATTCTGTCCCTAAAATATACTAAGTTTTTGGAAACGAGTTGGTGTTAAAGGCTGAAGTTGGCTAAGGTTGATGGCTGCCGTGCAGGGAAAACGCGCGAAAAATCACCCCTGTAACAAGTGGTACATAGGATTAAAGAAATGAGTTTAAAATTGAAATGGGGTGAAAGTCGACTGAGGAGATTATTAATTAGAATCGCGGGTTTAGAAATAAAATGGGTCGGGTCGAGTATATATTATTTAAAAAAAGAAAAGAAAATTAAATTTGTATTTTAAAAACCGTCACAAAAACATGTGACGGTTGAAATCAGCGTCACACCGCTGTCACAAAGCTGTGACGGTTAATAAAACCGTCACATATCTGTCACGAACAATCATTGACCAGAAAGTCAATGCAAAAACCGTCATAATGTGTGACGATTTCTAAAACCGTCACACTCAAACTGTCACCGTAGGTCATTTTTTTTGTAGTGTAGCATGAATGAATCAAACTATAGGGAACTATAAAGCACTCATGCGCCTATAAGTGTGGTAGGCTAATCAAGCCTACATGAATAGAACTACACGATCATTTTGTAAGCTTAATGTAGGACTACACTCGACTACCTACTAGATTTCTACCCTAATATGTGTCCTCCACAACCCCCTATCTAAGAACATGTACTCAGTAAGTTGCACCTACGCCATATCCCGTCTAATCACCTCTCCCCAATACTTCTTCGGCCTACCTCTACCTCTCCTGAACTCGTCCATATCCAACCTCCGCATTGGGCATCCATATCTCTCCTCTGCATATGCTCGAATCATCTCAACCTCGCTTCCCGTATCTTATCCTCCACCGAGGTCACTTCCACTTTATTCCGGATATCATCATTTCTAATCCTATCTCCTTGTATTCCCACACATCCATCTCAGCATCCTCATCTCTGCAACTCTCATTTTTTGTATGTGCGAAGTCATAACTGGCCAACACTCCACCCCATACAACATTATCCGTCTAAACACCACCATATAAAACTTGCTCTTAAGTTTTGGTGGCACATTTTTGTCGCACAAGACTCCAGATGCGAGCCTCCGTTTCATCTACCCTGCCCCAATATGATGTGTGACATTATCATCAATCTCTCCATTTCCTTGGATAATAGACCCTAGGTACTTAAAGCTTCATTTCTTTGGAATGACCTGAGTACCAAGTCTTACCTCCACGCCTGTCTCAAGGTCTCTCCCGTTGCTGAACTTGCACTTCAAATATTATGTCTTAGTCTTACTCAACTTGAACACATTGGACTCCAGAATGTGTCTCCAAATCTCCAGCTTATTGTTCACTCCGCTGCGAGTCTCATCAATCAGGACTATGTCGTCTACAAATAACATACACCATGGCACCTCTTATTGGATTTGTCGCGTCAGTCCGTCCATCACCAAGGAAAAATGGAATGGGCAAGGAGCCCCTGGGAACTGCTCTGAGTCTCCTCCTACTGACCGTACCCTAGTCTTGACTCCAACATATATATCCTTGATCGCTCTAGTGTATGCCACAGGTACACTTCTAACCTTCAAACATCTTCATAGCACCTCCCTGGGTACTTTGTCGTATGCCTTCTCGAGATCGATAAAAACCATATGTAAATTTTTCTTCCTCTCCCTATATTGTTCCATCAACCTTCTAATAAGATGAATGGATTCAGTAGTCGAATGTCCCGACATGAATCCAAACTAGTTCTCGGAAGTAGACACATCTCTTCTCACCATCATCTCCACGACCCTTTCCCAAACTTTCATAGTGTGACTTATCAGCATGATACCCCTATAGTTGTTGCAACTCTGGATATCACTTTTGTTTTTGTACAAGGTAATCATTGTACTCCACCTCCATTCTTCGGGCATTCTTGTCGTCTTAAAAATGACGTTAAAAAACTTAGTAAGCCATTCCAAACCTGCCCTGTCTGCGTTGTTCCAAAATTCAACTGGATCTCATCAGGCCCGATCGCTCGTCCCCTGCGCATCAAACAAACAACACCCTTAACTTCCTCAACCTTAATTCTTCTACAATACCCAAAATTCTGGTACCTACCAGAGTGAGTAAAGTAAAAGTTAGTAGGTAAGGAATGAGCACCTGAAGCTCGGTAAGCTAGCGTAGGACATTGAGAATCGATGTGAAAATGGAAAATGACTAAAATGGATTTTTTACTACGAGCTACATATACGGACTATACGAGATTGTACATTTAGAAAATTGTTCACCTTCATGACATCTCTGGTTCTATAATAAGGATGCTCAACTCACAACTAAGTTCTGAAGATCGTTTTGACAAGTGTTTTGGGCACTATGGTTAGCCCACCCTCAAATATATAGACAAATTGAGCATATGATTTAAATGCCCGAGGACATACTATAAACTTGCGTATTGAATTCCAAAGGGAGTTGGGATGACCACCCACCTCTTAGTAAGTTTGCATACAATGACAACTATCATGCTAAGCATCAGAATGGTACTATATGGGGCTTTGTATGAGCGGAGATGTAGAACTCATATATAAGGGTTAGAAGTAAGTAAACCAGAGTTAATGAGATTTGACTTAATGCACCAAGTCATAAAGAGGATGAAGTTATTTAAGAACAAACGTGAACGACTCAGACTCAATAGGAAGTCGTATCTAGATGTGTGACAACGAGACTTAGAGTTCCAAGTTGGTGATTGGATATTTCTTAAGGGGTTCTCCTATGAGGGACGTGATAAGATTTTAGAAGAAAAGAAGACCATAACTGCGGTATATTGGATCGTACGCATAAGGAAAGTTTGGATATATTCTGCTTGTTCACTGGGATGCAGATAGCCCCATTTATAGGGGAGACTATGTCCAATATTTTCAAAAAGTTGTAAGGAGTGTTTGTATACTTATGTACGCCTCCACATTCGACGATGAATGTTCCTAAATGGAGGAATAATGTTACACCCCGTACTTCATATAATTGTCATCATAAGTATCTAACATAAGCTCGGAGAGGATGAAATTTCTCTACATTGGTTAAGGTGAATGAGATTTGGAAAAAGATGTAACATCCCGTATTTTTGTTCAATACATGTACGACTAAGTTGAAGTTTATGAGTGCACTTAAATATGAGAAATGGAATTTTGGGCAAATGAAGACAAGCTGCTTGCTTACCTATCCTACTATCTTAAGCTACTTAACACGTATCGTAATTATTAAATGAGGATGAGATACATGTTTAAATAAAGATATGGGCCACATATGACACCAATTAAGTAAGAAAGTAGGTGACAAGTAGGTATGTCACCCACTTGAAAAAAAGGAAAGACCACAAATAAATCCACTAAAAAGAGGTAAAGTGGCAGTAAGGGGTTGACAAAATATACATAACAATTGATTCGCCATTAATGGAGGATCATTTGTTATGTGTATTCTCTCATGTATCTCCATATTTTTAGAAGCCAAGACATAAGAGAATCCATTGAAATGATCTCTACAAGATGGCCAACCCAAACCCTAAGTGATTTCAAGTCTACAAAGTGATTCTAGTGAGGAGAACCCAAAAGTGCTTGCTAGTTTCTTTTCTTTGTTCTTGTGGCTGTGTTGGAATGGTACTTCATGGTGAAGTAATCTAGATTCAGAGTTGTTCTTGCTGTTCTAAGGTAAGTAACCTCGTTCTCTATATGTATATGAGCACACCTAAGTCTTAAGCTAAGTACACAAGCTAGAACATGAGCTATATCAAGTGAAAATCTTGTTGGTGTGTTAGTGCCATGTTGGGATGTTTTACGAGTTGTTTTGCTGATGTTTTATGGGTGAATATTGTTGAATAAGATTTAGTAGAGTTGTTGGTATTGTTGTCTTGCGTTTTAAAGGAAAACAGAAGTTGAAAAGGTAATGTTTGAAAATATTTAAATCGAACTTGTTGCTCGTTTGTTGTTGTTATTATTATGTCATTACTGGGCTGTTGTGAGCTTAATTCTAAGCAGTGTTCTAAAAAATGGCCTGGGCGGCCGCCTAGGCACTAGGCGCCAGGCCAGTCCGCCAGGAATATACCGTCTAGGTGCTAGCGGCCACTCCATACGGTCCCTTTAGTTTTTTAGAACATTGATTCTAAGTTGAATTCATAGCTAGTTTACATGATAAGAAGTTTGGATATGTGTTGTTGATTATTTTGCTCGATTTAAAAGAGAGAAATTTGAAACGTGTCGTAGTAATAAAAAACTGAGCTTGCCGCTCGTTATACTATTGATTTGAGTTGTTGGAATTGTTCGTGCATGTTGAGGGGATGGATTGTTTGAATTAGTTGTTGCTATTGTTGTATGCTACTGTTTTGAATTTGGGAAGTATGGAAATGTATGATAGGTGCTGCCTAATTTTCTATAAGAGAGCTACTAGCTTAGGATGTGTTTATAAGTCCTTCCATGGCATTAACCATATGTTATATTGTCTTTTATGTAGATTAAAGTGCTACGGAAAGTTACACGTTGAGTCGTTGAATAAATGACAAAGGTATGTTAAGGCTATCATTTTCTTGTAAATGAACGTAAACGAATATCCGTTCAAAGTGACTCTACTCTTGAAAATTAGAAATGTCCATGTCCTTCATTCTAATGAAGAAGTTTATTGATTCATGTATATTTTGTCTTATGGACTCATAATAAAAGATATGTTAACTTCATAACGTTAGTCGAAGGTGTAACGACCATACGTTACTCCGACAAGTTCAAAGAAGTATACTATGTCTCTCATGCATATGGTTCTCATGAAGGCGTTATATATATATATATATATATATGTTACGACACCACTGATCAGTTGGTTATTATGATAATGCTAGCTCCAAAGAGCGCCTTAATGATTTATGATGGTGTTATATACGCGTATATATTGTATTGCATATCATGACCGACAATGGCAAGTTACGAGTGCAAGTTGATCCTCCCCGACTCTCTCTTATATTGAGACTCTTACTTATATTTTTACTGCCTTACATATTCATTACATCTTTCCTACTGATGTTTCTTTTGTTGGGGGAGCTGTGTTTCATGCCCGTAGTTCAGACAGATAGATTGACGACCTCATAAGTAGATTCTTAGCTCAGCTGTGGTTGGTGCACTTCCTTTGTTCCGGAGTTGCTGTTTTGAGTCAGTATGATGTTATGTATATTTTTATGAGTATGGCGGGGTCCTGTCCCGACCTTGTGATGACGATGATGTACTCTTAGAGGCTTGTAGACATGAGTCATGTATATAAATGTCATGTATGGTCTCGTCAGAATATGTTTTGATGTATAGACTTCATGGTGACCTTGTCGGCCCGTATCTATGTATATTCATGTTAGGATGGTATCATCAGCTGTTTAGATACCTTCATATGTATTTCAGTCTATCATGACGACCTTGATGACCCATTTATATAACAAAGAATAAGGTTAAGTCATGTCTGTTGGCCCTCGACAAGTAAGGTCAGAGTGCCGATCGTGCCCCTCCGATTTAGGGTGTGACAGAAGGTGTTTGAATAGACTTATTTTTTTTGTCAAAATAGCTTTAAGCTTTACAAAAATAAGCTGAAGGTCAAAAGTTGAGTATTTTCAACTTATAATTTCTAGCTTATAAGCTATTTTTTAAAAGTCAATCAAACACCTCTAAGTAAAAAAAATGAAATTATGCGCAAATATATCACATGCATCTACTAACATGATTTAAATCACCCCCGCATCCGAATTTATATTAAATTAAATAATTTAACTTTAATAATTAAAAAATAAAATAAATATCATTTGATCATAGTAAAGTTTAAAAAAATGTGTATAAAAATGCATATCAGAGTGCCACTAACTTTTTACCGTTGGTACATATTGTCATTGAAACCGAGTTTGATTCTAAATTTCTAGTGTCATACTCACAGAAAGTGCTTGGTATCTTCCAATCTTTCAAACTGTTTCACCTGTCATCATCCATTATTCTATTCATTCTCATTGACTTTGCATTCCATATATAGCAAGCAACACAGTAGAGCAGGTACAAGAAAAAAGCACACTTTCCTCACCTTCATCCAATACAGTAAATCAGTAATGGAGGAGACAAAAGACTCTCCTCCACTCCAAGGTATACTAATAATCACACTACCACCTCCTGACAACCCTTCATTAGGCAAAACCATAACTGCATTTACACTCTCCGATTCACCAACTCAACAAGAATATCAACATCAAGAACCACCACAACAAAGCCAACCACATAACCAAGATCCAAACACTGACTTTTTTCATGTTTCTTTAGAGACATTGTTCTTTTTTCGCCAAAAAATCATTCTTGTACTTCTGGGTATCAAAGGCGAATTCAGGATTTGATGATTACGACTGACATCATTACTAAACAACAACGTTTTTCCAAGGGACAAAATTTACCTCCAATTTACTATTTCATTGAGGTAACTAGTGGACATTATTGAAAAATCAATGAAATTGTTATTTTAATTTTTCTTAATGAAACCGACAGAATCGATGAAAGCCCATCGATTAATTTTGGGCAAGAATACGCGAAATTATAAAAAATCTAATACTATCTTCTTTTTAATTTAATTAATCGACAAAGGCTATCAAAAAAATTCAAGGAAATCCATCGATTGTTTGTTCCGAGATGATAATTCTAATAAATAATTATTTGTTGGTTTTGTCCCTCGGTAATGAGCGTGTTCTTAGTAGTGCACTATCTTTAATGCGAACTTACCACTAGTAAATAAGATTGAATTAGGCTCTACATTCAGTCCAGCTCAATGCATTTCTAATTAATTCGATCCATTTTGATTTAGTTTGATTTAATGGTGCTTTTTTTAAAATGTGATCACCAAAGCGAATAAGTTTTGTTCAATTCGCTAATTTTCTCGATTCAAATTTTATTAAATGTAAAATAAGAAAAAACATTCAACAAGAAAATACAACCGTTCTCAATCTACATATAGCTAAATTAATATTATTTCTCTTAATATCATCACTAAATAATTTTAGAAAATAAGAAAAGAGTAACTTTAGAGAATAAATGATTAAAATTATATTTAAATAAGAATTTAAAGATCCAGAAAACGGAAATTAAGTAAATATATTATTTAAATTAAATAATAAAATAGAGTTGTAAAAGAGAACACTAGGGACTTTACTACAAAAAAATAAATGAAAAAAATGTAAAATAAGAAAAAACATTCAACAAGAAAATACAACCGTTGCTAAATTAATATTATTTCTCTTAATATCATCACTCTAAATAATTTTAGAAATTAAGAAAAGAGTAACATTAGAGAATAAATAAAAAAGATTAAAATTATATTTAAATAAGAATTTAAAGAATAAAAAGTGAAAATTAAGTAAATATATTATTCAAATTAAATAATAAAATAGGATGGTAAGAGAAACGGGGAAAAAAGAGCACTAGGAACTTACTACAAAAATAAATAAATAAATAAATAAATAAAAAGGAATCTAAGTTTAAGTGCAACTCGATCCTGCTGCTTCAGACTTGGGGCCTAGCCATGAAACCTACAGTCAATTTGTGACTTCAGGTGCCACTCCTATTTTAGGTTAATATTTGCCAATCAATTTTCTAAAATGGGTTATATTTGATCTCCGTTAAAGTATGTGGTCAAATATGTTATTTCCGTTAGCAAAATTGTTACATTTACCCTCCGTGGACGAAAATTCCACATGGACGACACGTGGACACCACGTTGTATCCATGTGGAAACATACATGACAGGTGGGACCCACATCACCACACCCCCACTGCTTCTACTCCCTCTGTTCACCGCTCCACCGCCGCCTCCCCCGTCGATTTCCAAACAACAACACCTCCAACACTGGAGAAAGGAGCACGCTTTGCTCCCATGGATATCGCCGGAGCAACGCCTGATTACATAACCGTCGGAGAAGGCGGAGAGACAGTTAGGGTCAGGGATCTGGTCGTCGTCGCCGGCCGTTCACAGTGCACTCACTACATATACATACACATAACGATTTAGGGGGAGGGATAGAGAAATTAGGCGGTGTGAGTGAGAAGATATGGAGATCACGTTTTAGGATCGGGGACGAGCTCCTAATCATTTTCCGATGGTCTGCTTCCTCAGCCAGCGACGTCTCGCCGGAAAACAACCTTTCCCCCATAGCAGATCCATCTCTACCAGTCATTTACCCCTGCGAGCTCTTTGCTTTTTCTCTGTTAAACCACCCACAAACACCAAACACCACCGCTAAGCAGTTATGAGCTTCACCTGAAACCACCACCGGAACACCACCTTTTGCGTGTGTTGTTTATGTGAGGTTTAAGTGGGTAATGAAGGTTGGAGATTTGGGTTCGAGTTGTTGATTTTGTATGGAGGAAATCTGTTGGGTGTTGTCGTTTGTATGGAGGAAATTTGTTGGGTGTTGTCGTTTGGAAATCGGCGGCGGTGGTGGCGGTGGAGCGGTGAACAGAGAGAGTAGAAGCAGTGGGGGTGGTCTGCCATGTGTCTTCCACATGGATCCAACGTGGCGTTCACGTGACGTCCACACGGAATTTCCTTCCATGGAGGGCAAATGTAATAACTTTGCTAACGGAAAGGGCATATTTGATCTCATACTTTAACGGAGGACAAATATGACCCTTTTTCGAAAGTTGAATGACAAATATGACCCTTTTCCTTTCTATATAAAATACCAATATGCATATAATTTTAGTTGAGAGTTGTTGTGACACCCCAACCCACTACATAGATCCGCCCGTCTCTCATTGCCTTATCCTTGTGGTCTTCACTTAACCAAGGGACCCTTTTTGAATTACGTGATGTGGATGATGACCATGACCATAATAGTTCCGATAGTTCGTTTATTCTTCCTTTGTATCATAAGCGTGGTAGTGCTTGTAATTCAAGGACGTATGTTGAGTTTAAACTTGGGAGGTTTGTGGATTTCAAACCCGATATTGTTATACTATACCCTCTCTAGGCCTCACTTTGTGTGATTACACTAGCTATGTTGTTGTTGTTGATAATTTCTTGAAATCATCAACTATTCCTCAATCTCAAACTAATTGGGGTCTATTATAGTATTATGTGAATCCTCCTAAGCCTTATTTTCTTGATATTGATACGGGAAATGACTTGATGTGGAAATGTGATGCTCCATGCACTAGTTGTACCAAGGTGATGCCTAGACCTTGCTTGTGTTGTCACTAGCTGCTTCTTCTAGTTCCTACTACTATCACTAGCATAACCAGAAGATGCTTGCTATGATTACTGCTTGATAGGGAGATTTGGATAAAAAGATTGACAAGATGCTTTAGTTAATAATGACATGTAGTTCCTTATAGGCTTATACCATGTGATTAGTCACTGCAAAGTGTTACTCCATCTGTCCCAATTTATGTGAAATATTTGACTGGGCACGGAATTTAAGAATAAACAGAAGACTTTTGATACATGTCCAAAATAAGTCGTAGATATTTGTGTGGCCGGTAAAATAGAAAGTTTAAAATTAAATTATTACTAAATATAGAAAGATATCATTCTTCGTCTAAAAGGAAAGAATGTTACATAAATTGGGAGGGAGAGTATTGCTTTAATGATGATCACATCCTTCCTTTTCCAAATATTAGATGAAGTTTGGTCCAAATTTTAAGACATTCAAATTCTAGCGAGAAATGGTCTAACATTTTTGTATTCTTATTGGTTAAAAAAAACTATGAAAGATGTTGATGTGATAAAATGCATTATGTATTGTTCTGTTATTGGTATTGAACTAAGACTTACAAGGCAAAGGTAACTAGTTTGTTCACGTCTTCACGAGCAGTTACCTCTAGGTAATGCCGGTATATGAAACACAAGTGCAGACTTGACTACCTTCAGTACCTTCTGCTAACTTTGCCAAGTGTATATCCAGCTATAAACCAAATATAAATTTTACTTTCTAAATAAACTTGAAAGAATCATCATAAATAACAAAATATTCAGGAAGAACAGTAGCAAATCTAAATCCTTTAGTGCCAGTAGTTCCACATATACTGATTCTACTTCATAAGCATAAGTAATTTCCTAGACGCCATCAACACACCATAAAACTGTGCTCAACTTCTATTGTATTGATGTCATACCTAAGTGTAACTCTGCTTAGACGATGTCCAAATATGTAAGAGAAGAATGATTTGACATCTAAAGACGACAAAAGCTCTCGTACATCTTTTTTCACACTTGACAAGGACAAGGAGAAAACTACTTTGAAGTTTGAACTATTCAATTGCCTATGACTAGATATCATCACTTGGTTGCTTGTAAAGCTTGGTTGGCGAAAAACCTAACATCAACATATGGGTCCTCACTAAGTTAACCAAACAAGGCCGAATTGTGTTCTCCACAACCTGTACATAAAGATTCGTGGTTAATATTGGCACTCATATCTCAGAAAGCCAAACTATTTCCTCTCTTTCTTTAATTTTTCAGATATTTCCTCTACTCCTTAGTCCTACCCCCCACCCCCCCTTCCCATAGAAAAACATTCCAGTATTAGAAAAGTTAATTGACTATTGAACGTACACTAGCAAGATTATCGTACCAGATTAGAATCTGACAGAAAGAAAATGCTGAAACTATTTGACTGGCAAATCATCACTCAGAATTCTGTTCTTTTCAGACTTCCAGCAATATAAGCTCTTCTCACAGAATTCATGAAATGACAAAAGAAATGTCCCCTATCAAGCATTTCAAGTCGAATCTTCACTTCCATGAATATATTAGTAACTACATTAAATTATTACTAAGGCTCAGTAGACATTCTATCAATCAACTATGCCTCAATCCCAAAATGGTGGGATAGGCTATAAATCCTTATTTTCCATTCTGCTCTATTCGAGTCCATTTTGTTTATTTATTGTTATACCTGGATGCTGATGTAACTCGTGCCTAGCATAGTGCGACCAAATGCATTCATGAATACAAACAACCATCATAATTTGCCTATTATGACCCTTACCTTCAACCTCCCACAACTCTCCTACTTTGTCGGGACTCGGGACTAGCTATGCGGAGTATCTCATTAGACAGTCTAGTTTACAAGAATAAAACAAATGCATGAAATACATAAATACACACACGTCAGCCTTTAAACCAATGAGAAGTAATTTGACGCTTACAGATTGTTCAACTATTGGAATAACAGACTGCAACACCTTAGCCACATTGAACTTGACATTCGGTACCCTGGAATATGCAAGTATTAGACCTGTAAGCATAACAATTACACAACAAAATGGTAAAGCATAAATATTACTGAAGATTAACCTGTCTTTTGATGCAGCAATTATAACCGGCAGAAGTTTGGAGCAGGTAATTTCTGAGCCCATTACAGGGGCAAGAAGGAAATTGCATGAATGATGGTCATTCGGTAAAGATAATATGGGTCATTAATCATATCCAACACCTGACAAATTAATCAGTCAAGTTATTTAAAGAGGAAAACCTAAGACCTCCCACCCCCAACAAAAAGAAATGTGAAAGATTCTACCAGTTGAAATTGAATTCAAATAATATCCACTAAAATTTATTGATTCTGGACATCGAACAACAATGTATTGATTCCGGACAAGATATTGCACATATCATGAGTCATCAAAGAACAGACCAAGAGATGATCTCTTCATAATCAGTGATAAAGCATGTATGGAAATCGAGAATAACAGCACTAAATACTTTTCCCTTAAAGAAGAAACTTCTAAATTATTGCATCCCCAACTATCAACAGGCTTATTAAAGGCAACAGGAAAACCTGTGGAATTATATGCTCCATTTCCCATGTTGGACCAAATTCCTCAGCAAGGCGCTTAACATTGTTTGCCGCTGCATCTCTAATAGAGTAAACCTGCAAGTCGAAGAATGATAATAAGAAAGACATACAAGAGGAATACAAGAACATTACTACAAAGAGTGGCACACGATGCAATTGGTTTCATTTTGAGTATCTCCTGAAAGAAGTCAGGACGGATGCACAAGTCGTATTCAAGATACTAAGTGACTGTGACAAGAAGAAGCATCAGATATGATCTCAAAAGGAAGAATTGAGACCAAAGAATCAGGACAGAAGAACTGTTCCATCAGTGTAAACCAGTGAACTAAAATATGGACCACGAGTAGCAAGTTCCATGTATCTTGACTGAACAAAATTCAATCCTCCATCCGGACACCAAGAAATGGTATGACTTCACATTATGTGGTATTATCCAATAATGGCTTTCCATCCATGTGGGAGAAGGCCTAACGTGGACATCAAATCAGAACTATTTCCAGCCGAGCCACTTAAAGGGGCAGTCACAATAGTAACTTTTTTTAAAATGTCATGCAATATTGCTCCTTGCAACTTTATGACATTAATGTGTTTCTGATTGTCAGGGTATGCCTATTATGTGACCAATTCCCAGTGACATGCTGACTTGCTTTCTTCCAGAACAAATGCTGCTCCCCAGCTGCTTCTCAGAAAACACAAATCTCGTAATACTATCTCAATCGGATCTTAACTGCTACAGAGTCCCTAGATACTTCTCGTGGAAGAGACTTTTGTACATACATATTGAAACAAAAACATATTTTAATCAAAGTTAGCACCAACCAGGTGCCGTCATGTACAAGTTCTTAACTCATTTAGACAATAACAAAGAGACATCTCATGTTCCGCAAAAGAAGTTTTCGAAAGTAACAAATATGACTATCTCCATCGCCCTCATCGAAAGGGTCTTCTTTTTCCCCATCCATACTCCAAAACAGGCACTTAGAGATAATACACAGTAATTTTTTATTGCTTTTATACCACAGAACAGGCATTTGGTTACAGTCACTTTATCCAAACATATACTAGAATATTCACAGTTCTTTGTCTATAAAGCATCAGCAGACATAACAAGTAACAGAAAGCTTCCTACAAACCTTATCTTTTAGCCATTGCATGCACAGAGCACCAAGCTTGTCATCAAAAAGGCCGACCCCCAGCTGACTACCCAATAGAGGTATGTACTCAATTATTGCAAGCCGAACCCTCTAATGTCTATCCTCTGCAAGTTCAACAATAGCTGGCAGCAGTGATTGGGAGAGCAAATCAATTCCAATTACATGCAATAAATTGATTTAATTTAATATAGGAGAACAAGAAAAACATGATATTGGTAGGTAGATTGAGAAGCCACCAAGGCTCAAATAAGGCAAAATGACTTCAAGTACAGAGTTATAATAATGAATGCTAACCTGGTTTACTTGATCAAGTTTACTGATAATATTCAAACGAACATCAGGAAACTCATCCTTCAGAAGAGAGAGGAAAACTGGGAGAAGCTGCTCGATAGTTGCATCCTATAGTAACCAGTTGATCGGTGTATTTTATATACACATTTTGAGTCATTTTTAGTTAGTATTTTACTCATTTCATTTATGTTTAGTATAGTATTAGGGTCGTTTTCCTTTCTTTTGTGTCACAACGGTCAGAAATGAAGAAATGACAAAAAGGTGTCACAACGGTCAGAAATGAAAAAATGACAAAAAGGAGATGAAATGAGCATAAATGAGATGGAATTGCACACAAAAAGTGTCAAGAAATGAAGCCTAAGAAGTTCCGGAAAGTATAGAAGAAATCGACCGGACGAAAAAAGGACGACGAAACGAAAATCCGCCAGAAAAACGCCTCAGGCGCCTGCCAGCAGCGCCGTGGATGTTCCGAAAGTTGATTTATTGCGAGTTTTTTCGCCGTGGCGCGATTTGCGAACCCGCGGCGAGGATTTCGAGTTTTGGGCGGGTGACACGTTTTGAGGTCAAAGGATAACTTTTCCTACCTACATAATCATTAACCCTTTACCTAAAGGATTCCATAACTTTTCCTTAACCCTTTACCTAAAGGATTCTATAACTTTTCCTACCTACATAATCCCTAACTCTTTACCTAAAGGATTCTTGGGCTATAAATAGTCTCTACATCATTAGAAAAATTCATTTCATTCTCCATCCATCATTCTACCATTCCATCTTGTAAATATTCCACAACACAATCCTTAGATGCTAGAAGGCTTGGAGACTTGTTCTTGAGTATTTTTATTTTCTTTCTTTTGCTTTGTTTATTTCAGTTCATGTATGGAGATTATATTAGTTCTTAGCGTGACTATGGCTAGGAGCTAATTACTTTGTTAGGGATTTCCTTGTGATTCTCTTGAAACTCTTATTCATGAATTAATAAATTAGTTGATTTCTTCTTCACTTGTTTAAGATTTATTCAATAGTTGTTTTGATTGCTTGATAATTAATTGATCACTAGTTATCATCACTTATATGAGTTCTAATCGAAATTCGAAAGGGGAGATTGTGAATATGCTATAGTTGAATAAACATAGGTTTAAATCGTGGACGAAAGTACCCCGATACTTGTGTAGCTTAATAGGTTATTGCTCTTAATCCTCCTTTGTAGTCAATCTTGTCACCGAAAGGTAGAAGGGTTCTCCATTGGGGTTGAGTGTTTATATTACCTTAACGAGAGTATAAAACGGCTTAGTTAACCTGCTATCTTAACGTAGAAGAAGAAGTTAGTCTAATTGTATTAAGGATTGAATAGAGTGGATAGTTGATGATCTTGGAAGCCCTAATTCGCCATCATAACTGATTTAAATCAAAGTATTTTCATAATTAGTTTATTTCCTGCATTATTAGTTTAGAATTCCAACTCAATTAACGTTAACCAAATAGAAACTAAAGCATAGATAATCGGTACTTGAAAACCAGTCCCTGAGGACGATATTCGGTCTTACCTAGACTATATTACTTGTAACGATACGTGCACTTGCGTTTAGCGTGTGTATAAATCGCACATCACCAGTACGACAACATTAAACTCCTGTTAGAGATATCATCGACTTAAAATTGGACAAAGCCGCAAAGAACGTTGAGTGTATTCCAGGATAAGGTATTATTTTGGGTTCAAAAACTATGTTGAGAACAATATTGTGAAATGACATCATCAAAGTCAAAAAACATAAAAGCCATACTGGCTGCTAGACCGAGGAAAATATTCTTCAGGATAAGCTGTTAAACATGCGCTTACACAGTAATCAATAACATACTGCTAAAATATGTTTTCAACTTATGGACTCGAGAAAGGGTAAGAAAAGTTAAAGAAGAATTAAGCAGACAGAAGCACAAGGAAATGAACATGTTATACTAGAACAACAATCAGAAGCGACATGAACAGAACATGAACTTTACTGTACCACTACAGAACATAACAAGAGAGCAGAATCCAATATTTTGGTGCACTGACGAGGGTATTTATACCTTTCCTAAATAGGAGCCATTCCCATGATAACTGAAGCCAAAGCAGAACGAACATGCTGGGATGAATCTAATGATAGTTCCTATAAAAAAGAATGTAACTTTAGTAAAAGTTAAAAAAATCGTTAAGGATCATTTAATGATTGATACTTGATAGATGAACTAAGAAAAGGAATCACCCAAGGAGACATTATCTGGAGAAACCGAAAGATAGGAATACGGGACAGTAAATAGGGAAGGAACTTGATAAAGTTTTTACCTTTACACAAGGAAGGATATGCTGGATAGCAAGCTCAGGGCTAAAAATACGGCAGAACTTAGTCACCTTGCCAGCAGCAGCTATGCGCACTTCAGCCTCATAATCACGAAGTAGCCGAACATAAGCAGGGACCAAATCCGTCCTGATGAATGTTATGATGGTCATGTGTTAGTCATAGGGGAGAGAACTTGATAGAAAACCAAAAACAGAAAAAGAAATTCTTCTGGTGATGAAAGTTTGTGCGATATTGATATTCACATCATGTTCAGTTCCGAGCATGAAAAAGAAAGAACAAAAGATTCAGGCAACGAAAAACCACATACTTCATTTGACTAGCAAGGTTGAAGTATCAATGGTGTACATCGTAACATAGATTACAGTAAATGAGAAATGCTCAGTATCACAGATAGTTAACCTGGTATCCTCCGGTCCAACTGCCTCACAAAGTTCATAAAGTTGATTTGCAACCATGTAACGAACACGCCAAGACTTATCCTGTTCGAATGGATAAAGAGGTAATTAACATCAGAAACCAAAGCCAGTATGCCACTATAACCTGATAACGCAGCAGTGTTTGGTTACATGAAAATATCGCAGTAGTTAATCACAGAAATAAGCAAAAGAACCAAATTCCAGAAAGGAAAAAGAAAAGAAACAAGGAGTTATATCATCAATGTCATTTGTTGGAATTTACTTGAGATTGAGAACAAAATGATAACTAAGTCCCCCGCCCCTTGACATTCGCGATTATGTCAGGGAAAAGAATGTCAAAAAGGAAAAACTTAGTTCAGCACTTTAAATCCTCTTCTACAATCTCAAGGCCTGAAACATTTTGCATCATTTCGAACTATCTTTCAGGAACAGAGGAAAAACTTAGTTCAGCACTTCAGCTAGTAATGCAGAAAAGAGGGTTTATAGGGAATTTTTCAGCCTATGCATATACTTTCAGCTCATGCAAACAACTTAAGCTTCACTTTAGCTATAGTGGGTGGGGGGGGATGTGAAACAGCAAAATAACTCCCAGAACAATCGCCTAATACCTCATCAAGCTTAAAGTGTCGCGACTGAGCATAGCTACACTCACAAGAGACAAACGAAACACAGTACCGATGTTACTAATAAGATATCCAGAAAGGTCAGATGGCAGAAATCTTCATAGAACTGCAGTTGCATGCAAAAAATTTCATTGATGTAAAGCTTGGTGGGCCAACCTGCGCAAAATTAAACTATGACGGGCAGAATTTGTGCTACACAGTCTTTAGGCTCCAGCAGCTTCCCCAAAGCAGCACAGTCCTCAGCAGCCAATAAACGGACAGAATCTTGATCTGCATAGAACCAATTCCTCCTTAGTCACACTGATAAGAATTGAGTAAACCAAATAGAGCTCACCAATGACACCAACTATTAGCCACTAATAGAATATTGGTACAGTAAGAGAACAATTCGTGAATAAAGCATATACCAGGCTAGTCCTTAACAAATAGAAATTGATCAGATTTTTGGATTTTTTTCTACAAAAAGGGGAGGGAAAAAAGAAGAATTTGTTGAAGCTTCCACAATTTCACATGGCTCGGGTACAACCTTTAGACATGATTGATTACGGATAGCTTCAACCTTTAGCAAGTTTTAATGTATTCTGAAGGATCCATCTGAAGTACCGCCCACACTCAACAACTGATACATTAAGACAAAATGAAACAGTCCAAGTTATATAGACTACTATTATAATTGTTCCTCTATCTCAGATGAGTAGATGCACTCAAATCTAAGGAACAAGAAAGGACCCTTGAAGATGTACCTAGATCATCCACACAAAAAAAAACCTCAGCCTGAGACTTTTTTGAGAAAAGCAAGGTGCATTTTATTAAAGATAAAAGAGCATCAAATGCGTGTTGTATTTAAAGTGACTTTCACCTTTTTGCACGTCCATTGCACTGTTGAACAAAGACGGGTGTACCAGCACTAATTTTTACCGTTCTTTCCAATACTTCTCTAGTACCTAGACACTATTATGAGCTACGCTACTAGAGTCAACAGAAAATGAAAAGACAGCATATTGAGCATCCCAATAGCTAGGACCAATCCTCAGATCAAAGCAGAGCCCACTTAGAAATGATCATTCCAAAATAATTCTCAAAATTTGTAGTAGTTATCCCCAGACACTATGTTAACCTAAAGAGAACCTTTAAGAGACAAACATACTTAACAGGAGATGCTCATTATTCAACGATTCCAGGATCAAGAAAGGTTTTTGCTCTAAACAGAGACCACTTTCAGAAAGCAAATTGCGTCATTCCAAAGAAAAGATAAAATACAAAGAGCACATAACGAAAACACCATACCATCCTGTGTGAGGGTCTCAAACATTGACATGATGTCAGTCTTCAAATGGGGTTGTTCAATAGTCGCAGCAAACTTTCCAAGATTTGTAGCAGCTACTCTCCTCACCATAGGCATATCATCTTGGCAAAGTTGGCTATAGATGGTTCTCAGTTCATTCTTTAATGGCTCTGGAGCACTAGGATAGGCAATGTGAAACAATCCACAGGACGAAACCCGGGCAGTAAACCACTCTCCAGCAGCCAGTCTCTGGTTACAAGAAACTATGGAGATGTTACACTACGTCTCAAAGGATCTGTTTTGAAGGATCATGTCTATGATATGAGTATAGGGCTATTAACTTGCACAATAAATTCATCAACCAATGAAGGAACTAGCAAATTAAATACAAGTAGTAATACTCTAGCTTGGACTTGGCTTATATTTAAGGTTTCCCAAGATCCTAAACTAACGCATGCATGCGCACACACCATCTATATTTAGGTGATATCGTCAAAAAATATATAAGCTCCCGTTTTATGTGACCTTTATTTTTTGGGATAAGCCCAGAATTAACATTTACATCAAGTAAAATACATTGTAATTTTGAATCACACGATTAACTATTCTAAGGGCCAGTGCTTTCCAAATACAGTAACCAATTTATACTTTTCCTCGAATTCTGCACCCATCAGAGTAGGATACCCTGAAGGGAGCATCTTCAAAGGATCGAAAGATTAATCACAATATCTCCTGCTGACTCATGTAATAAACCATGAACTTTTCTTTCTTTCTGCGGTCTATGCAATAGGCAATGTGAGATAGAGCACGAACTACCAAGAACAATGTTAGCTCAACATTAATCTAGGCATCCACTGACTAGCCAGATAATATGTCTTTCTGTTCTTTTATTTCTGTATTCTTTACTTTTTCTTTTCTTGAAAAGGTAAGGTAAACATTTATTCGTAGAGGGTGTTTATAACGACCCAAGAGATGTATGATACGTGTTTGTATAAAGATTTTAATATTTAACCATGGTTAATTAACACATGCTTTCATCTTATTAAATTACTTAACTATAGTAAATTTACATGATTTACTGTAAACACAGAGTGCGGATAAGTATTTACCAACGTGAAAGCAATATATTTCGAGTCATTGCCAATTAGTAGTATACAATTATTAGTAAGCATTAAGTTATGTTATGGTATTGCTTAGTGTATTTCTTATATTATCTTATGAGAAAAAACTAAAATTTGTTGTCTGAGTTGCATTACCCTTGAAATCTCATTAATGTTCTGAACTTTGTAAACTCTGGTCCTTTAATTAGTTTTCAACAATGAACATTTCAAGTAAGCTAAATTGAACACAATTAGTCAATTATGGAAATTGCATGAAATTTCCATGATCAATTAATAATGAAGATCGGCAAAGAACATCGTTTTATTCGAGTTACTTCACTTTTTTTCACATTTCTTTATTCGAAAATGACATTTATTTATTATTTAAATAATCTGAAGAAACCGAAGATAGCAATATGCAAGAAACGGAGGCTGAAATTGAGGTAAGGGATATACTCACTTGGATTCCTTGACAAGTTATGTTTTCATTCCTACTATATAGAAAGGTGGGTGTAGTTGTGGGATCGACATGTGTGCTAATGGTCAATCAATTTTGTTTTAAGGCCATTTTGGTCATTAATGAATCCTATCCATAATTGTATTTATAATGAAATAATCAAATTGGTTGCAAAACTAATTATTGTAGCTCCAATATAAACTAACACACGCATGCACACACACCTTCAATATTTAGGCGATATCTTCAAAGATACATAATCTCCGTTTTATGTTATCTTTCTTTTTTGGGATAAGCCCAGAATTAACATTTACATCAAGTAAAATACATTGATATTTACACGCAGAATCCTCCTCCTCATAACCAATTCAAACTATTCTAAGGGACATTGCATTCCAAATACAGTAACCAATTTATACTTTTCTGCACCCCATCAGAGTAGGATACCCTGAAGGGAGCATCTTCAAAAGATCAAAAGGTTAATCACAATATCTCTCCTGCTGACTCATGTAATAAACCCTGACCGTTTATTTCTTTCTGCGGTCTTTGTAATAGTCAATGTGAGACAGATCACGAAATACCAAGGACAACGTTGCCTCAACATTTATCTAGCAATCCACTGACTAGCCAGAGAATATGTCTATCTGTTTTTTTTCTCTATTCTTTAAAAAAAAATCTTTTTTTGAAAAGGTAAGGTATGTATTCTTCATTAAAGTTTAAACTAATTGAGATCAGCAGCTAGCATATTGAAGTTGCAGCAGCCTTAATCTAAGGTCTCAAGCACACAATACCAACCAATAAAAGAAGAAGAATAAAGGAATAACATTATTTTACAGCAGGCATACCTACCTATACAGCTATAATAGAAGAAAGGCGTTTCCAATCTTAAAGAGTTTCTAGACCTATATAACAACAACAACCAAGTATAATCCCGTGGGGTTTGGGGAGTGTACACATACCTTAGAGCGGCTGTTTCTGACACTCGACTCAGAACAAGCAATATAACATACACTTAAGACATAGACAAACCTTCACAAGTGGAATCAATGATTCCACCAAGTCTGATTCCCTCATTTGAGACCCAATTCTGCATAATGACTCAACTGCCTTTTCCCTAACACATGTCTCTTCAACACTACAAAGACCTTCCAAGGGTGGAAGCAACACACGTTCATGTTCAACCCCTCCAACGTACGGAATAAAAACACCCAACTCTTTGGCCATTGCAAGAAGAACTTGGTCATCATCATCGTTGTTGTCACTTAGAAATGGAATCAACTCCTTTCGAGTTCTCTCCTCTCCAAGAGCACGGACAATGGTAGAAAAGCGCCGTATTGAATTCAATCTAAGCTGGATATCTTCCTTCTTCAACTCATCAATCAAAACCGCAATCGGATACAACGGCTCATCAATCACTGACAGCTATTGATCTATAGTCGGAGAAGATGGGAAGGATCTGCTAATTCCGGTGCTTTATTCATTTTATTGGCATTTTTGGACAACTCAATACATGTATAAGATGTGTTGTACAAACAACAATAAGGTAACCAGTAAAATACACAACTCGGGCCGACCTTACCTCTGGTTGGACAGCACCCGTTTCCGAAAGACCTCATGTTGTACAAAGATTTTAATATTTATTTTAATATATAATTTGATATAAGTAAATATTTACCACGTGAGAAGCCACATTATACTATATATTTCAAGTCATTATCAAATAAAATATATATTATTAGTAAACATCAAAAAATACTCCACTAGTGCTTTTAGTATTTTTTATCTTATCTATGAGAAAAACTAAAATTTGTTGTATGGGTTGCATTACCCTTGGTATTATGAACTTCTTAAACTCTGGTCCTTTAATTAGTTTTCAACAATGAACATTATCAGGTAATGAAATTTCCATGATTAATTAATGAAGATCGACAAAGAACATCGTTTTATTCTGAGTACCTTCACTTTTTTGCACATTTCTTTATTGTTGATTTGAAAACGACAATTATTTATTTTAAATAATCTGGAGAAGCCCAAGATAGCGATATGCAAGAAATTGAGGTAATGGATATCTTCAAATACATATTAATTAATTAACAACAATTTACTTAACAATGTCAGTGAAAGCACACGTTTTTATTCATTAGTGTTGATGTTGGAGGTTGTTTTGGGAACATCTAAAAACTCTCGTGACAATATCTCTTGTATAGACAAGAATGTTATCTGCGATGTTGCGATAATATTTCTGTCAACATCTCTGTAACAGTTTTGCCTATTCTTCCGGCCGAAGCAGTTGATATTACTGCGAGTAAAAATGACCTAGGCAAGATTATAAAAATGTTGTGTTTAAAACGTGGTGAAATACGCAGTCAAGGCGTGGAGAGAAAGCAGCGTATGACCAAGTCCAGATCGTTGAGGATTTCCAGGAGGAAGACTCGGTCCAAGCTGTTGTCATCTTTTGCTCAACCTCCGCAACAATCAGTGAGGATTTCAAGGTAAGTTCCACACTATAAATAGATGGGAACTTCAGTGTATCGATCATCCATATTTACAAAGAAAAGAATTGTCAAGAGAGCTCTCGGATATTCACTTAAGAAACTGGATCAACACCGAGCCTAGTGTAGTATAACAACATCTTGTCCACATTACCTTTGATGCCCCGATTCTAGATTATGCTTATTATTGAAGCAATTGTAATGAAGATGTTGTATTAATCTTTTTAGATTTTTATCTCTTGGCTAAAGTCATTTGCGACTTCTTTTTTATTTTTGTAATTTCTTTTTCGTTCTTTCATTGCAAAATTGTAAAAAGAAATTCATTTGTAATTGTATATATTTATAATATACATTACTTCGGTCATCGACCATCAAGGGTTATATTAACATATACTCTTAAAAATATAAACCTTGTGTACTTTACTTTTTCGATGCATTTGCTCTTTAAGGTTTATAATTGTTTTATCTCAATGTTGCCTCAGATGTTGACTCAACATTGAAGACAACATCCAGAAACTGTTTTGATATTTCTGTTGTGTCGAATTATATTCTTACTCACATTTACTTATTGATCGGTGTATTTTATATACACCTTTTGAGTCATTTTTAGTTAGTATTTTACTCATTTCATTTATGTTTATTATAGTATTAGGGTCGTTTTCCTTTCTTTTGTGTCACAACGGTCAGAAATGGAGAAATGGCGAAAAGGAGATGAAATGAGCATAAATGAGATGGAATTGCACACTAAAAAGGGCCAAGAAACGGCTAAGGTCCGAAATATAGAAGAAATCGACAAGACGGACGAAAAAGGACGATTAAACGAAAATCCGCCAGAACGGCTCAGCGCGCAGTACGCCAATGTTCGAATGTTCCGAAGTTTTAGCGCCGTGGCGCCGATCGCAGGCCGCTGACGCTGGATTTCGAAGCGAATTTGACACATTTTCAGAGTCCAAAAGGGATAACTTTTCCTACCTACATAATCTTTAACCCTTTTCCATAACTTTTCCTAAAACCTTTACCTAAAAGGATTCCATAACTTTTCCTACCTACATAATTCCTAACCCTTTACCTAAAGGATTCTTGGTCTATAAATAGTCTCTACATCATTAGAAGAATTCATTCTACATCCACCATCCTACATTCCATCCACTATTCCATTTCATTCTCCATCCACCAATCCATCTTGTAAATATTCCACAACACAATCCTTGGATGCTAGAAGGTTTGGAGACTCGTTCTTGAGTATTTTTTTTCTTTCTTTTTGCTTTGTTTATTTCAGTTCATGTATGGAGATTATATTAGTTCTTAGCGTGACTATGGCTAGGAGCTAATTACTTTATTAGGGATTTCCTTGTGATTCACTTGAAACTCTATTCATGAATTAATATATTAGTTTGGTTTCTTCTTCACTTATTTAAGATTTATTCAATAGTTGTTTTGATTGCTTGATAATTAATTGATCACTAGTTATCATAACTTATATGATTTCTAATCGAAATCCGAAAGGGGAGATTGTGAATATGCTATAGTTGAATAAATATAGGTTTAAATCGTGGACGAAAGTACCCCGATACTTGTGTAGCTTAATAGGTTATTGCTCTTAATCCTCCTTTGTAGTCAATCTTGTCACCGAAAGGTAGAAGGGTTCTCCATTGGGGTTGAGTGTTTATATTACCTTAACAGGAGTATAAAACGGTCTAGTTAGCCTGCTATCTTAACGTAGAAGAAGAAGTTAGTCTAATTGTATTAATGATTGAATAGAGTTGATAGTTGATGATCTTGGAAGCCCTAATTCTCCATCATAACTGATTTAAATCAAAGTATTTTCATAATTAGTTTATTTCCTGCATTATTAGTTTAGAATTCCAACTCAATTAACGTTAACCAAATAGAAACTAAAGCATAGATAATCGGTACTTGAAAACCAGTCTCTGAGGACGATATTCGGTCTTACCTAGACTATATTACTTGTCACGATACGTGCACTTGCGTTTAGTGTGTGCATAAATCGCACATCAAGTTTTTGGCGCCGTTGTCGGGGATTGACGTACTTTCAATATCGATTTATCTATTCTTATTTCTAATTTGGTTGCTCTAACTTGTTCTGCGAGCATCTTTTTATCACCTTTTGTTGTTTTCTTATTTTGCAGGTTAAATTCAGAAGAAAAAAAAACAAAAAAAAAAATATATATATATATATATACAGGTCCATGGACTACTACTTCTATCAGGGGCAGTGGAGTCATCAACAGCAGCTTAACCCACAGGTTCCAGAGGAAGATCTAGATGAGTTGCAGACAGGCATACTCAGGCTCACCAAGTGTCAAGCTCAGTTTATGGATGAGACAAGAGTGTCCCTCGGAAATTTGGAGACACAAATAGGGCAACTAATGGATAGGATGAGCAATACACTTCAAGAAAGTCTGCATAGCGACACCGTTATGGAAAGTGATAAGCAAATTGAGGAACCTGAACAACACCCAGCTGTTGATGAATCTGGCGAGATAGTTGGTGTAGAGAAGGAAAAGATTACTGAGATCCAATTATTCACCTTTTTGGATTCTGTGGAAATTCATTTTCCTGTACCTATTGCAGAAGAAATACCACTAGCTATCACTGTTGATCCCCAAATAGGAAGTCCATACCATCAAGGGTACCCCTAAAAGTTGAGAGATGTAGGGAATTTCACTGATCCCTACATTATAGAGAGCCTAAAAGACAAGTCTGTCTTGTGTACTTGGAGGATAATTTTATGTTTGAGGCCCTTGTTTGAACAGATGGTTGTAGGAAAAGTGAGACCTGCAACAATAACTCTGCGGATTGCTGCGGTTCGCGAAGGATCAATGGGCACTCGTAAAGGTTAATCGCGTCCGGCTAAAAGGCGTTAAAGACAAATGCTTGGGAGGCAACCCAATATTTTTAATTATGTTATTTTTATTTTTATTTTATTTTTGGTTTGTTTTATTTTGTCTTGAACAGTCTCACGGTCTTGGGTTCTTGTTTTGTGTTGTTGGATAACAGGTGGACTGAAAGCTAAATTTGAGGAAAATGAGCAAAAACGCTGAAAAAAAGGAAAAGCGTCGTGGCGCCGAACCAGAGCCACAAGATTGGGGCGCCAATCTCGTGTGTCGCGGAACTTCAGAGAGCCATATTCCTTGCAAATTCCAGAATTTTTCCTCCTAGACCTCCATTATGACCGTTGTATTGTGTCAGTAAGTTGTCCCTATTTTTTTTTTGAGTCTTGCACACATTGGGGACAATGTGTGATTTAAGTTTGGGGGATGTTTTATTGTTTTTTGAGTCTTTTTGATTTGTTTTGGTATTTTTGAGTATTTGTTTTTTGAGTCATAATTTTTTTTTAAGATCATGCTTGCCAGTGATGTTTACTTTATACAGGTTATGTGTTATGTATGTTCATTGCTATTCTACGATGTATACGACAGCGGTGCCGGTAGGGCACCGCCGCGACCGGTCGGATCGTGACAAAAGTGGTATCAGAGCAGTTAGTCATCGGAAAGTGTCTACAGGCCGTATCTAGTAGAGCCTTGATTATCTGTGTTGTGCACCACATCTATAATCAGGAGGCTACATGATATTTAGGACTGGTTTCCATTCTTTCACTCTAAGATCGTGCAATAGAGATGTGTTATAGGTTGAACTCCCTCTGACATATTTTCCTGTATCAGTTATGCCTCCACGCAAGGCGACCGCGGCCCAGAAGGGCAAGACAGCTGAGGGAGCTGCTAGTAGGACACAGAGAGTTACGGAGGCACAGGCCCAGTCTTTACCTGAGGAGATGTTTCGGACGGCAAGTTCCACGACGTCGCCACCCCCAGCAGAGTTCGGGGCGGCAGCGCCATCGAGACCGCGATACGAGCCTCGATTACACCGGAGCGGAGGATATGGGCTACGAGAGATGACCGATTATTGATCGGGATCGTGGCTGGCGGGAGGATGACGGAGGCGGCGATTCGGTTGTACCGTAGTCCACCACAGAGTTGATAAGCGTGAGACTTAGGGACTTTTGAGTTGCACCACCGAGTTCTATGGGTCGAGGCACGAGGATGATCCTCGGAGTTTATCCGACGATTCACGATCGCGAGAGTGATCAAGGCCGAGGCGTAGTCGGTGGTCTTAGGTTCGCATCGGCCGCGTGATCATCGCGGCCGATCGTTTGATTCATGGAGCCGCCCCGGGAGTATGCGCCTCCAAATTTGGGCGAGTTCTCCGAGGCATTTCTTAGCCATTTCTTGCCGCCATGATGGGAGGGCTCGGCCGATAGATTTTTGGTGTTGAGGCGCATTCGGGAGTAGTCGAGGCTCGAGGTTCGAGTTTTTAGAGTAGGGGTGTTAGTTCGGCGAAGCCACCTCTACCTCTGTAGTCGATGTGGTAGGACCCGTTATGGAGTGTCGTGCTAGTTTGGGTAATTGCTATACATGCGGCCAGGCCATTTTGCAGGAACCGGCCCAACCGGAGATAGCAGATGTAGAGATTCACTTTCGGATCGATGGCCGGTTCATCGCTTCTTTTGTTATGCGCCGTGCGAGTGATCATGATTAGACGATGAGGAAAGTGAAGCAATAGTTACAGGTATATCTTTGACCCTTTAGAGATTAGTATGCATGATAGGATTGTTGTATGATTTAGTGTTATGAACAGAGGATATTGAGACTATGTACATGTGTTAGAATACGTTGGTAGATACGAACAGGCAATCCCGTTAGGCCGTGAATGGGAGTAAGTGGCGATGGTTCACACTTTGGATTCGTTTTCCTGGTTGACTTACGATGAATGATTATGCGTGTGCGATATCTTAGGGTCACAAGTGGCATAGTAAGGTCCCATTAGGCGTAAAGTACGAGGATGTACCGAGGAATATTAGATTGGCTCTAAAGGAACATTCGGGGACGAATGTTTCTACGGGGGGGGGGGGGGAGAATGTTACACCCCATAGTTCAGGCCATGCGTATGAGAGCGTACGAAAGGGAGTAAGACTTAAAATTTTCGAAAGATAGGTTGACGGATTGTTTCGGACGGGTTTTTAGTCAACTTTGAGTTGGTGTATGTCTAGTTACCTTGAGAGTTTGTAGGTGTTTCGAAGGCCTAGTGCGTAGTTCATTGAGTCTAGTTTCCAACGCAACCAACCGTTCGTCGATAGGACATCGGAGTAGAAAGTTATGGGAGTTACAAGTTCAGTGCGCAGTCGGACAGAAAGTGTTTGGCCGCGCACGTGGCGGCCACGGCGCAGGCCGCGGATATTCTGAGGGAGCGCTGAAGTAGCGCCGCGCCCGAAAGGTGGCCGTGGCGGATTGTTCTGAGTCGGCAGGGAGCAGAGGCCATGGCTGCGGCCGCAGGCAGCGCGAGGCGGAAATTTTGGCGGAAAAACTGAGGAAAACAGATATTTTCTTTTAAAAAGGCCATGGGAGGGTGACAAGTGTCCCCCCCATCTGATTTTGCATGCACTACTTATTGACCAAGTCTTGAAGACTTGGTCATTCTTCAAGTTCCTCTCTCTCTCTAAAGCTAAAAGTTCTCCCTTCTCTCTAGAATTTCAAGAGGAAATCTAAGCTTGAGGAAAATCTGAAAAGTGTGGCAAGAAGGAAGCTTGTTGGCTAGCTTGTAAGAGTTGTTGTGGTGGTGTTTTTGGAAAGGAGGATATCAAACTTGTTGGGATAATTTGGCTAAAGCTCTAAGGTAACAATTTCTTCTCCCCTTGTTGGTTTTTGGTATTGCATGTAAATGAGAAAGAATTTGTAGTTGAAAATATTGCTCTTAGTTAAATTGCATGTAAGAAATATGGTTTGGATATGAAAGAATTGGACAAGTAGGTTATGTAAGCATGTTGTAGCCAAAATACTACTTTAAACTTGTTAAGATAGTTGTTTTACATTGTGGGGCAGAATTTTACACATCCAAGTTTAGGTGTGTAATCCCCGTTGAATTGATTGGATTGTTGGGCCTTAAATGTGGCGTTTGGATGTTGAATTCGGCCTTAAAAAAGGTGGCAAAGTATGTAGAAACAAAGGAAATGCTGCCCGATTTTCCGTAGATTTAGTGACTTTACACTTGGGATATTCTACGTTGAAGCTAGAGGTTAATAAAAGTATTATGGTCATTATAGGTTGACTTACTACGTGCGGAATTTATATATTGGACTTAGAAAGTGGATTGACCCGAAGAGGTATGTGATTCTTCCTATTCTCTTGAGCATGATATTTGTGAAATATATATATATAGTGCGGTAGACGCGCGTGTGTTAAAGGAGTTTGACTTTCCGTTTTGTGTCCTTGACTTGATTCTAAATGTTAAGTGACTTGATATGAAATGTTAAGAACTTGAAATTATGTTAAAAAGTTGTAAAACCTCATTCGTGAGTAATGGGTACTTGGTCTTTAAAAGAATAAAATTATCTTGATTTCGGAAATGTGAGTAGTTGTCCTTGGTTGGTTTAAAATGTAAAGTGTTATAATAGCTTTATGGGAAGTTAGTTATAACGACTGTATGAAAACGAAAGAATGGTTCTATAATTGGATTTAAAACGGTAACTTGATATTTTTAAAAAGTTATGAGGCTTAAACCATTTTGAAAAGTATATTGTTACTTGACTTTCAAAAGGAGAAGTGTTTTTGTTTAAAAGGAAGACATGGTATTGTCTTGAGTTGGTTTTAAAAGAAGGCATGGTTTTGTCTTGGTTTATTTAAAAGAAAGGTATGGACATTGTTTTTGGGGTTACCTAAAACGATAGTTACTCTATTTTGATACTACGGGTATTAGTATCGTGTGACCTTTGTGAAAGGAATGAATATTTTAAGGAGTTAAAATACGTAGTACTTTGGGGTTAGAACCCGGATTTTTGGCATAGTATGAAAGTACCTTGAGTGTGAATAACTTGCCTATGTTTGCTTGTGATAGTCTTGGTGTACAAATACTGTATCCTTACGCTACCGCGTATCTCGATGGAGAGCCGGTCAGGTTATTCTCGATCATGTCTGGACATACTGACACGTTGGGTGGCCCACGGGTATGCTTCCATGGTAAGTTTTATCTTGTTATTTCGTTTGGGCATACTGACTCGATGGATGGTCCACGTATCGCGCCGTGATGAGGTTCGTTCCTCGTTGATAGTGTTATTTCATGGACTAGCTCTCCGAGGTTCATCACGCAGGTGGATCCGTAGCTAGCCCTCGTACTTTCCCTCGGCCGACGTGATGCAGTGGATCCGTAGTTGGCTTCGTACTTGCCGGTCAGTGTTAGGACGAAGTTTCGTGATGCAGGCGGATCGGTGGTTAGCTCACAGATTGCCCGGCCGACGCGACGCAGGTGGATTTGGTAGAGGCTATCGTACTTGCCCCGGTCAGCTTCGTGACACAGGTATTTAGTATTGTTGGTACGGTGGGTTACGTAGCTTCGTACTTGCCGGTCGATTGAGGATGCAGGTGGATCCGTAGCTATGCATTCGCATTTTCCCCGCAGTTCTTATGACAGGTGAGATCCGTGTTCATGTGTACTCGTGTTGTTATATCATAGACAACCGACGGTGAGGGCGAATTCCAGGCGTGATTGATAGTGTGGGCATGAGACCCATGGTTATAATTGAGTGATGACTTAGGCGTGAGTCTCGACTTGACACGATGGTATGTATATGTTGTGTCTTGTAGTTTGCTATCATACATGTCTCCCGCTTTATATAGATTATTATGATTTCATTACGATTTTCGTTTCACATACTTGGTACTGTTATCGACCTCGCCCGAGCTGCGTTAACGCCGCGAGTTGAGGTACGTAGTTTGTCGATCCGCACTCTTGATCACCGCTCTGAAAGCTCCATTTCTCGAGGCTTTGTCTTTTAGTGCAGTTCTCGAGGTTGTAGACTTTTATACATTCGGGGTATGGCGGGGCCCCGTCCCGCCACGCTTGTTATTCCTGCAGTGCGTAGTCACGTTTGGTTTGGTGTAAAAACAAGTTATCTTGTTTACTTTTGATTAAGTATATTCCATGGAAGCGCCTTTATCGGCTTGCGATGATGTTTACTTTATACAGTTATGTGTTATGTATGTTCATTGCTATTCTACGATGTATACGATGCGGTGCCGGTGAGGGCACCGCGCCCGGTCGGAGTCGTGACAAAAGTGGTATCGAGCGATTAGTCCTGGAAAGTGTCTACAGCCGTATCTAGTAGTCTTGATTATCGGTGTTCGCACCACATCTATAATCGGGAGGCTACGGATATTTAGGATTAGTTTCCATTCTTTCACTCTAAGATCGTGCAATAGAGCCGTGTTATAGGTTGAACTCCTCCGACATATTTTCCTCAGACGCTTATGCCTCCACGCAGTGCACCGCGCCCGTATGGCGGCAAGGCAACCGAGGAGGCGCTAGTAGGACGCAAAGAGTTACGAGGCACAGCCCGCCTTTACTGAGAGATGTTTGACGGCGAGTTCCACGACGTCGCCACCCGGCCACTCGAGGCCGCGATACCGAGCCTCGATACACCTGGAGCGGAGGATATGGGCTGAGAGATGACCCGATTATTGCCGAGATCGTGGCTAGCGGGAGGATGACGGAGGCAGCAGTTCCGGTTGTACCCGTAGTCCACCACAGAGTTGATAGCGTGAGACTTAGGGACTTTTTGAGTTGCAGCCCACCAGAGTTCTATGGGTCGAGGCCTGAGGATGATCCTCAGGAGTTTATCCGACAGTTGCAGCGGATCATGAGAGTGATCAAGGCTTCGGAGGCAGAGTCGGTGGTCTTAGGTTCGCATCGGCTGCGCGTGATCGCTGGCCGATCGTTTGATTCATGGGAGCTGTCCCGGGGGGAGTATGCGCCTCCAGCTGTTTGGGGCGAGTTCTCCGAGGCATTTCTTAGCCATTTCTTGCCGCCACAGATGGGGAGGGCTCGGGCCGATATATTTTATGGTGTTAAGACAGAACGGGCGGACGGTCCGGGAGTACAATGTAGAGTTTGACTCGTTGGCTCGGTATGTCCCCGCGTTAGTGGCAACCATGGAGGATAGAGTGCACCGTTATGTCACAGGGCTCGATGACTACTTAGCGAGAGTCAGACGGAGTAGCTCTTCACCGCATGGACATTGCCCGCACGCAGCTTACGACTCGCGTGTGAGCGTAGAGGTCGACGGAATAACCAAGATCAGCAGAAGAGGGCCAAGACAGCAGGGTACTTTGGTAATTTTCGAGGCGGACCGCCTCAACAAGAAAGTTATGCGCCACCAAGACGGAGTACTCCACCACGCCTTGGGGACGTTCGAGATTCGGAGTAGTCGGGGCTCGAGGTTCGTTCGGGAGAGTAGGGGTGTTAGTTCGGCGAAGCCACCTCTACCTGTAGTCGATGTGGTAGGACCCATTATGGGAGTGTCGTGCTAGTTTGGGTAATTGCTATACATGCGCCAGCAGGCCATTTTGCAGGAACCGTCCACCAGAGATAGTACGGATGTAGAGATTCACCTTCGATCGATGATCGTTCATCGCTTTCTTTTGTTATGTGCATCGCAGGCGGGATCATGATTAGAACGACAAGGGGAAAGTGAAGCAATAGTTACAGGTATATCTTTGACCCTTTAGAGATTAGTATGCATGATAGGATTGTTGTATGATTTAGTGTTATGAATAGAGGATATTGAGACTATGTACATGTGTTAGAATAAGTTGGTAGATACGAACAGGCAATCCCGTTAGGCCGTGAATGGGAGTAAGTGGTGATGGTTCACACTTTGGATTCGTTTTCCTGGTTGACTTACGATGAATGATTATGCGTGTGCGATATCTTAGGGTCACAAGTGGCATAGTAAGGTCCCATTAGGCGTAAAGTACGAGGATGTACCGAGGAATATTAGATTGGCTCCAAAGGAACATTAGATTAGCTCCAAACGATACGTGCACTTGCGTTTAGTGTGTGCATAAATCGCACATCACTTATCCGTAGCCCAGGACCCAACAAGTGGTATCAAAGCCAACACTTAATACAATAAGTGCTTGATTCTGAATATTATGGATATGGACTCAGCTACCAAAAATGTTGTTCGTATTCCTATTCTCGATCGAACCAATTTTGCCTATTGGAAGATTCGTCTTCGTTCTCACATCAAATCAATTGATGTCCGTGCATGGAGATCTGTCTCCGAAGGGTATGTGGTCCCCAAATATCCAGTAGACGAGGACGGGTATGTTCTTACTAAACCCGAGTCTGAATGGACCGCCGAAGAGATCAACAGTGCAAGCTATAACGAAAAGGCCTTTAATGCCATTTTTGGATGGGTATATCTATATATGTTTAAACTCATTCAAAATTATACAACGGCCAAAGACGCTTGGGAGACCTTACAAACTCATTGTGAAGGGACCTCAAGTGTACGGCGTAGAAAGTTTCGCATGATTCTGAGCCAATACGAACGCTTAAGGATCAGTATCAAGTTCTTGGGTCTCCTTTGACTAACACACAACTTGTGGATAAAACACTCAGATCTCTTCCTGAAAGATTTAATACTATGATTTGTGCAATTGAAGAGTCTCATAATCTTGCCAATATGGATATTCATGTCTTGATGAGCATCTTTCAAACATATGAGATGAACATGAAGAGCCAACAAGATCTATATCAAGACAAGACATTGGCACTCCAAGGCCAAACCTCGAGAACTGAAGAAGAAGTTGAGGAAGAAAACCTGGAGGAATTAGAGAGTGTTGTTACTGTTGTGTTGCTCACTTGTCGATTCAATTCAATGGTGAGGAAGATCAACAACGATCGTAATAAAGCAAAATACAAACAGCACCAAAACCCATTCTTCAATAAACAGTCGAATAGACCACCTCCTGAACAAAGAAATAACAATCTACTGAGAAAATCCAACTCCGACAATATCAATTTTAATCCCAAATAACTCGAGAGAGTGCAGTGTCATGCTTGCTCGGGTTGGGGACACTACGCTAATGAGTGTGCAAACAACCTTAGGAAAATTGGTAAGGCTATGTGAGTTACTCTCAGTGACGATGAAGATGATGAGGAGGAAGAAAATCAAGAAGAAGAACCACAGGCAATGCTGGCAGCCATGTTCGAACACTCACCATCTGACGATGAGGATGTTGTTGACGATGTTGGGAAAACATCAGGAACAACATCGGACTCAACATCTGGGATGTCTGCAACATCAGAGAGGTACGTATACTTTGACTATTCTGATGTAAATTATTTTAGTGGATTCATTTCTTCAACTTTGGCAGCAGACTTGGATCTGGTTGACTCCAAAGACGATGTGATAAAGGAATTACAAGACCTTTGTAAAGCCCTAATTACTGAATCGGAGCAACTAGAATCAAAAGCACAATCACTGGCTCTAGAGAATATTAATCTGAAAGGCACAATCAACCGATTAGAGGTGACACTTACCAAAAGGATCTTGAACTTGGTAAGATTCGTGCTAGATTAAATGTAGCTGAGACCACATTCCAAATGCTCAACACGGGAATCTCCAAACTGGATGAGGTATTGAACTTCAATAAACCCTTAAGAGCAGGTCTAGGATATCTTTCACCCAGTAAAACCCATTCTTCCAGAATCCATATTAAATCTGAGAGGATAAAGTTTGTCAAAGCAAATACCAATTCCAGCCCTCAGAACTCTATAATTGGATCGAATTTTATATGCAGCTACTGTAAAAGGTTAGGACACTTGATTCCCTACTGCTACAAACTTCAAAACTCTGCTCTCAGATCGATGCCTAAATTGTTGCCAGCAATGTTGCCCAACATCACTGACAACATCGAAGCAAAAATTGCGTGAGCGAAGGAAGGGTAGTGCGAAAGGTGTGGTACCAAATCGAACTTGAGATGTAATGTGTGCATAACTGCCTTACGGACTAACATTACAGGATCTTGGTATTTTGATAGTGGTTGTTCTCGTCACATGACAGGTACCAAAAATCTATTGAAGGACTATGGAGCATTCAATGGAGGATACATGACTTTTGAGGAGGAAGTAATAGTAAGATTATTGGGAAAGGAACTCTCAATGTTCCGGATGTACCAGCCTTTAAGAATGTCCTTCATGTGGAAGGTTTGGTTGCTAACCTTTTTAGCATAAGCCAACTATGTGATTAAGACCTCGAGGTGAAATTCAACAAGCTTGGATGCAAGGTTACAGATTCTGCGAATAAATGTGTTATGTCAGGGACCCGAACTGGAGATAATTGCTATCTAGTCGGAGGACAAGAAGTTTGCAACTCTGCGAAGGTAAGTGACTTGAAACTTTGGCACCAGAAGTTGGGACATGTCAACTACGACACCTTGAAGAAGTTGATTTCATTTGAAGCCGTCAGAGGCATTTCGAGACTGGATCCAAATGATAAAACATTGTGTGAAGATTGTTTGAAAGGAAAGCAGACCCGAGTCTCTCACAATGTTGTCCAACATGACGGGTAACATTCAGGTACGTCTCATTGTTTCCAATTATTGCATATGGATCTTATGGGTCTAATTGAGATAGACAGCCTAGGAGGAATAAGATACTCGTATGTGATAGTGGATGACTTTTCTAGGTTTACTTGGATCTATTTTTTAAAGGAAAAGTCACAAACATTTGACATGTTTAAAACACTCCACTCTAGAATTAAGAATTTGTTTTATTCTTCAATTTTCAAAATCCGTTCTGATCATGGAAATGAATTTGAGAATCAAACCTTTGTAAAATTCTGTGAAAAGAAAGGCATATTCCATGAATTTTCGACACCAAAAACACCTCAACATAATGGGATTGCCGAGAGAAAGAACTGAACCCTACAGGAAATGGCTAGAGTCATGTTAAGTTCTAAGCATTTGTCAAAGAGGTTTTGGGCAGAAACCCTGAACACGGCATGTCACATAACTAATAGAGTATATCTAAGGCCAGGAACCAAGGTGACACTCTATGAACTGTTGAATGGAAAGAAATCAACATTGCGTTACTTTCATATCTTTGGGTGTGTGTGCTATATTCTTAATAACAGGGATCAATTGGCCAAGTTCGACTCTAAGAGTGACAAGAGTGCATTCGTCGGCTACTCGCAGAATAGCCATGCCTACCGAGTATACAATCTTCGGACAAAAACCATACAGGAGTCTGTTAATGTGATTTTTGATGATCTGCTGGATATATCTGGAAGATCTTTGGAAAACAACATTGTGGTTGCAGTTGAAGAGGAGCGACCCACCGAAGAATCAGATGTTGTCCCAACATCAGAAGTCACATCTGAACCTCAAGAAGAGAACACAGGGAATAAAGACGAGGGGGAGTCTGCTACTGAATTGAATGATCAAGTAAAAAGAGACCCTCCATCGAGGATTAGAAGGAACCATCCGCCCGACCAAGTGATAGGGGGAGTCTTTGAGATGAGGTGCACAACAGAGAAGGAACCAGTCAATTATCGAGAGATGGTAATGTGTGTGTGTATGTCCACTATATACCAACATGTTAGTCTTTCTTGTTTTACATCTATATTGGAACCTAAGAATATTGGGGAAGCATTGAAAGATAATTTTTGGATACAAGCTATGCAAGAAGAACTTGAGCAATTTTCCCGAAATGAGGTTTGGGACTTGGTACCACGACCCAACGACACTAATGTTATTGGGACTAAGTGGATATTCAAAAACAAATAAGATGAATCAGGGAAAATTGTGAGAAATAAAGCTAGACTTGTTTCTCAAGGATATATACTAGTCGAAGGGATTGACTATGACGAGACCTTCGCTCCTGTGGCTAGAATTGAATTAATAAAACTGCTACTTGCCATTGCTTTCTATATAGGGATTACCTTGCACCAAATGGACGTTAAATGTGTCTTTCTCAATGGATACTTGGACAAAGAAGTGTACGTTGAACATCCCAAGGGATTTGAAGATCCTCACCATCCACATCATGTGTATAAGCTCAAGAAAGCCTTGTATGAATTAAAACAAACACCACGTGCATGGTATGGTCGTTTAACCAATTTTCCTGTCGAATTTGGTTTCACTCGTGGAGAAGCTGACAGTAGATGTAATAATTGCTCAGATCTATGTCGATGATATTGTGTTTGGCTCGACCTCAGAATTTTTCTTGAAGTCTTTTGTTGAAGCAATGTCAACTACATTTGAGATGAGTATGATTGAAGAACTAACGTTTTTCTTAGGCTTGCAGATTAAGCAAAATGAAGAAGAGATTTTTATATCCCAGAGCAAGTATACCAAGAATCTTGTTAGGAAGTTTAGTCTGAAAAACGCTAAACACATGAAGACTCCAATGGGCTCTACGCAACAGGTATGTAAAGACGATGTTGGACAAGATGTTGACCCAACATTGTACCGATCTATGATAGGTAGCTTTTTATACCTTACTGCCAGTCACCCTGATATCATGTTTAGTGTGTGTGTGTGTGCACGGTTTCAAGCCAGTCCCAAGGTATCTCATCTTAATGCCGTGAAACGTATCATACGATATATTACTGGTACAAGTGACTTGCGAATTTGATATTCTAGAGACACGAATCCTAATCTAATAGGGTATAGTGACTCGGACTGGGCCGGTGATATAGACTATAGGAAGAGTACTAATGGTGGGTGTTTCTATCTTGGCAATAATCTAGTCTCATGGTCGTAAACAGAATTGTGTGTCACTTTCGACTGCCGAATCCGAATATGTGGTTGTCGGAAGTTGTGCTCAATTTGTTTGGTTACGACATATGCTAGATGACTATGGCTTTTCTAACAACTCCACGATTTTGTACTGTGATAATCTGAGTGCTATTAATATTTCCAAAAATCCTGTTCAACATTCACGTACAAAACACATAGACATAAGACATCATTTTTTGAGAGACTTAGTGGAAAACAGCTAGTTCAAATCGAATATGTTGATACTCTTCTTCGGCTAGCTGATATTTTTACCAAACCTTTAGATCATGAGAGATTTTCAACTTTGAAGAAATCTCTTAGTCTCTGATTTCTCTGAATATAAGCTGTGTAGGCAGATGTTGTCCTAAATGTTGACTTAACATTCTGGGTAACATTTGCTGATGAATCAAAATACTGGAGATGAGTTGTGAAAATGTTGCAATATCCTTCAAGATAATCAAGCATGACTTCCAAGGATAAGGTTTAAATGCGATATCGTTCCCTGCGATGAAGTGCATAGAACAATCACGTATTTCATAAAAATGGAGTATCAAGAGAAGGCGAAGCCTCCATCAAAGATTTGGATGTTTGTCAAAAATAGCAAAGCTCTAAGGTTGGTATCGTTCATATTCTATAGGAGTATCATGTGCTTTAAAAAAAAGGTGAAAACACCTCAAGAGATTTGTATGTGTTCAACTAAGGTGATTAAGGACAATAGAAAAATGTGACATCAGTCCAGCGATCAGTCTCATAGGAAACATATGCAAGGTTTTTATACCAAATCAGCATAACCTTGAAGTATCATGTTGCTTGCTTAAACTGAAATGTTGCCAACATTCGTAAAGACATTGTGTTCCAGTACTTTGATTGATATTTGCTTATCTTAATATATTTTTTTTATTAAGTCTCGTCCTTAACAGAAAATCCCAAAAAAATATGATTTTTTTAAAAAAAATAATTAAATGATGTCATGTGCTATGCAAAGTCCTTTTATTTTAGAAGTGTAAAAGAGTTTGTATTCTTGTACACTATCTGATTTTGAGGAAAAGGAGTTGTATGTTCTCATATATTACCATAATTGAGCCTCATTTTTTTTTCTCTCGAACCTTCACATCACTGCCGCCTAATAAGTCCATTGAATAATGGAACATCAAACCTCACTTTCACACTTTCCAACCCAAAACTTCTCCAACACACCACCTTCTTCAAAACCCTCTCCTATGTTCATATCCCCAAAATCTTCCAAATCCAAAGATTACTCTCCAATGTCAACAAGCCCACCAAATAGCAACAAAATGTACAAACATTATGTAGCCATCAATGAACTGAAGCCTGCTGAGGAAGACGCAAGTTTAGCAATGATTTTACTGGGTTCCAATGAACCATTAAATGAGTGTTACCCTGGAGATTCAGAGAACCCTATAGATGTTGATACAACATCTGATTTTACGAATCTTGCGTCAAGAGGATCAAAATAAAAAATGCCAACAAGAAGGTCAAAAAGGGTTTTTGAAAGCAGATTCGGTGAAGAACAAAGTGCTAAAAGATCTAGGGCAGAGCCGACTTTCCCTGTTGAAAAATCGACTTTCCCTGTTGATTCCACCATTACCACAAGCACTGACTCTGACTTCAGTATCGAGAATCTATCCAGAACACCAACACCTCCAACCACCACTCCCGAAGCCGGGAAGGAAGAAGAAAAGGAAATGTACGACGACACTCCTCTAAGGAATTTCATGTCGAAGAGGGTTCGAAGGACTTACTGGAACTCCGGTGCAAAAGTTGCCCCAACATCGAAGGCAACAGACGAGAAAGAAGACACTGATCCTGACTATGTTGCTCCAACATCCGAGGCAACACCAGAATCCACACCACCAGAACAGAAAAATACAGAATCCGAACCGAATTCTGAGGTAATGCCTTACTCTTCTATGTTCCACAGTAAAACATGCTCTAGTAGATGGAACTGGTTTAAGAATAAAGACATTAGAGGAGAAAAAGTGATAGATATGTCTTCATTTTCGGAATATGGTTTAACTGAATTTTTAAGCAGTCGTAGGGTTCTTAGTTCTGTGACTGAAAATAATTCTTATTGTGAAAAGGTTATTAGGGTGTTTTATGCTAATTTGACACACCTTGAAAGGGACACGACCTCAAAGAAATTTGGGACAGTGTACCTTTACAACAAGGTATATGAATTTACCCCTGAGATCATAAATGACACACAAGGGATCCCTCATGTTGATAGAACCCCTGAAACTACCCCTACTGCTGAAGAACTTAATGAGATGATCAAATATCTCACTGGAAATTTGATTACCACTTGGGCTCCTCGCAGTCCAGTTTCAAAGCTCACTGCACTATTTGCCACCCTGCATAGAATTGTCATTTACAACTGATTACCATCTTTGAACTAAACTGTTGTTACCCTTGATCAAGAAACACTACTATATAAGATTGGAAGAAAGCACAGAGTTGATCTTGGAACGCTGATTTTCAACCATGTCACAAACCTGGCCGAAAGACAATCTAACTCTGCCCTTCCATATCCCTCCCTCATTTTTTAAATACTACTTAACCAAGGCTTCAAAACTCCGAAAAGGGAAAGACTGAGTAAACCCTTAGATGTTTATTCAGTACAAAGAGCGGTAGTAAACAACAGGGACATGGTTATAGACCTGCCCTGGAAGGAAGAGAATTGAGACACTGAACCAACACAGGATGTTGCCAACATTCCTGGCAACATCAAGAGTACTGTCCCTATGTCCAACGCCTGGCTAAGGAAGCACATTGATGAGCTTGATAGATAAATTCAAGAGATTGTGCGAGCAAAGAGCTACTATTAGGACATGCTTTCTTCACAAAAAGGAGGAGAGAGTGATGAGAATGTCGATGATGTTGCTGCTGAGGGAATAAGCAAACAGAAAGGGGGAGATGTTGTTGGGACAAGCAAGCAGGGAGAAAAGATCTGAAAGACTGCTAGAATGATGAAGAAGATGATGGTGGTGATGCGGTGAAGATGATGATGGTGGCAATGCAGTGTGAGGTTGATCAATCACAGAAAGCGGCTGGAAGCTACTGTGGCTAGATCAATCCTGTCTTCTGTTTATTGATGCTGTTGGTTACTATTTGAACAATCATTTTGTTGATAGCTTTGTGTTTTTTCGTAGCGAGCGCGTATCAGTCTCTGACGGCCAAACAGACATTTGTATATTATTTTTGGTTTTTTAATTATTGTTGGGATATTTTTGGTCAATGCTATATATGATTACATGTTATGGTAGGCTATGAATATTTACTGCACATCTGCTGTAAGTAATGAGTAACAGAACGTAACACCTAACTAATCAAAACCATCGATACCACATTGCTTGAAATTTGTAACTGTAGGTTCAAGGGGGAGCACGACACTGATCTTACTGTTTCTTAGATTATCAAGGACTATATCAAGATTCAGTATCCTAGTCATTTTTGTATTGCATGGAGTTTTGTGAAGAAAGACAAAAAGGGGGAGATTATTGATGTTGGATGGATAATGTGGCAACATGTGAAAACTCTCAGGACAACATCTCTTGCGTAAACAAAAATGTTGCCTGCGATGTTGCGACAACATTTCTGTAACATTTTTGCCTATTCTTCCGGCCGAAGCAGTTGATATTACTGCGAGTAAAAATGACCTAGGTAAGCTTACAGGAATGTTGTGTTCAAAACATGGTGAAAGACGCAGTCAAAGCGTGGAGAGAAAACAACGTATAACCAAGTCCAGATCGTTGAGGATTTCCAGGAGGAAGACTTGGTCCAAGCTGCTGCCATATTTTGCTCAACATCCGCAACAATCAGTGAGGATTTCAAGGGAAGTTCCACACTATAAATAGAGGGGAAATTCAATGTATCGATCATCCAGAATTACAAAGAAAAAAATTGTCAAGAGAACTCTCGGATATTCACTTAAGAAACTGGATCAACACCGAGCCTAGTGTAGTATAACAACATCTTGTCTCACATTATCTTTGCTGCCCCGATTCTAGATTATGCTTATTATTGAAGCAATTGTAATGGAGATGTTGTATTTATCTTTTTAGATTTTTATCTCTAGGCTGAAGTCATTTGCGACTTTCTTTTTATTTTTGTAATTTTTTTTCGTTCTTTCATTGCAAAATTGTAAAAAGAAATTCATTTGTAATTGTATATATTTATAATATACATTACCTCGGTCATCGATCATCAAGGGTTATGTTAACATATACTCTTGAAAATATAAACCTTGTGTACTTTACTTTTCCGATGCATTTGCTCTTTAAAGTTTATAACTGTTTTATCTCAATGTTGCCTCAGATGTTGACTCAACATTGAAGGCAACATCCATAAACTGTTTTGATATTTCTGCTGTGTCGAATTATATTCTTACTCGCATTTACTTATCCGTAGCCCCGGACCCAACAATAGGGTGGGGCAGGACAGGACAAATTTTTGAAAAACTTTAATGAGACAGGAAAGGGCAAGGTCCAAATTTACATTAAAGCATTTACTTGTGTTTATCTGCCAAACGTTTTGGTGCCTTCCACTTCTACTTCACCAAATAATATTGGATGAGGTTTAATTTCCTTAGTAGTTCTTAGTTGTAATTCGTCTTCGTTTTAAATGAATTGATGTATTTACATACGCCCGGAATTATGTTGTATGGATTTGTTTTGCTGGTACGAGACTTAATTTTGCTTCTTTTTTCTCGTTCAATTTGAAAAAGTAATATGTACCAATTTATCTTGGTTAGCTTACTTATGTTAAAGAGAGAAAAATCATACTTTTCTAATCAGTCCCTAAAGAAAGCACACTAATTATACCTCTTATGTGAACTAGATTACCCACCCACTAAGACTATCAGCAAGAACAAACATCTCACATGTACAGCAGCAAAAGTTTAGAGCAAATGAAAACTAGTAGAAATTGTCTTACTCTATTTGGAACAGAAGTACACACATTGATGAACAACATTTTTTTTTTTTTTTTAGAAAAATGAATAATCATACTCTTTTATATAAAGTGAAAAATAAATAAGAGAAATGAAAGATGACATAAACGAGGCAGGGCGGGGCAGGGCTTAGCGGGGTAGGACAGGACAGGACATATTTTATGAAAATTGTTAAATGGGGCAGGGCAGGGCGGGTCAAATCCTTAGCAGGTCAAGACTTGCCCCACCCTAACCCGCCCTAACCTTCCCTATTGCCATCCCTACAACACACAGAGAGTCTTTATCATAAATTTTAGTTCATTTTACATCTCACGAGTTATCAGAGTGGGCAAGAGATGGAGAATAAGGTTTGTGCAAGAGTTGCAAATGAAGTATTTCCAAAGCTAGATGCTTGCTGCAGGTCTCACAAAAAGTAACATACTTATTGAACAATCCAAACAGTAGATATCCTCATTGATTAATCCCAAGCAAGGAAAAACTAAATACACAGATATAACCTACTTTGTCTAGTAAAGAGAAAGAGAACGTAAGGGTACACAACATTGACACAGTTTGTTCCAACTCACTCCCTGCTAGTCCAACAAACTAACATACTCTTTGCCTATATGACACTGGCTCTTCAGTTATCACTTCTTATCAAAATGCAGGTTGGCTTTTTACTTGTTCAGGTATGTGATCTCAAGTTCTACCTAACTGAAGGAGGACTGTATTAAATGTTACTAGTTTACTCCCATTTGCATGTCGGTTTTGAAGGACTCTCTCAACCCTGCTTCCCATTTCACCAATGACACCTGACTTTTGGGAATTTGTATTTCGACAGCTCTGTAAAGTATATAGGACTTCTGGAGCATATCTTGCTCTAAGTATTGTGTACTGTTTGTCAAGTATTATTCAAGAAATGTACGGTTCACTCAATTCAACCCCAACTGGTTACGTGATGCATGTATTTTACTGTACCAACATCACTAAAAAGATATAGAAGCTAGTAATCTTCTGATTTCAGATACACTATATGTGAGTACAATGATTGCAATTACAACAATTGTTAGGAACGGAAAATAAGTAACTATTACAAAGATTACAATTTGGATATTGAAACAAAACAAGGCTTGCTAAGTCGAGTGATATTTACTCTGTCCTTAAGACAATATTGCCTCATATAAATCCCTTTACGGTGATTGACAACTTGTCTCCTAAGATAAAACAACAACAAACAAGTGAGCAAAGAAAACTCAAATGTTTACCAAAAGAAAAACCTTTGAGTGTGTGAAAGAAAGCTTAGAGAGGAAGAGGAAAATCTAAATTTTGTGTGTTTTCTTTCAATTGAGCCAAATGCCTCAATTTATAGTGTAATGAAGATGACCTCCCAACTAGCCAAGTAATGGTTTTCAATAGACATGTAATGACACTTATTGAGGAGTTATAATTCAACTAAATAATGGCTGAATTCAAGTGTTAAGTAATGGAGGTTCAATGCTCCAAAATCATTCCAAAAGTCAGGAACTTTTCGTCTCTCGTCGACCTCACTGCCAGTGAAGCATCGCGGCTCTGCCTGGGAGGCGTCACGGCGCCTGAGCTCCAGTAGATGATGCCCAATTAGAGTCGCGGCTCTGGCTGGAGACAATGCGGCCCTTCACGGCTCCGCGACGATTTCCGACTTGTTTCATCTTACACTTCGCACATTTCTTCCTTCGTTTACCAACGTGGAATACTTGTCATTTGGCCAATAACCATTCATCATTCTATGTCTCAAACATGTCACTGATGTAACAATATCTCTTTCATCAGCGAAATTTACGATCTGACACTACGTGTGCACGTGTGTGAAAACGACGTTTCCGTTGTGTGGGGCCCTAAATTGTTCGAGTCATAAATAATGGGATAAACTTAATTCCACATTTAGTAAATTTCCAACAATTCCTTCTTGGAAGAGATTTTGACGCACTCACAAGGTGCTTTTCTAGCAATCTTTCCGCGGACTGATGTTGCATCTGGACATGTTGTCGTAGCTTTGAACCTTCCATAGTTGAATACCATCAGACTTACTTACTGCGCGGTGAACGTGATGTCTTGAGCTGTCAGTGTTTAATGTAATCCAAATCAACGGTACCAACACAACAACTTTCCTTACTCTGTTCTTCTTTAATGTTTTGTCAGTTGTGGTCGTGTACACTTCTTGGATTCTTAAGTGCGTTCATTTGAGGCGGCCTGTCCTCGCACTTAAATAGGTGGTCTCCTACAAGTTATCCTGTTATACCCCACTTCACAAATGTTAGGAACCATTAAAAGTTACCCCAAACCCAACCTCAACAGTTGAGGATCATTAAAAGTTTTGAAAACTTAACCTCTACCCACACTGCAGATAACACTTAATGTCTATCACGGGAACGACCTTGGATTCATGTTTCTTTACAAAAATCATTATCCGAAGTATTCTTGCTTCCACCGAAGTGCTCAACTAAACCTTTTTACGATTTAGTTTTCCCATTGAACCTAATTCCTGGGATCTCCAGTCAGTAAGGTTGGGTATCCACCGTATCGGTTCTTATTGATTGAATTTTAAGCACATTCCCCTAGACAGGCAGAAAATCTGATCTCTGGATATGCCCTTAGTCAAATGGTCTGCTATGTTTTCCTTGGATTACATAATCGGTGGAAATAATACACGTGGTGATTAGATGCCTAATAATCTTATGTCTCCGTCGGATATGACGAGATTTGCCGTTGTACTTAGAACTATGTGCCCTTCCTAGAGACGACTAGCTATCGCAGTGGATCATTACAAAAGGTATGGGTTTATCCCAACACGGGATATCCTCTAAGAAGTCATGAAGTCACTCAGCTTCTTCTCCTGCTTTGTCTAAAGCAATGAACTCCGATTCCATTGTGGATCAGACGATGCAAGTTTGCTTAGAGGATTTTCAAGACACAACCCCACCACCAATTGTAAATATATACCCACTGGTGAATTTGGTGTTCTCTATATCAAATATCCAGTTTGCATCACTGTACCCCTTTAGTACAACTGGATATCTCGAATAATGCAACCCATAATTTTGCGTGTATTTTAGGTACTGTAGTACCCGACTCAACGCTTTCCAGTGATCGTCACTTGGATTACGGGTGAATCTAGACAACTGGTTGACCACATAGGCAATATCAGGTCTGGTGCAGTTTGTCATGTACATCAAACTGCCAATCACCTGGGCATATCGCTCATGGCATACAGGCGCACCACGATTTTTATCAATCTTTGGATTTATATCCAATGGTGACGTTATCGGCGAACTGTCGAACATCTCAAACTTTCTCAGCACATCCTTGATGTAGTGAGACTGAGATAAGACCAGTCCGTCAAATTCTGCAATTTATTTTAATTAGGACAGTCTCACTTTTGGTGTGTTTGTTATGTTGTGATGCAGGTGAAGGACTCAGAGGATGGAGCATTAGGGAAAGGGCAAAAAGACACGAAATCGAGTCAAGACCATGCAGACGACCGCAGCCGCATTGCAGGCCGAATCTTCAGAAAGCCTCGATTTTTATGCCGCATCATGGCAGAGGCAGTAATCCGGTGCCGCCACAATCCCCAAAAATATGAAAAGGCCCGGAATCGCCAAATCTCTTCCCACAGATACCGCCACAATGCAATATTCGCCGCCACCACCACTATTTTGAGCCGATGTACGTCTGTAAGTCGTCCCTGTTTCATCTTTGAGTCATACACATTTGAGACAATGTGTCAGTTAAGTTTTGGGGGGGGGGGGTACTTGTATTTTCTTATAATTTTGAGTCGTTGATTTGTGTCTTTTATGTGTCTATATGAGTCACAATTTTTTTTATCATGCATGTTGTAGTTGCTTGAAACGCCTAGTGAATTAAGTAGGATAATGTAATGGAATGATATGCAAAAATCTGTGTGCTTAAGTTAAATATGCCAAAGATTCATGAAAACCTGATTAGTTGGACTATTGTGTGCTTAGCCTGTGTATGTCAATTGCGAAAAAATGTTCTGCATGCTTGTTATTTGAGGCGAAATAATTAGGATGTACATGTTAGGGGGAGGATTCAGACATTTCTTTGTTAGCTCTTCTTACATTTCATTACCTACCCTGACAATGAATTGTATCCCTAGTCAGCCCTTTGAGCCTAAAATGAGAAGCTATTTCTTTGACACCCCAATTCCCTCATGTGTCATAAGCAATAACTGATGATACGGAGGAAAAAGAAAGTGAAAAAAAATACAAAAGAGAACAAAAATAAATTATGCACCCCAATTAAAATATGAAAAACTTAAGTTTGGGGGTGCCAATGTGAATGTGTATGTTCCGCTCTCAACAAAAAGATAAAAGAGAGTAATGGGTATGAACGAAAAAGAATACAGCAAGGAAGAGAAACAAGTTGAATGAAAAGCGCTTATGGTACGTAATTTGAGCCTAAATGCCCATTTTTACCTACCCGTGCCTAAGCCTACATTACAACCATGAAAAGTCCTGATGATCCCTAGTATGTATGTACATGATTAGTGGAGAATAACAAGTAAACAAACTATAGTACCTTGACAAAAATGCAATGACATTGACATGCATATGTTAGGTATTCATGCTTCCAGTGATTGTGACTGAAATGAATCTGCGAAATATTTAACTTGAAATTCTAGATTGTTCAATGCATGCTACATCTATTCCTACATATTGTCCTAACTAACGTTCATGTGTTTTTAAGTGACATTTTGCAACTACTTGACGTGAGTCTTTGAGTCTTTTTGATTTTATTTCTTTGTTTTGTTTTCTTCTTTGCTCGAGGGCGAGCAAAGTTTATGTTTGGGGGTTTGTTAGGCATATTTCATATACCTATTTTGAGTCACTTTCGATTAGTATTTTACCTATTTTCGTTGCGTCTAGTACAGTTTATGCGGTTCAAAAAGACAAAATGACAAAAAGGAGCGAAAAGTGGGCATAAAAGGAGGTCCCGAAGCAGAAAAAGGTCGAAAATTGATGACTAGGAAAAACACCAGACCGCGTGCTCGAGGCGAGATCGCGGTGCAAACAAAGCAGAAACTGCAGGACTTTCAAGACCGGTGCATTCGCATGTAATCAGCGGTGCCATTTATTCAGAGAGTCTGCAGAGTTTTGCATCACGCAGATGGAATTTTTCAGTTCCGAGTTGGAATTGGCCAAGGGAAATAGGATCCCTAGGGCACGAAATTGATATCTATTTAAAGTCCTAGGGATCAGTTTTTAGGAGGGGAGTCCATTCTTGAACACAAGAACAACACAAGCCATTTGGAGCAACAATTGAAGACTTTAATCTTCGTAATTTTCTATCTTTAGTTTTTATTTCAGTTATTGTTGGATTGTATTAAGTTCTTAGCATGTTCATGACTAGGAGCTAATTACTTTAGTAGGGTTTCCATCGAATCTTCTTGAAACTCGTTCATATAGTTAATGCATTAGTTAATGATTTCTTCTTCAGCGTATTAAGATCTATTCAATATTGCTTTGATTACTTGATAATTAATTAGCTACTAATTATCATTACCTATATGATTTTGAATCAAGAACCGAGAGGAGAGATTTGAATATGTTTTAATTGTTTAGACACAGGTTAAAATCGTGGACGAAAGTACCCCGATACTTGTGTAGTGTTTAAGGGTACTGTTCTTAATCCTATTGTATGGTAAAATCTATAATAGAAATATAGAAGGTTTCTGCACAAGATTGAGCTCTCGTATATCCTAACCGGAATATGATGACAGACTAGTTAACCTGCTATCTTAATAAGAAGGAGAATCATTAGCATTACATTAACACGAGAAAGAGTGGATAGTCGAGGAGATTGGAAGCTTTATTCCCTTTTAACTGTTATAAACCTTTAGTATTATAAATCTAGTCTAGTTTCCTGCACTTCACTTTAATGATAGTCCTTAGTACAAAACCAAACAATTTATCGATTGCCAAATAGAAATCAAAGTTTAGAAGTTCGGTACTTGATAATCAGTCTCTGTGGACGATATTCGATCTTACATATTATATTACTTGTGAACGATACGTGCACTTGCGTGAGCATTTATAAATCGCCTAACAGATACCAGGAAGCAATCTCTCTAAACGATCAACCATTGTTAGCTCACAAGCAACAAGTGTAATAAAATTCACTTTTCAAATCACCAAGGTGGTTACAAATTTTCTTTGAAATATCCGATCATTTATTTATCTTTTCAGTATGACAAATACATTTTGTGCTTCAGGTTCTTTTCTTGTCCAATCGGTAATTTTGCAGGAATATACAGGATCCAACTCATCCATATGACAGAAGTCTTAAAGGTAACACCATAATACCATATTGTATTAGATGAAATAAAAATTGCATAAGAACCACTCTGTGAACATTCTTTTGACTTGTATTTGAAAATAAAAAACTAAGTTCCATACTTTCATCGGTATATTTTGCGCTACAATGCCACACGGATAGAAAGTATAGAAAATGACTACATTCCAGCTTGTAAGAGTAACTTCGAATCTGAGTTAGGCACTCTTAGCTGGAACTTAACTTCTGTTTTACCCATAATTATCACAATATGAAGATAGAGAATTCTTCATTAGAAGTGAACTTAGCAAACTTATCTATTCCAAACTAGGTGCCTCTTCAGTTGGATTTGACTCGAACACATCCGAGCCAGAAGCCTCTGGTTCTTCAAGAAGATCTTGTGATTGAATTGCTTCCTTATACACAGGAGTAGCCTTGAAATCTGTAGCTCCATCGTTATATGTGGCCACAGCAATACCACATGCAATTAGCTGCCAGTAAAAGATGCCAAAATCAAACTGGTAAGAACCCTCTCAAGGATATTTAAAAGACCACATTAGAGAAAATGAAGCACTAGTAGAAAACAAATTTAAGTTCTTTTACACGCAATGGCTTTTGCTCTCCACTGAGTGCTCTTTCATCTAAAGGACTACTAACTTGCAAGTGTTTACCAAAATATGAAAATAACTAGGAAATCTGCTACTATCTTCTCTTAAATTCTTCTCCAGGGGGACATGTGGGGCATTTGCAATTTAAAGTTAAGAAGGTACATATAAGATCGTCTTACTGATTCTGGAAACTTCAAAGACCATTAAAAGGTACATATTATAATAATATAATATGGTCATTGGTCATGAACCCACGTGAGATACCCCAACAACAAAAATAGAGCAATAATGGTGCCTCCAGTACCAGCAACAGATGCCCTCACTGCAAGATGTAACTATATTCATCTAGTAAAAGCTTGAGCGATGCTAATTGATGGTTTTTAGCTGGCAGAAATACATCATAAGCACGGCTAAATCAAGATCACAACTCTCATAAACCGTAACATACTGCTAAAGGTGTCTCGAGTAGTTCCATTTTCCCATTTCCCTGGTTATCATACCCAAACGTAACCAACAACAACAACATACCCAGTAAAATCCCACAATGTGGGGTCTGGAGAGGGTAGAGTGTACACAGACCTTACCTCTACCTTGGTAGGTAGAGCGGTTGTTTCCGGGAGACTTTCGGCTCAGGCAACACAGAACAGAAGCAAAAACTGAAAACAAGAAATAGTAAACAGAAAAATAGAAAAACAGAAACACAGAAACACAAACACAGCAAGATAGAAAAACAAGGCCAGACCTCCAAAAACTAAAGCTTTAAAGCAATAAAACAGTAAGAAAATGCTGATAGCAAACTCGAATACGTCATGATAGCGCATCCTGAAGAGAAAACAATACTCACGCAGATACATTACTTATAGCATGACAGATATGGCTACAGAAGGCTATAAAGCAGCACTACACCTATTCATATGGTCTGCTAGGCATGCCTATATTAATAACCCTACCCTACCCTACCAGATTGTGAGCGTAAGTAGGACTACGCTCGACTACCTACTACCCTTCAACCCTAATATGTGCCCTCCACAACCCCTATCTAAGGTCATGTCCACAGTAAGTCTTGTCTGCTCCATATCCCGTCTAATCACCTCTCCTCAATATTTCTCCGGCCTGCCTCTACCCTTCCTGAACCCGTCCATAGCCAATCTCTCACACCTCCGCACTGGGGCATTCGTGTCTTTCCTCCGCACATGCCCAAACCATCTCAACCTTGCTTCACGCATCTTATCCTCCACCGAGGCTACTCCTACTCTGCCCCGTATATCTTCATTTATAATTCTATCCTTCCAATTCTATCCTTCCTCGTATGCCCACACATCCATTTTAGCATCCTCATCTCTGCCAGTCTCATCCTTTGGGTGTGTGACGTCTTGACTGACCAACACTCCGCCTCATACAACAGAGTCGGTCTAACCACCACCCTATAAAACTTGTTTTTTAGCTTTGGTGGCACTTTTTTGTCGCACAAGACTCCAGACGCAAGCCCCATTTCACCCTGCCCCAATACGATGTGTGACTTCATCATCAATCTCTCCACTCCCTTAGATAATAGACCCGAGGTACTTGAAGCTTTCTTTGCTTCGGGATGACCTGAGTCTCAAGCCTTATTTCCCGCCATGAGATTACTATCAGAATCCATGCGGATTTTCAAATATCGATTGGCTCATCATTGTGGCATTGTCTTCTTTTGATAGGGAGAAACAACTGTTGCTGGTATTTCAAAATTCCAAACTAGTCTAAAGCAGCCCCAAGAAGAAATAACAGATTTATTTTATAACTTTGATGGGAATCAATAAATTGCAATGGGCATCAGATTAATCATTAAAATAACCCAATAAAATTGGAGAAGCTAACTAGGCAATCAAAAACAAAAAAATGGCGGTTTCACCAAATGTCCATTTTTCGTCTTTTAATTGCTCCCTTTCATCATTCATCTCATAATATTGTTCATCACAAAAACTATCAAGAAAATATCATTTAATGCATATATGACAATAGAAAGAAGATCATTTAGTTTTCAATCCTAACAACAACAATACCCAATGTATTCCCATGAGTGGGGTCTAGAAGGGCAGTTGATGCACAAAGAATCCCGTGTTAAAAGGATTCGGGAAAGGGATGCACCCCATAAGATGTGATGTATACAACCTAACTAATGCTTGTGGCTGCTTTAGTTTTCAATCCTAACCTTTCTGTTAAGAGTTTCACATCGGTAATGAAATGGGAACATGGACTTCTTATATGAACTTGGACAATCATCACCCTATAAGTTAGCTTTTGGGGTTGAGTTAGACCCAAGATCCATTCTTAACATGATATCAGAGTCAGAGTGTCAGACCCATTCCAATTCTATGTTCACCGATGTTGGGTCCCAAATTATATCATCCACGCCCCAGTTAACGGGGTCTGGGCGTGCGGGGAGTGTTAATAGTCCCACATCGGTAATGGAATGAAAACATGAACTTCTTATATGGACTTGAACAATCTTCATCCTATAAACTAGCTTTTGGGGTTGAGTTAGACCCAAGATCCATTCTTAACACTTTCATAAAAGGTAACTTGTTTAAATAAGACCGGTATCTTATGCTTCATAGTGAATGTGAACAATATTTGGAACATCTGAGAACTGGGATGTAGGAAGAGAAATTTTGAACAAGAAAAATTATTCTTTATAATCATTGCTCTGTTTTAACCTATTGACATGAACCCGACTATAATATTTTCTCTATAATTTAAGTATTTTATGAAGAATACACACTAAACACCTATTTCACACATAGGCCAGAGCTAGAGTACTAGGTACGGGTTTGAACTAACCCCTGAATTTGTATTTAGAAATCCATTAAACATGTATAAGTATTTAGTTACGAACTCAATAAGTAAAACGAGCTATAGGTTCGGTTGGCAAGTTCAGAACCCATTAACTTCAAAATCTGGCTTCACCTAAATCACACGTATCCAACACAAATGAACGATATAGGTAACACACTACTAAAAAGAATAGGAATTAACGACCTATAAATTCCGTAGCTAAACAGCAAAATCTCTCGTTAATACTATTAAGCCACAGAATAGTGACAAATTATCAAAAAAAAGCATTAGCTATGAGCAGATTAACCGACAGATTAGTGACAAAGTTCTTAGCTATTTCCAGTTTTTATTTTATAGTGACATAACTTTAAGTAACTAGTAGTAAAATAAGCAAAAGGGTTGAGGATGCACCGAAAAAAGAACGCCAAAAGCCCACATATACTGAACAAAGAATCCAAAGCCATCCCATTGAGAACCTTCCCAAAAGTCAGTTTCCAATCCAGGAAGCTGTGGCATCACAAAACCATCATCAATCATCGCAGTTGCACCACCCCCTCCATCTTCGCTACCACCAATACTAATATTAATCTTCTGGAACTCTTCTTTAACTGCTTCTTTCGTTGATATTGAAGTACTTCTCTTGTTCTTTCCTGAAGTGAACTTCTTTGCAGCTAATACAGTGAATTGACTTCTTCGTCCCTGAGACCAATAAGTAGTTAAAGAAGAAGATGATGGAAGTAAGAATGGACGGCGAAGAGTGAATTGGCTGTTGAGAGCCATTGTTGTGGCTGATAACAAGTGTGTGGATGAGACTGTGATGATAAACTACTTTTGGATCCGAAATGCCAACCGGATCACGGTCGTTAAGATCCGATTCAGATATGATATTTCTGTTGATTTTTCTATATCACCTAAAAATATAATTAAAGATAACTACTCTGACGACTTAAATTAGGAAGTAATTTAAAATATTAGATCGATAATATTTTAGATTTGGCCGTTAAATTGTACGTTAGATTATTGAAATTCCAAAAACACGTGATTTTTTCTAGGCAAAAGTTTGTTTAGTTGAATGTCTGAACTTGAACCGTGTGATGCATGCAAAAGTGATTAAACTTCATTTATGTATGTAAATTACCAACTTCATACACACAATTTTATAACTTTAATCACATATATATGAAGTTATTTCAAAATAAATAGTCACAAAATTTCATAAACTTAGATCATGGTTTAAATCAATCCCAAAATCATATGTGTGCACTTACCCTATGTTTGAACATAGTTTTTTAATATTTAGTTATAATTAATTAATATACATTCTCACCTTATTAGATCATTTAACGATAGTAAATTTATATAATTTGATATAAACAACAACAACAATCAGAAGCGAACTCATGATTTGAAAATGGCGAGGGCACCATTATCTTAACAAAAACGCCAAAAAAAGTTTTATGACGACTGAGGGATAATATCATGTCGAACCGACACCAATAACGTGAGCAATCACTAAAACACAAGTATATATATAGGTCAAATATGGTTTCCACACTAATAACTAACTTTAATTATAGGTGTCTAACTGCCGACCGGCCCAGAGCTTTTCACGGCTTTAACTGCTCGGATCAGGTTCCTCGGCTTCATCGGACACGCCAACCGGTCCGGTCGTTATCGGTTTCCGTGTCGGCCCGCGTTCGTCGAACTGTCCCTACCGGTCCGGTTTTCATTTTTTTTTTATTTCTAGTATTTATTTTCTATAATATAAACTAAATTCAATTTAAATATGTAATATAATAATATAATATATAATTTAGTTGTATATATTAAAATTGAAACTTTAAAGTTAACTTTTTATTTTATAGTTTATAACTTTATACTTTATACAGTTTATAGTTTATAACTTTATTTTATAAATTTATAATTATACTTTTATTAATTTATTAGATTAGTAGATATTAGTTAACAAATAAGTAATAACAGATTAACAACTAAATAGATAGTAAAATTAAAATTAATGATAAGATGTAAACTTTTGAACTTTCATAACGTTAATAAGAGTACATAATGAAGTAATAATAATTTTATTTACATATTATGATCCTTTTGCAAGTTCTTCGTAATTCATAGGTTGATTGAATTGGTTATGCTCCATAGCCTATAACCGAGTATTAATTCTAGTCCCGCCTCCGCTCCGCCTTCCAAAATATTGTCTATTTCTTCATCTTCCGAGAATTAACGCTCCACATCCTTGATTTCTTCTGCGACCGATTCAATCCCTGCGCACTAACACTTCTAATGTGCTTCCACCCAACGAGTGACGTGTGTTCCTATTTGATCTCGTGCTTGGCTAAATGCACTTTCGAAGCCACCGCTGAGATCGACACATTAAGAACATCCCGCCATCGCAAGTACGGAATTGCCTTTTGTTATCCCGCCACCATCAGAAAGGGTCAAAAATTTTCTTCCGACCGCTTTTTGAAAATAAAATTGCATCTCATCGCAAGATCGGATTGTGGTTGTCAGGTTGTAAAAGTGTTCCATATGTCTAAAGATTCTTCTTCATCGCCATCATCATCAATCTCGCAGTAGACACGTAACCGTAACTAGAAGGAATATTAGTAGCAGAGTTGGTGTTATCATGTAATGTAGCATAATATTCATATAATGTAGTTAAATTAGTATCAAGTTTACTTATGCAATCAAATGAATATGAAGTTTCTGTTTCACCTATTTTCATATAAGTATATAAACTAAATATTAAATTATGACAATCTACTTTTTTATTAAAAGGATTTAAGACTGCACCAATACAATTGTTATACCCCGTAGTTCCAGGGTATGTATGCGACGCACGCATTGCGAGAATACATTGAAATGGAATGGAAGAAAGAGGTGATTTTTCCACTAAAAGTCTCCGTTTTGTGAAGGAAAAGGTTCGTTAACGGGAATCGATTCCCGACGGTATTCTGACTTCTCGAATATTAGAGAATTATGGAATTTTATTTTGGAAATGGTCACGCTGGGCCCACGGAGAAAATTTACGCTTTTGTGGGCCCACTTTGTTTTGAGATTTTGGCCATCAGGATATTTTCTAAGATGAAATAATTTTGGGCGAGTAGGAGGCGACACGTGTCACCCCCTGCGTGGCTCGCCAATTCCACTTTATACACAACACCCGACAGAGTCGTTTTCGACTAAACGCTTTACTAAACTCGCGTAGGATAAATTCCGCTATGTCATTTCTTATTTTTGCGGATTTTTCCGAGAGACGAAACATTTTGGACCAACGGGAGGCGACACTTGTCACCTCCAATTGATGGACTTGACACGCAATAGGCCGATTGGGTTGGCTTATTTTGTCTTGGAGTTGGTAGGATATTTTGTGTGCAAGTTGGCCAAGGACACTTGCCTAAATCCTCACCCTACACTTGCCTTGCACTTGGCATAATCTTGGCCATTGGTTGACCATCCCTTGACCTATAAATACCCCCCTTTAGATGAAGAGTTCTTCATCCACAAACAAGCATTCCAAGTCTTGAAATCCTCTCCTCTCCCTTATGCCTTTCGTCCAACACACCTCCCCCCCCCTTTTGAGTAGTTTGGCCGAGGGCCCCCTCCCCCTAGCCTAGCCGAAACCTACCCCCCCTCCCTTGGTAGAAAAGTTGTCTTCTAGTATTGTTATAATGCTCAAAATACCCTAGCCCTAATCTCTTAGTACTTAGTAGAAGTTGTGAAAAACTTCTAAGGTTTCCTTGGAGCTATCGGAGCGTACAACTTAGGAGCTAAACCTTGCTCAGGCGCGACTTTTATCTAGGATATTATTGGGCTTACCGAGGTAAATAACCTTATCTTCCTTTTGTAATTAGAGTATATATACTGTAGAAGTATAGTAATAAGTATTAAATACTTAGAAGGATATCAGATAGTAATTGAATTGTTATCACAATGAAGGGCTTAAAGAAGAATAATAGAATCAGATTACATGGACTGCTTTTTCATGAGACTTGAGTAGCTCACCGGCAGTGGAAGTGCTGCCCAAATGTCCATAGAATAGCGAACCTCTGCTTAGAGCTTTATACGATCTGACAGACGTTGATAGGCGATTTGGTGATATAGTCGATACTCGCGCGACATATTCAACTTGCGTGGTTTTCGCCGAAGGTATGTGATTCTTCCTATCCTCTCGAGCATGATATTTTAAAGAATATGTATAGTACGGTAGACGACGTGTGTTAATCGAATAATAATTACGCAATGTCTTGGACTTAAGCCCGAATAATAAGTACGGCAATGTCTTTTGACTTAAGCCCGAATAAAAAGACCAAGTAGTTCAAAAGAATTAAGAAACCTTTTTGAAAGAAGAGTAACACTTGGTTTTAAAGCTTAAGAGTTATACTAGCTTTATGGGAAGTTAGGTATAACGGCAAGAGTGATAAAAAGAATGATTTAATGTTTTAAGAAAATAAGAGACTTGACTTAATTACCATTGTGAAAAGAGTGAAACCTCATTCATGAGTAAATAGTATTTTTGGTTTTAAAAAGGAATGATGTTTTACCGATCGATGAATGTCGAACAAACCACAAAGTGGCTTAATAAAAAAGAAATGTTTTGACTAATAATGTATTATTAAAACCAGTAGAAACTTCCATCTGCATAGGAGCTAAGATGAGACAAAATGATATTACATTTCCTTGATCATGGCAGCTGTAATAAGATTGTTATGAACAATAATAACCTACTCTCACATAAGGTATATGTTTCTCAAATTGTCTTAAAGGATTAAAACTATGAACTACGGAACCTTTCGAGAATGAGAAACTTGAGTAATTGAAACTAGGCAAACTTGAACGTTAGGAAAAGAATGTTGTTACTTGTTTTTACAAAGAGGAGTGTTTTGATTTACTTCAAAAGGAAATTACTCTATTTTTATACTTCGGGTATTGTATGACTTTTGTGAAAAAAAACGGATCTTTAAAAAGAGTAATACATGAAGTACTTTGGGGCTAAAAACCCGAACTTGTTATCATAATGTAGAAAGTACCTTGTGTGAATAACTTGATTGTATTGATTTGTGATAGTCTTGTAAATACTTTCTTGTTGACTTGATAAGTAAGCATGTTAGGATGTTACGTGAGTTAGTGTCTTGTGATGTTTGTGTAAAGGGGTTTCCTTGTCAGGCTTATGTTGTTTAGCGATAAGCGGTTATGTTGATATCATATCATTCATAACTCCGGTTAAGTCGCCTCCGACGCGGGTAGACTCAAAGTGTCTAGTGACCTATGATTCGAGAATACCTTACGCAGTGCAGATGGCCTATCGCGAGCTACGGAGTTCGAGTTAGTATCGCCCGCTGTGGTCACGCGGTCTCGCGCTACGCGACGCGAGTCCGTGACGCCGGGAGTAGCTACCTCGATGCGAGGAATACCTCACGCGGCCATTAGAATGGCCCACGCGAGCTATGGAAGTTCCAGGCTAGACGCGCGACATTAGATAACGCGCGAGCGGCGGCTTTGATCATGTGACGCCTAGACAGATCTCATGATACGATGACCTTGTTTGACCGGGGTTTTTAGTAGTCGGCTATGCCTTCGCATTTACCCCGCACGGTTTTTATGATGACTTTGAGGCGTGAGTCACGACTGACACGATCGCTTATTTATCGTGAATCGTAGTTTTGGCTTATCATACATGTCTCCCGCTTTATATAGACTACTATGATTTCATTTACGATTTTCGGCCACATACTTGGTACTGTTATCGACCTCCCCGGCCGCGTTCACGCCGCAGTAAAGGTACTCCTACCGTTGATTCCGTTCTTAGGATCACCGCTTTCAACGTTGAAAGCTCCGTTCCTCCGAGGCTTAGCATTTTGGTATGGTCCCCGTTGTTGTAGATATTTGCATTCAGGTATGGCGCCCCCGCCCCGCCATTATTGTTCTAAACTCTTAGAGTCCTGTCATCAGTAAAGTTGGGATGAATCGCTCATTTTGGGTATATATATATATGCCGAAAGGCAACTTTTCTTCGTAAAAATGTGTCTCAATTTATCTTGTTTCATAACTGTTGTTTTATTTTCCGCGATTTCTCGATGTATGACTACTTGGGTGCGGGTAAGGCACTACCACGCCCCGAACGGGTCGTGACAAAAGTGGTATCGAGCGATTAATCCTCGGAAAGTGTCTATGCATCGTATCTAGTAGTTCGATTATCGGTGTTGTGCACCACACCAATAATCGTGAGGCTATAGGATATTTAGGATTGGTTTACATTCTTCTCACTCGAGATCGTGCTTTGAGTGTGTTATAAGTTGAACCCTCTAACGTATTCCTTTCCTTTTACCGATGCCTCGCGCCAGCAACTCGCCAGGCGGCAAGGCAAATGGCGGAGGCGCGAGTGGAGTTCAGAGAGTTAGAAGCGGCACAGCCCAATCATCAATGATGTGATGCTCACGCGAGTTCGAGACGCCGCCAAAGAAGCAGAGTTTGGCACAATGGCAAGCGATTCCTGCCGCCATGACATCTGGACCTTCGCCCACGACTTGGAGCGTAAAATATGGATTGGAAGGAGATGGCCTCGCATTACTAGCGGATTCGGCGGCAGGAGTATTTTATGTGCCAGATACCAAGGATATTGATGATTATCTAAAGAAGGTGTGAAAAGTAGCCCGTCGAGAATAGGCGCCAGCTTGCGTGGTTATGCGCAATGGCCGAGATGTAGAGATCGATGAGTAACCGAGAGCAGCAGAAGAGGCCCGATTGGCGTGATCATTTGGTAACTCTCGAGGCGAACCGCCTCAACAGCAGATTAGACACGCGCCCGCTGCAGCAGTGTCCTCACAGTGGTTGATTTTTCCTCGGTGTTCACAGCTGTAAGGTGCATCATCCCGAAATGCCGCTTTTTTATGGTGCTTGTTTTTCTTGCGCCGTCGGGCCATACGACGAGGAATGTTCTATGAGGAAGGATGCAAAGAGGACTCGGCTACTAGACTGGGCCATGATGCAGTGGTTCGGAGAGGAGGGTGTTAGCTGAGAGGTCACCCCACCTCGGTGTGGCCGTTGTGATCGATGCCATCATGGGAGTGTCGTGCTTGCGATACCTTGTTATGTTCGCGACAGCAGGCCATTTTGCGAGAAATTGTCCAACGAGTTGGCGGGGATGTAGGGACTCACTTTCGGGATCGATGGATAGTTCATCACCTTTCCCAATGCAACAAGTATGGATTGATTAGAACGACCTAGGGGAAGTGCCGCGTAAATACAGGTATATCCTTAACCCTTTAGAGATTTATATGTGTAGTAAGATGCGAGTATATTAAGTATTGTTTTCGGTTAGCATGATGTTAGTGTGATTAGAATTATTTTAGTTAAACGGGTAAGATTGGGGGATAGAGAAAGTGGGAGCCTTAGAATATTATACGTAGAGACCTTAGAGGCGAGGCCATCTTTGGTAAAAGAATTATTTCGTGTTTGACCCTTATCGGTGCATAGTATACGTGAGATATTTTGTGGGATGAATCCTCGAGTGTTGTGAAATGAAAGAGGTAGTTGAGCTTAAGACCGCCAGGTTTTCGTAACGTGATTAGTGAGATTGTTCCTTCGGGCCGAGCGTATAAAGAGGCGAGCCTACCACGCGAATGCACCGAACCGTGGCTCTCCGTATGACACGCCCCGAGAAGGTTGTACCTCGTGGATCGCAAGCACCGGTACCATTTGTCGGGTCCTGAGTGGGACTCGCGGTAAAGTGACAAAAGTGGAGCTAGTGTTTGCGCGCCTGCCGGGTTGAGGCCATGTTGCGGGTCGACCCACGCCTGCTTGTGAGGTCGGTTGTGGTGGTCCCGCTTTGTGTCGATCACGGGGTGTTAGGCGAGTTTAGTTAACCATCAGACGAGTTCGTGGACGCGTCGATCGCAGTCGGGCCGACGAGGTCACCGGTCTTATCTTTTAGTCAAACCGTACTCGGTAGTAAGTTGCGAGATGATTATTTCAAGAAGGTTGTAAGGCTGCACGGTGCCTACCTTCACCTTATGGGCCGATGCGGAGTCCAAGTTACTACTGCTTGCTTCGAAGAGTTACCGTGCAAGGTTAGGAACTCGGTGAATCTCGGTGTCGATTCACCCTGCAAGTGGTTGGATTTCGGAGTACTGTAAGGACTCTTCGCCTCTTGTTGAGTATGTATTATATAGCTACCATTTCAGTATTCGTGTCGCCGTTTGGAGCCTTTTTATGTCGCTAGTGTAAGATTTACGATCGACGATTCGATGTAAGCAAAATGCGATAGTTGGTTCGTACTTGTTCACAGGCGTGGATAAGGTGGAGCTTATCCGTAAGAGGTTATCGCAGCTCGAGTCGCGGGAAGTCAGACGTAAACATGGTAAGTTATGAGAAAGAGTTCGAGTGTACAAGAAGATACGACGAGAAAGGAAAAGCGAGCATGTACGACATGCATGTGTGATCATTTCGTTCAGAAGAGTAGGTGCGAGTATATTTTTAGACCTCTAGTAGGAGCTTTCGTGATAGAGGTGATTTCTCGTGGACTTGGAGATAAGTATGCGCGCTAGTTGTGTTGTGGCAGTGCGTGGATGTTCCGTAAGTAAGTATAGCGACTATCTTTGGCGCTGCTCGCTTGAGATTAGAAGAACATTCGACGAATGTTTCTACGAGGAGAATGTTATACCCGTAGTTCCGTATGTACGAGACGCATTTGCGAGAATACGACATTGAAATTGGAATGGAAGAAATAGGTGATTTTTCCACTAAAAGTCTCGGTTTTTGAAGGAAAAGGTTCGTTAATGGGAATGGATTCCGATTTGGTATTCGGACTTCTGGAATATTAGAGAATTATGGAATTTTATTTTCTGAATGGTCACGCTGGGCCCACGGAGAAAATTCTGGTTTTGTGGGCCCACTTTGTTTTCAGATTTTGGCCATTGTGGATATTTTCTAAGATGAAATAATTTTGGGCAGAGTAGGAGGCACGTGTCACCCCTGTGGCTCGCGAATTCCACTTTATACACAACACCCGACAGAGTCGTTTTCGACGAAACGCTTTACTAAACTCGCGTAGGTAAATTAGCTATGTCATTTCTTATTTTTGCGGATTTTTCCGAGAGACGAAACATTTTGGACCAACGGGAGACACTTGTCACCCTCCAATTGATGGACTTGACACGGCAATAGGGCCGATTGGGTTGGCTTATTTTGTCTTGGAGTTGGTAGGATATTTTGTGTGCAAGTTGGCCAAGGACACTTGCCTAAATCCTCACCCTACACTTGCCTTGCACTTGGCATAATCTTGGCCATTGGTTGGCCATCCTCGACCTATAAATACCCCCTTTAGATGCAGAGTTCTTCATCCACAAACAAGCCTTCCAAGTCTTGAAATCCTCCCTCTCCTTATGCCTTTCGTCCAACACACCTCCCCTTGAGTAGTTTGCCGAGGCCCTCCCCTAGCCTAGCCGAAACCTACCCTCCATTGGTAGAAAAGTTGCCTTCTAGTATTGTTATAATGCCCAAAATACCCTAGCCCTAATCTCTTAGTACTTAGTAGAAGTTGTGAAAAACTTCTAAGGTTTCTCGAGCTACCGAGCGCATAACTTAGAGCTAAACCTTGCTCAGCGCGACTTTTATCTAGGATATTATTGGGCTTACGAGGTAAATAACCTTATCTTCCTTTTGTAATTAGAGTATATATCTGTAGAAGTATAGGAATAAGTATTAAATACTTGTAAGGATATTGCGAATAGAATTGAATCATATCACAGTAGGCGGCTTAAAAGAAGAATAATAGAATCTGCATTTACATAGACTGCTTTTCACAAGAGACTTGAGTAGCTCACCGCAGGGAAGTGCTGCCCAAATGTCCATGTAATAGCGAACCCTCTGTTTAGAGCTTTATACGATGCCTAGACGTTGATAGACATATTTGATGATATAGTCGATACTGCACGACATATTCAACTTGGCGTGGTTTTCGCGAGAAGGTATGTGATTCTTCCTATCCTCTCGAGCATGATATTTTAAAGAATATGTATATAGTACGTAGCGTCGTGTGTTAACCGAATAATAATTACGGCAATGTCTTCTGACTTAAGCCCGAATAATAAGTACAATGTCTTTTGACTTAAGCCCGAATAAAAAGACCAAGTAGTTCAAAAGAATTAAGAAACCTTTTGAAAGAAGAGTAACACTTGGTTTTAAAAGCTTAAGAGTTATACTAGCTTTATGGGAAGTTAGGTATAACGGCTTAAGAGTGATAAAAAGAATGATTTAATGTTTTAAGAAAATAAGAGACTTGACTTAATTACCATTGTGAAAAAGAGTGAAACCTCATTCGTGAGTAAATAGTATTTTTGGTTTTCAAAAAGGAATGATGTTTTACCGATCAGATTGAATGTCGAACAAACCACAGCAGCGCTAATAAAAAAAGAAATGTTTTGACTAATAATGTATTATTAAAACCAGTAGAAACTTCCATCTGCATAGGAGCTAAGATGAGACAAAATGATATTACATTTCCTAGATCATGGCTGTTGTAATAAGATTGTTATGAACAATAATAACCTACTCTCACATAAGGTATATGTTTCTCAAATTGTCTTAAAGGATTAAAACTATGAACTACGGAACCTTTCGAGAATGAGAAACTTGAGTAATTGAAACTAGGCAAACTTGAACGTTAGGAAAAGAATGTTGTTACTTGTTTTTACAAAGAGGAGTGTTTTGATTTACTTCAAAAGGAAATTACTCTATTTTTATACTTCGGGTATTGTATGACTTTTGTGAAAAAAAACGGATCTTTAAAAAGAGTAATACATGAAGTACTTTGGGGCTAAAAACCCGAACTTGTTATCATAATGTAGAAAGTACCTTGTGTGAATAACTTGATTGTATTGATTTGTGATAGTCTTGTAAATACTTTCTTGTTAACTTGATAAGTAAGCATGTTAGGATGTTACGTGAGTTAGTGTCTTGTGATGTTTGTGTAAAGGGGTTTTCCCTTGTTGTGCTTATGTTGTTTAGCGATAAGCGGTTATGTTGATATCATATCATTCATAACTCCGGAGGTTAAGCTACCTCCACGCTGGTAGACTCAGCGTCTAGTGACCTATGATTCGAGAATACCTTATGCAGTCCAGATGGCCTATGCGAGCTACGGAGTTCCGTGTTAGTATGCGCGCCTTGTGGTCACGCCGCCTCAGGCTACGCGACGCGAGTCCGTGACGCCGGGAGTAGCTACCCTCGATGCGAGGAATACCTCATGCGGGCCATTAGAATGGCCCATGCGGAGCTATGGGAAGTTCCAGTTCTAGACGCGCACATTAGATAATGCGGGCGAGTGTCCAGCTTTGATCATGTGATGCCTTGACAGATCTCACGATACTGATTCTGACCTTATTTGTCTCGGGGTTTTTATTAGTCTGCTATGCCTTCGTACTTACCCCGTACTGTTTTTATGATGACTTTGAGGGCGTGAGTCCCCGACTGATACGATCGCTATTTATTGTGAATCGTAGTTTTGGCTTATCATACATGTCTCCCGCTTTATATAGACTACTATGATTTCATTTACGATATTTCAGGCCACATACTTGGTACTGTTATCGACCTCTGGCCGCGCTCACGCCGCAGTAAAGGTACTCTACCGTTGATTCCGTTCTTAGGATCACCGTTTGGCTGGAAAAGCTCGTTCCTCCGAGGCTTAGCATTTTGGTATGGTCCCCGTTGTTGTAGATATTTGCATTCAGGTATGGCGGCCCCGTCCCCGCCATTATTGTTCTAAACTCTTAGAGGTCTGTAGTCCTGTTGTAAAGTTGGGATGTAACTGTTCATTTTGGGTATATATATATATATGCCGAAAGACAACTTTTCTTCAGAAAACTGTGTCTCAATTTATACTGTTTCATAACTTGGTTGTTTTATTTTCCGCTGATTTCTCTGATGTATGACTACTTGGGTGCCCGGGTAAGGCACCAGTCACGGGCCCCGGAACGGGTCGTGACAACAATAAACATCAGGGATAGGAAAAAAAATATTTTTTAAACTTTTCAAACATAACTGTAACTGCATCTTTATATTTCACATTTGATTTTAAATCATAAAGTAAATATGAAATTTCAGCTATATGAGCTAAAGCATTACAAACTATTGGGTAATAAGATCCTGAAAATTCAACAGTTGCAGTGTAAAATTTACGTAAAATTTTTAAAAGTTCACCAATTGATTTCCAATGTTCGTCGGTTAATATATACATCACGTTCTTACAATGCGCATTTGCAACATGTGTTATGGGGTCTTTATACTTATAACATTCTTTTAAAAATAAATAAGCATAATTCCACCGTGTAATAATCTCTTCTGACATGAATTTAGGTCTCAAATTAAATTGTTTACATTTTTCTTTAAATTCTATAATTCTATTTTTCCTATTATTACCCTGAATAACTCCAACAAATTTCTTTTGACAAGTTTTATTTCGTGAAAATAAATCAAGACCACTTTTAACAATTAAATTATAAATATGACAAACACAACGAACATGAAATATATCGAAGTGGTGGTTGTACTTCCGCTTTAAAAGATCTACATCGCAGATTATTAGATCGTTATCGAATGATACACAAAGTATTTTATTATAAAGATTATATTTTTGGGCATAAAAACAAATAGTTTCGCTTATATATTTTCCAAGATGACTTTGATCCTCGCCATACACGCAAAGCAATAATACGCTTTTTCCATTCTAAAATTTTCATCAATCCAATGACAAGTAATTGTTAAATAATCATAACCGCTCAACGATGTCCAATGTCCAAGTAAAACTAACGTGGCATGGAAGGTTAGCAAACAAATATTGCAAGAAAATAACATAATCATTATGAAGTCTAAAAATATCGCTCTAGTAGTACTACGAGGAACACCTTTAAAAAAGGATTATATACTCTTTGAATATATGTAATTAAATATGAAGAAGAAAAAGAAAAGGCAAACAACCTCCGACAATCATTTTTGCTAATTCAATGCGATCTTTTGATCGTATTTAGCCAACCCCGCTTAATGGATTAAGTCGTTGTTGACCGGTTCTAAATCGAGACAAAGATCCCATTGTGCCGTATGATCGTGTTTTATATGTCTACCTATAGTGCCCGTCCCCCCGTCACCACCCCCTGTCTTATGTTTATAAGTTCTCCCACAAATATTACATTTAACTCTATCAGTACCCACAACTTTATCATAAAAGAGCCACACTTTACTCTTTTTTTTTCTTGCTACTGGTCCTGGTAAAGGAGGTCTACGACTACGACTACCACTAGCAGTACCAACATTAACAGAAGGAACACTAGTAGGTGTAAGAGGTTCTTGTTCTTCTTCTTCTTTTTCAAGTTCATCAATATCATCTAATTGAACATTATCACATTCATTATCTTCTATTCCAAAATCTTCTTGCATTTGATCATAATCTATATTTTGATTAGATGATGAAGAACCTACATATTTTTTACCCCTTGAACTAGATTTACGGCGCATTCCCGACGCAATTCCCCTTAGTAAAGACATTATAAAATATTTAAATAATCAACAAATAAATATGACAATTTAATAAAATAATTAGAGAATGAAACGAGTGTACCAAACTTCGGGATTCAGAATTCAATTGAAACTCGAAGCTCGAAGTCTTGCGTCTTGCTACTTTGAATTTGAAAACTAATAATAATAATAACTTGAAAATTGATAATAAAGATGATTAAGAGAGTATGAGAAATTGAGAATAAGAGAATTGAGAGAAATGTTGTGTGATAAAATGAAGAAAATGTAGAGAATTTATAGATTTTTTAAAGGGTAAAAATGTAATTAAAATAAATAAATAAACAAAAAAATTAAAAACAGGGCCAACGGTCGAAATGACCGTTGGCAAGGACCCTGCCCCCCAGGCCCCCCCATGCCCAACGGTCGAAATGACCGTTTGATTTTTATTTTTTTTTGTTACCGGTCGGCCTGCATTAATCAGAATGGAACCGGCTTTCGTTATCGCCTAACCTGGCCCGGTCTTACCGGGGTTTTTCATAATCCGTGCGGGTTGGGGGCCAATCCAACCCCAACCCAGATGCTCTACCGGCCCGGCCGGCTCGTTAAACTACGGTCAACTGCCGGTCGGTCAACCTTGACGGTTGTGTTTAACTTTAACACATATAAAGCAATTGAGAGAGGTCCCAGATTCTCTCTGTTCTCTCTCCTAAATTTGATATCTTCAGCAAAGTTTCAAAGGAGCAGTCTTTGACTTGGATTTAATTATTCAAGGGCTTTATTTATGGATTCAAATTTGTTTACACGGAGGTGGAGTTAATTCTGGTTGGATTTTAACTGATCTTTAGCCGAAAATTCAAAGTTTTTACTGTTCTTCGACTTTTGGCTTGTTCGTTGTCTCACACGTGGGATCTCATTCATTTTGGATCGTTTCATTTATTTCTTTGAGAACTGTGGGATTTGTATTAAGTGTGATACATTTATTGTGCATCTCAACACTTATTGCTTCACGAACAGTGTTTATACGTGTCCGGCTATCACTCGCGAGATTAAAGGCGACCGACAGTCTCATCCTTTAGACCATCTCTTTATCAACCTTTTGATATTCTTTTAAAATTCTCAAAACTTTAAGCTCCTTCTCTCTCTTGGGAGCAATTTGCGGAATCAACTGAGCTAACACCCATGTGGGTTAGCTCCTTCTCTCTCACCTAATTCTGGGACGATAAGGGCTTCACCCCCGCTTTTGGGGGTCGGAAACACTGTTACAGGTGTCTTTGGCAAAATTTAGGTGGCCTTCTCACCATTGAAGATCGACGAAGATGCAAAGACCATTTTCGAGGGTTTTTGAAGACGCTGTGAAGTTTACGAGACCCATTTTGCGGGGTTTTGAGCACGTCGGTGGTTCTCTTTTGGGCTCTGAAGGGTTTCAAAGCTTCTGTACAGTGGGAAGCAAGGCGAAACGCTGGGTTCACTTCACCAGATCCATACCCAGGGGTTTTGAGGATCTGTTTTGTCCCTTCGTCTCCCGGTTCTCCGAAGTCTGGAAAAGCTCTTTAGGAGGGTTCCTACTACTCTCCTTTACCAGATCCATTCCGAGGGGTTTTGAGGATCTGCGTTGTCGCTTCGTCTCCTGGTTCTCCGAAGCCTGGAAAAGCTCTTTAGGAGGGTTTGACAAGATCTATTAAACTCTCCTCTACCAGGTGTTTTCTTCCCCTTGGCTTTTACTATTGTTCTTGCTCTTGAGTTTAGCCTTTCTGTGTCTGTATTGCATGCTCTGGTTACTGGTTGGCTTTTCCGTTAACGCTTCCTCTTCTATCCTTGTCATGTACGTCTTAGTTTTCACTTGCATGCCTATGTGTTAGCTTTGTTCCCGTTTAGCCTGTTTTGTTCTGTTATAATATGTTCCCTCATAATATTGTATGCTTTTCACTGATTAGTTACGCCCGTCCTGAACCCCTGTTATTGACAGCTCTGAAACTAACTCCCATGGATCTAAGTGTATGGGTGTGGTTTAGAACATACGGGGATCACCTCTGTTTTTATGTGTTTTGTTTCTAATTAGCGCATGCATGTTCTACTACCTATTATTACTGTCCTTCTTTGTTCGTCGTGTTCTATCTGTTCTTCATACTGTTCGTCGTTGATTTTATTTACTTTGTTGTTTGATATGCGTAGTATTTCTCTTTCATATTTAGTTGTTTGCTTTTAAATTTTAGGGGACCGCTAAAAATACCGGGGTATTTGCAGTCACATCACTGCAAATACCCCCGAACAGTGATGTGACAAATTTTGTGACAAATTAAAAAAAAAAAAAAAAAAAAAAACGGCGTAAATAAAAAAAAAAAAAAAAAAACGGGTAAATAAAAAAATAAAAAAAAAAATCGTCCCATCATCATCGCCCCTACCCCCTACCCCTGAATCGTCCCATCATCCCTTTCCCTTTCCCTTTTTCTTTTTTTTTCCCTTTTTTTTTTTTTCTGATTTCGTTTTTTTAAAAATTATATTATCTAAGATAATATTAATTTAGTATATTACATAATAAGACGGGAAAAACAATAACAATTATAATCAATGATAATTAGTAATATAAAAAATCTCTTAAATATTGGAAACCATTTTTTATCACTTTCTCACTTACTCTTTTTTTTTATTAAATTAAAAAATAACAAAATAAAATAAAATTGCACTAAACTTATTGTATTCAATAAAAAAAATATATTTACATTTCAACGTATCAAAAAAAATACAAATATACATCACGAGTCACTAACTAAATTTATTTGACCGTAATTTCCTACATTTGCGTTAATAGCTTCTAAATTTTTAAAATGAAGCATCTTCTGTATATAAGATATTTCCCAAGCATAAGCATTTGGAAACCGGTATTCTTTCCATTGAGGATGAGTAGGTGGAATTGGTGATCCATCATGCAAAATGACCTATAAACACGATAAAAATATTTTAGGAAATTAAAACAAATTAACAATGAAAAGTATAGTAGATGCAAAAACAATTACCTGAACAAAATGACAATTGTTCACGAAACCAATGCCAACGATTTCATGATCCTCGGGTGCCTTGGGTTCAGACCGCAATGGAAATAACGTTGTGCACCCACGTGGTGAAATATAAACTACAACAACATTAAATTTTGATGCGATCAAAAACCCCATATCTGGCATGGTCATCCAATGACTCATTGGTACGCTTCCCCAATATTGCACATTAAGTGCATTTTCATATTCTTTGAAATTTTTCTCGCCAAATATTTCAAGATATAGCTTATGCCAAGTCATGAGCTCCTCATATAGTTCATGTCTTATCCAAAAATAATTTTTCCATAACTTGAATGAAGAGGTTGATTGAGATCAAACTCGAAAAAATTTGAATACATATTATCATGATTCCATTCCATTTTGTTGAGAATGTGATGTGAATATGAGATTATTTTGAGAATGTGAAGGAAAGGTAAATTTGATGAGATAATTATGGGTTAGTATATGATGAGTGTGAGATGATATATATAGGAAGAGAAAATTTTGAAAAAAAAGAAAAATTCAATATTTTTTGAAATTTCAAATTTGGTAGGGAGGGCGGGGATGGGACAGGCGGGGATAGGGATAGGTGATAGGGATAGGCGTAGGGGAAGCGTGGATGGGACATTTTTTTAATTTATTTAGTTGTCTTGATTTTGTTTTTTTGTTTTTTTGTTTTTAAAAATTGTCACATCACTGTTTGGGGTATAAATACATCACCGCAAATACCCCAAACAATTGATGTGACAATTTTTTTTTAAAAAAAAAAAAAAAAAAAGTCAAGACAACTAAATAAATTTAAAAAAAAACGTCCCATCCTCGCCCCTACGCCGCCCTATCCCTGCCCCTATCCCTGCCCGTGTCCCATCCCCTGCCCCCTACCAAATTTGAAATTTCAAAAAATATTGAATTTTTCTTTTTTTTTTCAAATTTTTCTCTTCCTATATATATCATCTCACACTCATCATATACTAACCCATAATTATCTCATCAAATTTACCTTTCCTTCACATTCTCAAAATAATCTCATATTCACATCACATTCTCAACAAAATGGAATGGAATCATGATAATATGTATTCAAATTTTTTTGAGTTTGATCTCAATCAACCTCTTCATTCAAGTTATGGAAAAATTATTTTTGGATAAGACATGAACTATATGAGGAGCATGACTTGGCATAAGCTATATCTTGAAATATTTGGCGAGAAAAATTTCAAAGAATATGAAAATGCACTTAATGTGCAATATTGGGGAAGCGTACCAATGAGTCATTGGATGACCATGCCAGATATGGGGTTTTTGATCGCATCAAAATTTAATGTTGTTGTAGTTTATATTTCACCACGTGGGTGCACAACGTTATTTCCATTGCGGTCTGAACCCACGGCACCCGAAGATCATAAAATCGTTGGCATTGGTTTCGTGAACAATTGTCATTTTGTTCAGGTAATTGTTTTTGCATCTACTATACTTTTCATTGTTAATTTGTTTTAATTTCCTAAAATATTTTTATCGTGTTTATAGGTCATTTTGCATGATGGATCACCAATTCCACCTACTCATCCTCAATGGAAAGAATACCGTTTCCAAATGCTTATGCTTGGGAAATATCTTATATACGTAAGATGCTTCATTTTAAAATTTAGAAGCTATTAACGAAATGTAGGAAATTACACAAATAAATTTAGTTAGTGACTCGTGATGTATATTTGTATTTTTTTGATACGTTGAAATGTAATTTTTTTTTATTGAATACAATAAGTTTAGTGCAATTTTATTTTATTTTGTTATTTTTTAATTTAATAAAAAAAAAGAGTAAGTGAGAAAGTGATAAAAAATGGTTTCCAATATTTAAGAGATTTTTTATATTACTAATTATCATTGATTATAATAGTTATTGTTTTTTCCGTCTTATTATTTAATATACTAAATTAATATTATCTTAGATAATATAATTTTTAAAAAAACGAAATCAGAAAAAAAAAAAGGAAAAAAAAAAGAAAAAGGGAAAGGGAAAGGGATGATGGGACGATTCGTGGTTGGGGCAGCGTAGGGGTAGGGGCAGGGGGCAGGGGTAGGGGGCAGTGATGATGGGACAATTTTTTTGTTTATTTTTTTATTTACCCGTTTTTTTTTTGTTTTTTTTATTTACGCCGTTTTTTTTTTAAATTTTTTTTTTTAAAAAATTTGTCACATCACTGTTTGGGGGTATTTGCAGTGATGTGACTGCAAATACCCCGGTATTTTTAGCGGTCCCCTTTTTAACATCCCCCTTTTATTGCCTTTCGTACACGTTTGCTCTGTCCGACGTCTACTGCATGTCTGCACTGGTAATGATAGATGTCAACTCCCTTGTCTGATTTGTCCTTGCTAGCTAAGAACGTGACAACTGTTTTTACTTTTGTTTTTCCGTCCGTTGCCTTTGACTTCTCCTTTCGTTATCTGTCTCTGTCTCTGTTATATATATTATATTAATCTTATGATTATATATATATTTATATATTATATATCCTTTAATATATATCATATATATAACATATATATATATATATATATATATATAGGTTCATGTGCCTTCCATGTTTGTCCATACTTTCTTATATACTATATATTTTATATTACTTTCTGAATATATAACGTTTCCTAATACTTATATATTTCGATAATAATATAATATATATATTTCCCATTTGTATTGGATACTGTTGCCTTCATTTTGGTGCAGGTAAAGGCGGATTACACTCAAGGACCCAAGAGGTGTTCCTTTCCTTCCACTTAATTGTTCTATTAATACTCGTACTCATACCAGGCCTGTCTGGCTTAGTCCTCTATCATCTATATAAGTCTTTTGTAAGCACAACGGAGGCACGATGCAGCGCGAGACCAGATTTTGGTTGATCCATTGAACTTAGGCTGCGATAACGCAGGCCTATAGAAGTGTTCACGGGTTATCCGTTCGAACCAACGGGGGCACGCGACAAGAGGTAACTCCTACCCTTGCTTGTTACATTCAGTAATGCACTTTAATTCTATATTTTACTATCTATATTTATTGCTAGGCAAATCTAGGTTTATCGATAGGCGAATACTAGGACCTTGCAAACCTTGTATGGATTTACTAAGTTTTTCATTCCTATTGTATTATTAATAATAGCCTTGCACCATTCAAAACCAGGCTTGTCTGGTATTTAATTTTCAGCTTAAATTCAATCCAGGCATGTCTGGTTAGTGTGTAATTGCTCTTTTCAATTTGCTTGTATTGTTCCTTCCACTTTATTCCTGTTTGTAATTCTAACCCTGGCTAAAATGTAGCGAACAGTTTACTCCCCCCTGCCCATCCTTATGGGTCAGGCGTCCGTTGAGTACTCTCCCAGCAGGGACCCAACACAGTTTGGTCCCAACGCAGTTTGGTCCCCCCTGCCCATCCTTATGTGTCAGGCGTCCGTTGAGTACTCTCCCAGCAGGGACCCAACGCAGTTTGGTCCCAACACTCCCTCAGTCTTGGGAGCTTCCCCCCCTCACCTTGCTTAGCTCAGGTTGCCCCATCGCAACCACGGACTTATGTTCTTGGGTCTTATGCTACTCCCATTCAGCCAGAGACTTCCTTAAATATCTCTCTTAGGCCTGGTATTATTCGGGGAGTCTCAAACCCTTCTTGTACTTCTGTCAATATTCAGAATGTTTCAGCCCCTACCTCATCTTCTTTAGCAGTCTTTCGTACCCTTGGGTCGGAGGATTCTTTTTCCTCTTTCGAGGGGAATGACTCTGTTACTATGGTTACACTTGAAGAGGCTCATGCCCCTGATATTGTGATTATTAATGATGTGGCTAATCTGAATAAGACCACAACCATCCCTAACTCTAAGAAAGCATGGGAGAAAATGGTTAAGGGTAATAGGGACGCCAATAACGGTTCTAAACTTCACCGTGAGCGAACCGCATTGTGATGGTCCCATAGTTTTTGATGATGATGATTTTGACGACCTTCAATCCACTTGGGGTCACCTTTTGGTAGGTTATTTTACTGGTAAATACCCGGGAGGACATGTCTTACAAAAATTATGTCGATCTTGGGGGGTCAAGTACCGCTTCAGCTTCCACAATAGCGGATGGATTATTTTCAGATTTGATACTGCCGAAGACAAGGTTAAGGTTATTAGTAAAGAACCACACTTCGTTTACGACACTGCACTCTTACTTAAGGATATCTCTAGGCGTTTCACCTTCGACACTCAGGAAATAAGTGTTGTCCCCCTTTGGGTGAGATTGCCATCTCTCCCTCTTGAACTTTGGAATCCTTCAGCTTTAAGCAGAATTCTTTCATGGGTTGTGAAGCCTATTGCCACTGATCTTCTTACCCGTAAGAGAAACCAAATCTCTTATGCCCGTGCCCTGATCGAAATTGACATCTCCAAGGACCCTATCCATGAATTCAGGCTCGATATTGGCATGAAAGAGCCCATTGTGCAAAAAATCTTTTATGAAAAGTTCCCTAGCTTCTGCACGAAATCTAGACGGGTGGGGCATTCAGATACTGAATATGAGACGTATTCGGCGTCCACTAAAAGAAGAATTGATGGAAAGACCCCTGCCACTGACAATGGTGATGCGAGGAATAATATGGGAGGGTCGGCGGTTCACTCTTACATCGCCATTCCCCCCATCCTCCCCTCCACCGAACAGGCAGCAGGTCACTGAAAAGGAGGCACATGCGACTCAAGTGGTAGATCGGGTTGAGAAGCAGGTGTCGGATACATACGGAGCCACCACGGTTCAAACCAAGGCCGGGTACAGCGAAGTGTTCTGCTTTCGGGGCCACCGATGGTGCTCTAACCGAGATTGCACAGTGGAGAGGTATCGGACATCAGGGGCTACCATCGGCACAAATCGAGGCCGGTACATGTGGAGAAGTATCGATATTCAGGCCACCACCGGGCATAAACCGAGGTCGTACAGTGGCGGTGTTGGGTTTGATGGGGCCGCCACCGGCACAAATCGAGGCTGGTACAGGTGGAGAGGTATCAGATAGTCAGGGAGGCCAGTCTACCGGGGCACAAACCGAGGCTGGTACAGGTCTGCTAGCAACTCAGAACTCCAGCAAAATTAAAATAGAATTGGCAGGCCAGCCTGGGGTCACCCGAATCGGGGCTGGCACAAATGGAACTTCGAGAGTTAAAATTGCGGGAACATAGGTCGACTCTAGCACTAGTACCTAGAATACTTTTGATTTGTAATCCGTCGTTAACATGAACGACGGGTTCACCAAAGTTGGGAAAAATGGCAAAACGGCTCCTAAATTTAAGAATACCATCTTGCATATCGACAAGGCTATGATTACCAGGGCTCTAAATCCCAAACAGAAGAAGAAGGGCAACCCCTCGAACACTGTTGATATCCCAAAGGGGCCTGGCCCCCAAGGCTTATCGAGATGATCATCGCCTCCTGGAATATAAGAGGCCTAAACGACCCCTCTAAAAGGGATGAGATTTGCGACCTCATCCGGAAAACATTGATCTTTTTGGTATCATTGAGTCTAAGCTCAATACTTTTAAACTTGAGAGTTTTATGAACCACGCTAGACTACGTGGCTGGGCTTTCACCCATAATTTTGACGATCATCCGGCCGGAAGAATTTTCATCATTTGGAACCCAGCCAAAGTTACAGCCACTACGGGTGATTCTGGTCCCCAACCCATTCACTGTAGTGTGACATGTAGGATCTCCCATAAATCCTTCTATGCCTCGTTTATCTACGGTCTTCACTCAATTATTGCAAGACGACCGTTGTGGTTCTCTTTGCGAAATTACGATCAGAACTTGGGCCATCCTTGGCTTATCTTAGGCGACTTCAACACCATCATGAAGAGTGATGAAAGATGCAATATGGCCCAAACCACTAATTATGACATCAAGGATATTACTGAATGCTGTAGTGACATCGGACTTATGGACCTCCCGTCGTCTGATTGTCATTACACTTATTTCGTCAATAATAAAATGAGCAAACTTGATCGGGAATTAGTTAATTCCAACTGGATGAATGACGGCTGGTTGGGCTATGCGAAGTTCACCCTACCTGGAAAATGCTCGGACCACTCTCCCTGTGTTGTTTCTTTATTTGAGCAACAGGGAACCCGCAACCGCCCTTTCAGGTTCTTCAATATGTGGATTGCGCACACAAATTTTGGCAACATTATTTCGCATCATCGTCCAAGAATCTGGGTTACGCCAAGATATTCTCTGCCGGAAACAATCTGGTCTGAAATGGCCTCTTAAAAGGCTCAATGACAAGAACTTTTCCCACATTTCTTCTCATGCAAAAAGGGCCATGGATGAGCTGCTGTGGCTCAAGCAGATGGTATGGCTCACCCTCATGACACCGACAAACAGGATCAAATCGTTTCCCTTAGGCATAATGCTATTCAACTAGGGGATGCGGAGAGGAGCTTCCTTAGGAAACTGGCTGATCAGTGTATTTTATATACATTTTTTGAGTCATTTTTAGTTTGTATTTTACTCATTTCATTTATGTTTAGTATAGTATTAGGGTCGTTTTTCTTTCTTTTGTGTCACAGCGGTCAGAAATGGAGAAATGGCGAAAAGGCGATGAAATGAGATGGAATTGCACACTAAAAGAGCCAAGAAATGAAGCCTAAGAAGTTCCGGGAAGTATAGAAGAAATCAGACGAAGACCGGACGAAAAAAGGACGATGAAACGAAAATCCGTCAGAAAAACGCCTCATGCGCCGACGCGGGATTTTTGAGTTTTGGGCCGAATTTGACACATTTTCAGGGTCCAAAAGGGATAACTTTTCTTACCTACATAATCCTTAACCCTTTACATAAATGATTCTATAACTTTTCCTACCTACATAATCCTTAACCCTTTACCTAAAGGATTCTATAACTTTTTCTACCTACATAATCCCTAACCCTTTACCTAAAGGATTCTTGGGCTATAAATAGTCTCTACATCATTAGAAGAATTCATTCCCATTCTATCCATTGTATATACAACATAACTTAGGAGGCTAAGATTGGAGGCTTTTCAAGTATTTTCTTTTCCTTCTTTTGCTTTGTTTATTTCAGTTCATGTAGGAGATTATATTAGTTCTTAGCGTGACTATGGCTAGGAGCTAATTACTTTATTAGGGATTTTCTTGTGATTCACTTGAAACTCTATTCATGAATTAATATATTAGTTTGGTTTCTTCTTCACTTATTTAAGATTTATTCAATAGTTGTTTTGATTGCTTGATAATTAATTGATCACTAGTTATCATCACTTATATGAGTTCTAATCGAAATTCGAAAGGGGAGATTGTGAATATGCTATAGTTGAATAAACATAGGTTTAAATCGTGGACGAAAGTACCCCGATACTTGTGTAGCTTAATAGGTTATTGCTCTTAATCCTCTTTTGTAGTCAATCTTGTCACCGAAAGGTAGAAGGGTTCTCCATTGGAGTTGAGTGTTTATATTACCTTAACAGGAGTATAAAACGGTCTAGTTAACCTGCTATCTTAACGTAGAAGAAGTTACTCTAATTGTATTAATGATTGAATAGAGTGGATAGTTGATGATCTTGGAAGCCCTAATTCTCCATCATAACTGATTTAAATCAAAGTATTTTCATAATTAGTTTATTTTCTGCATTATTAGTTTAGAATTTCAACTCAATTAACGTTAACCAAATAGAAACTAAAGCATAGATAATCGGTACTTGAAAATCAGTCTTTGAGGAAGATATTCGGTCTTACCTATACTATATTACTTGTAACGATACGTGCACTTGCGTTTAGTGTGTGCATAAATCGCGCATCACTGGCCAAATGTGAATACCTCAAGAATAGTGACCGTTGCACCAAATTTTTTATTCTTTGATGAAACGGAACATAGCTAGGAATTTCATTGCGGTTATTACAAAGAACGACGACACCCTTACTACTTCCGTCGATCAGGTTACTAATTACAAGGGGCTGCTTGGTACTAGGGGTAATTGTATCCTTATTGACAATAGGGTTGTTGTTGCGGGCTCCTACCTCTTCCGTGAACAAGGGGATGATCTTATTTGTCCAATTACTGATGCTGAAATTAGAGGTGCTCTATTTGGTATGGGAGATGACAAGGCCCCGGGGCCTGACGGCTTCACTGCGGCCTTCTATAAGAAGTCTTGGGACATTGTGGGGAAACATTTTTGTGATGCGGTAAAGGAGTTCTTCTATTCGGGACAGCTTCTCAAGTAGATTAATCATACTATTATCGCTCTTATCCCCAAATCACCCCATTGTTCAACAGTGGGTGATTACATGCCAATCTCATGCTGCAATATTGTTTACAAAGTCATTACCAAAATCATTGCCTCGAGGATTGAGACTGTTCTGACTCACATTATTGACCATGCTCAATCGACGTTCATCCATGGTAGGAGCATGATCGAGAACATTCATCTTGCTCAAGAGCTTTTACGTAGTTATAACCGTAAGAGTATTTCACCGCGATGCATGATGAAGGTTGATGCGCGATTTAATGCACACACTTTAACGCAAGTGCACGTTATCGTAACAAGTAATATAGTCTAGGTAAGACCGAATATCGTCCTTAAGGATTAGTGTTCAAGTACCAATTATCTATCTTTTGTTATCTATTTGGTAACCGATATTTGATTTGTTGATTATAACTAACAATTATAACTACTAATTAATTATGTGTTTACTTCAGTAGTGATGGAAATAGGGCTTCCAAGTCGCTTTAACTATCCGCTTATATTACTTAGTAATGCAATGAATTATGGTTCTTCTTCTTTTGGAGCTAGCAGGTTTACTAATTCGTTTTATACTCCCGTTAAGGCTATATAAACACTCAACCCCAGTAGCGCTCCTTTCTACCTTTCGGTGATAAGGATGACTCTATAGGAGGATTAAGAACAAAAACCTTGTTAATCGTCACGCACCATGCGTGAAATTAGGTATTTAAACCCCTATTAACGCTACACAAGTAATTGAGGTATTTTCATCCCCAATCCGACCTATGTCTACCCAACTTACAACATAGTCACAACCTCCTCCTTTCGAAGTTTGATTAGAAATCATATAAATAATGATAATTAGTGATCAATTAATTACCAAGCATTCAAAGCAATTATTGGGTAAATCTCAACAATAAGAAGAACAACCATAAACATGCATTAACTCATAAAATAAGGTTCAAGTGAATTGACATGGAAAGCTCTATATTAGAATTAGTTCCTAGCCATTGACATGACAAGAACTAATTCAATATCCAACATAAACTAAAAGAAAAGAAAAGAAAATTACTAAATAAAGGTCTCCAATCTTCAACTCCAAGAAGTCTTGTGTTTGTGCAAGAAGGGGAACCCTTGAAAACTGCCTAGGGTTCTCTTTTTATAGCCTCAAAACCGCCCTTAAGGTTTTCCTTCAGGCCCAAAAAATCGTCAAAACCCTGATTTTTCTCGCGTCGGCGCCATGCCGAATCTTCGCATTGCGGTGATTAGCGCCGCGCTCTGGCCGTTTGCAGAAGCGCGCGGCTGCAACTTCGCGACCACGGATATTGGCGCCGGGCGCTAGACTGTTGGCAGGAGGCGCCACGACGTTGGCCCGTGTCCGTGCCTGGTTCGCCACTTTCTCGTCTTTTAAGCTCTGGAACCTTCACTTTTGTCCTCTTTTAGCTCCTTTTCCGCCAAATAGTCATTTTAACCAATTTGACTCAAAAGAAAGAAAAGTTATCCTAAGACGACACATATTTGTACAAAAAGGGACAAAAGACCAACTAAAAACGACTCGAAAAGTGTATATAAAATACACCGATCAAATACCCCCAAACTTAACCTTTGCTCGCCCTCGAGCAAAGATAAAAAGAAAGAAATAAAGACTCAAGAAAAAGGAAAATAAAGGACTCAATGACATTGATCACTTTGCTGCATTGGTGTTACTTTAGAAAAACATGAAGATTAGCTGAATAATATGCATGAACATATATCATGAAATTTTAGCACACTAGATAGATTAAGCTAGATATTTCGCAAACTCATTTTTATCATGCTTAATGGAAGTCACAATACTGAAACATGCATGTTAATTTCAAAAATCCTATGACATTTTTACTTGCTATTCTCCACTAATCATTGATATGCATCTAAGAAATTTTCAGGACTTTTAAGGGTTGTAATGTAGGCTTAGGCATGGGTAGGTAAAAATAGGCATTTAGGCTCATTTTTGTGTACCATAAGCTCTTTAGCTTTTCAGTGTTTCCCTTTTCTTTTGATTTCTTTTCTTCACTTCAAATCTATATTTCCCCTCTTTTGTTTTGAGAGCGTGAAGTGTATCATAATAGCAAGCACCCCCAAACTTAGGCTTTTGCCTATTTATTCCAACTATTTCATATGTTTACTTATGGCACAAGTGTGGGAATATAGGGTGTCAAAGAAAAAGTTTCATTTTTACACTCAACGGGGCTGACTAGGGATATTTTTAATGTCAGGGATAGAAAAGAGTGGTAAGAATTGGCTAACAAAGAAATGTCTGAGTCATCTCTCCTAACATGCATATCCTAACTATTTCGCCTCAAATAGCAAGCAATCATAACACATAGGTTTTAATCATTTACAATGCACAATTCAAGTAGAAACTCCAAATAGACAGATTTTATGAGTTTTTGGCATATCTAACCTAAGTGTTTAGATGATTGCTTCTAATTCCATTACATTATTCAACCTTGCTTTGCTTCACTAGGTGTTTCTAGTAACTACAACATGCATGATCTTTGACAGACAATTATGACTCAAAAGAAAAAAAGAAAAAAAATTTATGACTCAAAAATACACAAAAACAATAAAAAAGACACAAAAACATTACTATAACAATAAGACACCCCCCCCCAAACTTAAATCACACATTGTCCCCAATGTGTGTAAGACTCAAAGACAATAAAAGAAAACAAGACACTTACAAATTTGGTTTAAAATGGTGGCGGCGGCGGTGAATGGTGCATCGACCATTGGTTGAACAGGGAACTCATCTCGTCAAATTGCTGGTGCAACTGTTGTTGCCCCTGCCTCAATTCTTGTTGCCCTTGTCTCAACTCTTGTTGTCCTTGTATCACTGTGTCGAAATGTTGCATCATCCTTCTGCGTTCGAGCAACCGCTTCCATCATGCACCGGAGGTTACGATTCGTGGGTTCTTTGGTGGTCGCTTCGCCGCATATTGAGCCTCTATTTCAGACTCATCTTCGTTCATGGCGGCCTCTGCTGCTGGTGGTGGTGCTGGTGCTGTTCTTCTTGCTGCTGGGGGGCTTGGGTCTGGGAAGGAGTGCACTATCCCATATGACACAGGCAGTTGGTTTCTCTCACGAGTATCGGTGGGTAGGATTGGGACCCCATTCATGTGGCATAAACTAGTGATAAGTGAGCCATGTCCCAACCCACCTGTTGTTACCAACCTGTTGGTTTCTTCAATACTTTGCACTACCTCCTTCCCACATCAATCGCCTTCCCGTCATGATTCCATATATCAATTTGATCCTCGCCTTCCGCACTGCAAAGTGTGTTGATGGAATCGACGCACCGATTTAAATACATCCAACCCTTGGCTTTTGTCAATCGACACCGCCACCCTCTTGACCCATTTATGGCAATATCAAATGCACTTCTGTGGTAGTTTCATCAGGTTCGCGACGGCATTCCAATCGATGTTGGTGGTGCTTCTAGACCATGTTCTAAAGTAACTCCAATCACCATCTCCTCCTTCAACATCTGCTGTTTTTAGAGACACATTTATCGCTTCTGCCGTCACAAGCATATATCTTCCCCTCACAGAGCATTTATCGTCCACATTCTCCGAAAAGTTAGCATAGAATTCACGCACCGTTGTGTTCATTGGTGCTATCTTTTCTGGGTTTACAAATCTCTTCCACCCCATCATTTCAATCATTGCCCGAATGAGCTCATAGACATCCTCCTCCCCAAGCGAATCCCTTTGATAGTCCGTTCCCCTTTCAGGGATTAAGGGTCTAATACTAAGCTTTTTGTATCTTTCATAAGCTTGTTGGTTAATGAACCTAGTATCATCGTATTGAAAATGATGTGGATGCGAGGCTCTTCTTCTCGCGCATACGGTTAAATCACTTTTTGCAGCGTTTTTTTAGTATCACAAATGTTCCCCAACACTATCACACAACAACTCGCAGCTACAACACTATTACCCCCAAACTCCAACTCCTGCACTACACAATCCCCACACCCTCCTTGTATACTCCTTCAAAATTTCACAACCAATTTTTCAACACCCCAACGACTTCAACAATGCAACACTCCTCCAAACTACTACCTCTTTTGACTACTGTAAAGCTTTCAAGAAAAGATGAAGATTACCTTTTTGACGGTGTTCTTCAAGGTTTTCTTGCTTCTAATGGTGATTTGAGACACTGGGATGAAGTTTTGTTGGTTGAAATGGTTAAGGGTTTAGGGACTTTAAGAGTTTTTGGTTGTGTTTGGGTTTGATTTATGGAAGATTTGTGGGTGAGGTTTGAATTTTCGTGGGTTTTTGTGGAGAAGAAAGGTTAGGTTTTGGTTTGAAATTGGAGAAAATCGGGTTTTTGGGCGTCTTTTAATTTCTGGATTTCCGCCGCGCGCTTCGCATTTAGCCGCGCTACCAACTTATCGCACTACTGGAATTTCGGGCCGCGCGCTAGACTTGGCAATTTTTTTGGATATTTGGCGCCGCGTTCGCTTCCTAGCGCCGCGACGCTTAATCTTCGATTTCGCTTTTTTGCGCCGCGACCGCTCTGGAAGCCGCGGCCACCCATTTTTCTCGAAATCTCGCTATTCTTCGCCCTTCAATTTATTTGCCTACACCTGTCAATCACAACACAAACACTACCTCCGTGAGACTGTTCTTAATAAAAATCAACTATATTAAAGTAAAATAAATCAAATTACCTTGGGTTGCCTCCCAAGTAGCGCTGTCTTTAACGTCTTTTAGCCGGACGCAAGTTCCTTAACTCAACAAGTGTGGGGTGGATTAACCCCACAACCAATCCATTTTCTCCACATTTTTCGTTTTCTTCTTCTGCTTCTCTTCTTAAAATTATTTTCAAGGGAAGGTTCAGGAGCACATACCTTCTTTGGTGGAGGTTCGTCATCGCATACCTGCGTTGGTGGGTTTATCTCCCTTGGCTTGGTTTGCACTGGCTCACAGGGGGTTTTGATGGTGCTGATTGCAAAGCACCTGCTCATGATTGGTGGCTCAATAATGTGTTTAAATACTTTAAACACCATTTCTTCCTCCTCCACCTCAACGCCGCCTCCTTTTTCTACATCGATCAGGGCTCTCTCTGTCGCCAGGAATGGTCTCCCCAATATGATGGGGATCTCTGCATCCTCTTCCATGTCCAGAATGAGGAAGTCCGCAGGAAAAAGATTTTTCCTACTTTAACAAGCACGTCCTCAATCTTCCCCCTTGGGTGAACCACTGTTCTATCGGCTAGTTGAAGGCTCACCGTGGTTATTCCAACCGTTTAAACACCGATAAAGGCATCAAATTTATACTTGCCCCTAAATCGCAAAGAGCCCTGTTGCATGTCACCTTGCCAACTGTGCAAGGCAATGTAAAGCTCTCTGCGTCTTTTAGTTTAGGGGGCAACTTCTTCTGCAAGATAGCACTGCACTCCTCCGTTAGTGCTACCATCTCATACTCTGCCAGTTTCTTCTTCTTCCCCAAAATCTCCTTCATGAATTTGAAATAAGAGGGCATCTGCTCAAACGCCTCTATAAAGGACATGTTGATATGCAGCTTTCTGAACGTCTCCAAAAATTTGGAGAATTGTTTATCAACCGCCTTCCGCTACAATCTCGTGGAATGAGATCTTCTCAAGATACTCTTCTCCGGAGTTTTCTACTATCGGGCGAGCTTCAACCACCTTCTCTTTCTATCTCTGCCTTTGTTCAATCGCCACTGAGGTGAAAGTTGCTCCAATCGCTTACCACTTCTCACTGCATCGCTCGACATTGTTCTCTGGATTCACCTGTGTTGCCGCGTTGTACCGTGGCTCGCTGCTCGATTGCTTTGCTAGCCGACCCACTTGTGTTTCCAAGTTTCAACGAGGATCTAGTTTCACACGACCGGATCTGGCGTTGGTGAGTGCTAACAAAGCCGCCACTCGTCGCTTTTCTGGCTGAACATGTGCATTAAATTGTTGAGAAGGTGAGGCCTGAGTAAATGGCTGCTGATTTTGGTGCTGCTGGTTTTGGTACTGGCCTCTATATTGATTCTGCTGCCCCTGGTCTCCTCTCCATGAAAAATTTGGGTGATTCCTCCACCCTGGATTGTATGTGTTGGAGTATGGGTTGTTCTGTGGCCTCTGATAGTTACCCACGACCTGACACTCCGCCTGCTCGATTGGCATATTATTAGGATCAGCTGCAGGACATCTATCGAATGTATGTGGGCCACCACATATTTCACAGCTCTTTGGTATCTGCACTGCATTTACTGATAATGTATGTTGCTGCAGCTGTTTGGTCAAAAGGACCACGGGCATTCAGGGCAGCGATGGCATCTATCTCGTGAACTCCCACTGTTCTCCTACCACTCATTGGTCTATCTTCTGTGACATGGTTGTTGGTGGCCATATCTTCTAATAATTCGTGAGCTTCGTGAGCTGTTTTCCTCATAAATGTCCCACCTGCTGCTGCATCTATAATTGTTCTGGTTGTTCCGCTCAGCCCGTTATAGAAGATGTGGACCAAGTCCCACAACTCAATACAGTGGTGTGGGCACTTTCTCTGCAAATCCTTGAACCTCTCCCAAGCTTCGTATAATGACTCTCCATCTTTTTGGTAGAAATTATTCAGCTCCCCTCTCAATTTCGCTGCTTTGCACGGTGGGAAGAATTTTGCCAAAAATTTTTGTGCCAGCTCTTGCCATGTAAAAATCGAATCAGCTGGCAGGGAATTTAACCATACTTTTGCTCTGTCCCTGAGTGAGAAGGGAAACAACCTCAATCTGACGGCATCATCAATAACGTCGTTATATCTGAATGTTGCACATAGCTCCAATAAATTAGCTATGTGCATATGTGGATTCTCTGATGGCAACCCTCCAAACTGCACTGTGTTCTGCACCATGCTTAGAATCACCGGTTTGATCTAAAAGTTATTTGCTCCTATTGCTGGGAGCCTCCGTTCACCCTCGGCAGCACGTAGTCTCCCAAGCTTCTTTCTGCCTGGACTTGAACTCTCTCCCCGACATCCATAGGTATTCGCCGAGGCATTCCTTGGTTAGGTTGATTTTCACCTAACCCCTCTCTCAGCGCATTATTGTTTTGAACACCGTCCATCTCTATCAAGGCTGAAATCCGCTGGTTCCTTCTATTCTTCTTACAGGTTTTCTCAATCTCTGGATTGAAGGGAACAAGAGTGTCTGCTCCTCTTCTCCTTCGCATAAACTGAGCGCCTGAAACAGATCAAAAACAACCAAACGGATCACGGTACCCTGATTTTTACAAAAATAAAAATTAAAAACGTAAAAATAAAAGAAAAAAAAACTAAAACCCAAATTAGAAATTAAAAATAGATAAATTTGATATTGAACTATGCCTAATCCCCGGCAACGGCGCCAAAAACCTGATGCGCGATTTAATGCACACACTTTAACGCAAGTGCACGTTATCGTAACAAGTAATATAGTCTAGGTAAGACCGAATATCGTCCTCAAGGATTAGTGTTCAAGTACCAATTATCTATCTTTTGTTATCTATTTGGTAACCGATATTTGATTTGTTGATTATAACTAATAATTATAACTACTAATTAATTATGTGTTTACTTCAGTAGTGATGGAAATAGGGCTTCCAAGTCGCTTCAACTATCCGCTTATATTACTTAGTAATGCAATGAATTATGGTTCTTCTTCTTTTGGAGCTAGCAAGTTTACTAATTCGTTTTATACTCCCGTTAAGGCTATATAAACACTCAACCCCAGTAGCGCTCCTTTCTACCTTTCGGTGATAAGGATGACTCTATAGGAGGATTAAGAACAAAAACCTTGTTAATCGTCACGCACCATGCGTGAAATTAGGTATTTAAACCCATATTAACGCTACACAAGTAATTGATGTATTTTCATCCCCAATCCGACCTATGTCTACCCAACTTACAACATAGTCACAAAAAATCGTCAAACCCTGATTTTTCCCGCGTCGGTGCGCTGACCCGCACTCTTTGTATAGGCGTCGCGGCTGCAACCTGCGACCTTACGGATATTGGCGTCGGGCGCTGGACTCGTTGGCGGGGCGCGGCGGGTGGCGATGTCCGTGCCTGGTTCGCCATTTTCTCGTCTTTTAAGCTCTGGAACCTCCACCTTTGCCCTCTTTTAGCTCCTTTTCCGCCAAATAGCAATTTTAACCAATTTGACTCAAAAGAAAGAAAATCTATCCTAAGACGACACGTATTTGTACAAAAAGGGACAAAAGACTAACTAAAAATGACTCGAAAAGTGTATATAAAATACACCGATCAAAGGTTGACCTTAGGAAAACTTTTGACTCGGTTGATTGGGACTTCTTGAAGGATGTCTTAATTAGGCTAAATTGTCCGGAATGTTTCGTGAAGCTCATCATGGAATGTATCACTACTACGTCATTCTCAGTTTCGGTCAATGACAGTATCTATGGCCACTTTATAGGCCAGAAAGGTCTTAGACAGGGAAACCTTCTTTCACCTTCTCTCTTTGTCATTTGCCTTGAGTATTTTTCTAGATTGATTAAGATGTTCACTTTTGACAGGGAATTCAACTATCATCCGAAATGCGGAAGCTTAAAGATCACTCACCTAGCGTTCGCCGATGACCTGTTTCTTCTCTCTAGAGGTGATTCCCATTCAGTGTGCATCATCAAAGATTGCTTAGACACATTCGATTACTGCTCGGGCCTGAACTCCAATGCTCTCAAGTCCAATCTGTACTCTGCTGGTGTTCCGGAACAAGAATTGATCGAGATCAAGGGGATTATCAATTTTCAGATCGGCACCTTCCCGTTTCGCTACTTAGGAATTCCCTTGGATGCTAGTACCCTTAAAGTCATCCATTATGAGCCCCTCATAAATAAAGTAACTTCTTACATTAACGCTTGGACCAACGCCACTCTCTCCTATGCGGGGAAAATGGAGCTCATCAAATCGGTTATGCAGGGAGTTGAATGCTTCTGGCTTTCCATCATGCGCATTCCATCGACTGTTTGTGACAATATTATTAGACTTTGTAGGGTATTCCTTTGGCAATCGAATCACCCACCGGTTTCCTGGAAAACATGTTGTCTCCGTAAGACGGAGAAAGGTTTGGGCTTCAGGGACATCCGTATTTGGAATCATTCATTATTGGAAAAGTATCTTTGGAACATTCATGAGAAAAAAGACGCACTTTGGATTCGTTGGATTCACCAAAAGTACTTAACAAACTGTGATATCTTGTCGTGGGAGGCTAAGAAGAACGACTCCAGCCTTATCAAACATCTTATTCACATACGTGACCAGATTATGGAAAGGGCTGGTTCGCTTGCTCTTGCGGTCGACATCTTCAATACTTGGCATGTGAAAACAATGATATCAGCGGTACGCATGAGCCTATGAATTTTTCAGAATTCGGGGGGTTAAAACTTATTGGTCGAAGGACGTTTGGAACCCTTGCATTTTGCCTAAACATTCCTTCATCCTGTGGCTAGGCATCACTAAGAAGATGCGTACCAAAGATAGAATTGCTTACATCGACACCACTCGGGTGTGGGTTGTGCGGTAGGGACGATGAGTCTATACCTCACTTATTCTTCACTTGCTCCAATTCCACTTACATCTGGCAAAAGATTAGGAACTGGTTGGGCATCACCAGAACCATGAGCACCATTGACGGTGCGTTGAAGTATATTAGAAATGAGGGGCATGACACAGGTTGGCAGGCTAAGGCCAAAAGAACAGCGCTTGCAACCACCGTCTATCAGATTTGGATGGAACGCAACAATATGATTTTCAATGGGTCAAGGCTGGATAAGGAGGCCATCGTCTTCAATATCTAAACTGTTGTTTACTCTATTTTGTTTTCTTTATTTCCGCAATTTACTTCTTGTTTTGATTAGTTGGCCCTCGGTAATAATTCACACTAGCAGCATAACGCTAGGCGCTTTTTCCTTATCATGGGTTTGTCCCTTTGGGTTTACCATGATAAGGGTTTACGGAGGTTGCAGCTGCAACCTTATGTCGGTTTCTTTGACATAAGGGATTGGCGAGGGTCGACATGTATATGCCCTCTTGACTTCCCGACTTGTGGGACATGCTTGAGTTTTGGTTATGACGCAAAAGAATCATATGACTACCCGACTTGTGGGATGTGCATTTTGATTCTTAGCATCATTTCGCCTGCATGAGTCCTTTTGACTACCCGACTTGTGGGTTCAGCTTGAGTAATATGCTTGACGTTAATGATTATTGTGACTACCCGACTTGTGGGCTAAGCACGATATTCCTAGCGTCATCCATATCTTTTGTCTGTGGGTTCGCCATCGGTTGGTGCTGATTACTTCATACACTTTTTACCATTTCATAAAAAAAAAAGCAATTGAGAGATACAACTTAGTGTTTAAGGTTGTGCAAAGTGAATACACTTGTCACGACCCGACCCCGGGCCCACGACTGGTGCCCGACCTGGGCACCCTTACAGGTATACATCAGAGATAATCAAGGGAACATACATAAACTCAACAAGAAATAAATAACAGGTTAGCCGATAAGGCCACCTCCCTGGATATATATAAATATACATAAATCCAAAAGCAGTTACCTCTTTTTTTTTACAAGGCGACCCACAAGATATGACTACAGACCTCTAAGAGTTTTGACGTAACAACTGTGACGGTACATGGCCCCGCCATACCCCTGAATGTACAAAAATCTACAACCTCAGGGAACTGTACCAAAATACAAAGCCTCCGATAACCAAACTGAAAATACTGTAATGAAATCATAACAGTCTATATAAAACATGAGACATGTATGATAACCAAACTACATTACACAATATATAAGCAGTCATGTGAAGTCAGAGACGCATGCCCTCAAAGTCATTACTCACATATAACCATGAGTCTCACGCCCATAATATCAATCATGCACGTGGAATTCCTTCCTCACTGTCGGCAGTCCATGATATAATATAACACTAATATGTATACATGAACACGAGTCCGCGTGTCATAAAAACTATACGGGCAGTAGGAAGCGAACCACGGATCCGGCTGCATCATAAAACTTACCGGGGCAAGTACGAAAGCCAACTACCAGATCCAGCCTGCGTCAACAATGGCGGGGCAAGTGAAGCAACTACGGATCCACTGCCGTCGCGAGATATGGCCGGGAAAGTGCGAAAGCTATCTACGAGTCTCTGGTACCAAATCGTGCCATAGAAGCGGCCGGCAAGTACGAAAGTCAACTACGGATCGACTGCAAGAATCGATCGGCCAGGGCGAAAGCTAACTACCAGATCCATCCTGCGTCACTAAACCTCATGGAGAGCTAGTCCATAGAATAACAATATATAACATGGTCGCATGCCCCAGAATCCTTCATCGTATAAGCATGTACATGGAGTAATAATATCATCCGAAAATTTAACCCGCATCCTAGTCGCATGCCCCGGAATCCCTCATCGTATAAGCATGTCCAAGGATCAATCACAATGGAAGCATACCCGTGGAATCCTCCGTCACTGTCGGTACGTCCAAGTAAATTCACAACAAGACAGACGACCCTCCAACTGAGAGTCACGACAGCGTAAAAATATAATAATTGCACTCAAAGGCTATCACAAGCAAGCATAGGCAAGTTCATAAAATCTTTAGACTTTCATTATCATACAAAAATGAATTTCATTTTATAAACTCAAGGCACTTTCGTTTCACATAAAAATCTGGGAATTTAACCCAAAGTACTACGTACTTCCATTCTTTTCAAAAGACTTCTTTTCATATAAAACCCCAAGATACTAACACCCGTAGTATCAAGACATGTCTACATTTCAAACAAGTCACTACATTTTTAGAAATACATTTCTAGGCTTCTAAATCAAGTGACCCTTACTTTAAAACTAAGCAATTGATACCTTTAAATCAAATTGCCCTTCTTTAGTTCAAGTCATTTCTTTGTTTAGATTACTAGAGAGAACCATTCCTTTAACCTTTCATAAAATTGTTATAACCAACTTCCCATAAAGCCGTTATACTAACTTTATGCTTTAGAAATTAGGACATCTTTAACCTTTCATAAAGTCGTTATAACTCTTTATGTCTTAGACTAATTCATTCTTTTTATAACTAAGAGACTTATACTTTCAAATCAAGTTACAAACTTTCAAAATACTTCAAGTCTCTTAACTTTAGAAATCTAGTTTCTTAACTTAGAATATCAAGTCTCTTTAACTAAGAATATCAAGTTTTTTAACTTAGAATATCAAGTTGTCAATACTTTTCCCAAATCAAGTATTCTATACTTTTCAAGTCAAGTAACATATACTTCTTTGAAAATGAGTTACTACACTTTCGAAAATCCATACAAGGATACCAAAATGAAACCGAGTTCATTTAAAACACGTACGTCTACCGTACTATACATTTCATAAGATTCATGCTCAAGAGGATATGAAGAGTTCACATACCTCTTCGGCTTAATCCACTTGCTAACTTGAATTTGCTGCACGTAGAATACCAACCTATAATAACCACAATACGCCTATCAAATTCTAGCTTTCAACGTAGAATATTTCTAAGTATAAGGACTCTTATTCTACGGAAAATCGGGCAGCACTTCCTTTGTTTCTACGTACTTTTTCACCTTTTTCAAGGCCCGAAAATTAATAACCAAACGCCACATTTAAGGCCCAACAATTCAGCAATACAAAGGGGATTACACGCCTAATAGGACGTGTAAAATTCTGCCCCACAATCAATATAAAACTGTCCAATATTTCCAAGTCATATTCGGCTACCATTGTCACAACAATTATCAATTTCCTTTCAATTTCTTTTTCAATCCAAGTTGTTATTCCAACATGTTATATACATAATAACAATTATAACAACTATAAATCCTTTCTTCATTAACATGTGACGATTGTAACTATCGACCAAATTGATTACAATATTAATGCCTAACTTGTCCATTTTCGCTTTTAACATGTCGACATGATCCAAATATTTTCAAACTTCAATCTAGATATATCACATGCTCATATCAACTACTATAACATGTTATCTTTAATCACATTAAGAAGATGATTTTACCTCAATAAGCCCTAATAATGGCCAAGCGTAAAAGTCGATCCTTAGCAACTTTTAGCTCCTCTTCTTATGTTCAATCCGCTCCAAGCACTCCTTAGAAGCTCATAACCAACTTCTCTTCAATTTCCAACTTCAAAGTTGAAGAACACCCTAGGTTTTCATCTTGCGATTAACGTGAAAACGTAATTTTTCCGGGATGTTTCTATTGAGATAACCTTACTATACCTTTAGGAATCTTGGGTTAAAGTATTGGAAATTATGATCAACAAATGAAATTTTTTCTTGTTCCTTTTAGCTCATTGCCGAGAGCTTCACATAAGAGCAACAAGTTCTTGGCTAATTTTTCTAAGTGTAGAATGTCTTGCACTAGTATAGGATATATACTACAATGAAGGGTCTAGATTAAAACATTTGGATGGCTAAGATGTGGTCAATTATCTCAAGCTAAGTTGACCCCTTTGACTTGGTCCATTATTCTTCATCCAACAAGCCCATGTGGAGGGTGACACGTGTCTCCCTTCCATTGGTCTAAAATATTTCGTTTTCCGAAATTTTCATAATTGGCCAAGATATCGGAACCCTCGTGGGCCTCATAAAAACATAAAATTTCTCGGGTGGGCCCCACGTATCCAATTCTGAAAATAAAATTTCATAATTCCGATAAATTCTAAAAGTCTTAAATAACAAATTCGGGAACCCAATTCTCATTAACGGACATTTTCCTTCCCGTGGTTCGGAAAACCTTTCCTTAAGAACAACAAATCTTTCCTTCGTTCAAATTTATAAGTCTTGTGCTCTCACGTCTATTCTCGTATACATGTCCTGGAATGTATACAACACATTCCTAATGATAGGTGCATAAACAGATGTTTTAAAATAAAATAAAAACTTATTTAGCGTGACACAACGGTTCGATCTAGGGTCACAACTCACAAGTAAAGGATGTGAGAGCAGTTTGTACTACACAAAATAAAAATAAAATTTTGTGGAAGCCACGACTTTAAGGGGTCTTTTTAAAATATATGATAGTTTTTCAAGGTTACCGAGGGCATGTGCCCCCACCCTTCAACGTGAGTCTGCCCCTGACAATAGCATACCCAGTGTAATTCCACAAATGGAATCGAAGGAGAGTAGAATATACACATATTTTATTCCTATCTTGAGAGGTAGTTCAACTCAGAATAAAACAGTAACAAGGAAGGTCAAATAGGAAAATAGAAACAATATTCAAACCTTATGCAGTCACTGATAAAAGTAAAAGTAACAAGAGAATGTTGTACCTGACATACAATATTAAGCTCTCGTATAAATTCATTCTTACACCATCCTTGACAAGAAAATTAAACGTATATTTTCTCAATGGTTTGTCTATCAAGTCTAACATATTTGTTGTCTCAACAAACAAGATATTTTTGAAGCCACTATAACCATTAATTTAATATCATTAAGACGTCAAAATTATGCAAATATTTACTACTTATTTATGACCAAAACTAATGCATAGATTTGGCAGTGAAGTGGCCCAAAGGAGTCGAGTTTTTAGGTCAATTATTGTTAATAATTGGTTCACAACCCTATCAGCTACTTGTCCAACGGATTTGTTCCTCTTTCCAGATGCTAATAGTCTGTAACGATCCGTTTGGTCGTTTTTAGCTAAAGACTCTTATTTGTTTGATCCTTCCCGTAGACTCTGTGTGGTGTTTGTGACGCGTGGGGACATGGTGGTACGGATGAAAAAATTAAATCTAGAAATTTAGAGTTTGATAGTTTGACTCAAAGTTGACTTTTGGCTAAACAGATTCGTTTTCGGGTTCCGTCGCTTCCGGTAGTTCTTGAGGGTCATTTATGACTTAGTTGAGTCATTAGTTCGCGTTCCAAGGCAATCAGATGTATTTTGTGGCCTTATTTGTAAGTGGATTTTGATTTTTCCTGGACGATTCTTTAGAAAAGTATGACTTAGCTCGGTTAAATAGAAAATCCAAGAGTAGGAGCAAGTTCGTAGCATAGTTTATCTTACACGAGCATGTTTGGTTTGTGTCCGGGGATCTCGGGAGTGTTTCGGGTGTTAGATAGGAGATTTGATTGTTCTTCAAATTGATGGTGTCTGGTATCCCCTCGGCGGTACTAGTGTTTGCTCCGGCGAGTCCGCCTCGGCGTGAGGTTGGCTCACCGAAGCGGGACTTTAGAGATGGTGGGTTTTCGCCGCGGCGGAGAGTTTGTCTGCAGGGGCGAGTCCGCCGCCGCAGAGTTGAGTTCACCGAGGCGTTGAGGCGAGGTGTCAAGTGATACCACCTCAGTGAGGGTCTGGTCCGCCGTAGCGAGTCTGCTCCAATGGAGTCAGTTCTGCAGGGGCAAAATTACTGTTCAAGTGTCCTATTTATTCCATTAGGTCAGAATTCTTTTCCCCAAATAGCAAGTCTCGAACCTAGAGCTGTCATGGAGTATTTTCAGAGGTCTAAGAGAAAATTCATCCTTGGGGTAAGTGATTCTTTCTTTGTGAATTAAGTTTATGCTTCTAAGTTTTTTATTAATGTCGATATAGTATGAATATAAGTTGGGAGATATAAGTTATGCATTCTTGTGAGAATAAAAGAGTTAAATCTATTATTAATGAAGGGTGTATGGATTGGTTTACTTGTATTATTGTGATTAGTGATGTATGTTGTTAGATGATCATGTTTTAAAGTTTAATTTGGTTATAAAAACATATTCCAAATTGGGGGAAATTTCCAGGGTTTCAAATTGGGGCTTTTCGTATATTGATTAATTGATGGTTCAAATGTGTATAGATTTACAATTAACTTAAGGATATGACTACTTGGTATGTGATCTTGGTAATTGAGTATTAAAGTTCGAGTCTTGGTAGTGTGTGCCCGAGATTGGTATTTAAAGTCTTGCTTTATGTTGTGTAAGCTTTATATTAACGATATAATATGCGTGATTAGACTTCGATTATCACGAGGCGCATAGGAAGGGCAAGGTTATCACAGAGGCTTGATCGTGTAATGCTCATGTTCGGCCCAAAGGTAGGCTACAATTTAGATTTTTGAGACTTCGATAAAAGTGCGTAATTAGTTATAAATATTGAGGGGTATTGGACGTGTTTGAGGGTCCTACTCATCCGACTGTGATGAACGTTTGAGGGTCCTACTCATCCGACTGTGATGAACGTTTGAGTGGGTACCGGTGTTGAACTGTGATGATGGGTGATTTAGCGAATCAACCTTGTGCTGGTTCCGACTGCTGCTTATTTGGGCTTGTCGCCATGTTTGCCCTTGCTTGTTTACTCATCACACATGCTTTCGATATGATATCCTGATTTTGACTTGGATTTTGATATATATGCTATTAAATTCTTGAAAGCATGTGATATGTCATCTATATACCTGATTGCATCTCATTATATCATGATATATTGCCTTACATTACCATTGCATTCATAGATTCATGGTTCTGTTATATTGATGTGAGAGGTATAGATATGTTGTGGGTCCAAAGAGAACAGAAAGGTAAAAACACTATGAGATTATGACAATATTTAGATGAGGAAAATGATTGATAATAGTCGACAAATGAGCTTTGGTCTCTAGTCAGATTCATGTGTGGAATTTCGGCTGGCTAGGAGCGGTATATGGATTTCGCGGGTCATTCATGAGTGTACAAATCATAATAAGACTTTGATGTATTATATACCAGGTTGAGAAAGGTATCTTGCATATGCATTGCATTCATATCATACATACTTATGTCATATCATTGATAAATTGTTGTTGAACTTGTATTTGAGTGATTGTGGATAACTTGACTGGATTCTGGAATTGGAAGGATTGTACATGCTACTTAGTACTTGAATTATTGTTGAATTCCATGAACATCATGTGGACTATGTGACTTACTTGAATTATTGAACTGTTAGTATAGGACTATTTGGTGTCAACTTGGTATTTATCTCTGATTGTGTATCTTTCATTGTTGCCGGCCTATGATGTCTACGGGGGTACGTTAAGTACTCTTGATACACTTGTTGCATTCTTTTTGGATGCAGATTCAGTTTCACCTCCGTAGGACCACGTGGTTGAGTCAGAGCAGCTAACATCAATGTTCGGATGCTACCTCCAGCATCCCTTGGATGCTTTTTCCCTATTACTGTCTTTTATTCGTATTTGAGAGACATGTTTAGACTATGTATTCAGTTTTAGCACTTCGTTGCATATTTTAGACTTTTATCGTACTTTAGAGCTCTTGTATTCACACACTAAATCTTCTGGGGTTGTTTGGATGTATCGAACTTATTATTATCTTCTGCATTTATATTATCAGCTTACATAGTATTTTGTTATCTTTCGCTTTTATTTCTGTTATATCATGTGAATGATTGGGAGTGGTTCGTCTACTAGTGAAATTATGTAGGTTCCACTACAAATTCTAAAAAGGGGTCGTGACATAGCTGGACTGGGCATCGGTACTGACCCAGTGAGAGTATTTTGTGATGGAACAGTGGGACAAGTAAGCAGTGGGCCCGCTGGTGGATTTGGGGTACGTGACACTTTTAAAAGATGGTGAATAATATATGGAGATATACCATTATCCAAAAAAATTATATGACTTAGGCACATAATTACTAACCTTAGCAAACGGAAATTGGGACTCATAAAAAATAACATGGCGACTAATGATGATTTTATTAGATGATAAATCAAAATATTTATAACCACGATGATTAGATGGATAACTCAAAAATACACAAGAAGTAGAACGAGCCTGAAGTTTGTTAATTATGGTTGACGGAAACTACGGATAACATAAGCACTCAAAGACCCTAAGATGTGAAAATGAGAGAGTTTTATTATATAATGAAGAAGGGACGGATACGTCAAACTTTGGATAGGAAGAATGTTAAGAAGATATGTAGCCATTTGTAGAGCATGGTGCCAAAAGGTAGGGGGATACGGAAGCATGAAGCAATAAAGTTCGGATAACGTTGTTAATGGTATAGATTTTCTGTTCGGCTTTCCCATTTTGTGAAGATGTATGAGGACAAGAAAAATGAAAATTGATCTCATTATTAGTACAAAACTCCTGAAACATCCCACTATCATATTCTTTTCCATTATATCATTGAATATTTTTAATGTCCCGTTCGAATTGAGTTCTAATGAATGCTCTAAATTTTAATAAGATGGGAAAAACTTGAGATTTTTTCGCTATCGAAAACGTCCATAAAAATTAGAATATTCATCTAGAAAGAGAATATAATACCGATGACCCATAGAACTAAGAACATGAGACGTTCATAGATCACTATGAATAATATCAAATGACATTAAAGTATGAGAATAGAGTCTACAAATGGTAACTTAACAATTTTTCCTAAAGAACAAGATTGACAATTCGGAGTACGACTCGTACCCTTACAAGAAATAAAATTATATTTATCTAAGGAAGACAAAATAGACGATCATGAATGACCTAGACGAGCATGCCACAAAGAAGGAGCCAGAGCCGTAAAAGTTGAGGGTAATACTGGACTCGGTAAACCAGACCTTGGCGTGATAGGATAAAGATCACCCCTACTATCACACCTTATGATATGACTCTGCGTCCTGAAATCCTTCACAAAAACCCCAAATGGATCAAATTCGACAGAAAAAAAATTATCAGTGGTGAATTTATGGGCATACACCAAATTTTTAATCAATTTAGGAGTGTGAATGGTATTTTTCAAAATAAGGGATGGATGGGGGGAAGACAACGTTTTATAATCTTACCATAAATTGAAATTGAATTATCATTACTAACAATTATACCACGATTGTTGCTCAAATTGAAATAAGACGAGAGAGTACCTGAGTCGGACGTCATGTGAGTAGTGGCGCCAGTGTCCATGTACCAATTTGGGTACGAAAGATTTATTCCAAATGTGTGCATCACGAATTCAATGTCGATAGGAGTGGGGCTTGCGGTATAATGGGCCTGAGGAGGCCGGGGGCCAAGCACACCGACTTGCTGCCCCGACCCAAAAGCTGGTCAATACCCTGCTGGTCCGTGACTGCTGGGCCAGGCAGAATTGGGCCTGGAAGGTTGATGGGCAGCCCAACTGCCTGGGGCTGAATGTGGTGGATACGAGTGGTTGTTGGGCCACTGCCCACTGGTCCAGGCCCACGACCAGGTGGCCCAAGGCTAGGATTAGTTGGGTGGTGGCCCACTACCGCCGTTACCACCGTCGGGACCATCGTGTTTGCCGCCAATATTTTTCCATTATTTTTACGATTATTTTTTCCTCCACCGTGAGCACGGTTTTGACCCGAATTATCAACAAAATCTGAAGAATTTGTGGAGGTCATCATTATGGCTACGGTACTAGCCGTCGTAGTCGCTTTTTTAGCCAAATCGGCTTCTTCCAAAGTAAGCATGGAACGGGGTTGATAGTACTTCAAGAGAGGATTACTCTGACGAAGCAAAGTTCCAACACCATTATAGTCCTCGGATAGGCCGACAACCATCTACAGAACAAAATGATTGTCACTCACGGGCGCAGCAACGTTGCAGAGTTGGTCCGCCAATTCTTTCAACCTTGTATAATAAGCCAAAACGTTTGGAAAATTTTCCATGTTGACGTGGGAAAATTCCTGCTCAAGTGTAACAACCCTGAAATTCTGATTATCTTGGAATATGTCACACAACCTATCCCAAGCATTCATTCTTGTGAAACACTTGAGTTTCCTTTGCTCATTTGTTAGTTGTTATTTTATCTTGGGAGACAGTTGCCCATAAACGTAAAAGGATATATACGGGCCAATAATGTCTTAAGAACAGAGTGAATATCACTCGACTCAACAGCGCCTCTGTAACGCTATCAGATTTAGTGTCGTTTGATTTCAGGTTATCAAAATCAATGGGCTTGCTGCAGTTGAACGAAGATCCAAGATTTCAAGAGTTCAAGGACGAAGATCAAGATCACAAAAGCTTATTGTTACCACAATTCTTGTGGGCTTCAAGTTACTGCTATTGTAATAATTATAGTTTATCTTTTCGAAGCACTAGTAATAATTGTTTACTATTTTCGTACATCCATTGTGTTTACCTCACAACTGTTACGGGTTATACAAAACCCTATTTCACAGTACCTACCCATTGACTGCCGGAAGATAGGTGAATAATTTTCTGTCTTAGTTCCTCCATTCTCTAATTGAATGTCCTTGGCAATTGACAAATTCTTCCACTTCTCTTCTTATGCTTCAAGTTTCTCTCATAGTTCTGAGAAACTGGTGGATATTCAGGACTATGTTAATGGAATTAGCAATGACATGAACCTTGTTTTTGTGGTATGTTCTAGTGTAATTTTCTATGGACAACTTCGATTTGTGGGAAGATATATAAATATATTTTCTGATATATTTGTGGGAAGTTATAGCTTACTTGTAAGTTGATATCTGACATATGCAGGTTGGGGGTAATGGCCCATGGGAAAATTGATAAAGATTATGTTAGAAGATTATCTATCAAGTGAGCTAATTTTTGCTCTTTTTTCCGTCTAATATTAATTAGAGTTCTATAGTTTGTTTTCTATTCCTTTGGCTTCAATCTATATCGCTGGTCTTTTGCCTCCTGGGCTTTGTTCTAGTGGTAAGATTGCAATACTTGATGTGTGTGTTAGGCACACGGTAAGGATTCAAACCGTGTTGCAGACAAAAGTTTAGTATTTAAGTGGAGAAAGGTAAAGGGGTGGATTATCCATCGAGTTTCGAACCGTGTGCCATTGGCCAAATGGCTGTTATAAAAAAATTTACATGGCCGGTCTTTAATGCTTAGGATTATCAACATTTGTTACTAGTGTCTTTGTATGTTCAATTGGTGACACTAGGATATTATTGATCTTCTTAAATGTTCGAAGTACTATTCAAGAGCCACTTATGACTTTGGCAAATGTAAAGCAAATGGGTTGTTGCTGCAGTAGAATATGGTTAGAAAATTCAAATCTTAGACACGTTAAAGATTGTTCTCTCTTCTATGAATTATTTGGTTAATTATCTGCTTGTCAACTCAGAAACAATAGGGGTTTCACGTTGCACCTTAACATACTTGATGCTTCTGACCACCAATGTCAATTGTCAAATGTCGTAGCCCACTTATACTGATAAGTGTAAGAATTACTTAGAATTGAAAAATCTTCCTTAATCTTATTCTATCTCCAAATGGTCACAATATATACACTAAGTAACAATTAATAGGAAGATTAAGTCTTCATTAAAATCCTCCTACCTATCCCATAATATATTCTTATTCCCTATATTAATACTATTCTATTTAATACATAATACTACTTACCATTTACAAAAGATTCTACATAATTATCTTATTAATAGTAATTAATAATATTCTAACACTCCCATGATGAAGCGGAGGAGGCGAATCTTGAGGCGTCGAAATTCTTCAAATAAGATCAGCGGAAGCCCTTTTGTGAAGATATCTGCAATCTGATGTCGCGTCGGGACATGTAACACTTTCGCACTGTCGCGAGCCACCTTTTCACGGACAAAATGAATATCTAACTCAATATGCTTAGTGCGTTGATGATGGATTGGATTCCCGGAGAGATAAATTGCACTAATGTTATCACAGTATACCATGGTGGCTGTCGGAATAGAACAATGAAGCTCAAGTAAAAGATTCCAAATCGGCGTAGTCGACACACATTGGCTACCGTGCGGTATTGACCAAAGACCGGGCGTGATACGGTGGGTTGCCTTTTGGAGGACCGTGAGATTAAATTATCAGGCGAAGACGCGATAGCGGTGGGCGTGCGGTGTGCGGACATCTGCCCGATCTGCGTACGTAGGTGACAAGCTTGGTCATGGAAGGCGAATGCAGATGCAATCCATAATTCGAGTGCCACTGAATATATCGCATGCAATACGCTTGAGTGCATGCATATGTTCTTCCATTGGATTGTGCATGAACAAACACACTTGTTGTACTGCATATGTAATATCTGGCCTGGTGAATGTGAGATATTGTAAAGCTCCTGCCAAGCTGCGATATAATGTCGGATTGGCAAAAGGACTACTGGATATGGCACTCAATTTTGACTTGGTATCTCCGGAGTTGCAGACGGTTTGCAAGATGACATTCGGCCGTTCTACGATCTACGATGCATCTTCTTCCGGGAAAGAAATAAACCACTGCGTGTCGTGTCACCGATTCCTAGAAAGTAGTGAAGTGGACCAAGATCCTTCATAGCAAATTCGAACTCAATTTGGGACATGATATTCTTGAAGAAATGCGAAGAGGTCATTAGAATAATATCATCTACATATAAAAGAATATAAGCGATATGATTACCACGTTGATAAATAAATAGTGAATTATCCGAGCAATTTGTTTGAGAAACCCATGTTGAACACAAAATCGCAAACCGCTTGTACCAAGTCATGGGAGCTGTTTGAGTCCATATAATGATTTTTAAGTAAACACACATGATTGGGATAACGAGAATCCACGTACCCGATGGTTGGTGCATGTATCTGATCTCGCTCAAATGTCCGTATGAAGGCATTCTTGACATCGATTGATGAAGTAACCATCCTTTTGAGAGGCTAAGCGAGAACAATTACGATGGTTCTTTGGTTTAATCACCGGATGAATGTCTCGCCGCAATCTAATCCGCTGTTGAGTCTTGCCATCACCTACAAGTCGGGCCTTATGCCGCTCAAAAGAACCATCAGATTTTTCATTATGGCTAAAAATCCACATAGAACGAATTATATTAGCATTAGATGGACGATGTACTAACTCCCATGTCCTATTTTTAATTAGAGCATGATATTCATCATCCATGGCCATTTTCCAATTAGGATCTTTTAGAGCAGACACAGGGTTACAAGACAAAGGTGATTTGGAGACTTGAGTGTGTAGACTGTATTTGGCATTGGGTTTTGTAATTCCATGTTGACTACGGGTGACTGGCCGGTTTAGTGGGCGATGGATGGGGCCTTCGCTGGCGGGAGTGAGACAGTGGGATGAACGCCACTGCCCAGATTGTTGCTAATTTCTCCACTGGCTGCACTGGGCTGGCCGAGTATTTTGTGTGTAGTTGGGCCTGGAGTTGGAGGTTGGCCCAGTGGAAGGACACCCAGTGTAAAGTAGGGGTTCGTTCAGGGCCTTGGGCCCGATGGCCCGGTTCTTTGGGCTCGTATTTTTGTGAGTCCCGGGCTGTGGAGAAAATGAGTTAGATACGGGGGCCTATCATCATTCAAAAAATCATAAGTATTTGTCCCTGTGTCATGTATCTTGGTAAAGGGAAATTGTGACTCATCAAAAATTACATGACGACATATAAACATACGTTTGGAAGAAATGTCATAACACATGTAACCACGGTGATTCGTAGGATATCCCGAAGACACATGGAGTAGGCCAGGGGTTGAAGTTTTGTGATTGTGGTGGATGGAAATAGGGGTAGCAAAGACAACCAAATACTCTCAAATGATGATATGAGGGCTCTGCGTAAGTAAAGTATTTTTAGTGGAGCTTGGTAAGACATGTTTTTGTGGGAAGGATATTTAACATGTAGGTTGCCATTTGAAGCGCATGATGCCAAAAATGGGGGTATAGAAGCGTGAGCGAGGATGTTCTCACAATATTGTTAATGGTTCTAATTTTGCGTTCGCCTTCCCATTACGTGAAGATGTGTGAGGGCGGGATAAACGAAATTGTAAACCATTTGTTTTGAAAAAATCCCAAAGCGATTATTGTCAAATTCCTCCCATTGTCACATTGAATACTTTTAATCTCCGCTCAAACGAGTTCGGATAAATGCTCTAAAGTTTAGGAAAGTGGAAAACACTTGTGATTTTTTCGACAAAGGGAATGTCCACAAATAATTAGAGTAATCATCATGAAACAGTAAATAGTATCTATGACCTGAGGAACTCAAAACAGGTGATGTCCAAATATCACAATGTAAAATATCAAATGACATAGTAGTCGTGAAGTAGAAGAAGTAAATGACAACCTAACATGTTTACGAGGGCACAAGCCTGACACTTATTCAAAACATGAGTTTGAGTACATGAAATAAAATTGTTTTGTTTAAGAGATGCCAAAACGGACTCCCTCGGATGTCTCAATCGTTCATGCCATAGTGATGGAGCCAAGGCTGCAAAAGTGGAAGGAACTTTAGACTGTGGATTTGGTAAACTTATTGGATAGAGCTCCCCCTTGCTATCACATCTCATGAGAAGCTTCCCCGTCTGAAAGTCGTATGCGGAAAAACCAAATGGGTTAAATTTATGAAACTCAATTATCACTAGTAAACTTCCTATGAAACCAAATTTTTATTAATTTGGGAGCATGCGAGACATTTTTAAAACTAGTGGCGGATGTGGTGGTGACGGTGTGTTCGACCCATAACCTTTTATTGGAATTGTATGGCCATTTCACAATAATACCATTTTCTTTGCTCAAATTATAATAGGGAGAGTGTACCTTGGGACGCCAGTCATATGTGGCGAGCTACGAGTCCATATACCAATTAGAATCAGGTGGATTGAGTCCAAGAGTGCATGCTCGCTTCAATATACGTAGGATGGGTCGTGGTTGAATGGGTCTCGCCATTGGGCGGAGAGGCCCAAAATCGCTGCCTTTGAAGAACTTCCCAACTGGGTCGCCTAAAATTGCCGCCGCACAAGTATGTTCAGCCGATTGGGCTCTTGGCCGCTCACTGAAAATGTCTTCTTGTTGGCTTCTCTTTGAAACGGGTTCCGCCATCGCCATTGGGCCTGTTGGTTTGCCTGGCCCAATACCCGTCTGGACCATTGCTGCTGCCAGTTACCGCTGGGCTGCTGCCAGCGGCCTGGTGGTTGCTGCCGCCATAGCCTCCGCCACCGGAATTCCGGTGACCCCCACCTTTATTATTTCCGCGATTTCCACCCTTCTTATTATTACTACCACGTCCTTTTTGACTCTTATTTTGTGAAGAATAGTCAAAATAATTACCTTCATTTGAATACGTGGCAACCATGGCGGAATTTGTTGAAACCTTCTTAATCAAACCCGATTCTTCAAGAACAAGCATGGATCTTGCTTGATAAAACTTTGGTAAGAGATTACTTTGACGGATTAGTGTCCCCACGCCACTATAAGCATCCGTGAGACCGACAACTAACTGTAAAACTAACCGGTTGTCGAAGCGGGTGAACTACGTTCTCGATTGATCTGCACCACTTTGAGGCGTTGTGATGAGTTGAAAGCGTTAGGAAGTCTGCCCGTAGCGATGGTTGAAAATTCTTGTTCCAACGCAACGGCACGAGAGTTTTGATTATTTTGAAAAATGTCTCTCAGCGTTCCCGTACGCCATGTGATAGAATCTGGTTCCGTTATTGTATCAGACAAATGCGTGGAAATTGTTGCATAAATCCAACCAAGCGTGGCATCGCGGTATCCCACAATTCTTTGTCCGCTTGAACGATTGTTCCGTTGTTGTACCATTTTTGGTGGAATTATATGATGAAGAACTTTGTGAGCCTACAACATATTTTGAACAACTCGCCATGTTGCGTAGTGAGCAGTTTCCATCTCTAGTTTGTGAAATATGTGTTTTGATGTTGGAAATAGTAAGAAATTTGAGTGAAACGAAGATTTTGATTCAGACATGGTTGACAACAATAATGGAGAAAAATAAAGTATAACAATGGAGAAGACAAATTCGGTTGGAAGGATGGGGAAGATGACCGAATTTGGAAGGAAAATTTTATTTAGAATAGGATCTTTGAATTATCTTCTGATACCATGTAAGAATTACTTAGAATTGGAAAATCTTCCTTAATCTTATTCATCTCCAAATGGTCACAATATATACACTAAGTAACAATTAATAGGAAGATTAAGTCTTCCTTAAAATCCTCCTACCTATCCCATAATATATTCGTATTCCCTATATTAATACTATTCTATTTAATACATAATAGTACTTACCATTTACAAAAAATTCTACATAATTATCTTATTAATAGTAATTAATAATATTCTAACAATAAGTTTGATGAGTTATAGCCTAGGCACCTTTATTTCTACCCTCTTTAATGCAATTATAGCTTCTTTTAGAGACAGGTATGCGTGCATAATCTATTAAATGCTAAAGTAGGTCTTACATCCTTTGATTTACGCTATTATTTGTTGTTTGTTCTACTTCAATTATCGTATTAATTTGTGGTTGTCACTACTTTTGTAGTGTTATGGCTCTATCATCTTTTATAGTATTTTGCAATGGCCTATTCGTTTTTATTTTTTTATTTTTTTTATACTGTTTTAAGTTGCTTGTTCTTTTGCCGAGCGTTTACCAGAAATAGCCTCTACCTTCCAAGGTATTCGTACACTCTACCATCTCCCGACCTAACTTTGTGGGATTTCTCCGGGTATGTTATTGCTAAAGTAGGTCTTACCATCATCATGGCAAATTTTGCATCTTTTCTGGAGTTGGAACCTTGTCTAATCATCTAATGTATCTTGGAGTTTCTGACTATCCATTGAGTGCAGCCTACTTCATATCCATGATCACAAATGCTGTGGAGCGCAAATGGAAAATTTTGTAGACTTAACCTTACCCTACATTTACTTACTAGAATTTATCCTTGCTAGTACTCGTCTTACTTGTCATCCTAATTTAGCATTTATTCAATTTCTAAATATATTTTTGTTTCTTTATCTTTTTTCCTTAGTCATATTAAGTTTCATATAAATGCAATGAAGGATTAGTTGGTAATCCAATTTTCTCCAGTCATTAATTTAGTGGAGTTGACATTTTCTTGAAACAATAAGAACGTGATACTTGACTTTTCTTTGTATGAACTGTCCATTTTCAAATGTTCAGCAATATACTATCAGTATATGAAATGAAAGTTTTACTGAAAAAGGAAGAACAAGAAGGATGATTTGCACTTTCTGTACAGTTGGATAATTTTCCTTGTACATCAACTTTTCTAATTGGGAAAAATAAGGTTGACGCATTCCAAGTACATAGAAGTTTCGAATTTGACATATGTTAATCTGGAAAACGATGGGCATAGTTGTCAAAAAACTGAGTGGGAACAAATGTGAGTTACAATGAATGTACGGGAATAGTATACAACAACTACTAGTGCTTCGAAAGGATAAACAATAATGAATTACAACAGTTAACAAACTTGCAGCCAACAAGAGTTGGGGCTATAGTAAAATTGTGAGTTCTTGAATGGTTCTGGAGTCCGTTTTGAGTCTTTGTTCCAGTTGCAGCAATCTCCTTGATCTTCGAAAGCCTGAAATCAAGAGACACTAAATCTGGTAGTGTTACAATTGCGCTGCTGAGTCGAGTGATATTCACTCTGTCCTTAAGACATTATTGCCCCGTATATATCCTTTTACGATATGGACAACTGTCTCCCAAGATAAAACAACAACTAAACAAATGAGCAAATGAAACTCAATTGTTTCTCAAGAAGAATCTTTGAGTGTGTAAAAGAGTGCATAGAGAGGAAGAATTCAGAAAATCTGAATTATATAAGTGTGAAGTCTATTCTCCAATTGAGCCAAAACCTCAATTTATAGTTGTGTAAGAATGCCTCTTCAAGTGCCCATGTAATGATATTTTAAGTGTCATGTAATGGTCACTTAATTCACCAAGTAATGCAGTCAAATAATGACTGATTTATGGAGGAGAAACCGACATCTTAATGCCCCAAAACTTCCCAAAATCAGCCAAACTTTTGAACTTTCGTTCTCACAGACACTGCCTCGTTAGCGCCGCGGCTCCGTGGTGATGCCGCGACCCTTTTTCGATTCGTTTCGATCTTACACTTCGTACACGTCTTCCTTCATTTACCAATGTGGAATACGTGTCATTTAACCAACGATCGTCCATCATTTCATGTCTCAAACGTTTACTCACGTACCAATATCTCTTTCACTAATGAAATTTTACGATACTTGGCACTACGTGTGCACATGTGTGGAAATGATGTTTTCGACGTGCGGGATCCCAATTATTCGAGTCATAAATAATGGGATAATCTTAATTCCACATTAGTAAATTTCCAACAATCCCCTCTTGAAAGAGATTTTGGCGTACTCACAAGGTGTCTTTCTAGCAATCTTTTGGCGGACCGATGTTGCATCTGGATAAGTAGTTGCAGCTTTGAACCTTCCATATTAGAATACCATCGGACTTACTTACTGCGCGGTGAACGTGATGTCTTGAACCGTCAGTGTTTAAGTCTAGACAATGGTATCAACACAACAATTTTTCTTACTCTGTTCTTTTTAATGTTTGTCCGTTGTGGCCATGGACACACTTGGATTCTTAAGTGCGTTCATTTGAGGTGGTCATTCCTCGCACTTAAATAGGTGGTCTCCTACAAGTTATACTGTTGTACCCCACTTCACAAGTGTTAGACACCATTAAAAATTTCTCCAAATCTAACCTCAACGGTGAGGATCATTAAAGATTTTGGAAACTTAACATCTACCCACCAAGCATGTAGCACTTTAAGGTCTATCGCGGGAACGACTTTTGATTCATGTTTCTTCATAGAAATCATCATCCGAAGTGTTCTTGCTCCCACCGAAGCGCTCAACTGAGCCTTTATGACTCCATTGAACCAAATTCTTTGGATCTCCAGTCAGTATGGTTGGGTATCCACCGTATCAGTTCTTATTGTTTGGGTTTTAAGTCAATTCCCCTAGACCGGCAGAACTCTTAATTTTTGGGTAGTCATTTAATTAAAGGATCTGGTATATCCTTTGATTTAGTAACAAAGGATGTGTCACCCGAGATGACCAACTGCTATACGGTCTTATGTCTCCGACAGATAAGTCCAGACGTCGTCATCCGTGCCCTTCTTGACGCCAACTGTCTAGTCACAACGTATAATTGACGAAGGCACGAGTTACTCCCGATAAGGGACATCCTCTAAGAGGTCGTGAAGTTACTCAACTTCCCATCATGCTTTGTACAAAGCGATAAACTCTGATTCCATCACGAATCGGCCGATGCAAGTTTGCTTAGAGGATTTTGCAAAGGCACACTATGCACATCCACTTGTGGCTTTTGGTGTTCTTCAAGTCTGATGTAAAGTTTTCATCACTGAGTTCTCCCAAAATTGATGGACATCCAGAATACCATAATTCATAGATAAGTGAATAGTTCATATGTCATCACATCCGAATTAACGCCTTCTATTGATCATTACGGGTGAACCTTAGTTCAATAGTTCTTCTTTATAAGTCGATACCAGGTCAGTTGTAGTGTGTAAAATATATTGAACTACATGTGACCTGCGTCTATCGCTCTTAATCCTGATATATGGGTACACCATGATTCCAATCAATTCTATTGGATGTCAAAACACGTCACAAATGAGTTTGGTATAGACCAGTTTGTTAGATGTCTTAGAAATCCCAAATCCTAAGATGTCATCTGCAATACCCATATCATTTATATCGAAACATCATTTCAACATATCCTTAGTCTCTAGTAAAAAATTAGGATTACTTCTTGTGATCAACATGTCGTCTACGTAAAGGCATATCATGATCGAGTTAGAATTACCTTTCATGTAGACACAATTGTCATACTCATTAATGGAGAAACCCTTCGATAGTTGAGTACTATCAAAGTTTTCGCACCGTTGCTTCGAGACTTGTTTTAGTCCGCACAGAGATTTGACAAGTCGACAGACTTTCTTCTCTTCCCTGGAACCACATACCACTCGTGTTGTTCCATATAAATTTATTCTTCCACACTCAGACTGATGGTTTTCCAACTGTTGGCTTTCCAATATCAGAGTCAATGTTTCTGTAGTCAAATTCATTATTTTTGTTTTATCTGAAATTTCCAGGACTAAAATGTACACAATTTAGGGACCAACAATAAAGTTTAGGAAGAAGCGCAACATTCCACTAAATCAACTCTCCGGTTAGGAAGGCTTTCTCAATCATCCATGTCACGCAAGACTATAATGACTCTGGATGTTAAGATATTCAAAGTGGAGTGTATGTCCAAGTAGCCGAGACCTTATACTTGTCAGTAGATCCATTTACTTTGTACTCAATTTGAGTATCCACTTTTACAACCCAGGTTTTTTTCCCAGAGGAAGATCAACCATCACACAGGTGTGGTTCTATCTGATAGGGTCTATTTATCTCTCTGTAGCTTCTTTCCAAAGCAACGATTCTGGAGATGACAATTCTTTCTTAATTGTCTATGGTTCAACCATATAAGCTAGAAGGCCTGGAACAAGTCTTTGTCCATCTCTTTTGCTCCGATTTTGTTCAACATCTAGAATTCTTGTGTTCTGTAGATCTGGAACATTAAGTTCCGGATAGTCAGCAACTTTCGAGTCCTGTAGATCTGTACCGTCTAGTTCTGTACAATCAGACACTCGCGGGTTCTTGTTAACCTTGAGCAATTACTTCTCTTTCCTTTCGAGGAAAGTTTTCTTTAAAGAATTCAACATTTTTTTGTACCAAGATGCGATACGTACTACTGTTATTTACAGATCTAGTTGATATACAATCTATAGTCTTATGTCCAATCTTAACCTGCTTTGGATTAGGTACTTCAAACCTTGCCACACTACCCCATATCCCAACATCTGTATATGGGATTCTTTTCACGTTTCACATGGAGGGTTATCCTTATCCTTATGCGGAGTTCTGTTGAGAATCACATTAGCGGTGAGGATCGCCTTGACCACATATCTTGGGCATATGGATTTGCGCTTGGCTAACACCGTTAGACTGAGGTGAGTAAGGAGCAGTCGTTTGATAATCGATGATTCACATTCTCCCCCTCTATCACTACGAATTCCTCAATCTATAGACTTAATAGTTTTGCAACTTCTGCTTCGTAGCGCTCATCCACTTCAACAAATTCATTTTTGTTCTTCAACAAAGGATGCAATACGTTGTACCATCTTTAATGAAGATCACAACGTACTTGTCTCCCCCCTCTATTTGTACAAGTGTCAAATCACCCACGTAGACGTGACTATGTTATAGAGGAGCGATGCTTCTTTCACTTTTGAATGACTTTTATTTAACGTGTCTTAATCTATAATGGCATAGATGCACGAATTACAAATATATCATTCAATTGACTACAATACTGTACCATTCTTAGTTATTACAGACCTATTGGACTAGTCTCAACCCAGCTTGACCAACAACGTCCTTGAAACCAAGTTTGGGACATGTATCACCTCTTGTTAGAGTGATCCCATTCCCTGAAATCCTTTGAGGACAACCTCTCCCACTCCTTCTAGTTTATAAGTGGTGTTGTTTTACATGAACAACCTCTTGCCCGTGGTTTGAGCATAACTGGATCGTATGAGATCTGAATACTCTGGCCCACTCCAGTTGCCTTGGCAGACTGAGTGTCCAATTTCTTTTCTGCCTTTCTTTTGGCCTTCAGATCATTTGAGATCTGAAAACTTTGACCCACTCCAGTCACCCGTAGGCTTTGTATGATGGAGTGTCCAATACCACCCTGTCAAATGAAGGATCTTCTATCGGAAATGGTGACAGGTTTGTCTCTAGTCCTCTAATCATTGTTTTTAGTCCTCTTCCCTTGTGATTGGTGCCCAGGGAAATTCCTGGCGCTTACTTAGGATTGTGCATAAATCAAATTTATTACAACCTAAGTCCATATCTTTTAAACCATTGTTTACAATAGTCTAATCTTTAAACGGAAAGGTGAGTAGTCCAATTTATTATTTTATGGTGTAGGGAATATATGTTTTTAATGAAAACACTTCATATTCCTAGCCTTGCTTTATTCCCTTTTATTCAAAAATTCTTTAAACATATTATGGACAAGTAAGAATTATTACCTTAGACCTTTTTTATTCTGGCCCACGTCAGTCCCTTCGTTGGACTGACTGTCCATATTCAATTTACCATGGTTCGGATTCTTTGTCTGGGACAGATGTACGCCTTCTGCTATAGGGTAGAATATTATTTTTAGCCTTCTCCTCTTGTCCTAGTTGATATCCTCCACCTCTCTTGGGCGCTTGTTTCCACCACTCTCGGGAGTGGTGATAACAACTCTTCCTTGACCCTTATCCTTGCTAGCATGACTATCAGCAGTATCTTCAAGCTCATAATCAGTGATAAATATCTCATCTTTGATGGAAATAGATCTATAACTATCGTCAAAGAGAGATCCAAAACTAGAATCAGATTTGTTGACATCGATAGTGTTTGAACTTTTTATAGAACTGTCAACAAAATTGGTTTCAACAAGAAAGCCACAGCCAGATCTGGGTCATATCTGCTGACATATACATATAATGTCTTAAGATTGTGAGTTACAATGAATGTATGAGAATAGTATACAACTACTACTAGTGCTCCGAAAGGATAAACAATAATGAATTACAATAGTTAACAAACTTGTAGCCAACAAGAGTTGGGGCTACAGTAAACTTGTGAGTTCTTGAACTTCGTTCTTGAATGGTTCTTGAGTCCGTCTTGAGTCTTTGTTCCAGTTGCAGCAAGCTCCTTGATCTTTGATAGCCTGAAATCAAGAGACACTAAATTTGGCAGTGTTACAATTGTGCTGCTGAGTTGAGTGATATTCACTATGTCCTTAAGATATTATTACTCCGTATATATCCTTTTACGATATATGCAACTGTCTCCCAAGATAAAAGAGCAACTAAATAAATGAGCTAAGAAAACTCAAGTGTTTCTCAAGAAGAACCTTAGAGTGTGTGAAAGAGTGCTTAGAGAGGAAGAATTTAGAAAATCCGAATTATACAAGTGTGAAGTCTTTTCTCCAATTGAGCCAAAGCCTCAATTTAGAAAAAAACTCTGATTTTTTTTTCTTCTTATTTTACATTTTCAATAACATAATTCAATTGGCGAATTGAACAAAACTTATTCACTTTGATGATCACATTTTTTGAAAATTGTTGAAAATTTCCACTTAGTCTCCTAATATCAATATGCATTTCTTGAAAAATTTCCACAACTTTTCACTTAGAAAATATGGAGAAATTGTGAAAAGTAAGTAACACAGAAGTTCTTAAAAGTAATTCTTCAAACACATTCAAATCTTTAGTCTTTTTCTCAAAAAATATTTTCCAAAAGACTACTCATTGAAAGCCAACTACTTCCTTGGTCCCAAATAGAAAGGCAGAATTCAATTACAAGGTACAACACATGTAATTTTTGTTGTGTGAATTTGAATATCAACTTTTATAAATTTTAGAACGATGACACCGTCTTTAACACTATAAAAATGTACTATAATTCCATAATAAAAATATTTTTTTTCATAAATATTACTACGACAACATACTCAGTGTAATCTCATATAATGGGGTCTGGGGAGGGTAGAGTGTACGCAGACCCTACCTCTACCTTGGGAGGTAAAAATGTTGTTTTCGAAAGACCCTCGGCTCAAGACAAAACATGACAAAGAAGGTCAGATACGATTTGAAGAAGGTAAAGTAAAGTAAAAAGTAAAGCATAGTAAAGCGATCATGGCACAACAAATAACAGATAACACCAGGAAATAAAGGACAAGAAACTACATGAGTAATATGAGGCATGGCATCCCAACTAACTACTAACATTCTACCCTGATCTGAGTCCTCCATACCCTCCTATCTAAGGTCATGTCCTCGGTGAGCTGAAATTGCGTCATGTCTTGTCTAATCACATCTCCCCAATATTTCTTCGGCCTACCTCTACTCCTTCTAAAACCATCCATAGCCAACCTATCACACCTCCGCACTGGGGCATCCGCGCCTCTCCTTTGTACCTGGCCGAACCATCGTAGCCTCGCTTCTCTCATTTTTCCCTCCACCGAGGCTACCCCACCTTAACCCGAATATCTTCATTCTTAATCATGTCTCTCATTGTGTGTTCACACATCCATCGCAACATCTTCATTTTCGCCACCTTCGTATTCTGAACGTTAGAGCTCCTAACTGGCCAACACTCTGTCTCATCATCAATCTCTCTATTATCCTAGATAATCGACCCAATGTATTTGAAACTTTCTTTCGTTTGAATTACCTGAGTACCAAGCCTCACTTTCACTCCAACCTCATGCGATACACTGCTGAACTTGCACTCCAAGTACTATGTCTTAGTCCTACTCAACCTAAACCATTTAGACTCCAGAGTCTGTCTCCAAACCTCCAACTTAGCGTTCACTCTGCTGCGAGTCTCGTCAATCAAAATTATATCATCCGCGAATAACATACACCATGACACCTCACCTTGAATTTGCCGCGTCAGACCATCCATCACCAAGACAAATAAAAATGGGCTAAAATCTGATCCCTGGTGCAACCCCATCATCACATGAAAGTTTTTTGAGTGTCCTCTCACTGTTCTTACCCTGATATTGGTTCCATCATACATGTCCTTGATCGCTCTAATGTACGTCATAGGTACGCCTTTAACCTTCAAGCATCTACATAGAACCCCTTGGAACTTTGTCATATGTCCTTTTTAGGTCGATAAATACCATGTGCAAATCTCTCTTTCTCTCCCTATACTACTCCACCAGTCTTCTCATAAGATGGATATTTTCAGTAGTTGAATGACCCGACATGGAATCAAAACTTTTCTTTTTATGGAAGCACTTTCTTATCGTTCAATCAAGCAGTACGAGAAATGGTAACACTGTCATTCTCAGATGCGGAGCCATAGTTTCTCTTACGGCGGGCGAAATCCAATATGTTTGGCCTATACCCTATTTTGTATTAAAATAAACTTAATATGTTACATAATTCATACAGAACCTAAAAAGCTCTTTATTTTTAGGATTCAGAACTCATAAACTCAAAATTCAGGAAAATTTTCTTATAAAGTAAGCAATGTAATAATAGGAAAAAAAAAAAAGGAAAGTTTCTTTTTAAAAAAAAAATTCCTAATGATGGAAGGGAAAGGTTTTTTTTAAGAGAAGGTTGACACGAGGCAAATATAGAAAGAGAAATAAAAAGGTGAGGTGGGAGAGATGTCCTAAATTAACGGTACGCGGTCAGGTTATCAACTTGCCTCAGGAGACTAACGGTACACGGAAAATGGGAGACTAACCGAACACCTAAATTGCTTAGAGACAAAATTCTCAAGAAAAAAAAAGAATTCCATATTAATTGCTAATAATAATGACAAATTATTAAATAATCATTGCCTTTGGTCTTCTCTTCTGTAATGAACGTGCACACTTATGCCTTTCCATATCTACACTTTCCACAGGTTCTTCTTCTTCTCTTTGTTTCTTCATAATGGTGATCAATGTATTCTGGGATTCTCTGTTTGCATGTGATGATTCGTAGAGTTGATTTATTGGATAATAGATTTCAAGATTGAGTATTGGCTAAAGGGTCCTTGTTTTCATGATTTCTTGGCTAATTAATCTCTGATGTTATTAGAATTGTTAATGGAAGTTGCATGCGTAATTGCTACCTTACTCTGAAGCGTGTGCGTTTCATATTCTCAATTTGGTGATTATATTTCATTATTGATCACATTGCTCTTCCATGTACAAGGTGTCTGCTTTTCATAATTTTTTGCTATTTTTCTCATATCCTTTTTCTATCCTTCAAATTATGTAATGCTTTATACATTGTCTTGATCAATATATACTATAGATTAGAGCTAGTAGTATTTTCTTGGACCACAGACCATATTTGTGAGAGGTGGAGCCAATATTTGAAGCTTATGGTTCTAAATTCTAGTCCATTTAAGTTACGGATTTTAAATTAATAATCTATACATATTCAAGGAATTTCTTAAGACAAATACATGGATTGGACGAAAGGGTTCGGCCGAACCCATACGTTATACTCTGGCTCCACCCCTGGTATTAGTATAAGATGCTACTTCAGTGTTGATTTTATTTCCTTACTGTCAGTGTTGCATGCTGTTTGAAGTGCATATGAAAAAGAGAAGGGTAACTCCTTTTGAGTTCCTGTGATGCTAGTCATCGTAGTCGCTCAACGATGAGATTTTATTTGAGGTTGTGATAATTGTGTATAGTGAACTTGCAGGTTGCTTCTGTTGTTTGGGCAATCTTTTAGATGGTGTTTTTCTCTTTTTACGATTTATGGAGGTCAGAGATATAATGATATCAGCATATCTGCTTTCTATGTGATTCAGATGTTCTCTTAATTGAAGACTGGGCTTTACTTAACATCATGAATTCAATCCTGGATCGCGTAGCTAAAGACTGTGGTAGACGGAAGAGCTCAAGTCCGTCTACTAGTGGGGACATCTTTGAGCCTTTGTCAAGTAATAATGGTGAGGCTGAAGGTTCAAAACATTTAATCCATAAATTTGCTAATCAAACTCTTGCGCGGGCTGATTTTCTCTTTGACACACTTTGGTATGTTTACAGCTAAGCAACGGGAAACTTTGGTAGAGTGGATAAAAAGTCTTCTTCCTTACTTAAGTTTGTCAGTAAATGCTTCTGATGATGAGTTACGAGCTTACTTGTTTGATGGTACTATCTTGTGTCAATTATTGAACAAGTTGAAACCAGGTTTTATACCAGAGGTAGTAGTAGTATATTGGATTTTACAGTAATTAGAAGCTAAGGGTGGTTTTGTTTTGATGATCTGACTTACTGAATCTTTCATTCTAGTTTGGTGGTTTAGGTCATTCTTCAGAGTTAAGCTCAGAAAATGTAAAACGGTTTTTGTCAGCTATGGGTGAAATGGGCTTGCCCAGGTTTCAAGCATCAGATTTAGAAAAGGTTAGCACGAATGTAAAGTTGTTCTCTCGTCTTTCTAGTATAAGTTCATAATCTTATATCTGCTTACCGTTATATAATATGGTTGTATGTGTTAATTCACAGACCATTGAGTTGTATATGTTATAATATGCAGAGAAGTGTAACTTTCTGTACCTTTATGTACAATTACACATCATTTTTCTGCTTCTGATATATTGAATCTGATACATTATCCAGGGATCCATGAAAATTGTTGTAGAGTGCCTTTTAACACTTCGAGCAGAATTTATGTCGGATGTTGGAGGATATGGTTCGACCACACCATTATCTTGCAAACAGGAACTGTCAAGTACTCATTCTTCCCCATCCTCAACAGAAGGGAGACGAAAGATAGGATCAGATTCAAAATTCCAGCGCGCTTTGAGAAGTCCAGTGATGGCAGGTCTGGTTGTTTAGATCTCATCCCTTCCCCTACATCCCTCCCCAATCCAAAAGAAGGAAAGAAAGGAAAGCCCATGATTCTTTTCCATGTGGGAAAGATGGGATTATGTTTCCCATCATAAATTGTTTCATTTTAAAGATTGACTAACAGAAAATTTATTAGGTAAAACATGGCAGGGCCTCCCTTCAATGTCATTATTCATCAAAATGTTCTATTTCACATTTGTATTACAACTGTCAATCCTCTTCTGGTCTTTTTAGCTGAAGAATTAAACTATTGGTGAATTAGTTTTAGATCTCTATGTTCTAACTACTTCCCAGACGTCACTAATGACATCTTTTTTCTTAGATTGCTGACTTCTCTCTTTCGAACTTTGTAGAGCCATCAGCTGCATTATTACACCACGTTGGACATAAGTTCCATGAAGTATTTCAGCTTAAACAAGGGGGATATGCTGATCTTCCTCCATCAAAGATTTCCGAAATGATGAAATCTAATAGCTTGGATGTTAGTAACATGTCCCTTTTTGTCAGTGAAGCTTGACTAAATTTTACGTCTGAAATTTTGATCTCATACTTACTACAACTTATTTGTGTTGCACCCAGATAGCCCCAACACAGTCACTTCTAAGTGTTGTGAATGGGATTCTTGATGAAAGCGTTGAGCAGAAGAATGGAGAAATACCTCATGTACGCACATAAGAGATAAATATATTCATGATTATGTTCTTTTTTACGTGAATACATCACAAAAATAATGGCCAAACATCATTTAGTTGTTTGATTCTGTCAGTATGTAGCATGCTTGTTGAGAAAAGTAGTGCAAGAAATTGAGCGGCGAATCTCTACTCAAGCTGAACATCTTAGAACGGTATAATACGCCTTAGCTGCTTTCCCCCAAATTCTCTTTATAATGAACCTTGCTCATGACATTTACTCTGCCTGTAGCAAAACAATTTATTCAAGACTCGTGAGGAGAAATACCAGTCACGGATCAGAGTCCTGGAAGCCCTTGCAACTGGAACTAGTGAAGAGACGCAGGTAGTGTACAAACCTCACTTTCTGTGGAAAAGTATTTGAAGTCGGGAAAATTTTACTTCTTCAAGAGATTTTGCTTCCTTCACCAATAAAATGCTTTTATTTCAGATTGTCATGAACCAGCTTCAGCAGATAAAGGTAGTTCACCACCTCTCTTTCTACGCCAAATTGTTTGCGCAATGTTTAATATATTTAGCGGTATATATGCATTCTATGGTTTCAATTCCTGTAATATTATGTGTTTTAACTCTTAATATATTATTTATCTATCTGATCTCTTGAAGATGAAGTTACCTATATGTTCTCCCATCCAAGGTTATGATGAGTAGACTCGTTTCTGCAAGAATATTTCAGCTGATTATGATTTTTTCACACGATTTTAAAGTTTAGCATCCCTTTTTTAATTGAAATCATATTACAGAGTGTAAAAATCAAAATGGACGAGGAAAAGAAAAATGAGAATCACGATGTGGTTAGATTGATGAAGGAGAAGGATGATCATAGTCAAGTGATTGCAGATTTGAAGCAAGAACTAGAAATAGCTAAGAAAGCACATGAAGTACACTGCCTAGAAATGGAAAAAGAGACCAGAGACACAAAACAAAAGCTTGAGGAGAGGTTGAAAGACGTTGAGAGCCTTTTAAAAGAATCAACAAACAGAGTGAAAGAACTCGAGACGTTTTCTGAATCAAAGTCACAGAGGTGGAGCAAGAAGGAGAATGTGTACCAAATATTCACAGAATTTCAGCTTGGTGCACTACGCGTAAGCTCTGATCCTTTCTCTCTTAATATTTCAGCTTGGTGCACTACGCGTAAGCTCTGATCCTTTCTCTCTTAATTTGTTCTAACATAATTCGTTATTTATCACATCTGATCTGGATATCCATAAACTTCAGGAACTGAAGTTTGCTTCTCAGTCAATAAAGCAAGAAATAGCGAAAACACAAAGGAGCTATGCAGAGGAATTCAATCAATTAGGTCAGTGTTGTATGAATAATATTTCCTGGTAGTATGGTTAAGTTATTATGTTGGATTCTTCTTATGAAGTTAAATTTCTATGATAGGTGCAAAATTTAGAGCATTAGACCATGCAGCTGCAAACTACTCTGTCGTCCTTGCTGAGAATCGCAAACTGCACAATGAGGTCCAGGAGTTAAAAGGTGTTGTTACATTACGAAATCTTAGAACCAAGAGGCCAGAAGATTTCTCTCCGTTTACTGTTGCTTATGAATCTTTTTCAAATAGGAAATATTAGAGTGTATTGTCGGATAAGGCCATTCCTTCGTGGACAAAAGGAAAAACAGTCAGTGATTGAATATATCGGAGAAAATGGGGAGCTAATTGTTGTAAATCCTTCCAAACAAGGAAAAGAAGGTAGTAGATCTTTCAAGTTCAATACGGTCTACACTCCAGCTTCAACACAAGGTTGTCATATGCAAAACTATAATAGATAAAAAAAATTATACATATTCTATAAAATTATGTTTCATGTAATGAATAATAAAAATGAATTCCCTACTTCAACCTTTGCAGCTCAAGTGTATTCAGATATTCAGCCCTTGGTACAGTCTGTGCTCGATGGTTATAATGTATGTATATTTGCCTATGGTCAAACTGGCTCGGGAAAAACGTACACCATGGCAAGAATTCTGTCCCATATAAATTTGTTAAATATATTTACACATTGTTTAACATTGCTGAAGCAAGTTAAATTAACCTCCAGACTGGTCCCGATGGAGCAAGCGAGGAGGATTGGGGAGTCAATTATCGAGCTTTGAATGATCTTTTCAGAATTTCCCAAATGAGAGAGAGCACTTTCAAGTATGAAATCAAAGTTCAAATGATGGAAACATATAATGAACAAGTTCGTGACTTACTGTCAAGTGATGGTTCTCAAAAAAGATATCCTTTACTAAGTTTCAATTTTTTTACCTTTGCCTGCATTATCTCAATTTTCCTCCTTTTTTACATTAAACAAATTGTCAACTTGGAAATATTTTACGAAAAGCTTTTAGTAGTCCATTTCTTTTCTCGCATGCTGCAAAAACTTTCAAATAATCACAAAAATCAATATTATGTTTACAATATATATATATATATATATATATATATCATGCATCTGATTTCCTTGATTTGCACACACTTGGGATTTTATCTACCTCTCAACCCAATGGGTTAGCTGTCCCAGAAGCAAGCATGTTCCCTGTCAATGGAACCGCTGATGTCTTAGATTTAATGCATACGGGATTGAGAAATCGAGCAAAAGGTTCCACTACCATGAATGAAAGAAGTAGTCGATCACACAGGTTCAAAACAACTATTCATCTCTGAACTTCAATATTTAAAATACGTGTTTATATTTTGATAGGTTCTTTCCTATATTTTACATAAATAAACCTTTTGTGTTATATGTACAGTATTGTAACTATCCATGTCCAAGGGAAGGATATAAAGAGTGGTTCATCAATGCATAGTAGTCTTCATTTGGTGGATCTTGCTGGAAGTGAACGGGTCGATCGCTCTGAGGTGACAGGAGATAGATTAAAAGAGGCACAACATATAAATAAGTCATTGTCTGCTTTAGGAGATGTCATATCTGCTTTGGCACAAAAAAATGCTCACATTCCATACAGAAACAGCAAGCTCACTCAAGTCCTTCAGTCTTCATTAGGTAATTCTCTTTCTATAGAAAAAGATTATGCTTTAAGTTTCTTCTACAATGGTAGACCTCATACTTATGTAGTATAAGCATGTATAGGAGGTTTCTAATGGAAACGAATGTTTGACATGGTTGAGATCATTTGTAGCTTCGATGTTTAAAGTTTTTTCGAACATGTCAGATGCTTGCTTCTTATCTGCAAGATCACTGTGTTTTTGCATTAATTTATAATTCTATTTTGTTGTACAGGTGGTCAGGCAAAGACACTTATGTTCGTGCAGCTTAACCCTGAAGTTACTTCATATTCAGAAACCATGAGCACATTAAAATTTGCTGAACGAGCAGCTGGAGTAGAGCTAGGCGCTGCTCGAAGTAGCAAAGACGGCAGGGATATCAGAGAGTTGATGGAACAGGTCCTCTATAACTTTCTAATTCTACTAGATTAGAACCTTTTAATTGATGACACAATATCTTTTTCATTATTCCAATTACTAAAACATGTGGCTGCTTAATCCTTGCAAGTAAATTACTAATGGAGCAAAGAAGAGGATTTAGTTATTCATGTAAGTTGGCCATAAGGCGAAAAAAGTTGGCGATGGGTTAAAGGACCATAAACAAGATGTTCAAAGCTATATCTACATATTTATAACACCAAAAGCTAATGCTACATTCATAAGAGCTCAGGCAGGATATTGATAGAACCACCCATGATCAGCTGAGTTTTATTTTCTTTTTCTCCACCAAGATGCTTTTCTTTTTTATTATTCCTTGAGTGAGACATATTGTGCCTGACTTAGAATTTCCTGGTATAGAATGTGAAATGGTGTCCATTGTTAACTTTTACTTTTCCAGGTCGCATATCTCAAAGATACAATAGCTAAGAAAGATGAGGAGATTGAGCAACTGCAGCTGCTCAAAGATCAAAAGAATGTTTCTCCCGAAGCCAATGGTGAGAAACGTAGTCCAAACTCATTCAGGTATGGCTCCTCATCTCCACGCAAAAGTTTTTTAAAGACTTAGAATGTAGCTTGAAATTCTCTGGTAGCTGAGACTCCAGACTTACTGAGAAAGCAGCATCTAAGAGTAGTGATCAGAATTATTTAGCTAGTTTCAAGAATTACAGAGATGAGTTTAGACACCAAAAGGAGTCCTTTCAGTAGTCTCAGTCTGAGACTTCTAGACGGATTTTAAGTCATTTCTGCAGATGCTGACATCTTTGTGTTCAGCGACGCAGATAATGAGGAAAGACTAAGTGATATGCTATCTGATAGTGGTCTTTCTGTGGGCACAGAAACTGATGGATGTGCTGAAAGCACCAATCCTTTCCCTGAAGGATACAAACCACCAGAGAACACAAATAAGTAAGTAAACATCATCTCGGCAAGCTTGTGCTTTCTAGAGAACATTAATTTCTTTATGGAACATAAGAGAATAAAGATCTTAGAGCTTTATTTTTATTTCTTCCAGGTACCCTGATTGGCTAATTAGAAATGTTATATAGAAACTAAATTTTTATCTGAAATGTTTTTATTAACTACATGGAAAAAGTAAAACAAGTAGGTCAAGAATTCATATAGAGACTAAACTGTCATCTGAAATGCTGTCATTAACTACATGAAAAAAGGTAAAGCAAATCGAAGAGTTCAAACAATACTTATTGCTTTAGATGAAACTAAAAAATCCAGGAAGTGCGCAGACTTAACATCACTCCTCCGAGTTTTAAGGTATTCCAACTGTATTGAACTAGTGATTTTCCACTGCTTAACTTGAGCTAATTGCTTGACTGTCATCTTACACGACCTTTTGCAGACACAAAACTGCATATAAAATTCTTAGATCTCCACAAAGATCAGAGAGGGATTCTCCAAAAGTCTCAAACGGTATGTTGATTAAGCATGACATATTCAAATAATACCCCATGGCTAAAAGATTAGCGGTGTAATTGGAACCTCCTCAATATGTTTCAGGTCTGCGGAAGTCGACCAGTGCAGCCAATATGTTGGATAAATCTACCAAAAGGTGGAGTAATATGATGTAGTAGTTGTGTTTATCAAATTTCTCTTCTTAACTGTACAGATTCTATTCATTGACCAGGGAGTCCCTTTTAGAGTCTAGGACTATACATGACCTTTTGTTATTCTTTTCTCTTCTCTTTGGGAATACAGAGGGAGGGGCGGGTTGTGATATACTACACTCAGTTTTTTTTATAGATTTCTTTTTTCTCTACAAGGAATTCAGTGAGCAAAGCTTGTATAAAGTCTGTCGAGTTGTAACAGACAAGTGTTGGTTAAATTTATCTTTTGGTTACTCTAGAACTAGCTACCCGTGAAGTGAAATTTTCTTTTTTCTTTTCAAGGAAAAAGTGTTTCTATGCAAATATGCTGTTCAAGAATTGAATGAGCTATATGTGACTGTCTGAGCATCTGAGGCACATGACTACATTCTTTGTTTTGTGCACTCCTTACTGTAATCCCTTACTATACAAATAACAGAATCATATTCCTACTTTACATCTAAATCCCTATTCTATATGGAGACTAATCATACAATTATGGTAAGACTACAAGACTAATTACTATACAAGTCTAATATACAAATATACCATAAATCAATATTCTATACATGGATACACGGATGGGCCTAAGAGCTGAAAGCCCACTGCTTAACTCACCCCCGCAGTCATAGCGGACGGTCTTCGTACGCTGAGATTGTCTCTAAAATTTTCAAAAAGGACCGAGGGAAGACCCTTTGTAAAGATGTCTGCAATTTGATATCTGGAAGGGACATGGCAGACGCGTACTTGTCATCTAGCTACCTTTTCTCGAACAAAGCGAATATCCATCTCTATGTGTTTAGTGCGCTGGTGCTGAACTGGATTACCAGAAATGTAGATGACACTTATATTATCACAAACCAGAAATGTAGATGACACTTATATTATCACAATACACCAAGGTAGCCTTCTCAATAGGACAATAGAGCTCTAAAAGTAGATTACGTAACCAACATGACTCAGAAACCACATTGACTACCCCTGGATATTCGGCCTCTGCACTTGAGAGTGAAAGCGTGGATTGACGCTTGGCAGACCATGAAACCAAGTTATTACCTAAAAACATGCAATAGTCAGACGTAGAACGCCTGGTGTCAGGACAACCACCCCAATCAATATTTGTATAGGAGAGAAGTGTAGACGCCGATGAAGGATATAAATGCAAGCCATAATCAAGTGTTCCCTGAATGTACCTAAGAATGCGTTTGAGCGCATTCATATGTTCAATCCTGGGATCAGCATAAACAAACACACCTGTTGTACAATATATGTAATATCAGGTCACGTGAACGTAAGATACTGAAGGACGCCTGCAAGACTACGATAACGGGTCGGATCCTCATAGGGAGAGCCAACTGAAGCACCCAACTTAGGTTTAGTATCAACTGGAGCAGAAGTGGACTTACAGGATGACATCTCAGCCCTCTCAATGATCTCTGCTGCATACTTCTCTGTGATAAGAACAATCCACCTGCATGACGAGTGACAACAATCCCCAAAAAATAACTCAATGGGCCCAAGTCTTTCATGGCAGACTAAGAACTGAGCATTGTCATAATAGACTTTCGCAAAGCATCAGAAGAGGCAGTCAAGATAATATCATCCACATATAAATGTATATAAGCCATCAAGAACCGCGATGATATATGAATAATGAATTATCAGACCTGCTGTGAGAAAATCCATAGTCGAAACATAGTCAGCAAACCTCTTATACCACCGTGGAGACTACTTAACCCCATACAAGGACTTCTTTAACAAACAAGCATGATTAGGATATCTAGTATCTCTAAACCCCAAGGGCTGATGCATATACACTGTCTCCTTGAGATCACCATGTAGAAAAATATTTTTCACATCTAGCTGATGAATGAACCACGATTTTGAAAGAGTCAAGCTGAGCACAGTGCAAATGGTAGCCGGCTTGACCACTAGGCTAAATGTCTCACCACAATCCACACCAACCTGTTGAGTCTTACCATCACCTACAAGACGAGCCTTATGTCTTGCAAACAACCGTCAGAATTTTTCTTATGAGCAAAAATTCACATAGACCGAATAATATTAACACCAGATAGACAGGGTACCAACTCCCACGTCTTATTATCAATAAGAGCATTATATTCATCGGTCATGGCAATTTCCAATTTGGGTCATTTAAGGTAGACACAGGATTACGGGATAAGGGTGATTTAAGAACATTAGAATTTAAATTAAAATGTCTTTTTGGGTTAAAAATACCCGTTATTTGCGGTGTTGGACCATGACTGTATTTGGATTGGGTGAATTTTGGGAATTTTCGTGACGGTGGTGGTTGGACCGTCGGAGGTGCGCGATCGAGTCGCGGCGCTGCGTTCGATGTTCTTGGAAGTTAGGCGCGCAGTGCCTCGAAGTGGCGCACGGCAGCGAAGGTAAATTTTTTTGGCTACTGGATGGTTGGAGCCGTGGCGCCTCTCCTAAGGGTTGCGGCGCTGATGACGGATTGAGACCAGTATCCGAAAAATGATGGATAAGATAGGGTGATATATCATCATCCAAAAATCATACGAACTAGGCACGGAATTTTCTACTTTAAACTCATCAAAGATAACATGACGATAAATAATGATTCGTTTAGAGGATGGGAAGAGGGGATAACACAAACACCCAAAGAGCTTAAGATAGGAATACGAAGGAGACTTATTATATAAGATTTGAAGAGGGGACGAATATTTCAAACCTTTAGAAGGAAGAATATTAAGTAGATATGTGGTCATTTGTAGAGCATGATGCCAAAACAACTGAGGGACGGAAGAATGAACCAATAAGGTGCGGGTAATGTTATTAATGATACGAATTTTACGTTCAGCTTTCCCATTTTGTGAAGACGTATGAGAACAAGAAAAATGAAAATTAATCCCATTTTGAGCACAAAACTCATGAAACTCCTCATTGTCATACTCTTTGTCATTATCACATTGAATATTCTTTATTTCTCGTCGAATTGAGTTCTAATGAAAGCTCTAAATTTTACGAAGATGGAAAAAACTTGGAATTTTTTCGCTATTGGAAATGTCCATAAAAATTTAGAATAATCATCCAAGAATAAAACATAATAACGATGACCCATAGAACTGAGAACGGGAGACGTCCATAAATCGCTATGAATAATATCAAATGACATTGAAGTATGAGAATTCGAGGCTACAAATGGTAACTTAATAATTTTTCCCAAAGAACAAGATTGACAATTTGGAGTACTACGCATACCCTTACAAAAAATAAACTTATTCTTATCTAAAGTAGATAAAATAGACGACCCCGTATGACCTAGACGAGCATGCCACAAGGAAGGAGCAAGAGCTGCAAAAGTAGAGGGCATGGCTTGACGCGAGAAACTGAGACTTGGTGTGATTGGATAAAGACCCCCCCTACCGACACACCTCATGAGAGAACTCCCCGTCTTGAAATCCTTCACAGAAAACCCAAATGGATCAAAATCAATAAAAACTCAATTATCAGTGGTGAATTTACGGACAGACACCAAGTTTTTAATTAACTTTGGGCCATGAAGGGTGTTCTTTAAGACAAGTGGTGGATGGGGGGGGGGAGACAAAGTTTTATGACCATAACCCTGAATTGAAATTGAATTACCATTACCAACAATTATACCATGATTACTGCTCAAATTAGAATAAGCCGAGAGAGTATCTTGGTCGGATGTCATGTGGGTAGTGGCGCCGGTGTCCATGTACCAATTTGGATCTAGTTGAGACATCCCAAACGTGTGCATTGTTGCTTCAATGTCAGTCTGCGTAGGTCTCATTGTGTGATGGGCCTGAAGGGGGCGAGGCCCAAGGATGTCGGACTGTTGGGTCGGCCCATAAAGCTGATGCACTTCGAACTCGATAGAGTAATCGCTGGGCTCGCACAGGCGGCGGGGCCTAGTGGCGCTAGGCCGGATAGGATCGGGACCCATCGCACGTGCATTAGGGCCCACTGATGGCACCATATTTGCGGATGCTGCTGACTGCTGACACTGCCACTGTTCCGGTGGTTGTTGCCGCCGCTATTCTTGCCATTATTTTTCTGATTTTGATCCTTTTTACCACCATCGTTGTTGCAATTTTGACTCACGTTGACTGAATAGGAAGGGGAAAAGTTAACGAAGTCATCATGACGATTAGACTAGCCCCTATAGTCGCCTTTTTAGCCAAACCCGCTTCTTCCAATGTGAGCATGGAGCGGGCTTGATAGAATTCCGGAAGGGGGTTACTTTGACGAAGGATCGAAACAACACTTTTATAGGGCTCGGATAAGCCTGCAACCATTTGTAGAACGAGACAACTATTAGTAACCGGAGCACCTACGTTGCGAAGTTGATCCGCCAAGTCCTTGAGTCGTTTACAATAAGATGAAACGTTAGGAAAATTCGTCATAACAACTTGAGAAATTCTTGTTCAAGTGTAACAATGCGAGAATGACTGTTATCTTGAAAAATATCACGCAATCGATTCCAAGCCTCCATAGCTGTGAATTTGGGTTCCATAATCGTCTATAAAAGGTCCATGGATATTGTGGCATAAATTCATTAGAGAACCTTTGTGTCAAGAGTGACACATAACTTTGGATCCTCTGCTTTGGTGGGCACAACCTATGTAGTCTCTGTATCACCCTCCTTAGGAGTAGGCGAAAGGATGATGTGGTGAAGAACTTGATGTGCCATAGCATAAATCTTGAATAATTATGTCCACGTCCCATATTGGACGTTTTCTAGGTCAAGAACAATAGTGAGAACGCTCTTAATGTTGAAACTGTGATGGCAGGATGAAAAGTGTTTTTATCAGTCATGGTGAATAAAACACGAACATTCGGAGAAGGGAATTTGGGAGGGAGAAGTGTTGTTCTCGGGTTCTGGAATTCCGAGAGGGGGGATTCACACGGTATTTTGAGAAAAAGAGAGGAGCGGAAGTAAGGTAAAAATAACCTAGACTCTTGATACCATGAAAGAATTAATCCCTTGATTATTCTTATTAATGAAAGACATATATATACAAGTTACAATAGGAGAATCATATTCCTACTTTACATCTAAATCTCTATTCTATATAGAGACTAATCATATAATTATGGTAATACTACAAGACTAACTACTATACAAGTCTAATATATAAATATACCATAAATCAATATTCTATACATGGATATACGGATGGGCCTAAGAGCCGAAAGTCCACTGCTTAACATGGTCATCTAACACTTAATAAGAGAAAATCTGAAAAAGTAAGATTATTTCTTTTTTTATTTAATAAGTGAACACTCTTTTTTACTCAAAAAATAAAGGCCAAGCAAACTTTTTTTTTTATGCGAAGGGAGTACTAAAAGCAAATCTTGCAAAGAGCGAAAATTCTCTAACGGTAATCAAGTGTACCACTCGAGGATCTGGTATATATCCTTGCTTGATTAGTGAGACTTTGCATAAGTTTCACCACCTAATTCTACGTTCAATTTTAATAAAAATTCATCCGTTTGGTGCATAATTTATAATCCCACCAATCCCTTACGGAGAAACAGGAAGAGATTATTTGAAGCAAGCATGAAGCCTACTCCCATAGAAAACATTCGAAAGAAAAAGTAGAAAATTCACTTAACCAAGGATATACTAATCTAAATATTTTAAAACACCAAATACTTTATTATATAACATGTTTGGAATTTATGTGTGAACAGGGATGGAAGAACTTAAAGGTTAGACAAGAAATAGTGGTAGTAACGTTTGCTGAGTTGAGTGATGTCACTCTCTTTAAGGTAAAATTACCCCGTATATAATGACTTACAGATAGCCTCCTAAGATAAAGCAGTAACTTTCACAAGTACAAACCAAATACTTGTGGACCTCTAGAAGAATTAAGAACTCAAGATTGCTAGAAAAAGAAGGAGAGACTCTCAAGTATTTTCAGATTTTGATCTTAAGTTGATATGTAAAATCTGAATGTTGAGACTCCATTTATAGGTGCAAAGATGGTCATTCACATGCCATGTGAATGCACTAAATAAGGTTGCATAGAACTCTTCAAAAGTCACCTTGATCATGCCAAGAGTTGGCTGATCCATGGCCTTTCAAAAGAGTTCATGAATAAAAAAAATCCAGAGATTTTTCGGTTCACTGTACGCGTAGCGCCGCGGCGCCTCGGGAGACGCTTGGCGCCAAATAGGCAGAACCAAAACTTCGAGTTATTGGACGACAAGCGTCGCGGCTTCTGTCGGAGGCGCCGCGACGCTGGCCCGTCGTGGCTCGGTGCCGCGGCCCGTCTTCCCCAATTTCCGTATTTTGCACATTTTTTCTTTTCTCATACCGTCGTGGGAGACTCATCAATTTAGCCAATTAATCGTCCATCCTTACATAACTTAAGAACACTTAACATGTGTACCAACATCTCTTTCATTACTTGAAATTTAGCGACGTTGTACGACGTATGCATGTGTGTGAAAATAATATTTCCGACAGGCGGGGCCCCATATGTTCAAGTCATTAAGGACGGGATAAACTCAATCCCACTGGATAAATTTTCAACATAACATTATATTTTTCTCAACGACATATCATATAAGGTATAGTCAAATACGTGAATGATTTTTTTAAAAATATCTTAGGTTGTAGCACAAGGTGACAATTCAATGCGTAAAGGGCAAAGAGCACATTCTAGGAAGGGAAAAGGGTCATATTTGCCCTCAACGTTTAGGAAAAGATTTGTATTTGCCCTCTGTTAACGTTTGGGGTCAAATATGTCCTCCGTTAGTTCAAACCTTTTTAATTTATCCATTTTTAATGGATCAGCCACGTGGCAGGTACGTGGACGACACGTGAAACAAAAATGTTTTTTTCCCACTGATTTTTCGGCAAACTAGATTGAATCGACGGGAGTGAGGTATACCACCATCACCTCGCCGTCATTTGGACACCTCCATGTTGTTCGATTCTTGCTAAATCGCTAGAACACCCAAATCGAAAAATCTAAAACCCTAAACGTCGTCGATTTTCCGGCCACCGGGGCTACAATCGACAGTCGGGGCTTGCACCATTAGATTTGTCGTCCTATACCCATCATTTTACACCCACCCACCACTAGCAGTTCTTCACGAAGATGTGGGTCGACCAAATCGGAAAACACAAAACTTTGAGTGAGTTTTCCGGCCAACTCAGGTAACGTCGACGACTGTGGGTGGTGTCCCGAGTTCGTCTTGGTCTTAGCTACATTTTGCAACCAACCTCATGTCTCAATTCATCTTAAATTGAATTTCACCATTGTTTCTTGTTGAAGCTTCAGCCGACGGTATCCATGGAAATTGTTGTTTCACGTGTCGTCCACGTATCTGCCATGTGGCTTCCACGTGGCAGATCCGTTAAAATGGGTAAATTTAAAAGGTTTGGACTAACGGAGGACATATTTGACCCCAAACGTTAACGAATGACAAATACAAACATTTTTCTAAACGTTGAGGACAAATATGACTCTTTTCCCTTCGAGGAATGCACGAGACTAACAATATAGGTGTAAAGCGTACATGGGGCTGAACCAGGGCGAAGCTAGACGGCAACTTACCGACGGCTACACCAGCAGGTAAACTCTGTATTTATATTGTGAAATTTACTAAATATATATATATAAAATTAAATTTAAAGTTCTGCTAGTAGCATTTGAAGTGGTTGTTGTAGAATTCAGAACCCGCCTCCGCCTCCGCCTCCGCCTCTGAGTTGAACTCTTAACTCCATAAGACTTTAGCCTCCTACAGTCGTCTTAGGACCATTAGGAGGCTACTCACTCCAAGAGTTAGTTTTGCCGTTTAAATCCCTATTTCCAGGTTAACAAAGTAACAATGAGGCTCCTTCTTCTGGAACTACTTTGAACCATATTTGGAATTTTATATGTTAAAGGGTTGCAAAAGTTGTTGTAGGTGTTGGGGGGTGGACGTATATGTGGACTATGTATGAACAAAACTCAAAAGTGAAAAGCAAAGCATACTCGAATGTCGAATCTGCCATATCCATAAAAAAGATACTTGTAAACAAAAGGTATAACACAATGGAGGACCAAAAAATTAAAGGCTGAGATATCATTCCTAGTAGGATAGGTTCATACTGTATAGATATGGGCCATGGTGATAACGATAAGACCTGTACCTAAGTTAAGAGCATCTTCTCTTTAAATAATGCTCCACCACCACAAAACAAACGCATACCAAACAGATTAACAGACTCACGTCATTCTTTAAAAATTGTTTACACAATATGCATAGGTGTCGTTTTCTGGTCAATAGAATTAATAAAAATCATACAAGATCATGCTTAAATCTCGCAGAAACAAAAAAGGAAAAACACTAGGTGATGTTTTAAGGTTAAGTAATAAGTTGTGCGTAAACTGACGGAATAGACCGTTATAAAATGTTAGAATACATTTGACAATCCCTTAAATTTATTAAGTAGTAAATTTTATTTAGATATGTGAATTAAGGTTTATTATAATTGAATACCTTAAGATATGAGATGGTGTTCCTACTAAACACATCTAGCTCAAAAAAATAGAAAAAGTGTGCATGTTCTCAATCTTCTAACGCGTAGATAAGTTAATCACTTAAAATATGTTAACTCTTTTAATTTTACACATTAGTATTAATAAGTCATAAAACCTAGTGAGGGAGAAAAAAAATCGTAAAATCTAAGACTTGTTTCAATTGAGACTGATGTTTATAATTAAATAATGCGACACATTTTATGTGATTAACTTATTTACTTAATAGGCGTTTGAGAAGATCCATAAAAACTTTTCAAATTTTGAGTTGAAAGTATCTATAGGAACATTTTTATTGTGTGTTCAAGTGCTCAATTGAAACAAATCATAGTTCAAATGTCTATATAAAATTTAGTGATAAATTTAAAGAGTTGTTCATGTATTCCGCCATTTAAAAAAAAATGAAAAACTAAATGCATGATAATCAAGAGAGTTACCCTTCTTGGAAAGTACAGGAGCCGTTGAAAAGACAAACAATTAGGCATTCTTTTATTGTGTTGTCTAGCAAAGAGGTGGCCAATCCATGAGAGCCACTACCTTTTCTTTAAATACACACGACAAATTGCTAAACATAGCACCCCACGCCTCTAATTTTCCTCCTTAATTACAGGGATGATCAATTGGACAATAATATACTTAATGCAAAAGAAGAAGAAAACATAAGCAAACCAATCCACATAGTCCACAATGTTTCCCCATCACAAAATACACACCCTTTACAAAAAGTTCAAAATCTGTGAACAAGAATCACATACTAGTGGCGATAATAATGCCATTGAACATTGAATAATTACTTGCATGATTCATTATCAAAGTTGAAAATAACTCGCAACACGTGCTTTGCTGCATCTGTAAGTGGACTATATTAACAAAGCAACAGCAGACCAAGAATAGAAAATTACAACAACATACACAATATATAATCCCACCAAATGGTGTCTGAGGAGGCTATAATGTAAGCAGACCTTACCCCTACCTTATGAAGGTCGGGTGACTGTTTTCCATAGAAACTCCGCTCAAGAAAAGATGCAAAGATAACTAAGAATAGAAAATTAGTATACTAGAATACAAGAAGAATGACGATCTTTTCCCTTCAGATTACTATTATTACAATGAAGGATAAAAGTCACATACTTTCACAAAGAAGAACTTCATCTTTGAGTCTTCATGTTACAATAAGTACTCTAAACTCATATCTTGTTCTAATGCTATAAAGGAACCCTAGTCACTCCCAAAGATATCTTTCTTTGGGGCTATTACAGTTTTATTCTTTTGGACTTAAAAACACTCATTCATCACCTTGTTGTCACAATATACACACATTACTGAATTTGAATGATTAGAGAACAAAACTCATCAGCAAATTGGACTAAACCTTCTTTCTGTCACTCTATATATACAAACACTAAACGAATTGGTGTATCGATTTCTCGCCTGTTTCCCCAAAAATCTCTTCTTTTTAACTATTCTTTTACGATGTGTCAACGGATTTACCTAAGCCACAGCTGAGATGCTGCAGTTGCTGCCGCGGCAATTGAAGCCTTCAATCCTCACAGGAGATGGTTTGTTCCCGAACTTCACTCGAACACAGCCCTCTCCGCTCATAATGGCGGAGGAGGGTGGCGGAGTTGAGGGTCCCACTGCTCTTTCTGGGATTGGTAGTATGGGAACAAAATTGTGATTGCCAAATTGGGAATCTTGGATCAGGGGATTCCCAGCCCTGCTTGGTGGAGAACCAAAAAAGAATGGTGGAGATGAAGCCACCTCAAAATTGGCTTTATCAACTTCATAATTCCCCTGCTAACAGAAAAATCAGAAGTTAAATTAAGTTGTTAACAAACTAGATCAGGTAGAAACAAATCAACTACTAGTATTATTTTTCTTTGACAACACTGTTTAGTATGTCGCAATCGATTTCTCATATGGTCACTCAACTAATAATTAAGTATTATCTCAAAAGTCACCTTTCTGAGACAATACGTAACTATTAGTCTTCAAATTGGGTTACGAAATTTCTTATAAAGCAGAAAATTAAAAGTTACAGTAGTTTCATCTATTCAATTTCAACTGAGTGCCCTAAACTTCCTTTGCTTACTAGAAATACCCCCAAAATTAAAGGTGCAACATCAAAGAGACGTGACATAAATTTTCAGTAACCTTCACATAATACTATACTTTTTTAGACAAATAAGTTAAAATAAATATGATCTACTTTAATCTCCTTTCAAAAATAGGAAAAAGATTAAAAAAAATCTTTTAACAAAAAAAAAATCACCTTGGTGAGGATGATATCCAGCAGCTCAGTTCCGGCTTTCAAATCACGAGCCTCCGTTTCTTGATTTCTAAAAATTAAAAGAAAATCACCAAATAAGCTACAGAGAGAAGAAAATAGAGGACACAAGAAACAAAAAGAGGCTATAAAATTAATGTTGAGAAGAAAAAGGCTATAAATTTAATGTTGGGAAGAAAAGGGGATACCTAATTTGGAGCAATTGATAAGGTCTGATGGGTTCTTCAACAGAATTGAAGAGCCCAAGCTTACGGGGCTTAGGACAAACGACGCCGTTAGACACAGAAATTTCTGTTTCTCCCACACAAAAACCCACCAAAGCCTTCTGTTGATAAGCGTACATATTCATCTTCTTCTTTTTTTTAACGTTCACAACAGATCCAAAACCTGAAAATCAAAGAAAATGTTTACAAGCCCTTAAGATCTCTATCTTCCATATACACAAATATAAAGATGGAATTACTATAAATAAACATAGAAGAAAATAGATATGGGTAGTACCTGGTGGGCTTAACAAGTGGATGCCTGTGGGAGGCGAGAGAGAGTTTTGGGGCAGAGTGAGGCGGAGAGAAGAGAGAGAGGAAAGATGGGATTGGGGCAGACTATTCATAGAAGAGGAGAGAGAAAAATGCCTAATATTTCCTTTTTCAATTGTTTTTGCCTGTCTACAATACTATATATTTTTTTCTTAATATATACTCCCGTCCGAATATATATGATGTAATTAATTGAATACGAAATTTAAAAAATAAAGAGATACTTTTAAATCTTTTGAATTTCACTAGCGTAAAATATAAAGTTTAATATTAAATTATTATTTTCTCTGTCTCAAAAAAATTATTTTGCTTTTTTAATTAGTTTTTATCAAAAAAATTGACACATTTCTATATTTATAAATAATTTAATTTTATAAGATGATTTACAGTCACATAAATATCTAAGACTTTTGTTGGACCATACATTTCAAAAGTTTTCATTTATTTTTTAAACTCCGTGTCAAGTTAAACTAAGACAATTTTTTTGGGACGATGGAAGTATCAAATAAAGATACATGTCATTTTTTGAGACAGATTAAAAAAAATATGTCTATATAAATTGGGATAGAGAAAATATATTTTAATTTTTGGGGTGATAAAAAAAATTCATACTCCTAAATAATACAAGGTTATCTGAGCTTAATACACTGGTAAGTTTCTACACTTGGACAAATAATCATGTGCATAGCAAGATTGATAGAGCTTTGGTGAATGCATACTTGGTGGAAAAATGGCCTCAGTTGAAAGCAATTGTATATGACCTGTTAATGTTGGGTTTGGTATGTGACATTTTGCCCAACATATCATTTTTAGTACTAAGTTAAAATTTAGAAATGTTGGAACAAATATCACGACATTCGGACCAACATTCTGTAAAACAGTTTTGTCTTACTTCACGGAACTGAAGCAAATCTCGTGAGATTTTTTACCACGATGAAAAAGTGACTTGGCAATGTGATTAAGAGCTGATGAAAGACGTGGGAAGAACAAGTCAAATTTGTTGCTAAGTTTGGGGAACAAGTCCAAGAAGTAAGAGGATTTTGCTCCATGATCTTCTCCAACAAACCTTATCGGCTGCTCACCTTTCCCTCAACCTCTACAACAAGTCGATGAATTTTTCAGGGAAGACTCTCTACTATAAATAGAGAGGTAAGAAAAATTAATCGAAATCCATAATCAGATTGTAAAAATATCAAGAGAGCTCTCGAGAATTCATCTCAGAAAATTGGATCACAAGTGTTGCCTGAGCGTGTCGACAATATTTTGTCCAACAATATAATTGCTGCTTAGATTCTAAATTTGTTCTTCATTGAAGAAATTGTAATGAGATGTTGTCTATGTCTATTTAGATAGATTTTTCAGGCAGAAGTCATCTGCGACTTCAACTTTTAATTCCTTTTATTTTATTTTGTAAAATTGTACAAGAAGGAATTTATTCAATTGAATATAAATATATACAGTACTTTCAGTTATTGATCGTCATATATATAACCTATGTAAATATTAAACATTTGTGTTCTTTATTATTTTCGCTGCATTTTACTTTTCAAATGTTTTTTTTATTTTATCGAAGTGTTGTCAGTTGTGACGGACGACATTATCGCTGTCATTTGCAAATTGTATTGACATTCGATTTAGTTTTACTTTCAGTTTATTTTTTATTTTCATAGCATATCTCGGGCCCCAACAAGTCGTATCAGATCCAACATTTAACACAAATAAGTGTTTGGTATTGTTATTCAAAGCTATGGATCCGACTAATCCAAATATTAGTAGATTTTCCATTTTAGATGGTACAAACTATGCCTATTGAAATATTCGTCTACGTTTTCACATCAAATCAATTGATGTTAGGGCATGAATATCTATAACCAATGGGTATATTGTTCCAATATTTTTGTCGGATGAGGAAGGTGACATTCTTGTTAAACCTGAATCTGAATGGACGGCGGAAGAAACCAATAATGTCAGTTTTAGTGAAAAGGCCTTAAATGCAATTTTTAGATGGGTTGATCTTTACATGTTCAAGCTCATTCAAAAATGCCCAACGGCCAAGGATGCATGGATACTTTACAAATTCATTCTGAAGGTAGCTCAAGTGTCCGCCGAACAAAGCTACGCATGCTCATGAGCAAATATAAACGTTTAAGGATGGAAGAAACGAATGATATTAAATCTATTTTTGAAAAGTTGATTGTCATCTCTAATGAATGTCAAGTTCTTGGTGAACCATTAACCAACACTCAACTTGTTGAAAATGCTCTCTGTTCCCTTCCTGAAAAGTTCAATTTAATAATTTGTGTCATTGAAAAAGCTCACAATCTTACTACTATGGACCTCCATACCTTGATGATCATTCTCAAAACCTATGAGATGAACATTGAGAATCAAATGGAACTATCTAATAGCAAGAATGTGGCACTTCAAGTTCAATCCTCGGAGAATCAAATCAATGAAGATGATGAGAATATTAAAGAACTCGGTGAAGGTGCTAATGTTGTCTTACTCACTCGAAGATATAATTCGATGGTGAGGAAGTTCAACAATGAGAGAAATTAATCTAAATCTAAACAACATCAAAACCAAGACTTTAATTAAAAGCCCACCAATTTCCTTCCTAGTACTCAAAAAGGAAGTTCACTAAGAAGAACCAATTCAGATCGTATCAAATTAAATCCCAAACAACTAGAATCTGTGCAATGCCATGCATGCTCACGTTGGGTCAGTATGCTAATAAATGTGCAAACACTCTTAGAAAATTTGGTGAGAATCTATGGGTCTCTCTTAGTGACGATGAAGGAGAAGAGGAAGGAGATCAAGAAGTCGAATCACAAGCAATGCTGGCCACTGTTTACGAACAATAGCTGTCTGATAATGAAGATGTCTTCTGTAATGTTGCCTCAGATGTCACAATATTTCAGGAAACATCTGCATCTCCAACAACATTTGAAAGGTACACATTCTTTAACTATCCTGATGTAAATTGCTTTAGTGGTTTTATTTCTAGTGGTGAGACTAAGTGTATGGATCAAGTTGAATGCAACATGACATGATTAATGAATTACAAAGCATTTGTAAAGCCTTAATCATAGAATCCAAGCAACTTGACACTAAAGTAAAATCTTTAACTCTCGAGAATATAGATCTAAAAGGCACAATAACCCGACTAGAGGTTGCACTTACCAAAAATGATACTGAATTTGGTAAGATTCGTGTAAAATTGGATTTAGCCGAAACAACCTTCCGTAAGTTCAACTCATGGACTTCTAAATTGAATGAGATACTCAATTTTAGTAAACCTACGCACGCAGATATTGTGTATGAAAACTCTCTTAAAACTTTATGCTCTAGATTGTTTGACAAAAATGAGAAAATATGTTTTGTAAAGGAAAATTGATTAAATAATAGATTCTCATATATGTCAAAGAATATGAAGTTTGTGTGTCATCACTGTAACTCCCCTTGACACTTAAACCATACTGTTTCAAACTTCAAAATTTTGTGAGCGAAATGTTTCCTAAAAGGTTGTCCAACATCTCAAACAATATTCGAAGCAACATTTCTGAGTCTAACGGTAAAAAATGTTTTTAAAAAGTTTGGGTTCCCAAACTTGTTGTAAACTGTAATGTTGCGATACTGCTTTAAGAACTAACATTTCAGGGTCTTGGTACTTTGATAGTGGATGTTCTCATCACATGACAGGTACAAAGTAGTTTCTAAAGAACTATGAGTCATTCAATGGAGGTACTTAACTTATGAAGATTACAGTAAATGCAAAATAATTGAAAAAGAGATCTTGGATGTTCCTGAATTTCCAGCTTTAAGAAATGTCTTACACGTTGAAGATTTAATGGCTAATTTGATTAGTATTAGTCAATTGTGTGATGACAATCTTGAGGTAAAATTTAATAAGAATGCATGTAAAGTTATGAATGAAGCTAATGAATGTATCATGGCAGGTACTAGAACATGTGATAATTGATATCTTATTGCAAGACAAGAAACATGTAATAATGTCAAGATAGCTGACACTAACAATATGACATCAAAAGTTGGGGCATGTCAACTACCGCAATCTGGAAAATTTGGTCTCATATGAAGCGGTTAGAGGCTTACCCAACCTTATCATAAAGGTAAAACAATTTGTGCAGATTGTCTACAAGGTAAGAAAACCCGTGTTTCCCATAATGTTGTTCAGAATGACGGATAACATTCAGGTACATCTCACTGTTTTCAATTATTGCACATGGATCTTATGGGTCCAATTGAGGTAGACAGTTTAGGAGGCATGATATATTCATATGTGATAGTAGATTTTTTTAGATTTACAAATTTTTGACATGTTTAAAATTTTACACTCTAGAATTAGGAACTTGTTCTATTCTCCTATTTCAAATTAGATTCGACCATGGAAAATAATTTGAAAATTGCTCCTTCATAAAATTTTGTGAGAAAAAAGAATTTTCCATGAGTTTTCTGCTCCCAAAACTCCTCAAGAGAATGGGGTATCAGAAAGGAAGAATAGAACATTGCAAGAAATGACTAGAGTTATGCTTAGTTCTAAAAAACTGTCAAAACATTTTTGGGCTGAAGCCTTAAATACTACTAGTCACATCACTAATAGAGTATATCTAAGTCCTAGAATAAAGATGACACCCCTATGAGCTAATAAATGGAAAGAAACCTAACTTGCGTTACTTTCATATTTTTGGGTGTATTTGTTACATTTTAAATGATAGAGATCAATTGACAAAGTTTGACTCTAAGAGTGGCAGAGGAATTTTTGTTGGCTATTTCTAAAATAGACATGCTTACTGAATATACAATCTAAGGACAAAAATTATACAAGAGTCTGTAAATGTTATTTTTGATGATTTTTCTAATTTTACAGGGAAAACAACTGAAAATAACGCTATAGTTTCAGTGGAAAATATGCAGACTGCTGAAGAACCAGATGTTGCCCCAAATGTTACCACATCCGAAGAAACATCTGAACCTGAACTAGAGATCACAGAAGGTGCGGATGAGGAGTCAAATGCTGAATTGCTAGATCAAGTTCGAATGGACCCCTGATCAAGGATTAGGAAAAATCATTCAACAGGTCAGGTGATAAGGAGAGTTTTGTGGGAATTAGAACAAGAGGGAAATAACCACTCAATTATAGAGATAAGGTAAGGTATATGTGAATGTCTACCATATACCAAAAGGTTAGTCTTATTTTATATCTACTTTAGAACTAAAAAGTGTTTTAGAAGCACTTAAAGATGATTTTTGGATTCAAGCAATGCAAGAAGAGCTTGAACAATTTCTCGAAATGAAGTCTGAGACTTAGTTCCACGTCCAAATAATACAAATGTAATTGGAACTAAGTGGATTTTTAAAAATAAATCAGATGAATCGGGAATTATTGTTAGAAACAAAGCTCGTCTAGTTGCACAAGGATATAATCAGGTTGAAGGACTCGATTATGACGAAAACTTCGCACCTGTGGCTAGAATTGAATCAATTAGACTGTTTCTTGCCATTGCCTACTTTCTAAAAATTACTTTACACCAAATGGATGTAAAAGGTGCATTCTTAAATAGTTTTCTAGATAATGAAGTCTATGTTGAACAACCAAAAGAATTTGAAGATCCTTACTATCCACACTATGTATACTAGCTCAAACAGAATTTGTATGGATTGAAATAGGCTGATCGTGCATGGTATGGTCGTTTAACTGACTTTCTTTTTTAATTTAGTTTTAATCGTGATGAAGCTGATCGGATTTTATTCATTAATTATTATTGCTCAAATCTATGTAGATGACATAGTTTTTGGTTTGACCTCACAGTCTTACCTAACAACATTTGTTGAAGCAATGTTATCAACCTTTGAGATGAGCATGATTGGGGAATTGAATTTTTTTCTTTAGCTTGCAGATTAAGCAAAGTGAAGATGGAATCTTCATCTCCCAGAGTAAATATGCCAAGAATCTAGTTAAGAGGTTTGGATTGGAAAATGCTAAGAAGATGAAAACTCCAATGTGATCGTCGCAGAATATATGTAAGGATAATGTTGGTGAAGTGTCGACCCAAAATTGTATCGATCTATGATAGGTAGCTTTCTATAACTCACTGCTAGTCATCCTGATATAATTTAGTATTTGTGTATGTGCTCGGTTTCCAAGCCTGTCCCAAAATCTCTCACTTAAATACTATAAAATGTATCATTAGATATGTTGTCGGCACATGTGAGTGGGAATCTGGTATTCCAAATACACTAATCCTAATTTAATAAGGTATAGTGACTCGGATTGGCTGGTGATGTAGATGATATAAAAAGTACTAGTGAAGGATGTTTTTATCTTGACAATAATCTTATTTCATGGTATAGTCTTAAATAAAATTGTGTCTCACTTTCAACTGCTGAAATTCAATATGTAGCAGCTAGACGTTGTTGCTCTCAAATAATATGGCTAAGACACATGTTAGACGACTATGATTTTTCAAATAACATTTTTATTTTGTATTCTGATAATTTGAGTGTCATAAATATTTCCAAAAACCCAGTTCAGCACTCATGTACAAAGCATATTGATATTAGACATCATTTTAAGAGATTTGGTTGAAAAATAGCTAGTTCACATTGAACATGTTGACATTCTTCATCAACTAGCTGATATTTTTACAAAAGCTTTGGACCATGAGAGATTTTCTAGTTTGAAAAAATCTCTTGGTCTTTGTAATCTCTAAAAAGGCATGTTTGGTGAATGTCGGCTGGAATGTCTGTAACAGTTTGGGTGACATTTTGTAAAATCCGAAAAAAAAATATATATAGTTGTTGGTTGGGTTAATAAGAATACATATATATAAGAAAACAAAGAATAAATTGCATGGAATGGAGTTAGTGTTAAAGTTAGATAAATAGATAGATAAAATGAAAATAAAAAATTTTAAAAAAAAGTGTATGCTGCATGCATGTCTCTTTCCCTCCCCCCTTTTCATTTCCTCTCCAACTCTTGTCATTCCACCTCCCATTTGTTATACAAACACATCAACTCACCTCAACTTATATAGTGTATTTGACACAAAATAAAGTACCTAGTACAAGGAATATAAATCAGGAAAAAAAATCAAGTGAACAAGAAGGAAAAAATCAGGAAAATATCAAGGGAGAAAGGAGAACAAGAAAATTAGGGAACACTAAGGAGCAAGGACCACTTGTAGCAACCGAACCACAATCTTTTGTCACGCTTACAAGGTGAGTTTTCTCACTCAGAAATTCTTGGTAACATCCTTTATTTTAAGTTCAATACTTGTTAGAATAATAATTGAGTGTTGAAAATAAATAATGAGTTTTTGATTGTTTAAACAACTAGTCGCGTCATGAACTTTACGAACTGATTTCACTGAGTTATAATTGTTAGAATTTGATGAAATTCGTAATAATGGTACACCTCTCTATTATGATCATATAGAACAAAAAATGAGGTAAAATGGACATACGGTTTGAAAGTTATCATAGTTCAAAGTTCCTGCCTTAGATTTGGCTGAAATTCGGAAAGGCATAATTACAGACTGTTTTTATTGAGTTTTACTTATTAGAATTATATGAAAATTTACATGATTGTAAACATCTCTGTTACAGACAGATATAGATAAAGAGAGGTTAAAACGGACTTACGAGTTGAGAGTTATTGTAGTTTGAAGTTGCTGCCTCGGATTCATCGGAATCCAGAAGGGCAGGACGTTGAAACGTAAAACTATACTAATCCGTGGAAAATATGAACATTGGTGCTAAATAAAAGTTATATATCTCTCTGTTGTGGACATTTTGAGACCTTACGGAGGTCTATCCAACTTACGGATTGAGAGTTATCGCTGTTTAACGTTTCTGCCTCGGATCTATCGAGATCCAAGAAGGGCAGCGAATAAAAGTGTAAAACTGTATCAAATGGTACAGAATATGAAAGGATAGTTCACATGGAGACGTGTATCTCTCTGTTCTCGTCATTTTGAGATTTTATGGGGCTTGAACGGGTTTACAGATTAGTAGTTATGACTATTCTAAGATTTGGTTTTGTTTAATAAAAATTCTGCCGAAACAAATTTCATGTGGCTGTTTTGAGGATAAATTTGTGTTAGTTACCCAAAGTATTTTTAAATGAAATTTGATACAGTGAAAGATCCCCGTCTTGCCTTAGTTTCCGCTTGAGAAACACCTTAGTTGGAGTTATGGTTAAAAAGTTATAATCGTTACAAGTATGAATGACTGAATGTTAGGAAAGAGAATAGTATTTATTCGATCTTCTGAAAAATATGAAAAGTGAATACGTGTTCACATAAATATATAAATATATAATGGATCGGGTTGCACGCCGCAACAAAACGTAAAGTGAATACGCGTTCACAAATACGTAAACATAATGGATCGGGTTGCACGCCGCAACAAAACGTAAAGTGAATATGCGTTCACAAATACGTAAACATAATGGATCGGGTTGCACGTCGCAACAAAACGTAAAGTGAATATGCGTTCACAAATACGTAAACATAATGGATCGGGTTGCACGCCGCAACAAAACGTAAAGTGAATACGTGTTCACAAATACGTAAATACAATGGATCGGGTTGCACGCCGCAACAAATATGAAAAATGAATACAGGTTCACCTATATATAAATATGAAAAGTGAATACGAGTTCACAAATATATAAATGTAACAAACATATGAAAGTGCAGGGGAATGTCTTAACATATAATACGAGATAAAATGAAGTGTTAGTTAAACTGAGAATTATCTATGAGGAGTTGCTGTATATTTAAAAGTGTTGTAACCTGATATGTTTTTGCAATATGCTTATTACGTTATAATGTGATTGCACTTGGAATATTGTGGTGTTGCTTTGAATTGCAGGGTAAGGTTCTCACTCAGCCCCAGATGGTAGGGCTGACTCTTTATTTAACATGTTTCAGGAAAGCGTGATAGAGGAAAGGCTCCACGCCAAGGCTAGCGATCGTCCCGCAGCCTCTTGTCATACCAAGTTCATTGCTTCGGGCTTGTACTCAAAGTTCGTGAATGTCGCCCAATGTCTCGGGAAATGCTCGTGTGGAATGGTCTCCCTTCCAACTTAGAATAATTCTTGTCAGTATGTCTATGTAGAAACAATATTTGCACGAGCATGAGCTCGCGTTATGTTTTCAATAAAGTCATAAACATATTTCTTTATTGTTATTTTTATTAATAGCTCTGTATTTGAATATAAGTTTAAATTTCTAAATAAAGAGAATTAAATGGTGCTCCTGGTGGGAAATAATTGTTCAGGTGTCATCATGCCCTAAGTAAAGTGCTTGGTTTAATTCATAGTGATTTGTGTGATTACCAAACAACCTCTTTTCGCGGAGAAAAGATTTATTACATATCATTTATAGATGATTACAGTAAATTTTGTTATGTATACTTAATACATACCAATGAGACTTTAAACATGTTTAAAACATATAAAGCGGAAGTGGAGAACCAACTTGAGAAAAAAATTAAAATTCTAAGGTCTGATAGAGGTGGTGAATACCGATCAAATGACTTTAATGAATTTTATTCGACTCATGGGATAGTTCATCAAACCACTGCACCATATACTCCAAAACAAAATGGAGTTGTCGAACGAAAGAATAGAATATTGAAGAATATGATAAATTCAATGTTGGTTAATTTAGGCGCACCTCTTAGTTTATGGGGAGAGGTGTTACTTACTGCAAATATGATACTAAATAAAATTCCTCATAAGAAAAGTGACCAATCTCCTTATGAATTATGGAAATGAAGATTGCCTACTTTCAAAAAGATGAAAGTGTGGGGCTGCCTAGCGAAATTTCAAGTTCTCTTACCAAAGCGAACTAAACTTCGACCAAAAACGGTGGATTGTATATATATTGGCCCTGTCAATAATAGTGCCACATATAAGTTTTTGGTGTATCATTCCGATGTTGAAGGTATTCACAAAAACACACTTATGGAATCTGCTGAAGCAGAATTTTTTGAGGATATGTTTCCTTACAAAGACAAGGAAAATGATAAAAATATTCCTAGTCATAGGAAGAGAATGTTGCTTCAAGATGAATCAAATCAAACCAAATTCCTAGTCATAGGAAGAGAACGTTGCTTCAAGATGAATCAAATCAAACCAAACATAATGATACTTCAAAATTTCAAGAAGAAAATTCTGAACCAAGGAGAAGTAAACGTGTGAAAACTGCCAAAGATTTTGGACCGGATTTCATGACCTTTTCCATTGAAGGAGAACCTCAAACATATAAGGCTTTTATGGAATCATCTGAAGCACCTTATTGGAAGGATGTTATCTAAAATGAGGTAGAATCCATTATGCAAAATAATACATGGAAATTAGTTGATCTCCCTCCGGGACAAAAACCAATAGGCCATAAATGGATTTTCTAACGGAAATTAAGGTCTGATGGTACTATAGAAAAATACAGAGCTCGTATAGTAGCCAAATGGTTTCGACAAAAAGAAGGTGTATATTTCTTTGACACTTACTCACCTGTAACTAGAATTACATCTATAAGGATGTTAATTGTTATAGCGGCGATTCACAATTTGAAATACGCCAAATGGATGTGAAAACCGCATTTTTGAATGGTGAATTAGATAAAGAAATTTATATGGAACAACCCGAAGGGTTTGTTATGAAAGGTCAAGAAAAGAAGGTCTGTAACTGATTAAGTCTTTATACGTACTTAAACAAGCTCCAAAGCAATGGCATGAAAAGTTTGATAATATGTTATTATCAAATGGTTTTCAAATAAATGAATATGACAAATGTGTTTACATTAAATAATGTAAAGATGCATGTGTCATTATATGCTTATATGTTGATGATATGCTAATTATGGGAACAATAAGGATGTAATTAACTAAACTAAGAAAATGTTTCATGCTGCCTTTGATATGAAAGATATGAGAATAGCGGATGTCATTCTTGATATTAGAATTCAGAATAATTCTGATGGTTACATACTAACTCAATCTCATTATGTTGAGAAGGTTCTAAGAAAGTTTGGACACTATGATGATCGACCGATTGTTACGCCATTTGATCCCACTACTCACCTTATGAAGAATTAAGGTGAAAGTGTGTCTCAACTGAAATATACACAAGTTCTTGAAAGTTTGACGTACATAATGAATTGTACACGATCGGACTTAGCATATACAGTGAGTCAACTTAGTCGATACTCACATAATCTTGGAAAAGATCATTGGTTTGCACTAAATAGGGCACTCCGATATCTAAAGCATACAATGAACTATGTGTTGCATTATACAAAATATCCTCCTGTTTTAGAAGGATATTGTGATGCTAATTGGATTTTCAACCATTCATAAAGTAAGTCCACAAGTGGTTATGTATTTACACTTGGTGGAGTGTCGGTATCTTGGAAATCATCAAAGAAAATGGTGAATACGCGATCAACTATGGAAGCAGAGTTTGTAGCCTTGGACAAAGCTGTCGAAGAGGCAGAATGGCTCAGAAACTTCCTAGATAGTATTCCATTGTGGACAAAGCCTGTGACAACCATTTACATACATTATGATAGTATGGCTGCCCTGACGAAGGCAAAAAATCAAATATATAATGGTAAATCCAGACATATAAGGCGACGTCATAATACAATACGAAGCTTGCTGAAGAATGAAATTATTTCCATTGATTATGTGAAATCAAAGGACAATATAGCGAATTCTTTGACAAAAGGCCTTAACAGAGAGCAAGTCATATTTACATCGAGGGGAATGGCCTTAAAGCCAATACAATGAGTCATTACTTGGCGGAAGCCTAACCTAGCAAATTGGAGATCCCATGGTCTAGGTTCAATAGGACAACTAGTTGGGAAAGACTCAAGGAGCATAGAAAACACACACATTCTCATTCCTGTGATAAACTAAGTGTGTTAATCCGTTGATGATTAAGGGATGAATATTATTCTTAATAATACTAAAAGCCATGATGGTGGGATAGTACAGACTATTCTTGTTTAGTGTTACCTATACGATATTGATGTGGGGTCACATCTGTGGGAACCGATATGACTATGTCCTCAAGAAAATCTCACGAAGAAGAAGTTGTTCACGACCGAAATGAACACAACCGTAAGAATTGAAATATGTTGATATGATGTGTGTGATACTTGTTGTTTTGATTTACTACAAAACGTGAATAGTTCAAGACATATGTCCAATATTTCACAAAGTAGATCCGATAGGTATTCACTACGAACGGTTCAAGTCCAAAAGATACTTTTTTCGATGCATGTCATATCGAGTTTTTCAGAAATAACGATAAGTTCCTTATTATCTTATTTTCTATCCAAATGTGGGATATTATTAATGTTTGAATATAAAATATGGGGTATTGTTGGAACTTGTACGGGATAAAAAGAAATAAATGATCAAAATAAAATGTTGGAATTTTTAGCGTAGCGCCGCGGCGCCGGAACATTGAAAATTCTCGTGCTCACGTAGCAGCATCACGACGCTAAACTTCGCAGAGCTCTGAAGTTTTAGCGCCACGGCCGCTTTCGAAGAGTCGCGCGCGAGGCGTAGAACCGCGACGCTGTCCAACGGTAATTTTCTGGGAAGGCTGAAAACTTGTATCTGTTAGGACCAGTCGCAATCTTTAGTATGAAAGGTTGTAAATGGTCGAAAATACTCCTTTAAAGGAGCATGATCACTTGGTGGAAAAAACACAAGACAATACAATCAATCATTTTAATTAATGATCTAAGATTGTTGCTTCTCCATCTCCTTCTTCCCAAAAAGATATTTTTGAAAAAATAACATAAAGTAAATTCGCCAGGGTCTAGTTCTTGTGCAAGAACTCGAATCAGATAGTTGTATCCTCTAGATAGACGTCCGTAAAATTATTGCACAAGTGGGGGCGAATTTCTGTCTTAGGACACTGCTGAAGCAGGCCTCTATCGACATCAAGTTAGTGTTTGTCGTTCAATTTGAAGTATTTATTATTGTTAATTTCAATTTCAATAGAGTTATTATTCTATTATTGTGCTTGTTCATTGATGATACTAGATTGACACTAACAGTAGTGAGGTGGAAAAATCAAAAGAGTTTTTTTTTATTGTGTAGTGGTCTTAGGAGTATTGTACTCGGGATCACTAATGTAAAATTCTTCATTATAGTGGATTGGTTTGCTCTTCTCAGGCCCGTGGTTTTCTCTTTTATTCAGAAGGATTTTCATGTAAAATTTTGGTATCATTATTGTTTTTTTTATCCTTGTTGATTAACCGTATATTAGTGTTCCGCTTTTATTGCTAATATCACCGAGAATATTATTCCAGAGAGCGGATATTATTTTTGGGCGAATGCGGCAATTAAAGTGTTTCATATTTATTTTTACTGATCATTTATATATAAGTAAAATTTACTGATCGATTCTCAATAATATGGCGTGCAATCTTATGGTTGGTGATCAATTTAACCACTAGACAAATTATCATTTGTCCAAATCTAAAAGATTAGGTTATTCTACTCGTAGTTGCCAGGAAGCATGTAATTGGTGTCACTCTCACCCCAATAAAGATATACACTAAGTATCGTGTCTATTCTAATATAAATGCATGGTTAAACCCAAAGTGGCATTTTCTTGCCTAAAACTATAGGAAAAGGACAAGAAGGTCGGCATCTATCTCAATTCTTAACTATCTGTGCATAGAGTAATAAAAATATGTCAAAATCATTTACTACAACATTAATGCGTACCGCACAACTAGAAATAAAGATTTTTCATTGACATTCAGTGAAAAATTTGTGTTATAAAATATAATATTCTCACTTTATTTCCATCGAACTAGTTTACTGAAAGTGAAAAAATGTCATAGTGGCATTATAATAATCATATCGTGACATAAGAAAATCTAAAATCTTGATGTATCTATCAATGTCAATATATATGGTAGCTGTGAAAATGAAGACAAAAAGCGATAGAGGAAAATGGCTGCTTCTTTCTGAAGATTTGACACACAGAAAATACATATATAGGCATGTTCGCTGCAATCTTCTCTTGAGTTGCCTCACAATGGATCAGGAAAACCTACCACCAGGGTTTAGGTTCCATCCAAGTGATGAAGAACTCATCACATATTATCTGAGTAACAAAGTTTCTGATTTCAACTTCACTGCTAGAGCCATTGCTGATGTTGATCTTAACAAATCTGAGCCTTGGGATCTCCCTGGTACCCTACCTATCTCATCTTTGGATTCAGATAATCCATTTGCTTCTCTTTTCTCTTCTTCGTCTACCCTTTTCTTGATTTCTTTCTTTTGATCTGTTTAATTTTCCGACAAATTTGATTGAATATTGAGCTGTGATATTTGAAATATCTCTGAAGTCAACTCACATGGATTACTCGTTTCAATTTATGTGATATATTTTTATTTTTTAGATTTGTTTAAAAACATTTGATACATTTATATATTTAGAAATAATTTAATTTAAAACATTTCATTTTATCCTTAATAAGGTGTTTTATATTATTTAGTTATACAAATATCTATAGTTTATTTTAGACCAGAAGTTCCAATAATTTTTTTATTTTCTGCTCTACGTGTCTAATCAAAGTGAATAACATAAATTGTGACGAATGGAGTGTTATATATATATATATCCTTATAAGAAATGATTTTGCAGTGAGTTCCCACTATATACTATCTATCTTTTTGTTTTTACTTAATTCATTGTTTATAGGAGTAGTATTTAATAAACGTTGCACTTATATATATCAAAATAATGAGTTATTTGTACATGTTAAACTAAATGTTGTACAGCGAAAGCGTCAATGGGAGAAAAGGAATGGTACTTCTTTAGCCTTAAAGATCGCAAGTACCCAACGGGCCATCGAACTAACAGAGCAACAGAAGCAGGCTACTGGAAAACAACAGGCAAAGATAAAGGTGAAAAAACCAATTGGGTTATGCATGAATATAGGCTAGAAACCAAGCTTGGTTTCAAACCTTCCAAGGTAATTTTATGAGACTATATCTAATTGTTGTTGACAAGACACAAATTAAGTTATGTACGAATTGTGTAATTTTTTTACACTACAATGTACTTTATTTAACATGCTAATAGCAAATAATTTAACTTAATTTTTCAAGTAACTAATTGAATCTCACTTGTTACCAACAATTGCCTAGCTACTTTCTTTCATTTGAAATGTCGACGTATATAAGTTAAATTTTAAAATGATATAATTAATAAATTTCTTAATACTTACTCCTCCATGTAAAAAAAGAGACATTATAGTCAGTTTAAAAAAGAATGACATTATTTCTTATATATTATATCGTTAAGAATAATGACAATTTTTAAATATGAAAACAGTTTAATTTGAACTTCCATTTTATCCTTTATGAAATTTTTATAGTCACAAAAATATTATGATGGGTTTAAACTCTCTGACTATTCAAAATATGCCATATAATTGAAACAAGTTAAAAGACAAGAAAGCAATGGTATTTCGGGCTACTCTGATACCTTTTCTTGGATTAGCACCAAGATCGTCCAGGCACTAAGGACACGTTTGGTATGACGTATTCTGTTAAAGCTATGAAGACGAAAAATAATCTGACGTTCTTTGGCGTTTCAACCAGGGTGTAAAAATAGTACACTCCGCCATTTTGAGACCCATCTAGTAGATGGGTCTCCCTTGGACTGTACTAAAAAAAACAATTCATTATATATTAATACAGTACAGTTCATGCAAAATTATATTATACAGTCCAGTGCGACGTGAAAAACGAGCCCTAATGTATCTTTTTTCTTTGCAGGAGGAATGGGTAGTTTGTAGGGTGTTTCATAAGAACTCAACTGAGAAGAAACCACAACCAACATCATCATCCCAACAATCTGACGAAGAGTCTCCTAATTGTGACACTTACACATTGACAAATGATTTTGGGGATATTGACCTACCATGTTTAAACGGCTCCAATATTTCTTTACATAATTACACCAACATGAATATAAACTTGACAAGCACTAGTACTCTTCCATTACTTCCTACATCTTGGCCTTTTCTTCTCTGTCAAATTAAGCAGTGGCACTTTTGTTCTTTTAAACATGTTTGATTACTTAAACTGGACAGATACAAAAAAGTTAGCTACTTATGCTAATTTAATCACTGGGTGATCATTTACGTTCAATGTACATAAACATGCATAAGAACCAATTCATTGAAATTCCATTAATTTCTGTGCTAAGGATGACAATTTAATTCTTTTACGAGACACTCTACTTACCACATTTAATCATAGTTATGATTGAGCAACTGTCTCAAATAAAAAATGAGATTTTGGTTTGTGAATTAATATGATTAAACCTTTTATATCCGGTGGCAACTAATTGGAATACAAATCTTCTTAATTACTATTGACAAAACATGGAGACACAGTTCAAATGCAAAATATTTCTAGTCCAATGCCTAACAAAGCGGTGCCAAAATCTTCTAAAATAACCGGGCAATTAGCACGATTGACCCTATTTTAGGGTGGTCTTTAATTTTTGCACTTCGCCTTAAAAAATTACCGAAAATTCCTTGAGGTTATGAGTTCGAATCTCAGTAGAGTCAAAAAAAAAAATCGCAAGGCAGGATTTCATAGAAATTATGCATATTCGGTCAATGTTGTATAGAAACTATGTCTGAAGGGGCATAGTTTTTATGTAACTATGCCTGAAGGCAAAATTTTGTTGAAAATTAAGAGTATGCTTTGTCCGGCTAGTTACATAGAAACTATGTCCATTAAGGCATAATTTTTATACAACTTTAGTCGAATAGACATAATTTCTATAAAAATCTTGACTTGCAATTTTTTTTTTTTTTTTTTTTTTGCCTTTGATGGGATTCAAATCTGGAATCTTGATTTAGCATACCGGAGAATAAAGGATACTTTGAACCACATTTTCATTAAATAAGAAGTAGAGACAAAAATTAAAAACCAGTGATTTAAAGCGCATAAAAAAATCCAGGTAATTGTCGATCGGCTGCAATTATACAGACGGACATATACGGTTCAAGTCATTTGGTTATGAAATAAATTATCACCGGATAGAATTATAATATGGATTAAATAATCTGAATTAATCAATCAAGCAGAAGTTGTAATTCGTATAGTTTAAAATAAATCAAAAATTAAAAGTTGGATAAGATCAACTTATGACTTACTTACGAGACACTTTTAAAAAGTCAATTCAAACACCTTTTAAGAAACATTTGATAAAATAATTCTACCATGACAGTTTACAAATTTTATATTCTCGTGTTTTGGATCATATTACATACTAACATTTTTTAAGGTATATATAGCTGCTGCTACGTCATACTATTTCTTCAAATAATATACAGTCTTTTATACTCCAGACGTCAATATTCTGTCAAAGTAAGGACTCGTGCTAATTGAAATCACCATTCAAATCCTAGATGCAACCGAAGAACAGATATTTGTTAAGTTAAAATTTTAAATTAATCATTTAAACATCAAATAACTTGTATATTGCTCACTTTTCTTTATTATATTTCCACTACTCAATCATACAAGTGAGTGAAAGTATATGTATGTTCCGGAGACAATCTGTATTAGGATAAAATGTATTTTATACACATTCATATTTATATTAATGATGATTAATATTATGGCATTTGCATTTGTTGAATTATTAGTTGATTGTTTATAATATTCTATAAATGCATCCCTAGAGTTTACGTGTTTATTAATGATGTGAGAATTAATATTGATCATCGAAATGGGATATCGACGATATGCGATACGTCGACATGTGGTCTGCATCATATCCTTAGGGGATGTAGTATGTCTCACTTGCTACGAGTTATGGCAACTCGTGATGGACGCATGAATACTTGTTGAAGTATTGGTATACCCTGCTGATGCACTATTTTGTTATATGTCTATAATGTCATCGGCGTGTGGGAGATAGAAGTCCTTAGACTTGAGGTCGATACTGCCTTGTTTACGGAGTAATGTACTTTGATCCTGTCCTAAACTCAAATGTCTTATAGGTTGAGACACGGATTATTTTGGGTATATTACGAAGTAGATTAAAGGGGGTATTTGAGCCAAGATTAGGATTCATTCCTCGAATATATTTTCGAGAGAACACTCAGATTCTCATATGGTATTAGGTTGACTAAGTCGTTGGCCAACGCAATAGACCTGTCTTTGATATGGTCCTGTTGTCAACTAATATAAATGAGGTATAATGATCAAGCCATTTGGATAGACACTTGATAAATCCTAAGCTTGATTGAGTGTGTCGTGAACTAGACCCGAGAATTGGCGTTGTAACTGAAGCAGTAATTGGGATAGGACTAGGCTGAATTGATGGCCCAGTCACCGGACCCAAAATAGAAGATGACAATGTCATTGGAGGGCCATCAGGCAGTGGGCCCACTGACGGATTTTGGGTACGGAATAGGTCCAATAAATGGTGAATAATATACGGAAATATACCATCATCCAAAAAATTGTACGAAGTAGGCGCGGGTTTACTAACCTTAGCAAATAAAAATTGGGATTCATAAAAAATTACATGGCGACTAATGATGATTTTATTAGATGATAAATCAAAACATTTGTAACCACGATGATTAGATGGATAACCCAAAAACACACAAGGGGTAGAACATGCCTGAAGTTTGTTAATTGTGATAGACGAAAACAACGGATAACATAAGCACCCAAAGATCCTAAGATGTGAATACGAATGAGTCTTATTATATAAAATTTAGACTCCAGACGAGTATGTCAAACCTTTGGAAGAAAGAATGTTAAGAATATATGTAGTCATTTGTAGAGCATGATGCCAAAAAATGGGGGGTACGGAAGTATGAATCAATGCAGTTCGAACAATGTTGTTAATGGTTCTTCTGTTCGGCTTTCCCATTTTGTGAAGACGTATGAGGACAAGAAAAACAAAAATTGATCCTATTATTAACACAAAAATTCCCGAAACACACCATTATCATATTCTTTGCCACTATCGCATTGGATATTTTTAATTTTCCATTCAAGATAGCAGCGAGAGAAATAGGAAAGCATGAGCTGGCAGCAGAGGTGGATGCGAATGGATAGAGATCCCCCGTGTTATTGCATCTCGTAAGAGGTGTCCTCGTATGAATATCATTCACAGTAAAACCAAACGGGTCAAGGTCAATAGAGATAAAATTATTACGAGTAAATTATCGGACATAAATTAGGGTTTTAATGATGTTTGGAGCATACATGACACTGTTGAGGGAAAAGGGTGGATGAAGCGGTTGTGTGTAGGTGGTACCATAACCATGAATTGGAATGCGGTGATCACTACCAATGATAATATATTGAGGATGCTTTAAACTAAATAGTTTGGGAAAATTACCTGCAGAGCAGGTGAGGTGAGATGTGGCCCCTTTATCCATGTACACATTTTCGTATGGTTATCGCATATTTAGAGAGCTGAAGGCCTGGCCCAAATAAGTGGGGTCTAGGCCCACAGGACTCGGGTTATGTACTGTGTAGGAGATATGGGCCTGCTGCCCTGTTGCTGAACCTGGATGGGGTCGTGGGCCTAGACTTAAGCCCAATAAACTAGGTGATGGATATGGCTGGTGAGTGAACTGCTGATGGGCCGGGGGTATTGGAATGGGTACGGGGCACTCTGGCTAGGGTAAGGCCACTGGCCAGCAGCGGGCTACTATCCATGAATGTGGGACTGTTGTTGGGCCTTGCCGCCTCGGCCCCGATCCTTCCCCCCTTTATCGTTGCCTCTGTCGCGACTGTCTCTTCCACCACGGTTTATCCTGCGGGTGGTTGTCCGGTGGTGGCGGCTGGGCGGTGATGGCGGTGTTTGGTGTTGTATTTTCAACTGCTAACGCCTTTTGATTGTGCTCGTCCTGTTTGGCGCGTCTGGTTTTCTCCAAAGTAATTCGGAGCGTGCCTTATTGAAACTCGGTAGTGGGTCGGCTTGTTGAATCATAGTTGCGAGAGTATCATATTCACCTTTTGGTAAGCTCGCAACAAGTTGTAGCATCATCATAGTTTTGGAATGGGTGTTCCCACGTTGGATAATTGGTCTACAACTAATTTCAATTGTCTGTAATATTCAGACATGTTGAAAAAAATCTCGAGACCTGTATTGTTGAACTGTTCCTCCAAATACACTGCTCGAGTATTTTTGTTGTCCTGCAAAATTTCTTCCAATCGAATCCATAGTTCACTAGCTGAGGCACCTGTCTTCGTGATTGTATGAAGCATGTTTTTAGATATGGTGCCATAGATCCATTGTTTGACAATAGCGTCAAGACGACGTCATGTCGAGTCCGCAAGGTCGAGAGGGCTAGGGATGAAGTCGTTGATATGATCAAGTACGTTATACGCACAAGCGTGGATAGTGAAGAGTTCAACCCACGAAGTGTATTGACCGTCCTCCTGATCAAGAATTAAGGGGATGAAATTCTTGATGTTCATGACGGTGAAAGCAAGATGGAAGGAAGACTTGGAGGAGGGAGGGGGATTATTATCGACAACTATGGAGGATGCGGAAGCTTTGGGAGAGGTGGGAGGAGACATGGTGGCCACATAAAAGAGACTAGAAAAAGGGTCAATTTTTTCGAAAAATAAAGGAGTGGCCGGTGGTGGCTGCCCGTGGGTGGGGTGGGCGGCGGCGATAGAAAGAAAGAAATAGGTGTTTTTAGGGTTAGGCTCTTGATACCATGTAAGATTGTATTAATTTTTTCTTGGAGAACCTTTTTCATTAATACAAATATAGATAGGTGTACAATGTTGAATCATTCTATAATAAGGATTCAAATTCTATCATAATTATACAACACAAAATATAATAAATATAGACATTATGTACACGTGCTAATAGAACGCTTGGTATTATTCAAAAAGATCAGATCAGAAAAATGATGAAGATAAACAGAGAAGTAGGATTGTCAAGTGAATTTCCTTTGTGTCCACTGGATAAATTTAAAAGGCCGTAGATAGAATATGAAGCATGAAATTTTCACCACACTTGACAAACTACAGTATATAAATTTCAACAACCATAAGCAATAAATTTATCTATATAGAAATTCAATTAAAAAATATGTGAGAGTTGAACATGTTACCCGGAACGGTGAAGTCATCTTTGCAATATTGTTGTATTTAGTAGTGTAAAATAGTGTAAATTTCTTTGATAGAGTTCTCTTATTAATGTCATATATATATATATATATATATAATTGTAGTCCTAATATAATTATGATCTATATTTTATCTTAATTATAATTGTAGTCCTAATAGAATTAGAATCTCCATTTTACCTTAATTACATAATATATTGTGAATATGTATGGAATATATTCACTATCACACCCTCTCAGTCGGAGCAGAAGGATTTCAGACGCTGAGACTGAATCTGAAGACAATGAACAATTATCGAGGAAGCCCCTTTGTGAAGATATATGTGTACTGATACGAAGAAGGAACATGCAACACTCTAACGTGACACATTGCAACCTTCTCACGAACAAAGTGAATATTCATCTCAATATGTTTGGTTCGTTGATGCTGAATCGGGTTATGAGACAAGTAGACAACAGATATGTTATCACAGTAAACCAAAAATGCCTTACGTATGGGACAATGAAGCTCAAGAAGGAGATTTCAGAGCCAATATAGCTCGGCAACAACGTTCGCAACGCCTCGATATTCTGCTTCTAAACTCGAACGAGAAAGCGTGGCTTGCCGCTTGGCAGACCACAATATGATGTTATCCCCCCAAAATACATAATAGTCGAACGTATAGCGACGAGTGTCCGGACAGTCTGCCCAATTTGTCTCTGTGTAGGAGAGCAATCTAGTCGGTGCTGAGGGATATAAATGAAGTTCATAGTCAAGAGTGCCCTTAATGTATCGACTGATACGCTTAAGTGCTGTAAAGTGAGGCTATCTAGGGGTGTGCATGAACAAGCACACCTGCTAAACCGCATATGCAATATCTGGTCGAGTGAAGGTGAGATACTGAAGTGCACATGCGAGACTCATATAAAGAGATGGACCAGTGACCGGATCTCCATCATCTACATTGAGTTTGGACTTGGAGTCGAAGGGAGTGGGCATGATCTTATAATTTACCATTTTGGCTCTATAGATGATCTCCTTTGTATACTTACGCTGACACAAGAGAATGGCATGTGTGGATATGATCACTGATATCCCTAAAAAATAACTCAACTTACCCAAGTCAGTCATAGCAAATTCGGACTTGTGTAGAGAAATGATCTCGTGCTTCAGGCCATCTGAAGAAGTTGTCAGAATAATATCATCCTCGTATAACAAAAGGTAAATTGTGTCAGTACCTCGATGAAAAAATGAATGATCACTCTTGCTGCACACGAAACTGATATGTATGATATATGTATCAAACTGTTCATACCAAGCCATGTGGGCTTGTTTCAGCCCATATAGCGACTTACGAAGACGACAAATATGATGAGGAGCCTCCGGATGCACAAATCCTGGCGGTTGAAGCATATAGACTATTTCTTCAAATCCATGTAAGAAATATTATTTACATCAAGTTGGTGAATATGTCAATTCTTTCCCATAGCAATGCTCAAAACTGTGCGGATGGTAGCTGGTTTAACCACTGGACTGACAGTCTCACCACAATAAACACCCTCTTGCTGCCATGTGCCATTTACCACAAGTCTGACCTTGTAACATTTAATGACACCATTATCTCTGAATTTATGACGAAATAATCACATACAACGGATTACATTCACCCCCTCAGGTCGCGGAATAATATCCCAAGTGTGATGTGAAGTAAGCGCATTAAACTCATCTCGCATGGTCGTATTCCAATTCGGCTCAAGTTTGGCTAAGGTTGGGTTTTTAGGAATGAGTGAGATGGTTCGATAAGTTAAAGTGAACTTTTGGCTTAAAATCCCCTATTGTGAACGAATTTTCATGCGGTGAGTGGAGACGGTCACGGGTGGGGCAGGGGGCTGGGGGGTGACGGGCAGTGGGGTTGGGCAGGGGATGGACAGGGTGGCAGATAGGGTTTGGCGGGCAGTGGGTTGGGGTGTTGTTTCGGGCAGTGACGGAAACGGGACGAGGCAGTTGGGTGGGGTCGATGGGACGGGTGGTTGGACGACCGAAGGTTGTGGATTTTATAGTGCATTTTGGAGTAGATGTGAGGAGTCCAATTCATCAAGAAAACCGTAATCAGTGACTCAAATTTTTTGGATGTTGTCGAACGGAAAAACGTATCAACAAACGTGATTTGACGTGAGATTAAGATTTTGTTTGTGGATATCTCATAGCACAAGTACCCTTATGATTTGACAGGAAACCGAGGAAGACGCACAGAGTGGAGCGAGGTGCTAATTTGTGAGGAACTGTGAATGCCAGATTTGGGTAACAAAGACAACAAAAAAATCAAAAGTGATCATAGGAAGGAATCCGACGGCCTCTTTTCTCTTCTCTGAAGTCTACAACAAACAAGTGGGAGAGGCAGGATTCGAACCTACGTAGAAAAACTTCAACAGATTTACAGTCTGCCGCTTTTGAGAAAGGCTATTTACCTGACTTCTTACAATTCCAGTTGGATCAGATCGACTACTCTACTACCATCATTCCGAAGGTTTTTTTATTCAAAAGGACGGAGAATGAATAGCTTATTCGTGCCCGATTTTGGATCGTACGGGTAGGTAAGATGTTAAGAATGTATTATACCATTTTTAATGCATAACCCCAAAAGGTAGAGGGGAGAATCATGAAAAAGAAGGGTACAAATCATGTTGTTAATGGTGCGAAATTTTTTTTTAGCTTTATAATTTTGAGGGGAAGTAGGGGCAGGAGAAACGGAAAATCATGCCATTGGCCGCACAAAAATTATGAAAGTGGGAGTTATTGAACTCACGACCATTATCACATTGAAACATTTTAATGTCCTTTTCAAATTGTATTTTAACCAATGTACGAAATTCAAGGAATTTGGAGTAGACTTGAGACTTAAGTTTAAGAGGATAGACCCAAAGGAAGTGAGAGAAGTCATTCAAAAATACCAAATAATATTTATGACATAGGTTACTAGTTATAGGAGATGTCAATAAATCCACATTAATAATATCAAAGGGAGAGATAGTAACACTTAAAGAAGACGTAAATGGAAGTCTAACATATTTTCCTAGATGACAAGAGGATCAATTATGGGCAAGATTTTCTTTATTATATTTAATTAAATTATGTTTTCTAAGAAAATAAAAAATATGAGTTCCGGGATGTCCAAGTCTACTATGCCACGTTGAAGAGAAGATAACAACTAGAAATGTGGGAGGATTGAAACTGGCAGCGGGCGTGGATAGGAAAGGATAGATGTCTCCATCACTATTACATCTCGTAAGAAGTTTCTCGGTATGTAGGTCCATTACAGAAAAACCAAATTGGTCAAAATTAATGGATACGGAATTATCGGTGAAAATTTTTCTAACATATATGAGGTTCTTGATAATGTTAGGGCATATAGAACATTTTTAATGGAGAAGTGGGGTTGCGGTGGTGGAGTTAGTGTGTGACCAAACCCTTAAATTGGAATGCGATGATCATTTTCGATCATAATAGATTGAAGAGTATTTAAATTGCGCAATTAAGAAAGATTACCAGAATTTGTGAGGTGAGATGTGACGTTCATATCTATGTACCAAACATCGTCGTGAGAAGCCATGTGGTTGCCTGAACTAAGGAGAAATTTTACTCCCTGGTACAAAGAAATTTCTCTGGATTTATGGAGCGATCAGGCAATCAGCCTGTCGGATATAGAGTGGGCCAAAGCAGTTAATAGGCTTCCTGAAAAGGTTAAAGAAATTGATTCTATTGATGATGGGCCACCAAGGCTTAAAGCTAGAAGAAGACTTCTGTTGACCACTCAGTTTATGCAGCAACTATTTTATCCTCCGCCTGCAGCAGTTCTTTCTGCAGATGCTAAATAGGCCGAGAGGGGGGGCTTTTAGGGTAGAGAATGTTAGGATTTTGGATTTTGATACTATTTAAAGAATGAATTTTGAGTCTAACTTAATTCAAAAAGCTAGCTTGTAGAGTGATGATTGTCCAAGTGCATATAAAGAGTATTCCATCCATATCCGATGTGAGACTCTTAACACTCTCCACACGTCCAGACCTTGTTAACTGAAGCGTAGATAATATAATTTAATGGTCCAACATCGGTGAACAAAGAATTGAAATGAGCATGACTCTGATACCATGTAAAATAGTGTAAATCTTCTTGATGAAATTCTTTTATTAATATTATATATAGAGTATACAATTGTAGTTCTAATAAAATTAGGATATTTATTTTACCTTAATTATAATTATAGTTCCAATAGAATTAAAATCTGTATTTTTATCTTAATTACATTAAATATTATTTACAGAATATATGTGGAATATATTCAAAGTCAAATACTCCTGATTTTTATTTTTTTATATATTAATAATAATAAATTATATATATATATTTTAATTTTGATAAATAAAGCGGGGAATATAACTTTTAACTTTATTATTAATATCAACCAAAAATGGCAGTTTTATATTTTTATTTACTTATTTCCTGATTATTTGTTTAAGAAATCTGCAAAACATGGTTTTCTTATTATTTGTTTAAAAAGTTGCATTTTTTGTATTTCTACTTTTTGTGTGGTGATGACACTTGTCATCCTACCATGTTTTTGCCTCTCCTATTCTATATAGATAGATATAGATTCAGATACTCAGTTAGATTTTGGTAACTTGACATAATGTGGTAACTTTTTTTACAGATAGATTTTGCCGTGGAAATTAGAGCCTTGTTTTCGCAGTTAACGTGACGCCTTTTTCTAGCCGATGAATTAGCTATTCTTTACATCTAATAATTTTCCCATAACTGTTCTACGCTAAGCTCTCAGAATTATCCTTTCTGTCACATTTTCTGTAACTAAACTCACACTATTATAGATTGTAGCCAACTCAACAACTTTCACCACAACTCATCACTCAAATTTGTTCTATATTTTCACCACTAAAATTCACTCACCTCTCATCAACTCCACTCTAAATTATATTGATAGAGATATACATTTTTGGAGTTGTTATCATCAATAACAATAACTTCTCTTCTCCTTTGAAGATTAATAAGGCCTCTCATTTCATCAAGAAATCGTCATCAAATACATTACCATCTTCTTCCTCCTCTTCCTCCCTATATAACGGGGTCGCGGCCACCACCTCGACGACCACCATCCCTCCTCAGCAGCTACGCCATCCAGTCATCATCTACACACATTCTCCAAAAGTCATCCACACGATTTCATGGCATTGGTCCAATAGCTCACCGACCTTTCTTCGGAGGACGAACACTCTTCGCCTTCTCATCCGCCTCGGCCTGTGCCTCAACATCCTGTTGGAAATTTATTAATGTGGAATTAAGTTTATCCCATTATTTATGACTCGAACAGTTGAGACCTCGCACGTCAGAAACATCGTTTCCACACACGTAAACTCGTAATGCCAAGTATCGTAAATTTTATTAGTGAAAGAGATCTTGGTATGTGAGTAAACGTTTGAGACATAAAATGATGGACTGTCGTTGGTTAAATGACGTGTGTTCCACATTGGTAAATGAAAGAAGAAGAGTACGAAGTGTAAGATTGAAAAGGGTCAGAAAAGGGCCGCGGCGCCTGAAGACTGAGCCGCGGTGCTAATTAGTCTTTTGGCTACTGGAGCCGTGGCGCTAACGAGGCAGTGTCTGTGTGAATGGAAGTCCAAAAGTTTGACTGATTATGGGGACGTTTTGTAGCATTTAAATGTCAGTTTATCCTCCATAAATCAGCCATCATTTGGTGAATTAACTGACCATTATATGTCACTTAAATGGTCATTACATGGCACTTAAATGGAAATTACATGGGCACTTGAAGAGGCATTCTTACACTACTATATATTGAGGCCTTTGGCTCAATTGGAGAACACTACACTCATACTTATAATCAGATTTTCTGAAACTCTTCCTCTCTAAGCATTCTTTCAAACACTCAAGGTTCTTCTTGAGAAACACTTGAGTTTTCTTTACCCATTTGTTAGAATTTGTTAGTTGCTATTTTATCTTGGAAGACAGTTGCCCATAAACATAAAAGGATATATACGGGGCAATACTGTCTTAAGGACAGAGTGAATATCACTCGATTCAGCAACGCCTCTGTAACACTATCAGATTTAGTGTCTTTTGGTTTCAGGTTATCAAAATAAAGGGGCTTGTTGCAGTTGAACGAAGATCCAAAGACCCAAGACTTCAAGAGTTCAAGAACGAAGATCAAGATCACAAAAGCTTATTGCCGCCACAATTCTTGTGGGCTTCAAGTTGCTGCTATTGTAATAACTATAGTTTACCCTTTCGAAGCACTAGTAATAGTTGTTTACTATTCCCGTATATCCATTATGTTCCTCACAATCCTAAGACATTATTTGTACTAGTGCTCAAAAGATGTTTACCAGCAGATATGATCCCAAATCTGGCTGTGAGTTTCTTCTTGAAACTAATTCTGTTGACAGTTCTATTAATAGTTCGAACATTGTATCTGTCAACAACCGTGCTATCAGATTTGTTCCTAGTTTTGAGTCTCTCTTTCACGACAGTTACAAATCTGTTTCCGTCAAAGGTTAGATCTTCGGATCTGATATTGAGCTTCAAGATAATGTTGATAGTCATGCTTGTACAACTAAGGATCAAGGAAGAGTTGGTGTCACCGCTCTCGAGAGTAGTGGAAATAAGCGCCCACGAGAGGTTAAGGATGTCAAGTGGGACAAGAGGAGAAAACTGAAGATGTTGTTCTACTTTGTAGTAAAAGGCCTACATATGTCCCAGACAAAGGATCCGAACCATGGTAAAGAGGATTTGGACAGATGACTGACGTGAGCCAGAATCCAAAAGGTCTAAGGTAATAATTCTTCCTTGTCCATAATATGTTTAGAGAATTTCTGAATAAAAGGGAATAAATCAAGGCTAGGAATATGAAGTGTTTTCATTAAAAACTTATATTCTCTACACCATAAAATCAGAAATTAGATTACTCATCTTCCTGTTTAAAGATTGGACTATTGTAAATAACGATTTAAAAGATATGGACTTAGATTGTAATAAATTGGATTTATGGACAATCCTAAGTAAGCGCCAGGAATTTCCCTGGGCACCAATCACAAGGGGAGAGGATTAGAGATAAACCTGTCACCGTGTCCGACAGAAGATCCTTCATTTAATAAGATGATATTGAACACTCAGTCATACAAAGCCTACGGGCGGCTGGTGTCGGCCAGAGTTTCCAGGTCTTAAATGATCTGAAGGCTAAAAGAAAGGCAGAAAAGAGTTGGACACTCAGTCTGCTAAGGCAATTGGAGTGGGCCAGAGTATCTAGATCATATATGATCCGGTTATGCTCTAATCACAGACGAGAGGTTGTTCATGTGAAGCAACGCCACCTCTAAAGTAGAAGGTGTTGGAGAGGTTGTCCTCAAAATGATTTAAGGGAACGAGATCACTCTAAAGAGAGGGGATACATGTCCCAAATTTGGTTTCAGGAACACTGTTGGTCAAACTGGTTGAGTCTAGTCCAATAAGTCTGTAATAACTAAAGATGGTGCAGTATCTCTGTAGCCAAATGAATGATATATTTGTAATTCATGCATCTATGCCATCATAGATTAAGACACATTAAATAGAAAGTCATTCAACAACTAACAAAGTTGAGATTGTTGTCGTGTGTCGACATAAACCCTCAAATTGAATGAGAGGTAGGCGAAGAGGCAAAATAACCTTTCCATATCGTCGAAGGAATAGCGAAAGAAACACCACTCCTCTATAACTCAGTCACACCTACATGAGTGATTTAAAGCTTGTACAAAATAGAGCGGGGAGACAAGTACTTTGTGACATTCATTAACGATTGTACAACATATTACATCCTTTGTTTGTTGAAAAGCAAAGATGAATCTATTGAAGCAGATGAGCGCTACAAAACAGAAGTTGAAAAGCCTATGGATTGAGAATTCGTAGGGATAGAGGGGGAGAATGTGAAGCATTGTTCATCAAATTACTGCTCCTTACTCACCTCAGTCTAATGGTGTTATCCAAGCGCAGATCTGTATGCACAAGATATGTGGGGCAAGACGATCCTTACATTAGCGAAGCTTTCTTCGTGAAAAAGCTCGTCCTTGTCAATATAGGACTGTCTTTCCGCTAATGTGATTCTCAACAGAACTCTGCATAATGATAAATATAACCCTCCAAAAAGCTACAATGAGGCATCTAAAGATCCTAGGTGGGTGGAAGAAATGAAAGCAGAAATAAAAGCTTTACAAGACAATCACACATGGGATATTGTCTCTTTATCATAAGGCAAATCTCCAATAGGATGTAAATGGATTTACAAGATCAAGTACAAGAAAATAAGAGAAATTGAAAGACTCAAAGCTAGACTTGTGGCAAAAGGATACATTCAAAGAGAAGTAATAGATTATCAGGAAACATTTTCTCCAATTGTTAAAATGATCAATGTGAGATCCATCTTATCAATAACAACATCTAGACACTAGCATATACACCAAATGAATGTGTATAATATATTTCTACAATGTGAAGCCCCAAATTAGTGTTACAATAACAATAAACATTATTGTGTCTATGTGATTATGTTACGACCTTATTCACATTCGAGGACGAATGTTGCTTAAGGAGGAGAGAATGTGAAATCCGGAAAAAAATAATAATATATAGTTGTGGTTGGGTTAATAAAAATATGTATATAAGAAAACAAAGAATAAATTGCATGGGATAGAGTTAGTGTTAAAGTTGGATAAATAGATAGATGAAATGAAAATAAGAAAACAAAAGAAAAACAAAAGAAAAAAAAAAAAGTGCAGCATGCACGTAAAGATGCTTCCCCCCCTTCCCCCTTTTCATTTCCCCTCCAACTCTTGTCATTTCACCTCCCATAGGTTATAGAAAACTCTCCACTTATACATTGTATTTACACACAAACAAAGTACATAACATAAAGGTTAGAAAAATCAGAAAAAACAAGTGAAAAGAAGAGGAAAAAATACCAAGAGGGCAAGAAGAACAAGAAGCAAAATACTAGAGAAGTAAGGATAATTTTAGCAACCACACAACAATAATCTTCACACTTACAAGGTGAGTTTTCTCACTCAGAAATTCTTGGTAACATCCTTTATTTTAAGTTCAATACATGTTAGAATAAGAATTGAGTATTGAAAAAAATATTGAACTTTTGATTGTTTAGACAACTAGTTGCGTCATAAACTTTACGAACTGTTCTCACTGAGTTATAATTGTTAGAATTTGATGAAATTCGGAAGAGTGGTACACCTCTCTATTATGATCATATAGAACCAAAAATGAGGTAAAATGGACATACGGTTTGAAAGTTATCATAGTTCAAAGTTTCTGCCTTAGATTTGGCCGAAATTCGGAAAGGCATAATTACGGACTGTTTTTATTGAGTTTTACTTATTAGAATTATATGAAAATTTACATGGTTGTAAATATCTCTGTTACGGACATATATATATAAATATTTATTATAACGGACTTACGAGTTGAGAGTTATTGTAGTTTGAACTTGCTTCCTCGGATTCGTCGGAATCCATAAGGGCAGGACGTTGAAACGTAAAAATGTACTAATCTGTGGGGAATATGAAAATTGTTTCTCAATGAAAGTTCTATATCTCTTTGTTGTGGACATTTTGAGACCTTACGGGGGTCTATCCGACTTACGTATTGAGAGTTATCACTGTTTAAAGTTTCTGCCTCGGATCTGTCGAGATCCAGGAAGGGCAGCGAATAAAAGTGTAAAACTGTACCAAATGGTACAGAATATGAAAGAATGGTTCACATGGAGACGTGTAGCTCTCTGTTCTCGTCGTTTTGAGATTTTATGGGGCTTGAACGGGTTTACAGATTAGGAGTTATGACTATTCTAAGATTGGGTGTTGTTTAATAAAAATTCTGCCGAAACAAATTTTATGGGGCTGTTTTGAGGATAAATTTGTGTTAGTTAACCAAAGTAGTTTTAAATGAAATTTGGTACAGTGAAAGATCCCCGTCTTACCTTAGTTTCCGCTTGAGAAACACCTTAGTTGGAGTTATGGTTAAAAAGTTATAATCGTTACAAGTATGAACGGCAGAATGTTGGGAAAGAGAATATTATTTATTCGATCTTCTGAAAAATATGAAAAGTGAATACGTGTTCACATAAATATATAAATATAAACATAATGGATCGGGTTGCACGCCGCAACAAAACGTAAAGTGAATACGTGTTCACAAATACGTAAATATAATGGATCGGGTTGCACGCCGCAACAAAACGTAAAGTGAATACGCGTTCACAAATACGTAAATATAATGGATTGGGTTGCGCGCAACAAAACGTAAAGTGAATATGCGTTCACAAATACGTAAATATAATGGATCGGGTTGCAAGCAGACACAACTCGTAAAGTGAATACGTGTTCACAAATACGTAAATATAATGGATCGGGTTGCACGCCGCAACAAATATGAAAGATGAATACATGTTCACCTATATATAAATATGAAAAGTGAATACGCGTTCACAAATATATAGATGTAATAAACATGTGGAAATGCAGGGAAATGTCTTAACGTACAATACGGGATAAAATGAAGTGTTAGTTAAACCGAGAATTTCCTATGAAGAGTTGTTGCATATTTAAAAATGTTGTAACCTGATATATTTTTGCAATATGCTTATTACGTTATAATGTGATTGCGCTTGGGATATTGTGGTGTTACTTTGAATTGCAGGGTAAGGTTCTCACCATTGAGATGGTAAGTGACTCTTTATTTAACATGTTTGAAAGCGTGATAGAGGAAAGGCTCCACGCGAGGCTAGCGATCGTCCATGACCTCTTGTCATACCAAGTCCATTGTTCGGGCTTGGTACTCGTCGAGTTCGAATGTCGGTTCAATGTCTCGAAATGCGTGTGGAATGGTCTCCCTTCCAACTTAGAATAATCTTTGTCAGTATGTCTATGTAGAAACAATATTTGCACGAGCATGGGCTCGCGTTATGTTTTTCTTATAAAGTCATAAACAGATTTCTTTATTGTTATTTTTATTAATCGCTCCGTATTTGAATATAAGTTTAAATTTCTAAATAAAGAGAATTAAATGGTGCTCCTGGTGGAAAATAATTGTCCAGGTGTCATCACGCCCTAAGTAAAGACTTAGGAAAAGTCGGGGCGTGACAAGTTGGTATCAAAGCTAAACCAGGTTAAGAAATTCTAGGAAGTTTTCTTCGAGTTGGGTGTTTGAACGGTTACTTATTGCGACGGTGTGCGCGCCACCTTAGTAATAAGTGAACGAAATAACATCCTAAAGTTTCCCTTCTTTCGTACTCTTCTCGTGCCTACCTTGAGTCTTTTCAAAGACTTGATTTCTCGTACTACCTCCTTCACACGGGTTAGAAAAGGGGATTGTACAACGTAATACTGACTAATATGATTTGTGTAGATGGCGATTATAAGGCGAGTTCCAACAAAGAGGGAAGTACTCATGGAACAGGCAAAGGGAATGAGAGTTCAGATGAAGTTCATGCGTCGTAAGATGGACTCAGAAGGTGATTTTGATGATTACATTGATGACACAATCGTACTATGTACATATTTGCTTAGGACTAGAAGGAAAAGGCGTTCATACGACCCGACCTTCTTCAACTTTCCAATTGGAGTCATACTACAGATAATAGTCAATTCCGTCCCAGAAAAGTTTCATTCCGCATTCAGAAAGGCAAGGATGCTAAGAGAAGATATTACAGAAAATTCATTGCACCATTCTGCGCATCGTAAGATGAGTAAGGTATAGAATGAACTATATGGAAGAGAAGCAAAAAGGAAGGTTCACGAGGAGTTGAATGCCAACTGCGAGAATAGGCGAATCATGCGGTTAAGCCGCTTAAGCAGCGTGATGGTAGGTGTCTGTTCGATGCAAAGTGGCTATAGCGGGTTGCGATGTGATTTGACCTGATGTGATGTATTGTAGTCATGACATTGTTATTTTAAAATATGATGAATGAAGTGCTATGAATACAAGAAAGAAAGGATATGTTTTATTAAATTATTTTTCGTGTTGGCATATTGTGGTGTTGCATGCTTATGAACTATAAGAAAATTTTAAGAGCTAGAGTAGACATTAGTCCTTCTAAAATATGAGTGTGTTTGTCTTCAGAAAATGGTGAATTCACAAATCCAGGGCTCGAGGAGGTTCATCACGAAGCTCATGTACCTCGATTGGCGTAGTGGTGTGCGAAGGAGCGGAGAAAATGTCGGAGAAAATGTTAGAGAGAACGAGAGTCAAATGGCCCAAGAAACGATGGGACAAAAACTAGATAGACTCATAGAGTTAATGACAGCTGCAGTTCCACACATGGTTCCGCCCGCACCTAGTGTCTGTCATAGCCCGAACAGAACCAGACGGCCCGAGACCGGTGCATCGCACTACGGCCGAGAGTGTAGAATCTCAGCGATGCACGATAGGCTATGGGCAAATTTTATGAGGAGAAGAGAACCACTGCAGGAAGGACCCCAAGGTCGACGATGGTATTCTCGATGAAGTTGAAGACTTAATGTTCACATTGGGACGCGTGGAGGCAGGCGTCAACTTGGTAGCGCGTGACTAGTGGATGATGCGGTGTGGTGGAGAAATTTTAGGAAAAATCGTCCCCGATGTCACCACCAATGACTTGGGAGGTTGAGCGGCGTTCGTTGAAATTTATGCTAATACGCCGCAAGGATGCGCTCGGGCGGAGTTTGAACAATTGAAGCAAGGTGACCGCGGTGTACAAGAATATGATACGATTCGTGAGGTTATCGGCATACAACACACATGTCGTCCCTACGAGAAATGGATAGAGTCAGCGATTTGTAGAGGTTTAAACCCGAACATAGCGAGAAGAAGGTGGTGGCGTTAGCCAACGATCGAACTTATCTTGATTGTCGATATGACTTTGAGGGTAAAAGGTTTCGCTAAAGCAAAAGAGAATATTCGCAGAAGAGATTTGGACATCGTGATCATTTAACGAGTCAAAATCGAGCGGGGAGTTTAGTAAGGGATCTTGGGAGAACCAATCCAATGGGCAGTCTTATTTCAAGCCTAAGGGGCAGTTGGTCTAATTACCAAGGTAGCAAGGACAAGGCCACCAACCCTAACACGGGAGGTGACAAACCGATTTGTAAGATTTGTCAAAGAAAACACACCTGGAGAATGTCGGCTCTTAACGAAGACATGTTATAAGCGTGGAGAGTCAGCCACTATGCCGAGATTGCAGAAGATGACCCAAACTCAATCTATTCGGGAGGTCGAAGCAACCACACTGCTACGGGAAATCGGAAACCAACCCGCCAGAGTCGGGAGGTCAACAACCCAACAATTTAATCGGCTCGCTTTGCCCCGGAGGAATGAGGCGAAGCATCTAATGCGTGGTCACGGTGTATTTTGCTAGTTTAGTATTCCCGCATTTGTATTATACGATCCTCGGCTCTACATTTTCATATGTGTCAACGGGCTTTTCTAAGAATTTACATGTAGAACCTTATTTAAGTGAACTGTTGAGGTTATGACACGATGGGGCCTCAATTTGGGCCTCTCGGGTGGTAAATAATTTCCATTAGAAGTGAATGGCGGGAGAACAATGGTGAACCTAGTACTACTTGATATGGTAGACTTGACGTCATTTTGGGTATGGATTGGTTGTCGGCATGTTATGCCATGTTAGATTGTCGACGAAAGATAGTGAGATTAACTTTTCGGAGAACCGAAGTTGTTATAAGGGGTAGGGTTGGAATATCCTCAGTCGCTTTATTTTCTACCTTGGGGCTCAAAAGTTATTGAGAAGTCCGCAGTGGAGTATGCATATCCGGCTAATATAGTGGATACCCAAAAAGAATCCGTCGGTGAATGATGTTCTATTGTTCGAAATTTTCGGAGGTTTTTCTGAAGATCTTCCAGGCCTTCCTGGATAGAGAAGTGGAGTTTGCCATAGAGTTAATTAGTACAAGACCCATTTCTATTCCTCCATATCGAATGGCCCAGTGAATTGAGGAGTTAAAGAACAATTGAAGGATCTTACGGATAAAGGTTTTATAAGGCCTAGTGTTTCCTTGCAAGTGCACGATCTGTTTGTGAAAAGAAAGACGGATCGCTCGAATGTGCATCGATTATCGGCACTCAATAAGGTCACGATCAAGAACCGGTACCCATTACCAAGAATCGATGATCTTTTGACCAACTTCGGGAGCTAGCTATTTTTCCAAGATTGATCTCGTTCGGGATATCACCGGTGAAAATAAATCCGGATGATATATCCAAAGCGACCTTTAGAATCGTCGGCCATTATGAGTTCTTGGTCATGTCTTTTGGGTTAACGATGCCCCATCAGTTTTATGGATTTAATGAGCAGAATCTTCAAACCATTCCTAGATTTGTTCGTGATTGTGTTCATAGATGATATCCTAATCTCTGAAGAGTGTTGAAGAACATGAAGAGCGTCGAGGTAGTGCTTCAAGTCTTGAAACAGGAGAAACTATATGCTAAATTTTCAAAGTGTGAACTTTGGTTGGAAAAGGTAGCCTTTTTGGGTCATGTTGTGTCAAGGGATGAAATTATGGTAGACCCCCAAAATATAGAAGCAGTGAAGAACTGGCCAAAACCGACCACTCCGACAGAGGTTAGAAGTTTCTTGGGTTTGGTGGGTATTATAGAAGATTCGTAAAGGTTTTCTAGTCTTCTGCTCATGGCCGGTTGACTCAAAAAGCGGTTAAGTACCGATGGTCGGAAGCATGTGAAACCAGTTTTGAAACTAAAGGAATTGTTGACTCGCACTGATTCTAACCTTACCATCGGGACAGAAGGGTTCACGATCTATTGCGATGCCTCTAGAGTTGGGTTAGGATGTGTCTTGATGCAGTTTGGAAAGGTTATTGCGTATGCATCTAGACAGTTGAAGATACATGAGAAGAATTACCCAACTCATGACCTGGAATTAACTGCGGTGGTGTTTGCCTTACGAATATGGAGACATTATTTGTATGGTGTACATGTGGACATATTTACAGATCATAAAAGTTTGCAGTACATAACCACGCAGAAGGATTTGAATCTCCGACAAAGAAGATGGTTAGAGTTGCTTAAGGATTATGACCTTAGTATTCTTTACCATCCTGGGAAAGCCAACGTGGTGGCTGACACACTCAGTAGGAGATCAATGTGCAGCTTGGCCCATTTGGCAATACAAAAGAGGGGTATTGTTCGTGAGGTACAAAGATTGGGAAACCTCGGGGTTAGATTAACTGAGATCGGTGAAGGTAGGGTGGTGGTACATGATACCTCGCAGTCTGCATTAGCTTCAGAAATAAAAGAAAGTTAGTTTGAGGATACGGAGTTTGTTGGATTTCGGGAGAGGATCCAACAGGGAAAACCTTCACAGTTTACATTGGGAGATAATGACGGAACCCTTCGGTATAAGGGTAGGTTATGTGTTCCTAAGGTAAAGGATCTAAGGAGGAAGATCTTAGATGAGGGTCACAACACAAGATATTCCATTCATCCAGGGTCAACAAAAATATATCAGGACCTCAAGGCAAATTACTGGTGGGACGGGATGAAGAAAGACGTTGCGGAGTTTGTCGGGAGATGTCTTATATCGCCAGTGAAAGTGAACATCAAAACTCGCGGATTACTTCAGACATTGGAGTCCCGTGGAAATGGGAGGCGATTCATATGGATTTTGTAATCGGTCTCAAAACTCGAGAAGGTATGATTCTATTTGGGTGATTGTTGATCGGCTTACAAAGTCAGCCCATTTCTTACGGCCAAGACTACGTATCGCGCACCACAAGATGCACGCATTTATTTGAAGGAGATTGTGCGGTTACACGGATTCCTTTACAAATTATTTGGATAGGGGTTCCCAGTTCACCTCACACTTTTGGCAAAGTTTCAGCAGGTCTCGGGAAAAAGTTAAGTTAAGCGGCTTTCCACCCGAAAACAGATGGGCAAGTGAGCGAACAATTCAAACACTTGAGGACATGTTGCGATCTTATGTGTTAGATTTTCGGAGCTGGTTGGACCATCTATGTCTAATTGAGTTCGCCACAACAATAGTTTTCACTCTAGCATACAAATGGCCGTTTGAAGCATTATATGGACGAAAATGTAGGTCTCCACTTGGATGGTTCGAGGTGGGTGACGCGATTTGTTCGGACCAGAAGTCATTCAAGAAACAAATGATAAGGTCTGAGATGATTCGGGAGCGGATCAAAATAGCTCATACCCGTCACAAGTCTATGCGGATCATCGGAAAAGAGATCTTGAATTCGAGAGGGGAGAAAGTATTTTTAAAAGTGTCCCCAATGAAGGGAGTGATGCGTTTTGGTAAGAAAGAGAAATTGAGCCTAAGGTTTATTGGGCGTATGAGATCTTGCGAAGAGTGGGAATGTGGCTTACGAATTAGCACTTCCACAAGAGTAGGCGGTGCATCCGGTATTTCATGTGTCAATGTTACGAAAATACTTGCACGATCCAAGTCACGTCATCCTTCCCGGGAGATAGTTCTTAATGAGGAGCTTGATATGAAGAAGTTAGGTGGAAATACTTGATAGAAAGGTCCAACGCCTTAGAAATAAAGATATTGCTTAGTGAAGGTCCTATGGAGGAATCACTCCACGAGAGGAAGCCACCAGGAAGTCAAGATGCGATGAAAGTCAAATATTCATTCCTATTTGACTAAGGTAAAAATGCATTACATAGTACTTCATATGTGTCATTTGCGTGCCTACGACGTGTTACAACCTTATTCTCATTCGAGGACGAATGCTTCTTAAGGAAGGGAGAATGTGAAGCCCCAAATTAGTGTTACAATAACAATAAACATTATTGTGTCTATGTGATTATGTTACGACCTTATTCACATTCGAGGACGAATGTTGCTTAAGGAGGAGAGAATGTGAAATCCGGAAAAAAAAAATATAGTTGTGGTTGGGTTAATAAAAATATGTATATAAGAAAACAAAGAATAAATTGCATGGGAAAGAGTTATTGTTAAAGTTGGATAAATAGATAGATGAAATGAAAATAAGAAAACAAAAGAAAAACAAAAGAAAAACAAAAGAAAAAAAAAAGAAAAAAAAAAAGAAAAGAAGTGCAGCATGCACGTAAAGATGCTTCCCCCCCTTCCCCCCTTTTCATTTCTCCTCCAACTCTTGTCATTTCACCTCCCATAGATTATAGAAAACTCTCCACTTATACATTGTATTTACACACAAATAAAGTACATAACATAAAGGTTAGAAAAATCAGAAAAAACAAGTGAAAAGAAGAGGAAAAAATACCAAGAGGGCAAGAAGAACAAGAAGCAAAATACTAGAGAAGTAAGGATAATTTTAGCAACCACACAACAATAATCTTCACACTTACAAGGTGAGTTTTCTCACTCAGAAATTCTTGGTAACATCCTTTATTTTAAGTTCAATACATGTTAGAATAAGAATTGAGTATTGAAAAGAAATATTGAATTTTTGATTGTTTAGACAACTAGTTGCGTCATAAACTTTACGAACTGTTCTCACTGAGTTATAATTGTTATAATTTGATGAAATTCGTAAGAGTGGTACACCTCTCTATTATGATCATATAGAACCAAAAATGAGGTAAAATGGACATACGGTTTGAAAGTTATCATAGTTCAAAGTTTCTGCCTTAGATTTGGCCGAAATTCGAAAAGGCATAATTACGGACTGTTTTTATTGAGTTTTACTTATTAGAATTATATGAAAATTTACATGGTTGTAAATATCTCTGCTACGGACATATATATATAAATATTTATTATAACGGACTTACGAGTTGAGAGTTATTGTAGTTTGAACTTGCTTCCTCGGATTCGTCGGAATCCATAAGGGCAGGACGTTGAAACGTAAAAATGTACTAATCTGTGGGGAATATGAAAATTGTTTCTCAATGAAAGTTCTAGATCTCTTTGTTGTGGACATTTTGAGACCTTACGGGGGTCTATCCGACTTACCTATTGAGAGTTATCGCTGTTTAAAGTTTCTGCCTCGGATCTGTCGAGATCCAGGAAGGGCAGCGAATAAAAGTGTAAAACTGTACCAAATGGTACAGAATATGAAAGAATGGTTCACATGGAGACGTGTAGCTCTCTGTTCTCGTCGTTTTGAGATTTTATGGGGCTTGAACGGGTTTACAGATTAGGAGTTATGACTATTCTAAGATTGGGTGTTGTTTAATAAAAATTCTGCCGAAACAAATTTTATGGGGCTGTTTTGAGGATAAATTTGTGTTAGTTAACCAAAGTAGTTTTAAATGAAATTTGGTACAGTGAAAGATCCCCGTCTTACCTTAGTTTCCGCTTGAGAAACACCTTAGTTGGAGTTATGGTTAAAAAGTTATAATCGTTACAAGTATGAACGACAGAATGTTGGGAAAGAGAATATTATTTATTCGATCTTCTGAAAAATATGAAAAGTGAATACGTGTTCACATAAATATATAAATATAAACATAATGGATCGGGTTGCACGCAACAAAGCGTAAAGTGAATACGTGTTCACAAATACTTAAATATAATTGATCGGGTTGCACGAAGATACAAAACGTAAAGTGAATACGCGTTCACAAATACGTAAATATAATGGATCGGGTTGCACGCCGCAACAAAACGTAAAGTGAATACGCGTTCACAAATACGTAAATATAATGGATTGGGTTGCACGCCGCAACAAAACGTAAAGTGAATACGTGTTCACAAATACGTAAATATAATGGATCGGGTTGCACGCCGCAACAAATATGAAAGATGAATACATGTTCACCTATATATAAATATGAAAAGTGACTACGCGTTCACAAATATATAGATGTAATAAACATGTGGAAATGCAGGGGAATGTCTTAACGTACAATACGGGATAAAATGAAGTGTTAGTTAAACCGAGAATTTCCTATGAAGAGTTGTTGCATATTTAAAAATGTTGTAACCTGATATGTTTTTGCAATATGCTTATTACGTTATAATGTGATTGCGCTTGGGATATTGTGGTGTTACTTTGAATTGCAGGGTAAGGTTCTCACTCAGCCCCAGATGGTAGGGCTGACTCTTTATTTAACATGTTTCAGGAAAGCGTGATAGAGGAAAGGCTCCACGCCAAGGCTAGCGATCGTCCCGCAGCCTCTTGTCATACAAAGACCATTGTTCGGGCTTGGTACTCGTCGAGTTGAATGTCAGTTCCAATGTCTCGGGAAATGCCCGTGTGGAATGGTCTCCCTTCCAACTTAGAATAATCTTTGTCAGTATGTCTATGTAGAAACAATATTTGCACGAGCATGGGCTCGCGTTATGTTTTCTTATAAAGTCATAAACAGATTTCTTTATTGTTATTTTTATTAATCGCTCCGTATTTGAATATAAGTTTAAATTTCTAAATAAAGAGAATTAAATGGTGCTCCTGGTGAAAAATAATTGTCCAGGTGTCATCACGCCCTAAGTAAAGACTTAGGAAAAGTCGGGGCGTGACATACAAGGAGATCTATATGATGAGATATATATGAAACTACCATAAAGATTCATCAGTCAGGGGACAAATATGCATGCAGACTGATCAAAATCTTTGTATAGACTCAAACATGCACCAAGACAATGGAACTTTCAACTTACATAGGCAGTGGTACAAATAGAGTTCAGACAAAGACTCAAAGCTAGACTTGTGGTAAAAAGATAATATACAATCAGGAAATCTTCTCTCCAATTATTAAAATGATCACTGTGAGATCCAGCCTATCAATAATAAAATCTAGACACTAGCATATACACCAAATGGATGTGTATAATGCCTTTCTACAAGGAGATCTATATGATGAGATATATATGAAACTACCACAAGGATTCATCAGTCAGGGGGACAAACATACATGAAGACTGATCAAATACTTATATGGACTCAAACAGGCACCAAGACAATGGAACTTTCAACTTACAGAGGCACTGGTGCAAATAGAGTTCAGACAATCACAATATGATCACTTACTGTTTACAAGGAAAACCGTAAAAGGAATAAGTCTAGTATTAGTTTATGTGGATGACATGATAATTACAAGAGATAACATGGAACTGATAGAATGAACAAAACAGGATCTACAACAATCATTCAAGATGAAGGATCTGGGGGAATTGAAGTATTTTTTGGGGATAGAATATGTAAGATCAAAAAGAGGAATTCTGATGCACCAAGAAAATATGCATTAGAACTCATTTCTGAACTTGGTCTGGCTGCAGTTAATTATTAATACACCTATAGACTTCAGTGTGAAATTAACTATAAAAGAGTATGATGATCATGTGCAGAAGCTTCAAGAAACAGAAAAATGAAGATCAACACCAGAAGATGAATTACTGAGTGACATCAACTCATATCAAAGGTTGATATGCAAATTACTATATCTCACAATCACAAGACCAGATATATCTTATAGTGTTTAGACACTTAGCCAATTTCTACAACAGCCAAAGAAGTCTCACCTTAATGTTGCACTAAGGATAAGGATAGTTAGATATATAAAGAACCAGCCTGGACAAGATATACTTATGTCCAGTAGTACACATGAGACAATAACTGCCTACTGTGATGCAAACTGGGCTGCTTGTCCTCATACAAGAAAGTCAGTTACTGGTTATATTGTGAAATTTAGTGATTCACTTATATAATGGAAATCAAAGAAACAGACTATAATTTCCAAGAGCTCAGCTGAATCAGAATACATGAGTCTAGCAGGAACAATTGCTGAACTAACTTGGATACTTGGTTTACTAAAAGAGATTGGTATTAACATCAATCTGTCAGTAACAATTTTTCAGACAACAAGTCAGCAATATAAATTGCTGCAAACCCTGTATTCCATGAAAGGACTAAACATATAGAAATTGATCTACACTTCATAAGGGAAAAAATTCATAAAGAAGTAGTGAAAAACAGATTATATCAACACTATAAAACAACCTGCAGATTTACTCACCAAAGGACTGAATATAATTCAGCATCATCATCTATGTTCCATACTTGGCTTGCTGAACATCTTTACATCATCCAGCTTGATGGAGGCCGTTGAGAAGACAACACACAATATTAAAGTTAGTTAGAAAAGTTAGCATGTTAGTCAACAAAGTAGTTAGGAAGTCAACAAGTTAGTTAGGAAGTTAAGAGAGTTGTTAGGAAGTTATAAAGTTAGTTATAACTAATCTTCATATCTCTAACTCTAAATAAGAAATCATACATGTATAAATAGGGATGTATAGGCATATGTACAAGCAATTCGAATGAATAAAATTCCGCATAACTATTCTTACTCTTCTTCCTCGTCTCCTCCTCCTTCTTCTTCTTCTCCTCCTGAGTATATCTTGTATATCTAGTGAATATCTCAACATCTTACATACTTGAGATGAGTATTTCAACAGTTTGTTTATCATAATATATTATGATTATATGTAATTTCATATTCATGTTTGATAGTGACTGCTTATTTAGTGATTTTATCTTATGCGGCAATTTAATTGTAATTTTCATCATGATATTAATGAGTTTCTAACAATTTTCATATTATGTAAAATATAAGGATGGTTAACGTAATTTTTTGATACAATATTTAATATTATGACTTTGTTGTATAAAATAAACCCTCAATAAAATGATTATCCGTTTATTAGTTAGATCTAATATTTATTTTTCCCCCACATACTTTGATGTTTGATCAAAGAATAATAGTAATATAAATGTTGTGGAACAAAATTGACGAAACGGATTTCTCGTTCTTGTATAGCTAACAAAATATTTCTAATTTTTGGTCTAAATTTCTTAAGAATATCATTAACTTGAGAAGTCTTACAAAAATATGTATGTCTTGGAACAACTATTAGCATGTTAGCATGTTTGTACGAGAGTAGATCGAGAAATTGAAAATGTTTCTTTGATTGTTGGATTAAGAAAGCATAGCAGGGGAATGTGATAGCACCGGTCTTGACTTTAATATTCTTCTTCTTTGAATATATATTGACATAACTAAGCGAAAACAAATTAGAAGCTATTTTTGCTCAACTATTAAATGTTGCCATTTTCGTACCCCTATCCAATGATTTGAGAAAGATAGTCTAGGCAGGCGTTCAGAAAGAGAGATGCTTATTGGTTTATTATTTCCAGTGAAAGAGAGAGTAGTAGTTTGCACCACATTGAGCCAAAAATCTCTATTTATGTTGTCATGTTCTTTATATAGATATTCTAGGACATGAGTTCATTTCTTTGAGCCTGATAAGAATTTGACTTCACGAGAAATTGAACAAAAAGTTTTAGAATTAATCAATAAAAATTTATATATACCAATTGAAGTATTTTGTGAAATTAAGAATTAGAACATTCATTCATGCAATTAAAAAACGTATATAAAGAACCATAAAACAGAACACAACTAAACACGAGGGTGGCGCTCGTTGTGGGACTTAACCCAATATCTTACACATGAACTGACGAAAGCCATGAACCACCTATATTTACGTTCCTGAAGCACTCCTCTTTTAAGAGGATTCGCGGCATGCAAGCCTTGGTGATGTTATTTGCTTTCAATCAAATTAAACCACTTGCTCCACCGTTTGTGTGCGGCCCCGTCAATTCCTTTGAGAGGGGGAATAACATGTGTAACTAACAAAGAAAACCTACTCTTATGATCCAGCAAATGGTGGAATAGCTCAGTTTGTTAGAACGTGTGGCTGTTGACCACAAGGTCGGGAAGTTCAAGCCCTCCTTCTAACCTTGAAGTTTTCTTTTTTAACCGAAGTTTTCCTTTCTTTGGCAAGGCAAACCTTGCTGAAATTATAAAACAGGGATATTAGAGTGGGGTATGTCCTAATGTATAACTGGTCACATTTTTATATTTGAAGAAAAATTCGTCAATAGGTACAACTTTATATTAATTATAATCATTTTTTAAAACTGTGGTGTCTGTACCAGTTTACGCGCACCTCAATTAATTTTACGGAAATCTGTCATCTTTCAACAACATAAGTACTGTACTGGATAACTCTGTTCACCAAAATTTAGATAAATGAAGAAAAAAATCACCTGATATTTTATATCCATGAAATTTGAATCTAAAACTTACATGTGTTGATGTAGAGAGAAGTTGTTGTAAATAGAGTAAGTACTGATTTTCTAATGCCATTGCTGGAATAGCTCAGTTGGTTAGAGCGTGTGGCTGTTAACCACAAGGTCTCGGAGGTTCAAGCCTTCCTTCTAGCGTCCAATTTTTCTTTTTTATCTCGGTGATCACTGCTCATCTCATTGAAATAGCAAAATAAGGAGCATGCAATATCTATGATATAAAATTGAAGTAACACTGATGTTTTTTAAGGCGTTGAACTGGAATGTGCAGTTTATACGTTGATTCAGTTATTGAAATAGCTGATTAAGATATTTGAGCACTTTTTTCTCATCAAGCAAATTGGCTAGGTACAAAAGGAGTTATACATTTTTCAAATATTCTTTTAGCCGAGTTAGATGATTCCGCACAAGATATGAAAAACCTCGAAAGCTTAATATATATGAAGCAATGGTAAATTAATACCATGATGTAATGCAAATATCAAGCTCGAAGAAATATATGATTGGCATGTTCCCAAGCTTATATATCAAGGTCAGCAAGAGTATATGGAACACACACATATCAAATTAATCAAGGATTAAGTGTGACAATAGTAGTCCCAAAAAATTGGCATCATTTAGGCAACACTATGGAGTAAATGTTTTGGCCTAGATAAAGATGCTGAAGCAAACTCTCGCCGCGAAAATATTTAATAACATACCCAGTGTAATTCCACAAAATTGTCGCAAAAATATTCATGATTAAAAATGATATATAATGTTTAGCCTACAACAAAGTTCAATTGATAGTTGCATTCCTTATGCTTCAAAAGTTTCATGAGATCAACAAAGGTTGTGATGAAGTGGTAAGTAATTACTAATCCTTAATCAAATGTCTCGATTCGAGTCCTTTCGTGGACAACTGGTACTTATTTGTCAAAATTAGGCTTCAAGTTACTAAACCCAATGGGCCGTTATTGAATGAACTAAATCCAGCCCACTGAATCTAAACCTTACAGGACAGCAGCCTCCTTTATACACCTCAAAACCCTAGTATGTCTATTCTTACTTCCGCCAACAAAGCTGTTGGCTCCTACACACACATCAACTCTGTAGTTGCCACTCACTAGCAGGTACTCTCATCTCTCTCAGCAAAAAAAAAACATCTTCAGGTTTTACGTTAAAGTTGAATGTTTCAACAATTATCTTAGCTCTTAGTTCTAACATGATACTTGCTGATGCTTAGTAGTAATTATTTGGACTTATCCTATATTACTGTTTAATTGGTTCAGTAAACAGATCTGTGAAGATGTACACGTCAAGGCAAAAGATTCACAAAGATAAAGATGCTGAACCTACTGAGTTTGAGGAGTCTGTTGCACAGGTGCATTTGTTATTTAAAACCTGTATGGTTTACTGTATATAATGTTTTATACAAAGACACTAAATTGTTCCTGAACAGGCTTTCTTTGATTTGGAAAACACCAACCAAGAGTTGAAAAGTGAATTGAAGGACCTATACATCAATTCAGCTGCGTACGTGTTGTAGGAGTATTATTTGTAATGACTTCTAATCTATGTCGTATTTAGTATGTATGTCTCACATTATAGTAATTACCTATGTTTCATGGACATTGCAGTCAAATTGATGTGTCAGGAAACAGGAAAGCTGTTGTTATCCATGTTCCATATAGACTGAGGAAAGCTTTCCGCAAGGTTCATGTTCGCCTTGTTAGGGAGTTGGAGAAGAAGTTCAGTGGCAAGGTAGCTTTTAAATTATTTTTAGAATTGGGGTTAGAGTGTTTAATCTAAAGTGCATACTATGTTAGTTAATCAATGTTTATTGAATTTTGTGGTGATCTCTAATTGACTATCTCTTCATAATCCCATTATGATTCATCAAAAACTGATTCCTTCATGGTGCTGCCGTTCTGGTTTCTACCATATTTTCCTTTGTGGTGATATGGCAAAATTGACATTACCTTTTGGGATTGGCATTCTGAATTCGCATACTGTTATTTAGGTCTAGTGGTATTTGACATTATTATGCAGTTCTTGCTTCCCGTCATATTTGAATTATAGCTCTGATACTTTTCTTATAATGGTATCATAGTTTTCTAAATAGTCTCCTCAAAATCGTATTCAGTTGGTCATGTAATTATGATGAAAATATTCTTGGCCTTATTCATCTGTACTTCATGTTATTTGCGCTTATTATAGGTACCAATTACTTGTTTGAAATTCGTTACGTTGTAAATAAAGAATTTGATTAGTTGCCCTCTAATTTTTGAGGAAAAGGAGGGCAAAATGTCATTCCTGTTCTGAAGCTTGATATGTTAAATTGTATTTTCATTGGTAACCCTTTGATGAAGTTTTGATTTTTTGTAGGATGTAATTTTTATTACCACCCGGAGGATAGTGAGACCTCCCAAGAGAGGTTCAGCTGCTACACGACCCCGCAGCAGAACTCTTACATCTGTTCATGATGCCATATTGGAGGATTTGGTTGTTCCTGCTGAGATTGTTGGAAAGCGTACTAGGTATCGCGTTGATGGCTCCAAGACAATGAAGGTAATGTTTCGAAGCTCCATACTATGCTGTATCTTCTTCCTTGAATGTTAATGGCTGCAGTTAACTGGAATAGTCTTTAGGGTGAAGTAATAGTAGAACTAGTTTTCTTTGTTGATATTTTTAAGTGAACTTCTGTGACCTTTACATTTAAAAGGTAGAAAGCTCTATTCTTGTTTAAATGATTTGTTTCTCATCCCCCTTTTTTTTGGATAGGTGTACTTGGACCCCAAGGAACGAAACAACACTGAGTACAAGTTGGAGACCTTTTCAGCAGTTTACAGAAAGCTTTCAGGCAAAGATGTTGTGTTTGAGTACCCCATCGCTGAGCCTTAAGGAAACAAAATGCATGTTTTTTTCTATTTGATGTGAAACTACAGATTAGTGGTTCCTTTGAAATTTGGGCAATTTCATTTTGTTTAGAATGCAGAGAACTATGTGAAATTTCTACTGATTTTCAGTTAAAACCTTGTTGCGATGTCATAGATTTCTGGCTTGTTTATTGAACGTGGTTTCATTTGCTCCTGCCTCTGCTATATATGTGTCAGTGTCAATATTGGTTTGACATTGCCTTTTTGAGACGGCTGCACAGAACTGATTCTTTGCACGCTGTGAACATGTCTATCAGAAAGATTGAGGTGTAGTTTAAGTATTCTTGTGAGCAAAGTAAATCCTCGCCCACACCCTCCGACCGCAGATTGGTGGAGAAAGGTAAATCGTAATCACAGATCTACCACTGTGGGAGCGATGCCTGCAGTTCTTGGACAATAAACATGGATCGATCCAAGAAATATGTTGATAAAGATCTGAATTTTTGAAGCTAGCTTAAGAGTGGAAACATTGTTTCCAAGTTAAAATAAGATGACCCAAGTTATTTCTTAATGAGTCCTTGACTAAACCTTAAAAATGAATACTCAGATCTCTTTTAGGCAGAGCGTGGAGGGGGGGGGGGGGGGGGGTGCTACAATGACTTAGGATGCAAGCTAATGTGAAATATGCAATTGGTGTAAGAAATGAATTTGATTCAAATGGATATTATACAAGAAAATAATAAGTCATTCTTGTAACCTTTACGGTTTCCAGCATAGCTTTTTTTGTACTTCATTATGCAACTTATCGGAAACAAAATCTCTACCTCTTAAGGTAGGGTAAGGTCTGCGTACACTCTATCTTCCCTAGACCCAATTTGTGGGATTTCACAGAATATGTAATTGTATTATGCAACTTACCACTTTTAGATAAATAGATCGTCTGTTTGACATTTAGGGGGAAAACAGTCAAGTGTGTTATTCAACCAGAATAATGTACACAAAGGAAAGTTCAGTCATAGAGGACATGATGCTTATCTTCAATAAACCTCAACGAGGACAAGTCAATAGCAGATGCAGATTTTGTTTAGTAGGCTCTCTTGCACCTTCAACCCCGAAAAGGTTGAATTGGTGCAAAAAAATCAGGATAAATACCACGAGGGGGGGGGGGGGGGTATGGCTGTGTGAACACAGCTTTTACTAAGACAAGGACGTGCCAAAAATGAAACTGTTAAGAGACTTTTGGTTGATGCACATGAATTAACACATTCCAATTGGATCAATTGTTCTATTCCCTATGAAAGTGACATGAAATTATATAGTACAATTAATCTATAATTCTTAAAACATTGAAGTAGAATATATCCCCCCAAAAAACTCTACCGAATATGTCATCCAAGGATAATTTTGGACATTGTGCCAAAAAAACCTTGTATAAATAAAGAATAAAAGAATAAGCATTTGACTTATAGATGGTTGGAAAACTTCAAATGACGGAACTAAAGCTTTCGATGGGATCAGACTCTTCAAGCATGGAAGCTGCCTGGAAACAATCAGCAGCATCAGCTACCCGTCCATCGTCTCTATGAACCAATCCCAAGTGGTACCAAGCTACACGATTGGTAGGTTCGATCTTCAATGCATCCGACAGTAATGCTCTTGCCAATGACAACATCTCCGGGCCCATTTTAGTCATTAAAGCACCAAGCAATATCTTACACTGCACATGATTAGGCTCTACTAATAGTGCATTAACATACGCAGCCAAGGCTTTGTCATTTTCTCCCTGTCTTTCAAGCATCATTCCTGACAGGTTGATATACAGAAATCAGTATTAGACTATTGCTCCAAAAATTACAATCTAAACCACCATACCATAGCCACAATAAAGACGAATTCCTTTGGTGAAATTGCCTTTCTGTTTTTCAATGTCAGCTCATTGCTGGCAATGACGCCAGACAACCACAAAAATTGACATCATTTTCTTAGAAATGAGAAACACAACTACAAGTGAACTAACATAGATAAAAGCTAAAACCATAAACAATCTACTGTTCAGAAGTTTCTTCACCTTCCTTGTTTTCCAACTTTAGTTCCAACGCATTCTACTTTTGCCACCTACTACACTTATGATATGAGTTGAATGTTAAAGTCAAACAATACATTGTATTCTCAGAGGAACAAGGCCCCTGGGGGTTAATTTTCTAGCACTGTCCCCCCCCCCCCCCCTCACACACACTCCCAAGAAAGAAAAGACAAAGCAACTATAACAACTATGTCTAAATTCCAAAATAGTGGGTTCACTTTAACCGAATCCTCAATATTCATCTCCTTCCAATACTATTAAAGGTTTGCTAACTAGAGATTCTCTGCATTTTTTATGGACATATTAAATCTCCAAACAAACTAAAAGGACTTCTTATAAATACCGGTGTTATTAAAAGCTCGCTTAAGCCCTAAAGCTCGGCAAATCCCCTTTGTGCTTTTCACCTCACTTAATTGGTGCTTTAGTACAGCGTCAAGGCGCTAACACATGCGCCTCTTCACCGATACATTTTTCTGTCTTTAAGGGCGCAACAACATATGTATAGCTAAATTGTAGGTTTTCCATTCTTTTGTCCAAATAATTATTGTTTGTGTTTATAGTTACTTTTTCTTGCATTACATTTCTACTTTTTTATTTATTCTTTATTGGCGGGTTTCTTTGCTAGCCCACACTTTAATTACGCTTTGCGCTTAAAAGCTCCAATAGACTTTGGTGCTTTTTCTTTTTGTTTTTTTCGCTTTTGACGACTTTGATAAATAACATACCTCTAGTGTAAGTATACCAACACGACTAAACCTTAATCCTAACTAGTTGGTATCTACCTATATGAGTCTTTTGCTTCCCAAAAAAACTGAAGAGCTAAATGTAAAAGTACCTATAATCTGCCCTGTGTTTCAAACTCTTAAGATTTTACATCTCTTTGGAACTCTTGTATTAAGATTAAGTGTGCTCAAAACTAGTAATTCAGAAAGTTATCAGATAACAGCTATAAGAACATTGATGGGACACAGATACTAAAGGAGGAGGAAGAAAAACATGTTCGAACTTCTCAAGGTACAAAGTAGAGAAGCACCATGCACTATCTGAGCTCTCCTGCTATTACTACTCCTAGAACTAAACTACAATTATTTTAAAATAACATATAAAATATCTACACTACTTTCCATGATTAAGTAAATAATCTATTGTAATGTAGATCTCACAAGAAACATTTTCTTGAAAACACAAGGAAGTCTGAAGTTTCCAATCCAACAGGGTGAAAAGAAAGAAAAAGCTAAATTTTAATTCAAATGTATATGAGCAAATTTTAAGCAGATTTGCATGGATGAGGTAATTTTCCAAGTCCTGTTTAGGTTAGTCATAACCACTGTTTCCGGTCTTTAGTTGCACTCACCTTCTTTTACTTGTACTCAATTTGAAATCAAGTAAAGAAAACGAAGGATGAAAGTCAATAAGTTTTCTTTTTTAACAAAAAAGCAAACACAGGTGGATCAGTCATTGTAAATTAACTTCATAATCTTGCCTTCTGTATGCAAAGTGTCTGCTGAATACTCGATAAGATCTCTAGCTTTCTCCAAACATGTCTCTGCATCCTTAAAATGTGAAAGGGTAGAGTACAAGTTTGCCAATCCATGCCAAACTTCATATTCATTTACCTTATCTTCCTCCACCTGTAATAGATAAGTACGAAAAGAAAATTAATTCAATGGAGTCAGAACCAGAAGCATAGTATAAATGGCAAGCATATTCTGTTGTTTCATGACTGAAGCTAAAAAGTTTTCAGTGGTAAGGCACCAAAGTGAGTTTTCTACAGGAATGTGTATTCTTCATTTCATTTGTAAGACCATTAGAATAAATAATTGAAAGGAATCGGCACGAGTTCAATCTTATTTTTTGGTAACATAAGGAAATCAAGATAGAGCTGAAATTAAGTGTACCAAAATACAGAATAGTATCTATAAAGCAAGGAATTGGGCAAAACGAGCCCATTCATTCTTTCATACATTTGTTCCATTCACCTCTCCTTTTCCCCTTTCCACCACTAATGACAAAAAACTCCACCCAAACCAAACATGCACCTCAATAGACCCAAATACAACTACCCTTTTATTTGCAGATATGATCATCAAAGTCATAATTTACAAATGATTCAACCAATTTAATGGTAAATTGTAACACTCATCTATCTGTAGCATGTTAATCTGATAAGAGACAATGGATTCTAGTGTGTAACGATGTTGGATCACAAAAATACAATTATAGTCTTTCCACCAAGAAAAGCTTAAGTGTTCATGAGAAAATATGCCATGGTGGAAATGATGATATTGAACTTAAGAATCAGAATCTCATTGAGAAGCGGTTACTTCTATCCCAGTTCTGAGTTCCAAATGCAGACTACTAGGGGCGTATGCTGGAATAAGGGGGTGGGAAGTGAAAAAGGAAAATCTGTGATACACATATGTTTCCGCTAAAGTTACAATCTAACCTGAGGTGCATTTCTGAATGGTCCATAAGATTTTCTTTGAGCTTGAACCAATGAAAGGAGATGACGATAAGGTTCAATGGCGTCGATGTACCGTGACTGGGATATTTTTAGCTTAGCTTTCATTCTTAGCAGAGGTCCTTGATCCCACTTTGCAGTCTCATCAAAGGCCGCATCAGTAACTACTTCAGCCTCTGAATAGCGTTGATGAGCAGAAAGAACTAAAGCAAGCAGTCTCCAGCCTCTTAAAGTAGATCCTCCCGTTACATCAACATACTTTCTCGCATATTGCAAAGCAGCATCCAGATTACGGTGCTGTGCATATTGAACACCCAACTCAAACATCAAATCTGAATTTTCATGCTCTAAAGCCATTGCAGCATCTAAAGATTTTAAAGCCTCAGATTGAAGACGTGATCTCTCAAAGTCAGAGGTCGCAACTTTCGCCTGCTTCCCCATACAAAGACCTAACATGCGGAGACCAACACCTTTCAAGTGTTCATTTGAACCACCCTGTGCATTAGTTATTGCCCTCTGTGCATACTTCACTCCCTCAGCAGCAAGAAAGACATCCTCAGAACAAATTTTAGCAGCCAATAACAACGAGAGAACATCATCCGGCTCTTCATGCTTATGCAGAGACTTACGCAGCAGACTTAAGGCAGTTTTGTTCTGTCCAGCAGCACTATAACAAAGTGCTAAAGATCGCCAACGGTCAATCCGGTTAAGTACCCCTGGCATTACTTCTTCAAGTTGCTTAGCTAAAACAGAGGTTTGGCTGCATACAGACAGAGCAAATGTAAGGTGCTCTAAAACGGAAGGGTCCCATTTGATCTTACCAAGGTAAACTTTTCTCATTAGAATCATTAACAGCAATATTGCTTCTTCCAAATTGTTCCTAGGTACATAAGAACCGTCAATTTGCACAGCTAAGCTTGGTGGACAAACCTCAACCCCACTATAAAGCAGAAATACAGAAAAAGCTTTTTGTATCCTGGCACAGCAATCGTTATCAAGATTCCATTGGCTTAAGAGGGCACGGCGATACGCAGACATTGCTTCAGAATAGCAACCAGCTTGCTTCCATAGTTCTGGAAGGAGCTCAACAGCATGGCTCACAGTTTCTTGCAGCTTGTTCTCCACTAGTACATCAGGTATCCCATTATCGAATATCTTCTCTACAGCATCAAGTACACTTAGACACTCACGAGCAGCCTCTACAAAATTCCCATCCAAAGAAACGTCTTTAAATGATCAAATCAAAGAAATAGCAATTTTTTATAAACTATTGAAAGTGCCTTGTACCAGTCAGTCTCCCAAGCTTTTGCAGGGACTTCGCTTTCAAATATACGGCCTCAAGGACCAGACCAGCAGCATGCTGTGAGATGCCTGGCACAGACTCAATGCTGCGAGTACGGCCCTTTTTAGAAGGTTGTTTCTCAGTAAGAGAAGGCTGCATCCTCTGTATGGCTGCTTGGAGATCAATACCATCAAACACCCTAAGAGCACCTTCCACATTTCCTCTTTGATATTCCAATCTTCCAAGAAGAGCTCGCGCTTCCTGGCATCAAAATTATAATCCATCAGCAAACACATGGTGGTGACAATCAAGAGTGGAAGGGATAAAGGAAGCAGAAACAAACATTTTATATGAGAACAGAAAGGACCAGATAGATGGGTATTTTCTAGAATTGAAGTGATTGACTCTCAAACTCATCATCAATGAGTCCCTTCTAACATTTAAGCCACCGCAAAAGAATTCCGCATGCGATCATGAATTTAATCAAAGAGAGCATTCTCTCCTAACCTTTACTGCTTTAGGTATCACTATGAGTTTGTATAAGCTCTCAGTTTTGTGCCCATATGAACAAAATTCAATAGGAATGCAAAAAAAAAAAAGAACTTTGGCAACAACTCACCTCAAAATTGAGGGACAAACCTTCACGCAATGCAGATTCAGCCTCTTGAATGTTTCCCTCGTCAAGTTTTGCTTCAACAACATTTGTTTGCATAAAAATCCCATTTGCACAAACTTGCCTGACTGATGGATCAACATCAGCCTGGCCTAATTCTGATTCTCCAGACATCTCTGGTCCCACTTTCTATACTCACTACAATTTAAAAAAAAACATCATTAACCATTAAAATTGATCCCTTAGCTTCTATATCATCAAGAAAATGGACAGAGCCTTTGCCCCTTTTCATTCTTGATTTTAATATGCACAACAAACTCCAAATTATCAACCCAATAGGTGAAAATATTCATCATTATTATAAAACACAAATTACACTAACACTAGAATTTCCGTAATTTTGAATCACAATTCTAAAGATACAACAAAAACATACCCAGTTAATCCCACAAGTGGGGTCTGGGAAGGACGGGATGTATGCATCCTTTTGTGGGGGGGGGGTACAGAGGCTGTTTTCAATAACCCTCGACTCTAAAAGAAATGACGTAGGATTGCATGAAAAATAAGAATACAAAATATCAAGAGGCGCAACATAGTAATATACACATAAAGAAAAAGATTAACAATACAACTAAGAAAAGGAGAAGGTTGATAGAAACAAACTACGAGGGGCATAACAAATGAATCTTGAAAAATCAAAACAACTGATTTTTTTTAATAAGATGAAAGAATCAAGAATGAGAGAAAATGGGAGTGGCAATTACCTCAAATGTTGTGAAAATTAGTGGCAAATGAATAGTATTATAGGTTAATTGTTTAATTTCTTTGGATCAGAAAGAAGAGACAAGGAAGGGGAGGAGAAGAACGGTGACAGCGTTGTTGAGGTTTGACTAATGACGAGGAATATCATAAGAAAATGGAAAAATCAAAACAAACAAAAGGTTAAAATCGGACCGGACCGGATCGGACCGAAGACCGAGAATCCCAATTACTTGGACCGAAGACCGGATCGAATTTCTCGGTCCGGTCCGATCCGGTCCAGGTCAATTTCGGTCCGGTCCGGTCTATTGGACCGAATGGACCGAATTTCCCCCAGCCCCCAGTCCCCCAGCCAGCCCCCAGCCACCCTCAGCCAGCCCGGACGTATTGACATATCAAATATAAGTTGTAAATTAGTGAAACTTTAAATGGTCATAACTTTGTGCTCGGACGTCCGTTTGATCTAATTGTTTTTTGATTTCGCGTATTTTTTCGAGACGAAGTCATCCCTCCATTTGCTTCAGCCGATTTCTCCAAAAACGTCCATCTTGCCCCTCAATTTCACTTTTCCCCCAAATCGTTACGTTTTTCTCCTTTTCAAATCTAAATATCTCGCGATGTACACTAGATTTCAACGTAAAAATTTTGTGGTAATGTGTCCGAGAATGTCAATTTCAGTATTGAAAATTCAATTTTAAAAAACAGGCCGGAACTAATTCAAATTATATATATTATATATTAGGAATTTAGAAAATTAGGAATTATATAATTCAATATATATTAGAAATTATATATATTATATCTATTATAAATTATATATATTATAAAAAAAAAAAAAATCGGTCCGGACCGAACCTGGACCGGACCGGATCGAAAATCGAAACTTATATTTCAAAGGACCGAAGACCGGACCGAAAATTTCGGTCCGGTTCGGTCCGATCCGGTCCATTTTTTCGGTCCGGACCGATTTTTGTGCACCCCTGCTCACGATCGAGGTTTTATATTGCTCCATTTGGGGAATTTTGGAGTTACCGCTGTCGACATTTCGAACCTACTTTTTACCCTCTAATTTTATGTATCATCGTTTCATAATTTTACTTTTTTATTCGTGGTTAGATATTCGTATTGTATTTTCATTAAGCATCATATATGTTATGGATATTATGGATCTTTAGGAGAAATATTAGGGCCAATAATTTTGGGATCAAGTCAATTCTCTCCTATAAATAGAGATGTTTTTTTTCATTGTATTTTATCTATCAAGAGTAATAAAGAACTCACCTCCCTTTCTTCACAATATTCTTGTTCTAGTTTTGCTCTAGTTTTATTATTTTATAACACGTTATCAGCACGAGTCTCTAATTTATTGAGTGAAGTCCAATTCTCTTGATTACAAGATCAAAACACTGTGGATGCACGATAGTTTCAATTAATGAATAAGATAAAAATCAGCACATACATCAAGTGCTTTGGTCAATCCTAAAAAGTCGGGATCTCAACGTGGTTAAGGTTCTTTATCTCTAATCCTTTGCTACTTTGATTTCTTATGCATAAATACATCTGCATATATACTTAATTATTCCACTTACTTGAACAAGATCTCTTTTGGGGTATATGAATATTAATATATTTTGTGAAGGATTCTTAATAATGATCCAGTACTAAAAGACCATCTAATACGATGTAAGTCTTATTTGATATTAGCAATTTATGTATTGTCAATTGCCGTAACTAAATTATTTCCATTATTATGGCACTAACTTCATGGTTCGCTTGAACTCCAGCAGAGTTCATAATAATTGTACAACCATCAGAATTGGTTTTATATTCATGTTTTCATGAATAATTAGAAGTGGTAATATTTTGATAGACATGCTGTGAGTACAACAGAAGATGTGCTAAAGAAAATTCTCTACATCATATATATGCCTCGATTTGCTCCTGAAATAGCAAAATCTTAAAGAAATTCTAAGTTATCATTACTTGATATGTTTAAGGAACGTTGAGATATGTTCAATTCCTGAAGAACGAGAATTTTTTATAAATGTTATAAGTACAGATCTATTTCCTGAAGTGAATGTGATGATTAGTAAAGATTATAAAGACAAACGTGCTCTTTATTATGAAAATATCACGACCCACTTCCAGAAGAGGTAAGATAATTGAGAAATAATATTTTAAATATTTTATGTTTTGCTCCCGAAGTAGCAAACTTAGAATTTTGCTCCCGAAGTAGCAAACTCAGAAATCTGCTCCCGAAGTAGCAAACTCAGAAATCTGCTCCCGAAGTAGCAAATTTTAAACTCTACTCCGGAAGTAGTAGAACTTTGAAAGTAGTAAAACTTTGAATTTACTCCTGAAGTGGTAAATCTTTGAACTTCACTTCCGAAGTAGTAGAACATTGAACTCTACTCTCGAAGTAGTAGAAACTTTAATTTTTACTCTTAAAGTAATAAATCTGAAATTTACTCATGAAGTACTAAATTCAAAATTTATTCCTGAAGCAGTAAGTCTCTGAAATTTACTTCCGAAGTAGTAGAACTCTTAAATTTACTCTCGCATTAGTAAAATTTCGAACTTTACTCTCGAAGTGCTAAAAATGCTCACGTTTTAAGAATAAAACCACCATATACACAAATATCAAATATATTCCATATGAGAATTGAGAAGAGTTATACTAATTGAAATGATAAAATCTTTCTAAGGGCAGATGATGTTTTTTATGGCCAAAAGGACTCTTCAAATTATCATGTGTAAACTCTCTTATTTTGTGATTCAGTATGTTAACATATTTCTTTTCTTTCTTAATCGTTCTTAGCATATCTTGCTTCACCGTACTATTATTTTTATTCTTTTCATCTAAATCAAATTATACACATGCTTAAATGTGTTATTATTGAAATACTATGAAGTTCTAATACCCTCTTAAGAATTTGATATCATGTCATATGAAGATGAAATTGACATTCTAAAAACTGAATATATGCAGTTGGTAATTAATTAAGAAATCTGATCACATGTATTGTATTGTTAGAGAAATGTTATTTTGTGTATAAAGGTCACATATCTGTCGTATGTCAAATTATCAGAGATAATTTTATTATGTATCATTCTAAGACAATATGATACAAATTATTTAGAATACTATCTATTATAACCATATTGATATATTATGGTTTCTGTAGCATCTTTGATGATAAATATTTGAATGTTAATGATATTCTCCCCTGAATAAGATGTACGAAATACTAAAGTTTAGAACTTAATTTTCATCATTTATAAATTGTATTATCTTTAAATGTCCATTTGATTACTATTTACTTCATGACACCATCAGTGTCTAACTATAACTTCTTTTATGATACCATCAATATCTAAACAATATTTGATTGTACAAAATTAATAATCAAGTGTTCCAATAGAGCTAACTATTTATCTAGAAGATCATGACATCAATAGTGTCCAAACAATATGTGTGATTATGGAGAATAAAATAGAGGCTCATGAAGAGCCTAAATATTATGCCATTTGTACTAGATTGTAATATACAAAGTTGTTATGATCGAATCACAAGTTATAGTAAACCCGAAGTTTACTAAAGTAAATTACTATCATATTGAAGCTATAAATGATTGGATGACTAAATCATAGCCTCTTTATTCTCCAAATTGTATTGCACAAATATGAGCATGATGAAATCACATTTCACGATAAATCAGAAGTTTATTGTACAAAATAGAATTCATGTAATAGTAAACCAGAAATTTACTAAAACAAATAGCACATAACATGGTAAACTTGAAGTTTACTAGTACAAATAATTTTATCAATTGACGTGATAACTTTGGTTATCCTGATTTAAATTTGATGTGCTAAGTTTGTATTCAGAATATATTGAAGAACTAGAACACTCTTCAAGAATTAATTTGCTTGTTCTCATGATAAATTGATTACACCAGCTAATGTTGGGATTGAATTCCCTAAATTCTGAAAAACATAAAAGGTGAATAAGGGTCCGTTCACCTGTTGTATGATGTCTTAAATTGATGCATCGATAAGACGATCACATGTGCATTTATTGTCAACCTGCAGTTTGACATTTACAAAGTTGCTTGCTCAAAATAATTGAGTTGAGATTATAATTTTGAGATTATGTAATCAAGATAATTCATCTTGTTAATGTTGGTTTATATTCAAGTTGGTTTAGTGTTGAATGCCTCCGATAAATAGCTAAACCATTACGAATGAGAACAAAGCTTCATGTGTTGATATTAAATATGATATATTGCATACAACGATGTTAGTATGCTTCAGACTAATAAATTATGATAAATTCTCACCTCATAATTGATTCAAGGTCAGGAACCAAATGTTTTCATCTAATATTTTTATTATGCGTTATATGATTAATGAATCTACCACGATGCACACAGATGGATTCCCCAAAGAAGGTGAAAATGTATGTTAGTTTTTCTATCATAAAAGTAGAGAGAATAAACATCTAAGAAATATATTGTGAATTATCATCAGTATGATCCTCGTCAAACGATAATTCAAGTCAAATGCTAGAATCATTTGCTGACCCAACTATTCTATATTTCAGCTGTAAGATGCTCCTAAATGTCCCTGAAAGACAATGTTTACAACATGCGTGAAGCATGGTAGACAAATCGATTTCAAACGCAATAATCCTTGAAAAAAAAGAGGAGCAAATGATAAAAAGAGAGGTAATGTGCTCCTGAAGAGCCTACGACATAACACTTCATAAAACCTCGTACGAGGTTCAGGTACCTGAAAAATAATGAAGTGATAAGATCTCAATAAGTTATGTCTAATTTCAAACCGATACAAAATGATATCACGTCAACGATATCTTTGATACAATATAGTGCGCAATATTATATAATATTATGAGGATCTGAATTTTACATCTCTTAAAGCATGTTGATGTAGAAATAATTACCAAGTACATGCATCTTGGTAAGAATAATTTACTGGACCTGCAGTCCTGAGTCCTGACTAGAAGATGTCATGTAAATGAAAATTATCTCAGCCCATATGGCTTACGTGACAAAATTTATATGATTTTTTGTTGAAGAATTCAAAATGCCTGAAGCATATACAAGTTATTGAAAAACTTGTTTGTAATCATTAAACGGATTAAATGAACTAAGATTGATGTACTGAAATCACCTTAATAAATATTTATTGATCAGGGGTACAAAGATGACTCTGTTTACCCTTATCCCTTTACGATATTCAAAATCTTTCATAAGGTTATGCAAGTTACTGACTTGAATGTGATTGAAGAGTTTGAAGAGTTTTCGAAAAGCAGTAGACTACATGCTAAAAGAAGTTGAAATGAGAAAATTAGATTGGTCCTGAAGTACCATATATTTGTTCAATTGATGCATTTATTTATCTTGCTATAGCTATAAGCATGATATACTTTCTTTCTTACACGGAGATACTGAAATAAGATCAATTGCATATTGTCGATTTGATGAGAGAATTTTTCCAAAATTAGGGGGGAGAAAATAATTAAATAAAAAGGAAAATTTTGTGGAAAAATCCATCATCGTCTCATCTTGATCTACGTGCTTCTATTAGTGAGCAAGAAGTCCAAAAGATTATTCACTTGCATAAAATAACAAATCAAATGTCAGACGCATTTACAAATTTGAAAAGGATTACTGAATCATATATCTCTACAGAGAATGTCTCAATTCAGATTGATGTCCTTGTAGGACCATCTACTAGTGTCATAGCAAATAAATCCAAAATACGCCTGAAGCGTGATAGACCATTGTGTTCTAAGGATCCGAATCCTAGAAAAATAAAAATAAATGATCAACATGACACTAAGAAATAATCTCATAAAGAAATGCAAGATTTGATGATATTCTTGAAGAAATCAATGAGCAACAAACTCAAGAAAATGAAGAAATATCAATAAATCTAATTGATGTTATGCCTATTTGAATCGCTTGGAAGTACATGTGATTTGAAATACACACAACCTTATAGGAAGATAATACAACATGCATTGCTCAATTGAAGGGAGGATTCAGAAAGGAGATAGGATAAAAACACATTTCACCAAATTTTTTCTTCACACACGAGCTCCAAAAGAATGGCGATGTCAACGTGCAACAGATTCATTCAAGTGATAATATGAATGATTTTTTCACTAAGTCTCTACCAACTGCAACTTTTGAGAAAATGGTGCACACGATTGGAATATGAAGACTCAAACATTTGGACTGAAGTTCTCATCAGGGGGAGTTAATACATGTTGTACTCTTTTTTTCATATAAGGTTTTGTCCCACTGGGTTTTCCTTGTAAGGGTTTTAATGAGGCAACCAAATGTGTATTATTAGAAATGTGTACTCTTTTTCCTTCACTAGAATTTTTCCCACTGAGTTTTTTTTAGTAAGGTTTTAATGAGACATATTATATATCAAAATAGACATCCAAGGGGGAGTGGTATGGATAATATCATATATTGTGGATGTCTATCTTTAGGAGAATATTAGGACCAATAACTTTGGGACCAAATCAATTCTCTCATATAAATAGAGATGTTCACCTCATTGTATTTTATCCCTCAAGAGTAATAAAAAACTCTCCTCCCTTTATTCACAATATTCTTGTACTAATTTTGTTCTAGTTTTATTATTTTATAACAATATAAGACTTATTAAAAAGAAAAAATCTTCAAAACCATCATAGGGAGATATATCAAATGGATGGGATTAAGACTTATTAAAAAGAAGTAATCTTCCAAAACATCATAGGAAGATATATCAAATGGGTGTGATGGGCTGAATTTGGACAGGTCAAAATGGACCGAATTAATAAACAATGAGACACAAAAATTATATGATCTATGTTAGGATAATTATGGAGTCATTCCATAATTATCTCATATCATAATCAAATCACATCAATTGTAATCACATGATTAGAATATGATTGTAAATATATATACAAATATACAATGCTAATATTATAGAAAACTCACCGAGTTTTTGGAATCATGCACTTTAAATGACCACATATCTTTTAAACATTCTTTCTAGCAAACTACCCTCCAACATATCACCTACACAAATGTTATACCATCGTCTCCCATCTTTTACACATTTGAGGGTGTTTGGGTGATTGTGTTATCCCTTATTTCCGTTCACAACCATTCACAAACTTCAGGCCCGGTCAACTCCTTGTGTGTTTTTGGGATACCCACAAAATCATTGGGGATATAAATATTTTGACATGTGTTAAGCGTATTTTGTATACATTTTTTGAGTTATTTTTAGTTAGTCTTTTACTCGTTTTTGTTGTGTTTAGTATAGTATTAGGTTTGTTTTTCTTTCTTTTGAGTCACAACGGTTCAAAAAGACAAAATGACGAAAAGGAATGAAAAATGGGCATAAAAGGAGAAATCTGAGGCCGAAAATGACAGAAATTGAAGACCCGGACGAAAGACAGGCAGCGCCGAACAACAGGACCGCGGCACCGGAACATCAGAGAAGACACAGAATTTTGGGTGCCACGGCGCCAGTACGGAAATCGAGAATCCGAAGTTAATTTGGCCAGGGGCAGAAGGGTCCATATGGCACGAAAATTGCAACATACTAAAAGCCCTAGGGATTATTCTATGAGGGGGGGGGTGTCATTCTAACACACAACACATCACAGGGCAATGATTGGAAGCTACAATTGGAGACTTTAGTTCACAGTACTTTTCTTTCTTTCTTTTTAATTCAGTTTATGTTTGGAATTGTATTAGTCCTTAGCGTGACTATGGCTAGGAGCTAAACACTTTATTAGGGCTTTCCTTTTGAATCGCTTAAAATTCTATTTCATGACTTAATGCATTAGTTGATTTCTTCTTCACTTGATTAAGATTTATTCAATAATTGGTATGAATGTTTGATAGTTAATTGATCACTAATTATCATAATCTATATGATTTCGAATCAAGAACCGAGAGGAGAGATTTGGATATGCTGTAATTGAATAGACATAAGTTAAAATCGCAGACGAAAGTACCCCGATACTTGTGTAGAATTATAGGTTACTGTTCTTAATCCTCCTATGTGTTAAATCCTATCATAGAAATATAGAAGGGTTCTGCACTGGGGTTGAACGATTATATCCTAACCGGAATATAAGACAGTCTAGTTAACCTCTATCTTAACGTAGAAGAATAAGTCATTCTAGTTGCATTAAGGATTGAATAGAGTGGATAGTCGAGGATTTTGAAAGCCTTAATTCCTTCATAACTGATTACAACTTCAATAGTTTAGTTAATTGTCAAGACCCGACCCCGGGCCCGCGACTGGTGCCCCACCTGGGCACCCTTTCTATTACCATCATATCACATATAAAATATAGGCCAATAAACAAACCGAAGAAACTGTATGAATAGCAACAAGGCGAGCCAGTGAGGCTGCCGCTATATAAACAACGGGTACACCCCGGTAATACAGTTATACATCAGGCCAATAATAAATACAAATCTCGTAAGACCAGCCCATATATGAATACATACCTCTAAAAATTTGACACCCAACTGTGACGGAACAAGGCCCCGCCATACACCTGAATGTACAAAAACCTACCATACCAGGGATCCGTACCAAAAGATAAGCCTCCGGAGTAATGGAGTTTTTTCCTAAAAACTGAACAGAGATCCTAGGAGCGAGGATCACCAACCTATGTATCTACACCTGCGACATGAAATGCAACCCCCCGAGAAAAGGAGGTCAGTACGAAAGATGTACCAAGTATGTGAAACTGAACGTACTGTAATGAAATCATAACAGTCCAAAATAAAGCAGAAGACATGTATGATAACCAAAATAACAGTACAACTGTGCCTTATCAATATGAAAGTAATTAGACTCATTTCTTACCTTTTCAAAATATGCAAGTCATGCCAAACTCCTGCCCTCAGAATATAATGTCACGGGACTCGAACCCGCACGAGTATAAATGGCGTCATGGGACTCGAACCCACGCACTGTACAAATGGTAACCTGGGATTTGAACCCACATCATAGAGAGCTAATCCATGGAATAATACGATGTCATGGGACTCGAACCCACCATACATCGAGAGATGGTCCATGGAATGACATGATGTCATGGGACTCAAACCCACCATACATCGAGAGATGGTCCATGGAATGATATGATGTCATGGGACTCGAACCCACCATACATCGATAATGTTACCGCACCTTTTGTGAGGGACACGATGATATAGGAATACAACACTTGCACGAAAGGCTATCATGAACAAACATATGCAAGTTAAAATACTCTTTGACTCTCATTAAAACACGTAGAATGAACTATCATTTTATAAACTCAAGGCATTTTCATTTCATGTAAAATTAAGGACTTGAACCCCAAAAGTACTATGTACATCTATTCTTTATAAAAAGAATCATTTCATGCAATATTGGGGACTTGAACCCCAAAGTACTACGTACACTCATTCTTGTAAAAAGAATCCTTTTGTGTAATAAACCCCAAGATACTAACACTCGTAGTATCAAGGCACTTCCTCTTTTAAAATCAAGTTACTACACTTTTTAAATTCAACTCAAGGCTTTAAAATCAAGTAACTTCTACTTTCAACATTAAGACACTTATTCTTTCAAATCAAGTAACTCATCCTTTTCCAATAAAGTCACTCCTATCTTTTAAAATCAAGTAAACTTGTACATTTCAAATCAAGTACTATAATGAATCTGATTTCATTTAAAACATGTACGTCCACCGTACTACACATTTTATAAGGTTCATGCTCAAAGAAAGATAGGAAGAGTTCCACATACCTCTTCGGCTTAATCCACACGCTAAGTAGAATGTGACACCCGTAGTACTTCAACCTAAAATGACAATAGCATTTCTATCAACTTCAAGCTTTCTAATGTAGGTTAATACCAAGTAAGGGTCTCTTATTCTATGAAAAATTGGGCAGCACTTCCCCTGTTTATACGTACTTTTCCACCTTTTCCAAGGCCCGAATTCAACAACAAAACAAGCCCCATTTAAGGCACAACCAAAACAACAATCAAAGGGGATTAAACGCCAACTTGACGTGTAAAATTCTGCCCCACAATCATATAAAAACAGTCCATAAAACAGTCCACAATAAATCAACATTAAGGGTACAATGTGAAGCCTTTAACACCCTTATTCCTTAGGACTTTCATTAGCCATTTTACCACATTAAACATGCAAGTCGGTGGCTGATTTTCCAGCATATATACATGTCTAAAACAGTCCCAAAACTGCCCACAATATCCGTCAATTAAAAGGGTCATTCTCGGCCACAACAACTACATATCCAAAGCCCTTTTCCACAATTTTTTAATATCCAATTCACATTTCAACATGTTATATAAATCATATAAACTATCAACAACAATATTTTCTTCATTATATAACATGCAACAAGTGAAATTTACAACAAAAATGACCAACGAAACCAAGACCCGAAATCTGTCCACTTTCGGCCTTAACTTCCAAAAATGCCCAAATCCTTTTTAATTTTCATTCTTTTTAGTACAAGCTCATCCATATATATCAACAATAAGTAATATTCAATTACTTTAAAAGAATAAGAATTATTACCTTATATTTAGCCACAAAATTGGTAAAAACAGTCCGTAGGTGTTTGACCCGCAATTTTTGTTTTGCTCCACTTATCCAAGTTCCAATCACATATACGCAACCCCTATAAGCTTATGATCAACTTCCCTTCGCGTTTCATCACCAAAAAGTCGACGGAAAACCCTATTCTCGGCCCAAATGGAATTTTAGGGGTTAATGGAGTGTTATCTTGGCTTAACACTTGGTTAAGGACCTTAATCTTGTACTAACATACACAAGCTTGGAAGGTTAGAGATTTTTTTCTTCAATTTTGTGATTGGGCCGTGAGTTGAGAGAGAAGAGAGATAGAATATTTTCTTGAAATTATCTAAGTGTAGAATGATAAGTCTTACAAGCCTCTCTAGATATATATATAATATCTCCCTAGTCAAAGTCTTCAAGACAAGTGTTCAAGTGAATGGGGGACAAGTGTCCCCCTCCTATTGGCCGAAATCCAATCATAAAATATCTAGATATTTTTCAATTTCCTTACAAACGAAGGGCCTTGCGAAATTGTGAAATTTTGACGGGCCCTATATTATTAGATCAAATCATTTATAGTCATATACTAATCTCACACACCAAATATGAGAATCAAATTCCAAATTATAAATTTTTTCCTTCACAATTTTTTTCCGAGATTTCCAATTTTTTTTCTTTCGTTCCAAAATTCAAATCTTATTTCCTCACGTACGTTCTCATCTCATTCTCTTAGAAATACGGGGTGTAACATTAATTCTTGCAATTATTCTAGTAGTTAGATAAAAAATCAAATCAAACTATCGTTAGCCAAATAAATAACATAGAGCAGATGTACGGTAATTAGAAACCAGTATCTGAGGGCGATATTCGGTCTTATCAGACTATACTACTTGTGAACGATACGTACACTTGCGTGAGCACGTGAAAATCACACAACAAGTTTTTGGCGCCGTTGCCGGGGACTGACGTACTTCTAATATCGAATCATCTATTTTTATTTCTACTTTGGCTTTATTTTTATTTTTATTTTTATTTTTACTGATAGAACCCTATTGCCTTGATTTGTTTGTTGATTTTGGTCTATTTCAGGGATTTAGTGTATGCGAAGAAGGAGAGGAGCAAATACACTTGTTCCCTTCAACCCTGAAATTGAGAAAACATGCAAGCAAAACAGGCGAAATAAAAGGATAGCTGATTCAGTGACCATGGACAACCAACCACCGAATCAGAATGGGGTAAACAACGAGGTTCCTAAACAGGTAGAGGAGCCAATACCGGTCCCAACAGAAAGAAGCTTGGGAGATTATGTTCTGCCCACAGTTACTGGTGCACATACATGCATCAGGCTCCCAACAATAGGGGCAAACAACTTTGAGATCAAGCCAGCCATCCTGAGCATGGTCCAGAACACAGTACAGTTTGGGGGATTGCCATCTGAAGACCCCCACATGCACATTGCCAACTTTCTGGAGCTGTGTGTCACTTTCAAGTACAATGACATTACTGACGATGCCATTAGACTGAGGCTCTTCCCATTCTCACTTAGGGACAGAGCCAAGAGCTGATTGAACTCACTACCTGCCAACTCCGTCACCACCTGACAGGACATAGCCCAAAAGTTTCTTGCAAAGTTCTTCCCTCCTTCAAAAGTGGCAAAGTTAAGGGGAGAGTTAAACAATTATTACCAGGTGGATGGTGAGTCACTCTACGATGCATGGATGCGGTTTAAGGATCTGAAAAGGAAATGCCCACATCATGCATAGAGAAGTGGATGTTAGTCCACATTTTTTATAAGGGGCTGAGTGGTACTACTCGTACCATCATTGATGCTGCAGCAGGGGGAGCATTCATGAGAAAGAGTGCCAATGAGGCACATTAGTTACTGGAAGACATGGCTGCCAACAATCATCAAGGGGCAAATGACAGGTCAGTGAATAGCAGGAATACTATGAGCATACATGAATTAGATGCCATCACTGTCCTGAATGCACAGGTGGCCCTTCTGACGAAGCAACTGCAGCAGAACACTATGTCTGTGAATGCCTTCCACATGTCAGTAAATTGTGAGATTTGTAGTGGACCGCACTCCTTTGACCGATGCATAGCGGTGGACCCTAATAATGTGTCAATGGAGCAGGTTCAGGCAGTTGGGAACTTTCAGCGGCCTTATAATTCCAACACATACAATCCAAGGTGGAGAAATCACCCTAACATTTCGTGGAGGAACGACCAGGCCCAGCAGCAACCATATCTAGGTAATTACCAGAACCAACAAGCACAGAATCAAGCTACCTCATCCCAGCTGTTTAGACCACCTACACAACAGGAGAAGTCTGATGAGCTGAGGGCGGCATTGCTTACACTCACCAATTCACATAATAAGTTCATGTCTAAAACCAGGTCCTCTCTCAGGAACCTGGAAACGCAGGTTAGGCAACTGACAAAGATGGTAACCAACAGGCCGCAGGGTACTCTCCCAAGCAATACCGATGTCAATCCAAGAGAGCAGTGTCATACATTGTTGTTAAGGAGTGGAAAACAGTTGGAGCAGGTTGCTCCCCAACCCACAGTGGTTCATGAGAAGGAGGGTGAGAGAGCAGTTGAGGAAGGAAATGAGGGGGTCACTGAGGACCACCCTACAGTTGAGAAAGCTCCACCAGCACCTTTGAGGGAATACACTGATAGAATCCCTTACCCTCAGAGGCTCCAAAAGAAGGCCATATACAAGCAGTTCTCCAAGTTCTTGGAGGTATTTAAGAAGCTTCACATCAATATCCCCTTTATTGAGGCGTTAGAAAAAATGCCCGCATACTTCAAATTCATGAAGGAGATACTCGGGAAAAAGATAAGGTTGGCGAATTATGAGACAGTAGCGTTGACCGAGGAGTGCAACACTATTTTATAAAAGAAACTGCCTCCTAAGTTGAAAGATCCAGGAAGCTTCACCCTGCCCTGCACTATTAGCAAAGTAACATGCAACAGGGCACTTTGTGACTTAGGGGCTAGTATCAATCTCATGCCTCTGTCTGTGTTCAAGATATTGGGTTTGGGGGAAGCCAAACCAACCACAGTTAATATGTAGCTGGCTAACTGAACCGTGGTGCACCCTAGAGGCATAGTGGAAGATGTGTTTGTCAAGGTGGGAAAGTTCTTCTTCCCAGCAGACTTCCTCATTCTTGACATGGAGGAAGATGATGAAATACCCATCATTTTGGAGAGACCATTCCTTGCAACAGGTAGAGCCCTAATCGATGTAGATAAAGGAGAATTGAGACTACGAGTTCAGGAAGAATAGATGATATTCAAGGTGTTCAAATCTACTATTGAGTCCCAGGCCAGCAACAAGTGCTTTACAGTAAGCACAACTGACACAGTAGTTCAGCAAGCACAGACTAAAACTAGGGAGATCATTCCTACAGCTGTGAACCCATAGGCTAGTTTGAAAGCTGTTACAAAAGTTTATGACATGAAAACTGACAAACAGGTAAATCTTACTAAACCCAATGATGTGAAAAAGAAAAATAGAGTGAGGAAGAGGAAAATGATTTTTAAGTGGATAGGTTGTGGGGTTGATTTACCCTAATGATTTGATAAGGAACTTGCGTTCGGCTACAAGACGTTAAAGACATCGCTACTTGGGAGGCAACCCAAGATTTAAATTATACAATTTAGTTTTGTTAGAATAGTCTCACTTTTGGTATTTTTGTTGTGTTGTGATGACCGGTGAAGGAATGGGACATAAAGCACGGAAAAATGCTGGAAACAGGAAATCGGTGCAGCGCCGCGGCGCCAAAATACAGGGCCATGGCGCATAATGTTCAGAGAGGTGCAGGAGTTTACGCGCAAAGACCGGCAATGCAGGATCGGCGCCGAAATTTCGAGATCGCAGGTTATAAGCCGCGGTTCCAAAATACAGGGCCGTGACGCCAATGAGAAATTTCTCCGAAATGCATTATCCGCCGCCACTACCATCATTTTGAACCGCTATTGTCTGTAAGTCGTCTCTTTTATTTTTGAGTCTTACACATTTGGGACAATGTGTCGTTTAAGTTTGGGGGAGTTTTATTTTATTTTATTTTATTTTATTTTTCTGTGTCTATCTTTGAGTTTTTTTTTTGTGTGTGTTTTATATGAGTCAATTTTTTTTATGATAATGCATACTGTGTTTACTTGAAACGCCTAATGAATTAAGTGAGATAATGTAAGGGAATGAAAAGCTAAAATATGTGTGCTTAAGTTAGATATGACAAATATTCATGAAAACCTGATTATTTGGAGTATTCTGTGCTTAGCATGTGTATTGTAAATTGTGAAAAACATCTGTGATATATGCTACTTGTTATTTGAGGCGAAATAGTTAGGATGTACATGTTAGGGAAATGATTCAGACATTTCTTTGTTAACCCTTCTTACCCTTCATTACCTACCCTGACAATAAATTGTATCCCTGGTCAGCCCCTTTGAGCCTAAAATAGAAGTTATTTCTTTGACACCCCATGTTCCCTTGTGTACCATAAGCAGTAATTGAAGAGAGGGATGAAAAGAGTAAAAAAAAAGAAATACGAAAAGAGAGTGAAAAATTGATGCACCCCAATAAAAAAAATATAAAAGTGTAAGTTTGGGGGTGGCTATGTGAATGTGTTTCATGCCTCAAAAAGATAAGAGGGAAATGATAGGTATGAACGAAAAAAAATACCAAAAAGAAGGACAAAATGGTTGAATGAGAAAAACGCTTATGGTACGTAATTTGAGCCTAAATGCCAACTTTTATGTACCCTTGCCTAAACCTACATTACAACCCTGAAAAGTCCTGAAGATCTCTAGTATGTACGTCCATGATAGTGGAGAATAGCAAGTAAACAGGCCCATGGAACTTTGAGAAAAAAATGAAAATACAATTGACATGCATAGGTTGGGTATTCAGCTGCGTGATTTGAATCTTTGAGTCTTTTATTTTTGTTCTTTGATCTTTGCTCGAGGGCGATCAAAAGTTAAGTTTGGGGGTATTTGTTAAGCGTATTTTGTATACGCTTTTTGAGTAATTTTTAGTTAGTCTTTTACTCGTTTTTGTTGTGTTTAGTATAGTATTAGGTTTGTTTTTTTCTTTTGAGTCACATCGGTTCAAAAAGGCAAAATGACGAAAAGGAACGAAAAATAGGCATAGAAGGAGGAATCCGAGGTCGAAAAGGACAAAAAGTCAGGCAGCGCCGCGACGCCGAACAGCAGGACCGCGGTGTCGGTACAGAAATCGAGAATCCGAAGTTAATTTGGCCAGGGCCAGAAGGGTCCATATGGCACGAAAATTGCAACATACTAAAAGCCCTAGGGATTATTCTATGAGAGGGGGGTGTCATTCTAACACACAACACATCACAGGGCAAAGATTGGAGTCTACAATTGGAGACTTTAGTTCGCAATACTTTTTTTTCTTTCTTTTTAATTCAGTTTATGTTTGAAATTGTATTAGTTCTTAGCGTGACTATGGCTAGGAGCTAAACACTTTATTAGGGCTTTCCTTTTGAATGACTTGAAACTCTATTTCATGACTTAATGCATTAGTTGATTTCTTCTTCACTTGATTAAGATTTATTCAATAATTGGTATGAATGTTTGATAGTTAATTGATCACTAATTATCATAATCTATATGATTTCGAATCAAGAACCGAGAGGAGAGATTTGGATATGCTGTAATTGAATAGACATAAGTTAAAATCGCGGACGAAAGTACCCCGATACTTGTGTAGCATTATAGGTTACTGTTCTTAATCCTCCTATGTGGTAAATCCTATCATAGAAATATAGAAGGATTCTGCACTGGGGTTGAGCGATTATATATCCTAACCGGAATATAAGACAATCTAGTTAACCGCTATCTTAACGTAGAAGAAGAAGTCATTCTAGTTGCATTAAAGATTGAATAGAGTGGATAGTCGAGGATTTTGGAAGCCCTAATTCCTTCATAACTGATTACAACTTCAATAGTTTAGTTAATTCTTGCAATTATTCTAGTAGTTAGATAAAAAACTAAATCAAACTATCGTTAGCCAAATAGATAACATAGAGTAGATGTACGGTAATTAGAAATCAGTCTCTGAGGACGATATTCGGTCTTATCAGACTATACTACTTGTGAACGATACGTACACTTGCGTGAGCACGTGGAAATCACACAACAACATGTCGAATGAAAAATCATTATCTCTCGTCACGTAATTTTTTATGAGTCTACATTTCCGTTTGCTCATTCTCATGTGACATCCTCGCCTTTATATGATTTTTTGGACACCGAAATGCATCCAATTTTATAATATCATCTTTATACCCAACATCAAGAGCCACAAATACTTTGCCATAAAATTTTCTTCTCCTCTCTAATACCCGATGTTTTTTCTTTTCCTTCTCTCTTTTGATTCTTTTTCGGCCACCACTAACCAAACATTAGGGTCTTTGTTTTTTTCTAACAAAAGTCTAACCCTAAAATACAAAACGTAAACCCTAAACCACTACCCCCACATGTCGGCCACCCATCTTTTTTCTCTTCTACATTTCCAAACCCTAGCCGACACTTAGTGTTATCTAATCCAAGTCCACCAATCACAAAACACTTTTTTATCCTTCTTTTATTCTTGTTTTGTTTTTCGTGAAAAACTATGGCCGAAAAATAAAAATTTCATCCAACTCTTGCCATAAACAAACGTCAAGAACTTTATTTCCATAACACTTGAGATGGAAAAAGGGAAATACACCTCTTGAACGAAATTGTTCAAAATTCATTGTCGCGCATAAGAGGTAATAGACCATATCATACCTTTCGAGTCATCATCAGACACCACTGAGGTGGACAAAAAGTTATGGTCTTATTTAGATGCTATAGTCCTTCAATGAATTTATGACACTATCTCCAACGATCTTTTGCATACCATATTAGAGCCGAACTCTACGGCTCAACAGACGTGGGAACGTTTAAACATTTTTCAAGATATCAAACTTTATAGGGTTGTGTATCTTGAACACCAATTTACCAACGTTAAATTGGATGACTTCTCAAACGTGTCGGCCTATTGTCAAGAATTGGAGGTGCTCGCAGACCAACTATTCAATGTTGGTTCGTCGGTAACAAAAAAAATTGGGTTTTCAATTAATTGCAAGATTGAATAAATAGTATGATGGAGTCGCTACATTCATTCAACAGAGTAATCCATTGCCTCCATTTTACGAGGCTCGTTCGAGGTTTATTCTCAAGGAAACACGCAAAGAAAAGCAGGAAGCCTCCGGGGCAGCCACCGCCAGAAATGCCCTCGTGTCCACCAACTAATTTTTCGCAGATTTTCACCCACAAAATTCTGATTCGGATGGAACTAGAAACCGCAACAATAATGGTCAAAACGGGGGACAAACTGTTACAGTAAAGAAAAAAATAATGGTGGAAACGGACGGGTGAGGGGCGACTACCAACCAGCTGACGGCAACACCAACCAGCAGGGGCAGTGGCGGCCCAACCAGTGTCAGCCGCCTGCCTAGCCCGACGGAAACCAGTGGGGGTAGTACCCGTAGTGGGCCCAAACCCCATAATGGGCTGCCCCTCAGTGATCATACCCCACCACATCGTGGGCCAGACCGCATCTTCAAACCGACAATCCAAAATTCTATGTTCTCACCCGCAACACGCTTTTGCCGCACATGCACCATCTTTTGTAGGTTATGCTCCCACTAATATCGAACAAGCCATGAACAACATGAATCTGAATGTTCCAGATGAGTCGTGGTACATGGACTTAAGGGCTACGTCTCACATAACGACATCTCAATGTAATTTCTCATCTTATTTTAATATGAACAGTAATAACAATATTATTGTCGGCGGTGGACATGAAATTCCAATTAGTGGTATTGGTCAAGTAAGACTTCCCTCACCTCACCCACCGTTATATTTGATAAACATCATACATGCACCAAATCTGATTAAAAACTTGATATTCGTACGAGTTTTACTATTGACAATAATGTTTCTGTGAATTTTGATCCTTTTGGATTTTCTGTGAAGGATTTTCAGACGGGGATTCCACTTATGAATGTAATAACACGGAGGACTTGTATCCCATCACTAATATTGCCAACAACCAGGTGACCAAACCAACGACCTTTGCAGCTATTTCCCCTACCGTATGGCATAATCGGTTGGGACACCCAGGAGCACCGGTGTTCAACACTCTTAGGAAGAATAATTTTGTTGCTTGTAACAAACTTTGAACTCTTCTGTTTGCCAGACTTGTGTGTTTGGGAAGCATGTTGATGCGCGAAAAGATGCACACACTTTAACGCAAGTGCACGTTATCGTGACAAGTAATATAGTCTTGGTAAGACCGAATATCGTCCACAAGGATTAGTGTTCAAGTACCAATTATCTATCTTTTGGTATCTATTTGGTAACCGATATTGTTTTTTGTTGTTTATAACTAATAATTATAAAAGCTAATTAACTATAGGATTACTTCAGTTGTGATGGGAATAGGGCTTCCACGTCTCCTCAACTATCCGCTTATGTTACTTATTAATGCAATGAATTATGGTCTTCTTCTTTTGGAGCTAGCAGGTTTACGAAATCGTTTTATACTCCCGTTAAGTCTATATAAACACTCAACCCCAGTATTGCTCCTTTCTACCTTTCGGTGATAAGGATGACTCTATCGGAGGATTAAGAACAAAAACCTAGTTAACCGTCACGCGCCATGCGTAAAATTAGGGTTTTTAAGCCTCTCATTAACGCTACATAAATAATTGAGGTATTTTCATCCCCAATCCAAAATATGTCTACCCAACTTACAGCATATTCACAACCTCCTCCTTTCAAAGTTTGATTAGAAATCATATAGATAATGATAATTAGTGATCAATTAATTACCAAGCATTCAAAGCAATTATTGGATAAATCTCAACAAGAAGAAGAATAACCATAACATGTATCAATTCATAACATAAGTTTCTAGTGATTTAACATGGAAAACCCTATAAAAGAATTAGTTCCTAGCCATTGACATGACAAGAACTAATTCAAGGTTCATCATACAAAACTGAAATAAAAGAAAAGAAAAGGAAAGAAAGTTACTAAACTATGGTCTCCAATCTTCAATCCAAGAATCCTTGTGTTGTGCAAGAAAGGGAACCCTTAAAAACCGCCAGTGGTTCTCCTTTTATAGGCTCCAAACCGCCTCAACCTTTTTCCCTTCAGGCCTGGCCCCCAATTCGTCATTAAACGTGATTTTTCCGCGTCGGCGCTGTTCGCTATCGGCCGCGCCGCAACTTCGCAGTGCGAATTGGCGCCGCGCGACCGATCTCTCGCGTTCGAGGGCGCCGCGACGCTGCAACTGGGCCTTTCGATATTGGGCGCCGCGCTCGCATCGTTGGCATGAGGCACCGCGACGCTGACCTGCGTTTTTGCCTCGTTCGCCACTTTCTCTGCTTTTAAGCTCTGGACCCTCCACTTTTGCCCTCTTTTAGCTCCTTTTCCGCCATTTGGCCATTTTAACCACTTTGACTCAAAAGAAAGAAAGTCTATTCTAATACGACACTTATTTGTACAAAAAGGGACAAAAGATTAACTAAAAACGACTCAAAAAGTGTATATAAAATACACCGATCACATGTTAAACCTTTTTTTTTCATTATCTGCTTCAAATACACTTATGCTTTGTGATCTTGTGCATTGTGATTTGTGGACATCACCAGTTTTGAGCTTTGCATGTCATAAATATTATATGCTTCTTCTAGATGATTATTCGAATTTTCTGTGGACATTTCCCTTAGGGAAGAGATCACAAGTCTTCACCATTTTAAAACAATTTAGTGTGTTTATCGAAATCCAATTTGGCAAATCCATTAAATGTTTTCAATGTGACAATGAGAGAAAATTCATATATATCCAATTTAATATTTTTTGTCAACAAAATGAGATGTCTTTGCTTCTTTCATGAGCACATACATCACCTCAAAATGGTAAAAGCCAAAAGAAAAATTCGAACAATTAATAATATCATTAGGTCTCTTCTTGTGCATTCGTCCACCCTACCGAGTTTTTGGCATCATGCACTTCAAATGACCACATATCTTTTAAACATTCTCCCTAGCAAACTACTCTCTAACATATCACATACACAAATGTTATGCCATCGTCTCCTATCTTTTACACATTTGAGGGTGTTTGGGTATTTGTGTTATCCCTTATTTCCGTCCACAACAATTTATAAACTTCAGGCCCGATCAACTCCTTGTGTGTTTTTGGGATACCCACAAAATTATAGGAGATATAAATGTTTTGATATGTCAAATGGGAAAATCATTATCTCTCATCACATAATTTTTTATGTGTCTATATTTCTTTTTGATAATTCGCATGTGGCATCCTCGCCTTCATATGATTTTTTGGACACCGGAATGCATCTGATTTTACAACATCATCTTCATACCCAACATCAAATGGGATCGTCCCAAAATAATCCTTCCACCTTATCAGCCCAACCACGGAATGGGACTGAGCCAGTCCATAATGTGGAGGTCACTGCCTCTTTACCGTCGGTCTCGACCCAACCCACTTCTCGTGGCTGGACCGTATCCCCGACCCGACTTTTAGACCCAATATTATAGGCCACACTCCCATCTCCTCTCAGACCAATAATCTGGTTGTCAGTTAACATATCCAGCCGACTGTCTTGGCCCAAAACCCGACTACTCCTCGGCCCACTACCATACCCAAGAGTCATGATCCCTAGTCTTCAGTTTTAGCCCACCTACTGACCATTGAAACCCATGCCATGCACATAATTTTTCAGCCCAAACATCTTTAACCTGACATCTTCAGTCCAACCATCACCTCTTCTCAAAAATCCAAAAATAGTCCTATCAGACCCAAATTGGAAAACTGTCATGTTAGACAAAATTATTGCTCTTATTAAAAATACGACATGTGAATGGAATTGGTGCCCCGTCCATCTAATGTTAATATAATCAAGTCTATATGGGTTTTCTGTCATAAAAAGAATTCTGATGGCTCTTTTGTGAGTTACAAAACTCATCTTGTTGGTGATGACAAGTCTCAGCAGATTGGCGTGGATTCTGGTGAAACATTCAGTCCGGTGGTTAAGCCAACAACTATCAGGGCTGTTCTCAACCTGGTACCTTTAAAATTCTAGTCCATTATTAATTGGATGTCAAAAATGCATTCTTAAATGACCACTTACAGGAGATGTTGCACATGCACCAACCTTTGGGTTTCCGAGATTCTACTCATTTGTATTATGTTTGCCTGTTGAAAAAATCTTTTTATGGTTTGAAATAGGCTCCCCGGGCATGGTATAACAGGTTTGCAGGGGTTGTATCCAAACTGGGTTTCTCATACAGTTAGTCAGATCAGTCCTTGTTCATTTATAGGAAGGGAAATGACATGACATATATCCTTCTACATGTAGATGACATTATTCACACATCATCATCTACATCACTTTGCGAGTCTATTATGTCTCTTCTTGCAGCAGAATTTGAAATGAAGGACTTGATTCCTTTAAATTATTTCCTAGGCATAACTGTGACTCAATATGCAGGTGGTCTATTCCTCAGTCAGAAAAAATATGTCGAGGAAAAAATTGAAAAGGTCGGAATGTCCTCATTCAAACCATCACATATGTCAGTCGATACAAAGGTAAAATTGAGTAATTTTATAGGTACTCCATACAAAGATCCAACACATTACCACAACCTAGCAGGACCTTGCAATATCTGACTTCCACGACTCGATAGTTCCTATGCGGTCCAGCAAGTTTGTTTACACATGCATAATTCGAAAGAATAGAATATGGGGGCTCTAGAGAATTATGCGGTATGTTAAAGGCACTCTTCATTTTGGTTAGCATATGTATAAGTCCTCCATTGTGAGTATCTCATCCTATACAGATGTAGATTGGGGTGGTTGCCCAGACACATGTTACATAGATTTTAGAACTATTTTAGAGTGTGTTTTAGGGAGTCTTTTGTTTGACTTTTAGCTGTTTTGTGCAGTATTATGCGTGTTGTTTTGTATTTTCAGGTTTTAAGCGATTCAGAAAGGAATGAGGCGAATTCAAAGAGAATATGCAGTTATGGAGGACCAAAAATGAACATCGAGTCCCAATCAATTAGTCAAAGAAGTCTCGGGAAGCAGTCTAAATAAAATACGGATGAACAATACTGAAAAGCCACGACACTGCGAAGGAAGAGTCGCGACGTTGTAGACGCTGTAGAGCCGCGACACCTGGAAGAATCGCCGTGGAGCCTGACTGGCAGAAACAACTGAGAGAATTAGAGTTGCGGCGCCTGGACGAATCACCGCGGCGCTGACGACATAATTTAGCGAGAAAATCCTATTTATAACTAGGGTAAAAAGGTCCAAGTGGGGTTTTCGTTATATAAGCTGTGAGAGGCAGATTTTAGGGATAATCTCATATTTGGAGCAAGAAATAAGAGGCTAAGGAGCAATTGGAGACATCTATTGTTCAAGTTCTTTCTCTTTTCTTTTCTTAATTCAGTTCATGTATGTTTTGAAGACAATTAGTTTTACTATCATGTCTATGAACTATTTTCTTTATTAGGGTTTTTCGTTGATTAACTTGAAACTCTATTATGAATTAATCCATTGCTAGTATTTCTTCTTCATCTATTAATATATATTATACTTGTGTTTATTGAATGAGAATTAATTGGCCATTAGTTTTCACTATCTATATGATTTCAAATCAAGATCTGAAAAAGGGACATTTAAATATGCTATAGTTGATTAGGCGTATGTTTAATCTTGAGCGAGAGTATCACGATTGCATGTGTAGCTTTTTAGGTTATTGATCTTAATCCTCATATGTGGTTGAATTTATCAAAGAAATATAGAAAATTCTCACTTAGGTTTAGTTTTTATATATCCTAATCGGAATATAGAACATCACATTTAACCTGCAATCTTAGTAAGAAGAAGAATTACTAGTCTTGCATTAACGAACGATAGAGTGGATATATGACGAGACTGGAAATCCTAATTACCTTCATTACTGAGTTAAACTCCGTATGTTTTCGTTACTAGTTTATTCCTGCGATTTACTGTTATTTGTTAATTCTTTAGTTTAGAAATCACAACTTATAATTATTTGCCACATAGAAACCAAAGATTAGTTAGTTGGTAATTGATAATTCAGTCTCTGTGGACGATACTCAATCTTACCGAATTTATTATAAATTACGATATGTACACTTGCGTAGCATTTACAAAATTGCAACAACACACGACATTCCACCTCTGGTTATTGCGTGTTCTTGGGAGTCTTTTGTTTGTCTTTTAGTTGTTTTGTGCAGTATTATTCGTGTTGTTTTGTGTTTTCAGGTTTTAAGCAATTAAAAAAGAATGAGGCAAATTCAAAGAGAATAGGCGGTTATGGAGGACCATAAATGCACATCGAGTCCCAACAATCAGTCAAAGAAGTCCCGGGAAGCTCAGGAAGCAGTCTAAACAAAGTCCGGATGAAAAGGCTGCAGAGCCGCGACGTTGCGAAGGAAGAGTCACAGCGCTGCAGAGCCGCGACGCCTGGATAAATCACCGCGCTGACAACGTAATTTAGCGAGAAAAACCTATTTTTAACGAGGGTAAAAAGGTCCAAGAGGGTTTTTTCATTATATAAGATGTGGGAGACAAATTTTAGGGATAATCTAAGGCTGGTCAACGGGGCGGGGTATACCGACCCTGACCCCGCCCCGACCCCACCCCGACCCCGACCCTTCTTGACATTGTACCGGTATTGAATACCGGTACTCGATATCGGTACTGGTACGGGGTTGCGAAAAAATCCTACCCCGACACCGACTCACCCTACCCCAGCCCCGACCCCACCCGACCCCTCCCCGACCCCGACCCTTCTCCACCCCCTCCGACCCCTACTAGCCATTGCACAACGGATTTGTCCAATTTGGCCATTGTACAACGACCAAATACCCTCCTCCTCCCCAACCTCATCCCTTAATATTTATATTTAACCCTTAAGTTATTATATTTGCAATTTAACCCAATTTGTTCAACTATAAATACCTCATTTTCTCTTCATTCTTTCTCACAAATCTTACTACAATCTCTCTAATAATCTCTCAATCTATATCTCATTCTCTCTACATTGTCTACTAAGTATTCAATTTTATTTATTCATTTGGGAGTGAAGTTGACAACTAGCTTGAGGATCATCCATCAAGCAAAGTTTCAATTTTCAACATCTCGACTACACATCGACGTTTGGTACATTCGTTTCTTCATTAAATTATTATTGTTTCTTCATTTTATTTAGCGCACTTAATTAAATTTCACTATCTTTAATTATTTATTTGCATAATTATAATGGAAGGTAACAAGGGCAAGGGTACTTCTACTAGTAGGGGTAACAAGGGCAAGAATACTTCTTCTAGTCATCCTATTCATCCAGATCCTCATAGACATATAGTGAAATTATTTTCTGAAGTACCATTAGATTTAGATGGCACACCCACTAGTGCACCTCAAACTGCACCGCCTCATATTCCTCCTAGTATGAGACGAAACCCTCTTCAACGAAAAGTAAAATCAGATGTATGGACTTTTTTTTGATAGGGACGTAGAAAATGAAGTAGTTAGATGTCAAATTTGTGAAAATATTTATAAATTTAAAATGGGAAAAGGTCAGGGTGGGACGGAAAGTTTATTGAGACATGTACAAAATATTCACAAAGCTAGGTGAGATGAATACGAGACTAGAAAGTCAGGTGCGTCAATGCGCTCTGGGTAGAAGTAGATTATAAATGGTGTATGCAAAAACATATTTTCAGTTTGCGATTATTATGTTAGATAACACTTCTTCTAATAACTTTATGTTAGATAACACTTCTTCTAATAACTTTATGTTAGATAACGCTTCTTCTAATAACTTTATGTAGTTCTATTCAGAGACTGGATTCGTGAGGAGCATAGGAGATAGAAGACTATAACTACAACGAAATCTTATCTGACGGATGTGCAAGCGACGTCGATCAATGTGAAACACTTTTCTTTTTAGTCAATCTTATGCAATAACTTAACTTTAAACATTACCTTTTACGCTTAACGAAATGATTTATAATCACGCAAATATTTTTAACTTATTTTAGACCATAAAATTTAAAAATATTTCTTTTATTTCTTAAATTTTATGTGTACTCAAACAATATTATATGAATAGAAAGGAAGTACTATTTTATATAATCAAGGATGTCATATTTTTGCATAAGCTTGCATAAGAACCAAAGAGTAGATTCGATATCTACAATATTTCCTATAGTCATGGATGTCATAATTTTGTGTACAATCTTGTGCAGATTCGTGCGGAGCGTAGGAGGTGCGGCCAACTGGAGATCAACGAAGAAGAAGACTACAACTATAACTAAATCTTATCCAACGGATGTGCAAGCGACGTCGACCAATTTGACCAAGATATACCAATTCCAACCGAAGAACCACAAGAAATTATAAAGAAATTAGAAAATGTGTTTTTTTAATTGTAATTTTACTATGTTATTTATTTGCAACTTTCAATATCACGAAGTTGCAATTTTGAAATTGTATTACAAAAAAAAATCATACTTCTAGTCGAATAATATAAGAGACACAAAAACAGTATTGGAATATTTTTATTAAACTATCTTGTTGTGCGAGTGTGTTATTTATTTATTTATTTATTTATTTAATTTAAAGGTAAATAAAAAATGACCCCACCCCGACTCCAACCCCGACCCCCTCTGGATCAGGACGGGGCGGCGGCAGACCCCGCCAGGCCCGACCCCGCCAGCCCCCGACCCCGCCCTACTCCCCAGCCCCGCCAGACCCCAACCCCGCCAGCCCTGACTTGACCCCGCCCCGTTGGACAACCCTAGGATAATCTCATATTTAGAGCAAGAACAAGAGGCTAAGGAGCAATTAGTTTTACTAGCATGTCTATGAACTATTTTCTTTATTAGGGTTTTCGTCGATTCACTTGAAACTCTATTATGAATTAATGCATTGATAGTATTTTTTCTTCATCTATTAATATATATTCAACTTGTGTTTATTGAATGAGAATTAATTGGCCATTAGTTTTCACTATCTATATGATTTAAAATCAAGATCTGAAAAAGGGAGATTTAAATATGTTATAGTTGATTAGACGTAGGTTTAATCTTGAACGAGAGTATCACGATTGCTTGTGTAGATTTTTAGGTTATTGATCTTAATCCTCATATGTGGTTGAATTTATCATAGAAATATAGAAAATTCTAACTTAGGTTTAGTTTTAATATATCCTAACCGTAATATAGAACATCACAGTTAACCTACTATCTTAATAAGAAGAAGAATCGCTAGTCTTGCATCAACGAATGATAGAGTGGATAGTTGATGATATTGGAAATCCTAATTACCTTCATTACTGAATTAAACTCCGTGTGTTTTCGTTACTAGTTTATTCCTGCGATTTACTGTTATTTGTTAATTCTTTAGTTTAGAAATCACAACTTATATTTATTTGCCAAATAGAAACCAAAGATTAGTTAGTTGGTAATTGATAATTCAGTCTATGTGGACGATACTCAGTCTTATCGAATTTATTACAAATTGCGATACATACACTTGCGTAGCATTTAGAAAAATCGCAATAAGTTTTTGGCGTCGTTGCAAGGGATTGATGTAGTATTAACACAATGCGAGAAAGATGATATTGAATACATAAGCATGTGTAGGGCTATTATCAGTCCGGTCCGAGACCGGACCGATCCTGGGACGAGATTCGGGACCGGACCGATTTCGGTCCGGACCAGTAAGATTTTTCCGGGTCGGGTCCGGTGTCCGTTTTTTTTTTAAAATTGAATTTTCAATATTGAAATTGACATTCTCGGACACATTACCACGAAATTTGGATGTTGAAATCTATTGTATATCGCGAGATATTTAGCTTTGAAAAGAGAAAAAATGTAACGATTTGGGAAAAAGTGAAATTGATTGGCAAGACAGACGTTTTTTGAGAAACCGACAGCTCCAAAATAAGGCAGTTTGGACGGCTTCGTCTCGAAAAATACGCAAAATAAAAATAATTAGGCAAAACGGACGTCTGTGCACAGAGTTATGACCATTTAAAGTTTCATCAATTTACAACTAATTAGGGCTGGCGGGCTGGCTGGGGGGGCTGACTGGATGAGAGGGGCTGGCTGGGGGGATGGGTAATTACCGTGTTACCGGACCGACTCCTTATCGATCCGGGTAATTTTTTGGTACTCATATCCGGACCGATAAGGTTTTGGTCCGAGTATCGGTCCGGGTTTATCGGTCCAGTTCTCGGATAATTACCAGGAATATCCGGACCGATAACAGCCCTAAGCATGTGGACTATGCCAAGTGTGTTAACCCCTCTGAACCCCTCTACTGGAAGAAAAAGAAAAAAAAAAGAACGAGATCCTAAAATGGTTGTGTTGCATGTGTAATTTACCCCCTTGAATTCAAGACAAATAAGAAATCTACGTTCGGCTAAATGACGTTAACGACAACGCTATTGGGAGGCAACCCAACATTTTAATTATTTTAATTTATTTTGTTTTGAACAATCTCAATGATTTGCTGTTTTTTGGTCTATGTTTTTATGTCAAGTGAATTGGGAACGCTTACTTCCAGCGCAAAAGGACCGCAAAATGCTGAAATTTGAAGAAAAAAATCAAGTGTTCGGATTGCTCAAGCGTCGCGACGCCAAGATGGGAGGCAGTGAGTCGAAGAACATTTAAGAAGAAGCGTCGTGGCGCTTGAAAGACAATGCCTGAGACGTTTCGAGGGTTAAAAGAGCTGCGACGCTAGACAGAGAAGCTGTGATGCCTGGATTTCACTTAATTGCACCGCGACTCTTAGAAGAAAGAGTCGCGGTGCCTGAGTCAATTTTTCTAATTAAAAGACCTAACTTGTCACAAAAACCCCCCAAATACACATCAAACCCTTCTTCTTCTCCTTCTCAAATACCGAAAATCCGAAAATCTCCTTCCAACGCTCCTCACAAATTCCATAAACCCTCCTATCTCAACACCCTATAAACCCAACCTTCTATAAATTCATCCATAACATTCCCAAATCTTCACTACTTGGGGAAACACATCATTCAAAGAGGACTCTTTCATAAGGTAAACATTGCATTCAAAGTTTTCTTTTTGAAATTTTGTGTTCTAGTGAAAAGTTTCAAGTTTGAGGGTTGAAATTTGTGGTAGATTGTGTTCTAGTGAAAAGTTTATGTTGGGCTGAAATTGTTGTTGTTGATTGAGTGAGTTGCTTGCTGGGAAGCAAAGAAATTAAGGGGAAGCTCTGCCGATTTTTTTTAGACGTACCTACAGTATTGAAATGGGTCCAAAGAGATCTAGTACATGAGCAACCACTTCTAGGACTTCCGTACCTGACTATAATACAACGAGGTTTACTAATAAGGCGGCCTAGGATATGTACAACAGACTTTGCACTCGTTCTCTGGTTTCGAAAAGGTGTATGGAATTCCACACTGAGCCATATGACGATCAAGTGTATGAGCCAATTTGAGATATGATCACCGGTAGAAGTTGGGAAGAATTTGTAAACCCCCATTTACAGAAACCAAACCTCTCAATGGTGTATGAGTTCTATGACAAATTTTCCGGAGTAAGAAGACAACAAATGTTTTGTCCGTGGGAAAATGGTGCCAGTTGGGACAGACGCGATCAATGTTGTGTTTGGGGTCCCCAATATGATGATAAAAGACGAAAATGAAGATAAAGAAGTTGAATATCAGACCTGGAGTCGCTCGAGGATTGACTGGGTTGACGTTGATGAAACAGTAGGATATCCAGGGGCTAGGTGCACATACACCTACAATGAGCCCAAGTGTATATATCTAGGGGCATGGTTGTACTTTGTAAGTGCCCTTTTTACCTTCCACACATTTTTCCAATATACCAACTGTTATACCCCGTAATTCCAGGGCATGTATAAGAGAATAGACGGGAGAACACCAGACTTAAATTTGAACGAAAGAAAGAATTATTTTCCGAGGGAAAAATCTTCCGAACCTCGGGAAAGAGAAATGTTTGTTAATGAGAATTGGTTCTCGAATTTGATATTTGAGACATTTAGAATTTATCAGAACTATGGAAGTTTATTTTTCAGAGTTGGATACGTGGGGCCCACCCGAGAGATTTTACATTTTTGTGGGGCCCACGAGGTTTTCGATAGTTTGACCAATTGTGGAAATGTCGGAAAATGAAACATTATGGACGAATGGGAGGGTGAAACGTGTCACCCCCCACACTTGGGCTTGGACGAAAATGGACAAGAATGGGCCAAGTCTTGAAAGGCCAAGGCTTGACATTATTGACCAAGTCAATGAGCCCACTTAGCTTGATATTTAAATGAATTCATCCAAGCCACACAAATGTTCTAATCTAGACCCTTGAATGTAGTATATATCTATACTAGTAGTGCAAGACTTGGTCATTTCAATACTTAGAGAAAATTGGAAAAATCTTGTTCTTGCTCTTAAGTGAGCTCTCGGCCATGAGGCCTTGTGGAGGAGGAAATTTTGCAATTGTTGTTCATAATTCACAATACTTCAACCCAAGGTTCCTAAGGGTATTGCAAGGATATCTCAATAGAAAAATCCCGTAAAAACTACGTTTTTACGTTAGTCGCAACATGAAAACCTAAGGGTTTTTTCATAGTTGGAGTTGGAACTTGAAGAGGAGTTCTTCATAAGCTTCTAAGGGTTGCTTGAAGTGGATTGGAACATCGAAAAGAGGAGCTAAAGTTGCTAAGGATCGACTTTTAATCTTGGATTATATTTGGGCTAAATGAGGTAATAATATTCGTCTTACTATTGTAATGAAGATTCCATGTTATGATAAGTTAGAAATGATCATGTGATATATGTTATGAAGATTGATAAGTGTTATGGAATTTTAGAAGCCTAAAGTCCGAAAAGTTCGTGTTAGCTATTAAGTTTGTAATTCAATTTAATTGTTAGATACAATCGTCGCATGCTATAGAAAGAAGGGATTATAGTTATTATAATCGATTGCGGCTATATAACATGTTAGACTAAACAACTTGGATTGAAAAAGAATTGGAAAAGACTTTGTGTTGTTGTACATTGTTAGCCGAGAATGACATTGAAATGTGGGACCATTCGTATATCGATTGTGGGGCAGAATTTTACACGTCATGTGCGGCGTGTAATCCCCTTTGATTGGTTGATGTGTTGAGCCTTAAATGTGGCATTGGTTATTGATTTTCGGGCCTTGAAAATTGTGGAAAAGTACGTAGAAACAAAGGAAGTGCTGCCCGATTTTCCGTAGAATTAAGAGTCCTTATACTTAGAAATATTCTACGTTGAAAGCTAGTAGTTGATGGACGTATTATGGTCATTATAGGTTGACATTCTACGTGCGGCGTATTCAACTTGGCAAGTGGTTTAAGTCGAAGAGGTATGTGGAACTTTCCCTATCTTCTTGAGCATGAGTTTTATAAATATATAGTACGGTGGACGTACATGGTTAAAAATGAATTCGGGTACATTTTGGTAGCCTTGCCTTATTTTCGAAAAGTATATGTGACTTGATATTACATGGAAAGATTTCTTGTCTTGAAAAGTATAGAATACTTGATTAGGAAAGTATTGATTACTTGAACTATTCTAAAGTTAAGAGACTTGAAGTATTTTCAAAGTTATGTAACTTGATTTGAAAGTATATGATACTTGGTTATAAAAAGAATAAGTCTCTTGATTATAAAAAGAATGAATTTGTCTAAAACATAAAGAGTTATAACGACTTTATGGGAAGTTAGTTATAACGGCTTTATGAAAGGTTAAAGATGTCTTAGTTTCTAAAGCATAAAGTTAGTATAACGACTTTATGGGAAGTTGATTATAATAACTTTATGGAAAGATAAAAGAATGGTTTACTCTAAGTGATGTAAACAAAGATAAATGACTTGAAATGAAGAAAGTCAAATTGAATTAAAGGCATCAATTGTTTAAAGTTTTAAAGTAAAAAGTCACTTGATTTAGAAGCCTAAATGTATTTCTAAAAGGTGTAGTGACTTGTTTTGAAATGTAGACAAGCCTTGATACTACGGGTGTTAGTATCTTGGGGATTTTATACGAGAAAGAGTCATTTTTGAAAGGATAAGGTACATAGTACTTTGGGTTTAATTCCCGGATTTTTAATGACATGTTAGTGTCTTAAGTAAAATAAAATAAGAGTGCATGATAATTATGACTAATAAGAAGTTAGGGGATTTCTTAACTTGCTTATGATATTTATGATAAGTAGGTGGTGCTTATGTTATGTATGATAAGCCGGTGGTGCTTATGTTATGTATGATAAGCCGGTGGTGCTTATGTTATGTATGATAACCGATTGTGCTAGGTTATTGTCACGCCCTTTTTCGACCGCGACATTATTTCTTAGCGAACCCTGCTTAGAAAGGTTAGAAAATAAATAATAAAATGCTAAAGTGTTAGAAGGGTGCTTAATGTTAAAGTAGGTGCTAAAGTTCTAAAGGGTTCGCGGAGTCGCCACCTAATTATTTTGGGTGAATTAGGACACCTAAATGTCAACTAGGTTAAAGTCAACACTACCTCCATTTTAATGGTCTGCTAAACTTAATGAGATTCTGGTTAAGGATTCTTTATTGTCCTAAAGGGAAGGGGTTAGGCACCCTAAAGGATCCGCTAACTTGCGGTTGTCCGTTCAAACCTATGGTTAATTATTTATGCTGAGAAAAATGTATGTTAAAAATATTTAAGTAAAAGATGTTGTAAATATCCCTAAGAGAAAAATACATTTTTTCATGATAAAAGAAAACCATAATGTTTGTTTATAAAAATAAGGTTAATTTTGAAGGAACATATTCGTTCGTAAAATACTTAAATAAGAGGTTTATATTGCATAGCATAATATAAAGGGTAGTAATGCAAAATTAGTTATGGCAAAGTATGCATTTATAAAAATATGTCTAACATGTAAAAGTGTCTATTATGCAGGAGATAATAAAAGTATGATTTTTAAAATAATGTATGCAATAGTAGAGTTTATAAGAAAATGAGTTCCTCACGTTAGATAATATTTTAACTAGATGAATAGCCGTGCTAGCGAGAGTTGCTAAGTGATTTTAATGTAACTTAAGCGGTGTATTACAAGCTAAGAACAATTAACTTAGGGGAAATGGATTTCTGGTATTAAACTACCTTCTAATTTATTGAGTTAAGATTAACCACTCTTAAGTATAACATTAATAATGCACTGTTAGACAATTAGTTCACAACAAATAAATGGGGGCGGGATAAGAAAACAATAAAGGTGACTCGAGGGAAATGACGATGTCATTCGCCAGTGGCTTGGAATTTTCGAGGCGGAGATGAAGATGCACATGGATGTAGGTCCTCGTTTGTTGTAAATCATGATGAGTCTCGCAATGAGACTCTTCGTTTAGTTCCGATGCGTGCCATGTAAAAGAAAGAAAAAAAGATAAAGATTAGTATGCACTCCAAATGATATAAAATATAAATAAGAGAAGAAACACTAAACACATGCGTATGTTTATAATGTATACTAATCCTGCCGACCCGAAACAGTCCAGCATGCAATTTCTATTAAACAATAAGCCTCTGTGAGCAGAAGATATGACTGGAACTCCACAATTATCAGCGTTTTTTTTTTTTCAGATTTCAAAGAGACTACACCTAGTTATACAGCAACACATACAAGGGGAACAAGAGAAAAGCCAAACAGGCAATGAATTGGGCCCAGTATTCAGTTGCAGAAAAGAAATAACAAGGCCATCCAAGATGCCTCAAAGTGCAGTTTCATTTATAGGGACTGTTTTCATGCGTAATTCCTACACTGAAGACAACTGCATTTTCATTTGTCTAAACTTGAATAACCTTAAGAGCATAGAAAAGCAGTAAATAATGAAGCAATAGCAACTGGGTCACATATTATTCTACGCTTAATGTGACAGTGAATTAAGCGTATATCGGCAAAGCATACAACTTTCAGTTTCCAAGTTAATTCAGATGAGTATTTAAACATAGATGTTAGTATGTCCAATTAACAGGTTCTTGAAACAACCTACGGAGCATATGTGCACTTTATAATTAACCTAGACATGCTAGCATAGGACTAATACAGATTATATTTCATATATGCCTGGACAGTGGGCTTAGGTTGATACAGGGCCTATGCAGGATGTAGGGTCATACAGGGAAGTATCAGCAATAATATGCACAAGCAATTTCGAACTAACAAGGTTACGACAAATGTACATGCTTGGTCTAAACCTGCATAGACATGACACTCGTCTGAAGTATGCAAAGGAATAGATTTAGATCTGTATTCGGATAGGCAGAGACAAGGAATCAGTCGATTTAACCACATAGGAATAATTCCAGAAATCTCTCAAATATGTCATTTTAGACATGATGAAGGATATTTAGGCTATCTAAAGCATACATAATTGTACATATGATAAGATGCATCATCTGGGATGACACTTACACATTCGTATGACGATTTACACAACTATGAGACGCATACAAGGCATACTTGAATATTAAATCCAGGACAGACAATTGGATGTGCAAGAGACATTTTTCATATATGCCAGGAACACTTATAGAAATGAATGCAGGTCATATTTATGGAACACATTAAAAAAAATTAATCAGACACATAGCGTTTTCAGAATCGCCCAAGAATCAGTATAACTGTTTGGGTTACATATTAACCTAGACACATCATCCATATTAAATGATCGATCCTAACTAATAGGTTCAACCACCAATTAATATTCACCAAAAAAATGCCTCAAATCGGTTTAACACACATAAATGACAAACTATATTATACCAAACACATTCGACAAGCGACGATCGTACGAGCCATAAAAATGCAAATTTAAACAGAAAGTTGGCAAGGTGATGAGTTTACCTTCTCCGGGCAGCGAATCGAGGCAGCATATCAAGCGTCGATCCACTGGAGGATTAATTGCAATACGATTTAAAAGGGGTGAAGCTCTTGTTTTGAGAATGCTTACCCATTTGCGACTGATCTTATTCTTCAATTATTTTCTGAAATTTTGATTCTAGATGATTATTCTTGGTGTTTTTACTCCATTCGAATATGTAGATTGGGGCTGATTTTGGATCGATTTCTCACAGATTTATCGATCGATGAAGGCTTGTTTTTTTATTCTGTTTTCTCCTGATTTCTTGCTCTCTATTTCTCTCCTCCTCCCTCCGATGCCTTTGCATGTGTACATAGATTGGTATTTATACCATTGATTTAGGTACTTAGTTATGGTAACTCTGATTTTGGGTATATGGTAAGCTACGATTTCGGGTATTTCCTACCATAATAGGTGCTGATTTTGATGTAAGATTTTCGGGTGTATATTTGGAATGATTTAGTGCTGACTTTAGGTAGGGATTTCAGTGAGCTAGCTGGTGTGCATGGGTAAGGAAAGGTCGCCGGATTCTCAGATGAGAATCTCGGCAGGGGGGAAGGTGCGGCGATGGGGGTGCGAGGGTTGAGGTGCGGAAGTTTTAGGTTTAGGTTTTTTTTTGTTCTCTGGAAGATGAGGCGTGGGGGGAGGAGAAATAAAGGGGCTGAAGGGGAATGGGCTGGGCGACAAGGAAATAAAGGGCTGCTGGTGATGGGGAAAAGATAAAGGGGCGGATGGGCTTGCGGTACTGGGCCAAGAGCAGCTGGGCTGCGGGTTGGGCTGGTGAAGGGTAGTATTTTAATTAGGTTTTAGTTTAGGTTAGTTTTAATTGGGTATTAGTTTTTAAGTGTTAGTTGTAGGTGTATTATTTAATGGTAAATTAGATTATTTAAATTGTGATTAAATTATTTAGGTGTTTTATTAGTCTAAGCTTGAGTTTAAATTATTAATAAAACTAACGACGGGCATGCTATTTAGTTAGTGCTTAATATTTTACAATGTGATGTCATTATTAAAACGCATGTATTAGATTGCAAATAACATCAATGAAATTTCTTGTTTACAAATGACGAGTGCGGACGTGAGACTCGGGAAATACTTAATACTCTACGTAAAATGCGGTGTTATTTGTTTATTTGTGCTTGTGTTAGTGTTTTATTGTTGCATTTTATTATTATAAAATTATTGTAAAAATTTAATGTAATTTTATAGTTAATGACTGGACGGGAGGGTCAAAATTGGGTGTCAACAACTTGTCCCTCTTTGTATGGAGATGATGGAAGAGTCTTCAGACAAAGACGTTGACTTATAGCCAATTTTGTCTCGATCCTCAGAATTAAAATGTTGGGCAATTAAGACAAGGCTGACGCAGACTCGAAATCTGTCCCAGTGTCGAGTTATGACGACACTGGGCTACCATGGTCAAACACCAAGGTGGGCTAGCGCAGACTCAAATTTGTCACAGTGTCGAGTTATGACGACACTTGGCTGTGGTGTAAAAATAAAAATAAAGATAAACTGGCTTGAACCTGGGGTGTACCGGTATCGACTTATGATGCTGGGTTTATGGTGATGTGGAAATGAGTGGACCGACGCTTGAGACCGCTTCTGCCATTCGTTGGGAAGGTTGGCCCCCTAACAAATTGCCCCGGTTCGCTGTAAGAGAAAGTCCACGTTGTGCTCCTGCTCCTGCATGCTAAGACTTAAACAAACGGTTAGTGCATAACTATTAAGGCAAAAATGGTAGAGCATGAATTTATAAGTAATGTAATTCTAAGAATAGAGAGTGTCACGCCCCTTTTCGACCGCGACATTTTTTAAAATCTCCTGATTAATAAAAATGTTAGAAAATAAATAAAAATGCTAAATGTTAAAGAGGGTGCTTAAAAGGGTGCTAGAATATTAAAAGTGCTAAAAGGTTAAAGTAGAGTGCTAAAGTGCTAAAGGGTTCGCGGAGTCGCCACCTAATTATTTTGGGTGAATTAGGACACCTAAATGTTAACTAGTTTAAGTAAACATTAACTCCATTTTTTATGTCTGCTAAACTTAATGAGATTCTGGATAAGGGCTCCTTATTATCCTAAAGGGAAGGGGTTAGGCACCCTAAATGATCCGCTAACTTGTGGTTGTCCGTTCAAACCTAGGTTAATTATTATGCTAAGAAAAGACATGTTGAAGGCATTTGAGTTAAAAGAAGTTTGAAGATATAAGATATTTTGTCTAAAAAATAAATGCGAGATTTGTGTAAAAAAGTCAAAGTTAGTTTTGGAAAATATGTCATTAGGGTACCTAAATACCATATTAGATACATGTCATGTATAACAGGAGTAAAAATTTATTATGACATAGTGTTTGCTTATGAGATAGGATTGTAAGAATGAGGGTATGCATATAAGAATATATAAAATAGAAAAAATGCATTTATGTTGTTTATGAAATAGATATATGCAATGTTGATTTATGATCAAAGATATGCATTTAAAATCAAATATATATGACGTAATGCAAAAGGTGATTATTTTGTAATTTTATGATAAGAAGGCTATTCAACATAAATTATTTATATTATGCTAATAAAAGAGCTTATGAGAAAATCAATTTATCTTATCATGAATTTTATAAGAAGTAATACGTTAGTTGTGAGTTAAATTGTTTAGTAAAGTTTAGACATGCATGACAAACCCTTAAAATAAGTAATTTAAAAGTGCATTTCTGATTTTAAAACTACCCGCCCAATTTATTTATTCTAAGACTAATTGTTCTATGTCTCCTATTAATTACAAAGTTAGATAATAAAATTGCAATAAACAAATAAAGACATAAAATGAGGCAACGAGATTTAACGAGTAGGAGGAGTTGAGATGGATGACGACGTCATCTTGTCCTATTTTGTTTAGGGAATTTCTGAAGCAGGAATGCGGATGAATGTGGATGCGGGTCCCATTTGAAGTAATTCATGATGAGTCTCGCCATGAGACTCTTCATTTTGCTCTGATGCATTTCATGTAAGAAAATAAGAAAAGATAAAGATTAGTATGCACTCAAATAATACCGGATATGAATAATTAAACACTAAACACACATATGCTTATAAAGCGCGTCGATCACATAACCCTTAGCAATTCCCTCTAAAATATTATTAGGTCTGGGCATAACTAGTTTCCAAGTGAAGACAAGTAAACAATAGGCTTTGGTGATTCCCTGTTCTTGAAGCCATTTCATCAAGTAAACAGATGGGGCAGTAAGCAGCCACAAACAGAGGAGAGAAAGGGATAATAGACAGGCCCAGGCAAATACCCATTACCATATATACAGAATGCTCAAGCCAAAGCACAAATAGGCTATTCAACAGTTGTCCCAATTCACACACATAGGGCTATGCAAGACTGTTAGCTGTCATGCTCCTAGATATTAGATTCAAGGCATGAGACGAGACACATCTGAACTTAACCTGTATATGCCTGATTATTATTGTACTACTTTTCGATTGAAATAGCAAACTTCTGCCATGATTATACCATTAAAGCATAAAACAGCAAAGTATAACTCCCGTATTACGCAAATCAGTCCAGAATACAGCAAGTAGAAGTAGGGAACAGACCTAAGGCAGCACACAAATCAGTCCAGAATACGACAAATAGAAGCAGGGAACAGACTCATGTGGACTTAACATGTGTATGCTTAACCGTTATTGTACTACTTCCAGTACAAATAGCAGGTTTCTGCAATGAGTATACCAGCAAAACATAAACAGCAAAGGATAATTCTTGTGTTATGCAAATCAGTCCAAAATACAGCAAGTAGAAGTAGGGAACAGACCTAAAGTACATACTTTCTGACTTTCAAGAGAAGAAGAGGAAAGGACAACCACCTCACTCTTATTGCCAAACAACATATAAGTAGACGATGCGTGCACATATAAGCTTATGAGTCAACAAGGCAGAGGGAGGGGAGATTGAGGGTTGAATCCAAGGTCAGTAGCCCATATACGACAGCATCCTATTTGTCATTTTAACCTTTCCAAAATCCTAGAAAACATTAACGGCTAACTGAATACATGATGAGTATTTTAAAGTTCACAGATGATTGGTCTAATATCCACAGCAGTCAGGGGGCTTTGTTTTGACCTGATTAATCTGGGGAATATGGTGGACTCAGCAATGGACCAACAATCAAACAAATATGGCATTTCTTATATAGGCCAAACCATTTTATTTGAATTACGCATATGAATCAGGTTCGAGTTATATATTGCGCATAATGACACTTCTAACAAGTCAGTATAGTCCAGATGATGTTCCAGCAGATCCCAAGTCAAACCATCATCACGCGACGCTTCTTAATCATACAATATTAACACACATAGATTAAGCGATAAAATCATATTTTTTTAGAATCATATCGACTATCAGAATTATACTATGTGTACGCCTATTCATTTATCTAACAGAAAACCAAACAACCATCGAAATAACGGACTATTCGGGTAGCATTGAGACAGCATACGCATCCTACAATTTTCAACATCATATCCAATACATATTTGATACAAATACACACAGAAATACTGGAATGAGCTGAAATGGAGAGGGAGTCGAATTTACCTTCTCCGGGCAGCGAATCGGGGCAGCGTATCAAATCGTCGATCCACTCGGATGTTTATGCCATACGATTGAAAGGGAATGAAGATTTTGGGTCAATTTTGCTTCCTGAAATTACTAAAGTTTACTTGTGAGGGACCCAGAGATTTCAGGATTCGAAGCAGGATGTTTTCATGCCTAAGATTCTGACTTCTTTTTGGAGGTTTTTCACTCGGTTTTCGTGTGCTCCTGAAGGTATTTCCACCATTTTGCTCTAAATTCTTGTGTGCTTTTCAATGGGGTCTTCAGCTGTTTTTTTCTCCCTCCCCTTGCATGTATACACGACTCTATATGTAGTCCCTATCTTGGTTCTAAATTAGGTAAACCTTTTATGATGCGATTTCTTCTGCGATTCGGTATCGATTTTGGTTAATTTCTTGCCAAAACCAGCGACGGGTTTATGATTTTGGTACTGTTTTCGTAATGCTTTTAGTGCTTATTTAGGACGATTTTATGACTGATTTTATGGTTCTTGGTTATGGTAAGGAACTGATTTTGGAAGGATTTGGTTTAGGATTCACCGAATTCTCCGGCGAGAATCTCGGCTAGGACAATGGGGTGTGCGAGGGTGAAGGCGGCGACTTCGTTTTTTTTAGGTTTAGGGCTGCGTTTTCTTATGAAGGTTTAGGTATCGTCCTTTATTTTTGTATTGTGGACGATGAGGGTTATAGGGTAGAGGGCTTGCGGGTGGGCCGGTATTGTGGGCTGCTGGACTGCGTTTTTTGGGAATTAAATAAATGGAGAGTTGGGCTGAACACTTATTTTGGGCTGCTGGTATATTTTGGGTTGGGTAGAGTTTAGGTATTAAATTAGGTGTATTATTAATTAATTAGTGGTAAATTAAATTAATAAATTGTGATTAAATTATTTTAGGTGTTTTGTTAGTCTAAGTTTGAGATTAAAAAATAAAGACGGGCGTGCTATTTAATTAGTGCTCAATATTTTATAATGCGATGCCGTTATTAAAACTTATTTATTACGCGTACTTTGCGATGTTAAATTAAAATTGAATGGAGCTTAGATTATTATTAAATTGTTTAAATGCTGAATGCAGATACGATATTTAAGGATTGCTTAATGTTTTTACTTAAAATGCGGTGCTATTATTTAAAATCTTATTTATTGTGCATTATTTATCATTTTTTAAGTTAAAATTAATTTATCTTAATATGACCTTGGGCGCTACAATAATTATGAAATTACTTTGCGTATTAAAATGCGACTATGCTATTTAACATGATGTCATTGCTAAATTGACGTATTTATTATTAATTAAGAATCATGACATGACTTAAAATTAATCAATGCGGGCACCATTATTAAATTGCTTATTTATGTCTGTATTAATGTTGCATTTTATTATTAAAAATTATAAAAAATTATTTTGCAAAATTAGTGTAATTTTATAGCTGATGACTGGACGGGAGGGTCAAAATTGGGTGTCAACAACTTGTCCCTCTTTGTATGGAGATGATGGAAGAAACTTCGGACAAAGACGTTGACTTATAGCCAATTTTGTCTCGATCTTCAGAATTTAAAAATGTTGGGCAATTAGGCAAGGCTGACGCAAAAATTCAAAATCTGTCCCAGTGTCGAGTTATGACGACACTGGGCTACCATGGTGAAAATACCAAGGCGGGCTAATGCAGACTCAAAATTTATCTCAATGTCTAGTTATGACGACACTGGGTTACCATGGCCGAACACCAAGGCGGGCTAACGCGGACTCAAAATTTGTCCCAGTGTCGAGTTATGACGACACTGGATTGTGGTGCCAAAAATAAGTAAAAAATAAAAATAACTGGCTTGAACCTGGGGTGTACTGCTATCGACTTATGATGATGGGTTTTATGGTGATGTGGAACGAGTGGACCGACGCTTGAGGCCGCTTCTGCCATTTGTTGGGAAGGTTGGCCCCCCAACAAATTGCCCCGATTCGCTGTAAGAGAAAATCCACGTTGTGCTCCTGCATGCTAAGACTTAAACAAACGGTTAGTGCATAACTGTTAAGGCAAAATGATGTTGCATAATTTTAAAAGCAATGCAACTGTGAGTAGAAAATGTTATCCTGCAAAAATGTGATGTCTGTTGTGTTGATGCGATGCTGCAAATGCTGTGATTTTCGTCCTTGCACAGACGCATTGCGATTGTGAATGCGGATATGTTGTCCTTGCTGCAACTGCCCCTGTAGACTAAAGCTCAAAAAGAGTTAGTGCATAACTGCTAAGACAGAATAATAAAGCATGAATAAGAAATGCAATTTTGAGAGTATAGAAATCGTCCTTGCGTAGATGTGATATGATGATGACGGCGTCATTTTCGGACATATGGCATCGTTTTCGGACTTGTCAACGTTTTCGGACTTGTCGTCGTTTTCGGACTTTGCGTCGTTTTTGGACTTGTTGTGCTGATGACGTCGTTGCCTGGATGTATTTCTGTTGGCATCATTTTCGGACTTGGCGTCGTTTTTGGACTTGTTGTGCTGATAACGTCATTTCCTGGACGTGTTACTGCTGGCATCGTTTTCGGACTTGGCGTCGTTTTCAGACTTGGCGTCGTTTTTAGACTTGTTGTGCTGATAACGTCGTTGCCTGGACGTGTTGCTGCTAGCGTCGTTTTCGGACTTGGCGTCGTTTTTGGACTTGTTGTGCTGATGACGTCGTTGCCTGGACGTATTGCTGCTGACGTCGTTTTCGGACTTGGCGTCGTTTTTGGACTTGTTGTGCTGATAACGTCGTTGTCTAGACGTGTTGTTGATGCTCCTGTAGAATAAATGCTCCTGCAAGCTAAGTTTGAGAAAAATTAGTGTATACCTGTTTAAAACAGAATGATAAATATATGAGAAATGCAATTCTGTGAGTAGGGATATCGTCCCTGTATGATATGTGGGGTGTTGCGAATGTCGAGATGTTGTTGTTATGCATTTTGTGAACCGTATGGATTGTCATGATGTCTTTGTTGTGCGTTTGTGCACTGCATGGATTGCAATTTGACTCTAGGCCCGAGCTGATGCGCTAGACTTTGTTGCGGAATTTGATTGTTGATGTCTGTCTACTTCTGCTGATTCTGCTAATATGAAGAACCTGCGCTCAAAGAAAATTTGTGAGTTTGAGGGGGGGTGCTTGATTCGCATTGACTTTGTAGTTTTGACTCTTGATGCTCGGACGTCTGCCTTGTTTGGACTCATAACCCCTGCCTGGTTTCCTACCTTGTCCCAGTTTTGAATATGCAAATGGTGTTTTGGCCTAGAGTGAGTCTCAATGGGGTTGCTGGTATATTATGTGTATTTCAAAACGAAGGGAAAGTTTCCTAATAGTGTGATCGAAACCGATTTAGGCCGCCTACGTATCCCCATGAGGGAATCAGGTCATAACGTAGTTCATTATAAGCGAATTTTTGGGTGAAATTAAAAATTTCTAGAGTTGGGACCGAAGCCGAAACAGCCGCCTACGTATCCACCAAGGGAATCAGGTCATGACGTAGTTCATTTTATTACATATAAAGGGCAAAATATATTAAACTAACTATTTCAGGACTCGGCGGGCCAACGCAGGGGCACGAGTCCACTTTTTCTTGCTCTGTGTCTTCAATGGCTGAGTCTTTAGCAGGATCATCTCTTGCAGCACACAACTAGACGAATGACTTATTCAATGGTTAAACAATCTCCGGCAAGGAGCACCTCCTTTCCTCTGACGGTTGGTCGATGACTCAACTTTCTTCCCTTTTCGGGCTGGCGTAATAGTCCCTTCCAGACTGTCTTCTTCATTTTTAGCTATCATGTTCACATGGGCATCTTCATAACCCGGAAGAAGGTTATTGTTTGCATTGAGAGGAGCATCTTTCAGCTGAATGACCCCCTCTTCGATTAACTCCTCTATTTTGTCCTTGAGTGTATAGCAATTGTCGATGTCATGTCCCTCGGCACCAGAGTGGTATGCGCAATGCTTTGTTTTATCGTGCCCTCGGGAAGTAGGTCTGGGGGTATTTCTGGGAATTGGCTGGAGTATTCTTGCGGCTTTCAGCTTCTCATACACTTGGGCTATGGGTTCGGCTAAAGGTGTATATGTTCTGGTTGGCTTTCTCTCAGCATCTATGCGGGGTTTGGGGTGCGGGCTCGTGATTGTGGTGAGTATTTTGGGTATGCTGGTTGGGTATGATAAACATGATATGGGGTGGCGCAGTGCTGATAATATGACTGTGGATTTTGAGTGTTTTGGTTATGGTAAGAAGGCGGTGGGCTTTGATACACTGGAAGTCGCTCGCATATGTTCCTGAATGACCATGACAGAGGGTGATGCGTCTCTTCTCCTCTGTGAGGTACCTCCGATGGAATTTGACTGCACTGCTCTGCTAATTGCTTGTAGGGCTGTCAGATTTGTAATCCTGCCTGTCTTAATGCCTTCTTCCACGAAGTCGCCCATTCTTATGACTTCTGCAAAACTTCGCCCAATTACACTGATCATCCGTTCATAATACGTTGCGTCTTTTAACGACTGCATGAACAAGGTGGTCATTTCACTCTCTGCCATTGGAGGTTGGACCTTTGCTGCTTCTGATCGCCACCTCAGGGCGTATTCCCTGAAAGTTTCTGTGGATTTATTTTCAAGTTTCATAAGATAAAATCTATCCGGGACAGTGTCAGTGTTGAATCTGAATCTATCCATGAAATCTTGTGCCATGGCATTCCAACCGTCCCATTTTCGAGGGTCTTGGCATGTGTACCAGTCTAGCGCCTCGCCGGTTAGACTCCTGATGAATAATTTCATGATGATTGCTTGATTTTACCCAACTCCAATCAATTAATCACAATATGACCTTAGATGAGCTCGAGGATTCCCCTTTCCATCGAACATGTCAAATTTGGGCACCTTGTACCCCATAGGTAATTCAACGTCGGGGTGCATACATAAGTTTTCATATTCCAAACCTTCCCCCCTCTTGTTCATCTGAATGCTTTTGAATGCTTATTTCAAGCTACAAATTTCTTTTGCCACATTTTCATCAGTTCTAGCTCGAGTCTGCCGCTCTATTTCCTTGTATTGATCTGTCTCTTGAGAGGATGCATGCACGATAAATGGTTGGCTTTCGGTCGGATGTGCTAATGCCCCATATTGCTTGTTAGGACTAGTGATGCGTGTCGTCTGCTCGTATTGAGTGGTTTGGAAATTTGGGTTGAGTGGGGAGATATAAGTAGGTGGAGGTTGAGGTATGTATGGATCATTTTGGAGGTCGGCTTGGAAATTGATCGGGCGAGTGACATTTTGGTGTGAGCTGGTATGTTGCGGCCTTTGCGGGGAGCTTTGGGGAAGTGGAGGCTCAAGGGCTTGTGACACGATTGCATTTGTCCTTTGCTCTGGGAGTGGTGCATTCAAGCTAATAGATAGGTTTGTGATATTTCGGAGCCTTTCTATTTCGGCTTGCATGATTTCCATTTGCTGCAATAGTTTGGCGAGGTGTTGATCATTGGTGTTTCTCCTTTCTAACGCCTCTGCATCCTCTACAGGAATGGGGACGAGTCCTAAGATGTTTCGTTTTGGTGCCTCTGGATTTAGTCATTTATGATTGTGCTTCTATCAGTCAACGCGAATCAACCTTTTGGGGACAAGCTAGACAAAATAACCTTCTAACAAATGAAGCAAACCAAGTTAGTATAATATGCAAAGAGTTGCAGGCAATATATAATAATAAGCAAATTGCAAATCAAGTGTGTGCTCTAACATGTTTGGGACCTCTTTATGCCAGAGGTAGGCCTAAACGTCACATATGCGAGGTTATGATGGATCTGTCTGCCGCCAATCTGTAATGCTTTTGTTGGAAATGGCGACCAAACGACGTGCACTTTTTCCAATTTCAGCATGTCATGATTAGGTTTGGATTTGTCTATCATTGCCACGCTACACATAATATGCTGGTTGGTCGTTGGGTTGAGAAACCCGTCGACAAGTTTGGTGTCTTCCTAATTGTGGTGTCGATGCCAAGGACCGACCCACCTAAGGTAAATGCATGCATGTCTTAAAATAAAGGATAGTATAGCTCTATCCTGAGTTTTTAAGATTTGGTTTTACTAGACGCAAGGTTCCCGAGCGGACAACTCGAGTGAGAAGGCTACGCGACTGATCAGACGAACCGATCTAACTCCGCGCAGACGCCAACTCTCTTAAAATTTGGATATTTGAAGAAATTTGCGGGTGCGCGAAGCACACCAGCACGTGAGTGTGTGATAGTGTGAATTTTCCAGAGTGGAAGAAATATGAGCGGAATGCCAGTTTAAGGAAAGCAGTAAAGCAAATAGCTATTTAAAACAAAATACATCATACAAAAATTAAATGCAAAAATAATGCCGAATAATAACCCTAGGTCTGTTGTGGTTAAGAACCTTAATTCCCCAGCAGAGTCGCCATTTCTGTCACGCCCTTTTTCGACCGCGACATTATTTCTTAGTGAACCCTGCTTAGAAAGGTTAGAAAATAAATAATAAAATGCTAAAGTGTTAGAAGGGTGCTTAATGTTAAAGTAGGTGCTAAAGTGCTAAAGGGTTCGCGGAGTCGCCACCTAATTATTTTGGGTGAATTAGGACACCTAAATGTCAACTAGGTTAAAGTCAACACTACCTCCATTTTAATGGTCTGCTAAACTTAATGAGATTCTGGTTAAGGATTCTTTATTGTCCTAAAGGGAAGGGGTTAGGCACCCTAAATGATCCGCTAACTTGCGGTTGTCCGTTCAAACCTAGGGTTAATTATTTATGCTGAGAAAAATGTATGTTAAAAATATTTAAATAAAAGATGTTGTAAATATCCCTAAGAGAAAAATACATTTTTTCATGATAAAAGAAAACCTTAATGTTTGTTTATAAAAACAAGGTTAATTTTGAAGGAACATATTCGTTCGTAAAATACTTAAATAAGAGGTTTATATTGCATAGCATAATATAAAGGGTAGTAATGCAAAATTAGTTATGGCAAAGTATGCATTTATAAAAATATGCCTAACATGTAAAAGTGTCTATTATGCAGGAGATAATAAAAGTATGATTTTTAAAATAATGTATGCAATAGTAGAGTTTATAAGAAAATGAGTTCCTCACGTTAGATAATATTTTAACTAGATGAATAAATAGTGCTAGCGAGAGTTACTAAGTGATTTTAATGTAACTTAAGCGGTGTATTACAAGCTAAGAACAATTAACTTAGGGGAAATGGATTTCTGGTATTAAACTACCTTCTAATTTATTGAGTTAAGATTAACTACTCTTAAGTATAACATTAATAATGCACTGTTAGACAATTAGTTCACAACAAATAAATGGGGGCGGGATAAGAAAACAATAAAGATGACTCGAGGGAAATGGAGATGTCATTCAGTGGCTTGGAATTTTAGCGGAGATGAAGATGCACATGGATGTAGGTCCTCGTTTGTTGTAACTCATGATGAGTCTCGCAATGAGACTCTTCGTTTAGCTCCGATGCGTGCCATGTAAAAGAAAGAAAAGAAGATAAAGATTAGTATGCACTCCAAATGATATAAAATATGAATAAGAGAAGAAACACTAAACACATGCGTATGTTTATAATGTATACTAATCCTGCCGACCCGAAACAGACCAGCATGCAATTTCTATTATACAATAAGCCTCTCTGAGCAGAAGATAGGACTGAAACTCCACAATTATCAGCATTTTTTTTTCCAGATTTCAAAGAGACTACACCTAGTTATACAGCAACACAGACAATGGGAACAAGAGAAAAGCCAAACATGCAATGAATTGGGCGCAATATTCAGTTGGCCTAGAGTGAGTCTCAATGGGGTTGCTGGTATATTATGTGTATTTCAAAACGAAGGGAAAGTTTCCTAATAGTGTGATCGAAACCGATTTAGGCCGCCTACGTATCCCCATGAGGGAATCAGGTCATAACGTAGTTCATTATAAGCAAATTTTTGGGTGAAATTAAAAATTTCTAGAGTTAGGACCGAAGCCGAAACAGCCGCCTACGTATCCACCAAGGGAATCAGGTCATGACGTAGTTCATTTTATTACATATAAAGGGCAAAATATATTAAACTAACTATTTCAGGACTCGGCGGGCCAAGGCAGGGGCACGAGTCCACTTCTTCTTGCTCTGTGTCTTCAATGGCTGAGTCTTCAGCAGGATCATCTCTTGCAGCACACAACTAGACGAATGACTTATTCAATGGTTAAACAATCTCCGGCAAGGAGCACCTCCTTTTCTCTGACGGTTGGTCGATGACTCAACTTTCTTCCCTTTTCGGGCTGGCGTAATAGTCCCTTCCAGACTGTCTTCTTCATTTTTAGCTATCATGTTCACATGGGCATCTTCATAACCCGGAAGAAGGTTATTGTTTGCATTGAGAGGAGCATCTTTCAGCTGAATGACCCCCTCTTCGATTAACTCCTCTATTTTGTCCTTGAGTGTATAGCAATTGTCGATGTCATGTCCCTCGGCACCAGAGTGGTATGCGCAATGCTTTGTTTTATCGTGCCCTCGGGAAGTAGGTCTGGGGGTATTTCTGGGAATTGGCTGGAGTATTCTTGCGGCTTTCAGCTTCTCATACACTTGGGCTATGGGTTCGGCTAAAGGTGTATATGTTCTGGTTGGCTTTCTCAAAGATCTACGCGGGTTTGGGGTGCGGGCTCGTGATTGTGGTGAGTATTTTGGGTATGCTGGTTGGGTATGATAAACATGATATGGGGTGGCGCAGTGCTGATAATATGACTGTGGATTTTGAGTGTTTTGGTTATGGTAAGAAGGCGGTGGGCTTTGATACACTGGAAGCTGTTCTGGCCTATGTTCCTGAATGACCATGACAGAGGGTGATGCGTCTCTTCTCCTCTGTGAGGTACCTCCGATGGAATTTGACTGCACTGCTCTGCTAATTGCTTGTAGGGCTGTCAGATTTGTAATCCTGCCTGTCTTAATGCCTTCTTCCACGAAGTCGCCCATTCTTATGACTTCTGCAAAACTTCGCCCAATTACACTGATCATCCGTTCATAATACGTTGCGTCTTTTAACGACTGCATGAACAAGGTGGTCATTTCACTCTCTTCCATTGGAGGTTGGACCTTTGCTGCTTCTGATCGCCACCTCAGGGCGTATTCCCTGAAAGTTTTTGTGGATTTATTTTCAAGTTTCATAAGATAAAATCTATCCGGGACAGTGTCAGTGTTGAATCTGAATCTATCCATGAAATCTTGTGCCATGGCATTCCAACCGTCCCATTTTCGAGGGTCTTGGCATGTGTACCAGTCTAGCGCCTCGCCGGTTAGACTCCTGATGAATAATTTCATGATGATTGCTTGATTTTACCCAACTCCAATCAATTAATCACAATATGACCTTAGATGAGCTCGAGGATTCCCCTTTCCATCGAACATGTCAAATTTGGGCACCTTGTACCCCATAGGTAATTCAACGTCGGGGTGCATACATAAGTTTTCATATTCCAAACCTTCCCCCCTCTTGTTCATCTGAATGCTTTTGAATGCTTATTTCAAGCTACAAATTTCTTTTGCCACATTTTCATCAGTTCTAGCTCGAGTCTGCCGCTCTATTTCCTTGTATTGATCTGTCTCTTGAGAGGATGCATGCACGATAAATGGTTGGCTTTCGGTCGGATGTGCTAATGCCCCATATTGCTTGTTAGGACTAGTGATGCGTGTCGTCTGCTCGTATTGAGTGGTTTGGAAATTTGGGTTGAGTGGGGAGATATAAGTAGGTGGAGGTTGAGGTATGTATGGATCATTTTGGAGGTCGGCTTGGAAATTGATCGGGCGAGTGACATTTTGGTGTGAGCTGGTATGTTGCGGCCTTTGCGGGGAGCTTTGGGGAAGTGGAGGCTCAAGGGCTTGTGACACGATTGCATTTGTCCTTTGCTCTGGGAGTGGTGCATTCAAGCTAATAGATAGGTTTGTGATATTTCGGAGCCTTTCTATTTCGGCTTGCATGATTTCCATTTGCTGCAATAGTTTGGCGAGGTGTTGATCATTGGTGTTTCTCCTTTCTAACTCCTCTGCATCCTCTACAGGAATGGGGACGAGTCCTAAGATGTTTCGTTTTGGTGCCTCTGGATTTAGTCATTTATGATTGTGCTTCTATCAGTCAACGCGAATCAACCTTTTGGGGACAAGCTAGACAAAATAACCTTCTAACAAATGAAGCAAACCAAGTTAGTATAATATGCAAAGAGTTGCAGGCAATATATAATAATAAGCAAATTGCAAATCAAGTGTGTGCTCTAACATGTTTGGGACCTCTTTATGCCAGAGGTAGGCCTAAACGTCACATATGCGAGGTTATGATGGATCTGTCCAAGCCGCCCAACTGTAATGCTTTTGTTGGAAATGGCGACCAAATGACGGTGCACTTTTTCCAATTTCAGCATGTCATGATTAGGTTTGGATTTGTCTATCATTGCCACGCTACACATAATATGCTGGTTGGTCGTTGGGTTGAGAAACCCGTCGACAAGTTTGGTGTCTTCCTAATTGTGGTGTCGATGCCAAAGACCGACCCACCTAAGGTAAATGCATGCATGTCTTAAAATAAAGGATAGTATAGCTCTATCCTGAGTTTCTAAGATTTGGTTTTACTAGACGCAAGGTTCCCGAGCGGACAACTCGAGTGAGAAGGCTACGCGGCTGATCAGACGAACCGATCTAACTCCGCGCAGACGCCAACTCTCTTAAAATTTGGATATTTGAAGAAATTTGCGGGTGCGCGAAGCACACCAGCACGTGAGTGTGTGATAGTGTGAATTTTCCAGAGTGGAAGAAATATGAGCGGAATGCCAGTTTAAGGAAAGCAGTAAAGCAAATAGCTATTTAAAACAAAATACATCATACAAAAATTAAATGCAAAAATAATGCCGAATAATAACCCTAGGTCTGTTGTGGTTAAGAACCTTAATTCCCCAGCAGAGTCGCCATTTCTGTCACGCCCTTTTTCGACCGCGACATTATTTCTTAGTGAACCCTGCTTAGAAAGGTTAGAAAATAAATAATAAAATGCTAAAGTGTTAGAAGGGTGCTTAATGTTAAAGTAGGTGCTAAAGTGCTAAAGGGTTCGCGGAGTCGCCACCTAATTATTTTGGGTGAATTAGGACACCTAAATGTCAACTAGGTTAAAGTCAACACTACCTCCATTTTAATGGTCTGCTAAACTTAATGGGATTCTGGTTAAGGATTCTTTATTGTCCTAAAGGGAAGGGGTTAGGCACCCTAAATGATCCGCTAACTTGCGGTTGTCCGTTCAAACCTAGGGTTAATTATTTATGCTGAGAAAAATGTATGTTAAAAATATTTAAATAAAAGATGTTGTAAATATCCCTAAGAGAAAAATACATTTTTTCATGATAAAAGAAAACCTTAATGTTTGTTTATAAAAACAAGGTTAATTTTGAAGGAACATATTCGTTCGTAAAATACTTAAATAAGAGGTTTATATTGCATAGCATAATATAAAGGGTAGTAATGCAAAATTAGTTATGGCAAAGTATGCATTTATAAAAATATGCCTAACATGTAAAAGTGTCTATTATGCAGGAGATAATAAAAGTATGATTTTTAAAATAATGTATGCAATAGTAGAGTTTATAAGAAAATGAGTTCCTCACGTTAGATAATATTTTAACTAGATGAATAGCCGTGCTAGCGAGAGTTACTAAGTGATTTTAATGTAACTTAAGTGGTGTATTACAAGCTAAGAACAATTAACTTAGGGGAAATGGATTTCTGGTATTAAACTACCTTCTAATTTATTGAGTTAAGATTAACTACTCTTAAGTATAACATTAATAATGCACTGTTAGACAATTAGTTCACAACAAATAAATGGGGGCGGGATAAGAAAACAATAAAGATGACTCGAGGGAAATGGAGATGTCATTCGCCGGTGGCTTGGAATTTTCGAGGCGGAGATGAAGATGCACATGGATGTAGGTCCTCGTTTGTTGTAACTCATGATGAGTCTCGCAATGAGACTCTTCGTTTAGCTCCGATGCGTGCCATGTAAAAGAAAGAAAAGAAGATAAAGATTAGTATGCACTCCAAATGATATAAAATATGAATAAGAGAAGAAACACTAAACACATGTGTATGTTTATAATGTATACTAATCCTGCCGACCCGAAACAGACCAGCATGCAATTTCTATTAAACAATAAGCCTCTCTGAGCAGAAGATAGGACTGAAACTCCACAATTATCAGCATTTTTTTTTCCAGATTTCAAAGAGACTACACCTAGTTATACAGCAACACAGACAATGGGAACAAGAGAAAAGCCAAACATGCAATGAATTGGGCCCAATATTCAGTTGCAGAAAAGAAATAACAAGGTCATCCAAGATGCCTCAAAGTCCAGTTTCATTTATAGGGACTGTTTTCATGCGTAATTCCTACACTGAAGACAACTGTATTTTCATTTGTCTAAACTTGAATAACCTTAAGAGCATAGACAAGCAGTAAATAATGAAGCAATAGCAACTGGGTCACATATTATTCTACGCTTAATCTGACAGTGAATTAAGCTATCGGCAAAGCATACAACTTTCAGTTTCCAAGTTAATTCAGATGAGTATTTAAACATAGATGTTAGTATGTCCAATTAACAGGTTCTTGAAACAACCTACGGAGCATATGTGCACTTTATAATTAACCTAGACATGCTAGCATAGGACTAATACAGATTATATTTCATATATGCCTGGACAATAGGCTTAGGTTGATACAGGGCCTATGCAGGATGTAGGGTCATACAGGGAAGTATCAACAATAATATGCACAAGCAATTTCGAACTAACAAGGTTACGACAAATGTACATGCTTGGTCTAAACCTGCATAGACATGACACTCGTCTGAAGTATGCAAAGGAATAGATTTAGATCTGTATTCGGATAGCGGACAAGGAAGCGATCGATTTAACCACATAGGAATAATTCCAAAGAATCTCTCAAATATGTCATTTTAGACATGATGAAGGATATTTAGGCTATCTAAAGCATACATAATTGTACATATGATAAGATCGTCATCCGGGATGACACTTACACATTCGTATGGCGATTTACACAACTATGAGACGCATCTGAGGCATACTTGAATATTCAATCCAGGACAGACATTTGGATGTGCAAGAGACATTTTTCATATATGCCAGGAACACTTATAGAAATGAATGCATGTCATATTTATGGAACACATTAAAAAAAATTAATCAGACACATAGCGTTTTCAGAATCGCCCAAGAATCAGTATAACTGTTTGGGTTACATATTAACCTAGACACATCATCCATATTAAATGATCGATCCTAACTAATAGGTTCAGCCACCAAATAATATTCACCAAAAAATGGCTCAAATCGGTTTAACACATTTAAATGACAAACTGTAGTATACCAAACACATTCGATGACGGCGATCGTACGAGCCATAAAAATGCAAATTTAAACAGAAAGTTGGCAAGGTGATGAGTTTACCTTCTTCGGGCAGCGAATCGAGGCAGCGTATCAAGCGTCGATCCACTGGGAGGATTAATTGCAATGCGATTTAAAAGGGGTGAAGCTCTTGTTTTGAGAATGCTTACCCATTTGCGACTGATCTTATTCTTCAATTATTTTCTGAAATTTTGATTCTCGATGCTTATTCTTGGTGTTTTTACTCCATTCGAATATGTAGATTCGGGCTGATTTTGGATCGATTTCTCACTGATTTATCGATCGATGAAGGCTTGTTTTTTTATTCTGTTTTCTCCTGATTTCTTGCTCTCTATTTCTCTCCTCCTCCCTCCGATGCCTTTGCATGTGTACATCGATTGTTATTTATACCCTTGATTTAGGTACTTAGTTATGGTAACTCTGATTTTGGGTATATGGTAAGCTGCGATTTCGGGTATTTCCTACCATAATAGGTGCTGATTTTGATGTAAGATTTTCGTGTGTATATTTGGAACGATTTAGTACGATTTAGTGCTGACTTTAGGTAGGGATTTCAGTGAGCTGGCTGGTGTGCATGGGTAAGGAAAGGTCGCCGAATTCTCAGACGAGAATCTCGGCAGGGGGGAAGGTGCGGCGATGGGGGTGCGAGGGTGGATGTGCGGAAGTTTTAGGTTTAGGTTTTTTTTTGTTCTCTGGAAGATGAGGTGTGGGGGGAGGAGAAATAAAGAAATTTGAAGGGAATGAAAGGCGACAAGGAAATAAAGGGTTGCTGGTGATGGGAAAAAGATAAAGGGGCGGATGGGCTTGCAGATGCTGGGCGAAGCGGTGAGTTGGGATGGTGAAGGGTAGTATTTTAATTAGGTTTTAGTTTAGGTTAGTTTTAATTGGGTATTAGTTTTTAAGTGTTAGTTGTAGGTGTATTATTTAATGGTAAATTAGATTATTTAAATTGTGATTAAATTATTTAGGTGCTTTATTAGTCTAAGCTTGAGTTTAAATTATTAATAAAACTAACGACGGGCATGCTATTTAGTTAGTGCTTAACATTTTATAATGTGATATCATTATTAAAACGCATGTATTAGATTGCAAATAACATTAATGAAATTGCTTGTTTACAAATGACGAGTGCGGATGTGAGACTCAGGAAAGACTTAATACTCTACGTAAAATGCGGTGTTATTTGTTTATTTGTGCTTGTGTTAGTGTTTTATTGTTGCATTTTATTATTATAAAATTATTGTAAAAATTTAATGTAATTTTATAGTTAATGACTGGACGGGAGGGTCAAAATTGGGTGTCAACAGTTATGTTATTCTTGCGGGGTAAACCCCTGGGTTACTACTTATTCCATGGATTTGCTACCCATGATGCGAGTGCGACGTTTGTACTCATTGCGGATCCACCGGGTCTATGCGGGTGAAATAGTCTCATGCGAGGCGGATGACCTCATTGCGGGTCCACATGACCTATGCGGGTGAAATAGTCCCAGGATTAGGATTGCTTAATGATACTATGGGCGGGTGGCCCTAATTTGATCATGAGCCTCCTATTTTTATGCAGTAAAGTATAATCTTGTTTACTCTCATTATTAGTAAGGCACAGTGTACTGTTATTTTGGTCATCATACTTGTCTCCAGCTTTATTTTAGACTATATGATTTCATTATCTTTCATTTCGCCACATACTTGGTACTGTAATCGACCTCCTGGCCCGCGTTCATGCCGCAGGTAGAGTTATACAGGTTGTTGATCCTCACTCTTAGGATCACTGTTCAGCTGTTGAGAAGATCCATTACTCCGGAGGCTTATCTTTGGTTCAGATCCCTGGTATTGTCGGTTGTTGTACATTCAGGGGTATGGCGGGGCCCTGTCCCGTCACAGTTGTTATTCTTAGAGGTCTATAGTCATATCTTGTGGATTGAGTTGTAAAAAAAAGGGGATGCAACTGTTGTTTTTGGGTTATGTATATTTTTTTCGGAAGGTGGCCTTATCGGCTAGCCTGTTGATATTTATTGTCTAGTACTTATGAGTTTATGTATGTTCCGCTGCTATTCTCTGATGTATACATGTGAGGAGTGCCCAGGTAGGGCACCAGTAGCGGGCCCGGGGTCGGGTCGTGACACCAACGGATCGTATCAAGTTGGTGTATGCAATAATGAAGGGATTCACGATAGATGTGGGTGGTCGAGCTATACGCAATAGTATAACTTTCACATGCAGACTGTCCACTACCGCTGGTTTAGGGCATGGGTCGTTTATCACTGTGATGTGTGATACACATAGGGTGCCCGAGAGTAGTAGTGATATGAAAGGAAACGTACAACTGCCTATCAGTCGAGTAATGGTAAGTGGATACCCTGACCTGTACCAATGCCCCCTTCTGGAGAGAGCAGCGAACGTCAACCAAAGCGTCATCAACGGACGGATAACGAGAGTGTAGCAGCTGAAGCGGGAGAGTCTGGACAGAGCAATCAACCACCTCATTTGGCTATTGAGCCACTAGTAGAAAAATTGGATCAACTTCTAACAAAACCAGTACATTATCCAGCAGAACCAGTACTTCATCCAAAACCAGCAGTACATCAACACATACATGCAACAAAGAAATGAGTATGAGGTCACGAGTGTAAACCAACTAAACTCCCTCATGCATAGCTGGTCCGTGGATGACGTAACAAATGAGTCATATCTTGGATACCCTCCAATGTACCAACCACTTCATCATCCGCCGCCGCCACCACCCTTCTGAATCACTGTCGTTGTTTATGTAAGTCTACATTCCCTTGCTTTCCTTTTTTATATTGGGGAAATGTGTTAATGAAGTTAGGGGGAGTCTTACTGTTTTGTGTTAATAGTCGTAATTGTTTTTGGTCAGTTGTTTGTGTATTATTAGTGTCTTTGTTTGAGTGTGAATCAATTCATTAATAATAACCTATGAGATTGAGTGAACATATGTGATAGAATTGGATGTTATTGATAGACATGGAATGCATAAATCTGTGTGCTTAAGTTGGATAGTTTTGAGTTTGATTTCGGTTATTAATAATGATGAAAATTTGATCATGACGGTTGACTTTATTGTACTCTAATATGGGTTTATGCATTGTTGAATTTTGGAGTGAGGAAAGATGGTGGAAAATTCTAGAACTTGCTTGCTACTTGAGACGAAATCCTAGATAATGCATGTTTAGGAAGATGATTTAGGCCATTTTTGGAACGATTGAGCCTTTCAAGTCACCCTTGATTACATTAATATCTATACCCCTTTTGAGCCTTAAATTATCATTCATTGATTGATGCCTATTTTGAGCCTACTTAAAACCCGTGACAATTTCTCCTTCCCTTAAATTTTACCATGAGCATATAAGTGTATGGGTGGGGATGGATTGTCGTAATTGGTATTTTAGATTGAGTGCAATCAATAGAAGTGTAAAAGATTGAGAACAATTCAGTGAAAAAATAATAATATATAAACTACACTCTCCTTGTACTTACATTGAAAAACAAGTTTGGGGGAGTGTAGTTCAAAAAAAAATATATGTGAAAGTGTGAATTTTTTCAATCTAGAAAAGAAACGAAAAATGGGGGATTGTTGTGAATTGTAATGTGATCAAGTTTGGATTGGTTGGTTCCTATGCTTATGGTAATCTTGAGCCTAAATGACATTTCATCTACCCGTGCTTAAGCCTAACGATATAACCTATAAAAGTCCTACTGATTCTTAAGCATGTGTATCTACATTAGTGGAAAGTAGCAAGTTAGTAAGCCTATAGAATTTTGGCCTGATGGACTGTTGGTGAGAATTCATTGTGCATAAACTAATATTGAATACATGTTTGAGTCAATAATCATGGTTGGGTGATCATATGCATTAATAACTTCAAGCAAATTTGAGGAATATCTAACTTGAAATTCTAGATAGCAAATTAGTGTATAGAATGTTGCTGAAAATGATATTTCATGTTGTTCATGATCTTCGAGGCATAATCCATTATAGTTGACTTGATTCATTTTTAGAGTTGTGTGTTTTTCTTTTTAGGGTGTTTAGAGTTCTTTACTCGAGGACGAATAAAGTTTAAGTTTGGGGGTGTTTGTTACGTAGATTTTAGTATTGTTTTAAAGTGTGTTTTAGGGAATTTTTTGTTTGTCTTTTAGTTGTTTTGTGAAGTATTATGCGTGTTGTTTTGTGTTTTCAGGTTTTAAGCGATTCAGGAAGGAATGAGGCGAATTCAAAGAGAATGGGTGATTATGGAGGACCAATAATGCACATCGAGTCTCAAGCAATCAGTCAAAGAAGTCCCGGAAGCTCAGAAAGCAGTCTAAACAAAATCTGGACGAATAAGGCTGAAGAGCCGCGGTGCTGTGAAGGAAGAGTCGCGGCTCTGACGAAGCACCGCGGCGCTGACGGCGTAATTTAGCGAGAAAACCCTATTTTTAACGAAGGTAAAAAGGTCCAAGAGGTTTTTTTGTTATATAAGTTGTGGGAGGCAGATTTTAGGGATAATATCATCTTTGGAGCAAGAAACAAGAGTCTAAGGAGCAATTGGAGACATCTATTGTTCTAGTTCTTTCTCTTTTCTTTTCTTAATTCAGTTCATGTTGATTTTGAAGACAATTAGTTTTACTAGCATGTCTATGAACTAATTTCTTTATTAGGATTTTCCGTCGATTCACCTGAAACTCTATTATGAATGAATGCATTGCTAGTATCTCTTCTTCATCTATTAATATATATTCAATTTGTGTTTATTGAATGAGAATTTATTGGTCATTAGTTTTCACTATCTAAATGATTTCAAATCAAGATCTGAAAAGGGAGATTTGAATATGCTATAGTTGATTAGATATAGGTTTAATCTTGAACGAGAGTATCACGATTGTCTGTGTAGCTTTTTAGGTTATTGATCTTAATCCTTCTATGTGGTTGAATTTATCATAGAAATATAGAAAATTCTCACTTAAGTTGAGTTTTTATACATTCTAACTGGAATATAGAACATCTCAGTTAACCTGCTATCTTAATAAGAAGAAGAATCACTAGTCTTGCATTAACGAATGATAGAGTGGATAGTTGATGAGATTGGAATCCTAATTACATTCATTACTGAGTTAAACTCCGTATGTTTTCGTTACTAGTTTATTCATGCGATTTACTGTTATTTGTTAATTCTTTAGTTTAGAAATCACAACTTATATTTATTTGCCAAATAGAAACCAAAGATTAGTTAGTTGGTATTTGATAATTCAGTCTATGTGGACGATACTCGGTCTTACCGAATTTATTACAAATTGCAATACGTACACTTGCGTAGTATTTACAAAATCGCAACAACACACAACGTTCCACCTCTGGTTATTGCATGTTCTTGGGGGACAATCTCATTTCATGGTCGTCAAAACGACAGCCAACGCTTTCTCGGTCGAGTGTTGAGGCAGAATACCGAGGGGTAGCCAATGTGGTTGTTGAATCATGTTGGCTCCGTAATATTCTGTTAGAGCTACATTGTCCGATTGAAGAGGCAACTGTGATTTATTGTGATAATGTGAGTGCGATTTACTAATCCGATAATCATGTCCAGCAACACATAAAATACATAGAAATAGATATATTATTTGTCCGAGAAAAGGTTTCATGTGGTCAAGTCCGAGTTCTCCATGTATCGTCCCATTATCAGATTGCTGATATTTTCACCAAAGGCATTCCGCGCGTACTATTTGATGATTTCAGGGACAGTCTCAGCTTCCGAGAACCTCCTGCTAAAACTGCAGGGGACTGTTAGGATAATTACGGGGTCATCCCATAATTATCTCATATCATAATCAAATCACATCAATTGTAATCACATGATTATGATACGATTATAAATTGGTATCAATTCATTTAGGATGATTGGATAGGTCTTCCATAATTTTAGCATTGTATATTTGTATATATATTTTCAATATGGGAATGAAATAGACCAATGAATCAATATCCTACAAGCTGAAATGAATTAGGCTAAAAAGTGTGTCATTAACTCAACTCATTCAATTATTACTAGCTTTAATTTCATTGTTTGCTATTTTAATATTTTTTAAGTACGTAAAACTATTCTTTTTCTTTATTATAATTATATATAACATATCAAATAAAAAGATTATTTTAAATATATTTTGACAAATGTTTTCATTAGACTACATATCAGTCCAAATTTTAGATGGGCCGAAATGAGTTGGATTAAAATGAGCTGAGCTATTGACCCACACAAACTTGACCGGGTTAGTCAGAGTCATGTTTTAACGGGCTAATTTTATCAATCCCTAATCCTACTACTCCACCCATCACAATTTATGTTATACCTTTCGCTTTTTGAAAGTTAATTTGACTAAATTTCAAAGCTAAATTGTATTAAATTAACTTCATATTTTAAGATTAAAATTTATATATTTGAAAACTACATGAAAAGTACTATATGTTACAACTTTTCTCATATCAATTTGGTGAAAAAATACATCTTAAAATATTGGTCAAAATTCATACCGTTTGAATAATAAAAAAGTGAAAAATATTACATAAATTAAAATTAAAGGAGTATAATTTTTTCCACAAACATGAAGACTAAGTGTGTATTTGGTTGGGCTTTTTCATTTGCCAAAAGTGCTTTTTTTTTGTCAAAAGCATTTTTGGCAAAAAAATGGAGTGTTTGGTGGTTTTTGCGAAAAGTGTTTTTGCCAAAAAAACACTTTTGACCTCTACTGACGGAAGCTCAAATTTTGGGTTTTTGCCCAGTAGAGGCAAAATAGCTTTTGGATTTGCCCATTTTTAATCCAAAAGCACTTGTTTTATTGACAACCAAATACCTAACAATTTTTTGATAAAAGTTCTACTTGAAAAACTCTACTCCTAAAAGTTCTACTTCTAAAAACTCTACTTCTAAAAGCTCTTTTTAATAAGTTGTACCAAACGGGCCCTAAGTGTCCGTTTGGTTGAACTTTTCGGAAGGCCAAAAACACTTTTGACATTTTTTTGGAGTGTTTGGCTGAAAAGCCAAAAACACTTTTGACCTCTATTTCCAAAAGCTCAAATTTTGAGCTTTTGAAGGTATAGGCAAAATCCCTTTTGATTTTGTCCATTTTTAAGCCAAAAACATTTTTTTATTGACAACCAAACACCTAACAATTTTTTGATAAAAAGCTCTACTTGAAAAACTCTACTCCTAAAAGCTCTAAAAACTTTTTTTAATAAGTTGTACCAAACGGGCTAAAACCATTGATTATAGGAGAAGGAGCCGTATGTCCTTATCGATTTCACCACAATAATCATGTCAAATTATTATATAAACAAATAATAAATTAAGATAAAAATACATATTTATTATTAATCATACATCTTTTTATTTTGTACATAGACCGGGAAGTAACTACTTTATGTGAGTAGAAAGAAATTTGTGTGACAACAAATAAAAACTACTTTTCTTAAGTGGTGAGAGGATTGATACATATGATGTAATTCCCTCCCCCATTTTCCTTTCCTCTACTCTCTATGTGATAAAAAAAAATCTGTGTGAAATTAATTAACGCATTTCCCTTATTACTGACTGATTAAATATTCCCAAGATTAATTACTCTTAAACCGTTCTGCGTAATTTGTTATTTTTTCATTTCTTTTGAATTGATTACCATTACCTAGCCGGCTTAAATTTAAATTGTAGCAATGGAAAATTTGTATACTGAATGGAAGTATTTTAAAAAAAATTGGGGGTAAGAGAAGGGAAAGTTTAGGTAGCTAACTAACTGAGTTACTAGAAATTTTCAAATACCGAATGAAAGTCATTTGTAGATTCAAAATAAAATAAAAAATCCCATCATGTTATTGTTAAAAAAACAATCCGGTAGTTCACTGGCACATGCGTTTGCTTCTAAATTTGTCCAAGAAATAATATGGATTAATGATGACGAGTCAATTAAGGCTTCGTCATTTATTGTTAAGAGTTGTGCGAATTATAACGTCCATGAACAATACTGTATTTGTAAATCAAATTTTTATTAATATAAAAGGTTCAAAATATTCTCAAAACTCAAAAGATATCTAATGTACTAATATTGCAAGAGATATATTTGCCAATGAAAAGAGGAAGATTCAAATTCACTAACCTTTCATAGAGATAATGATAGGATTTTGTTGGGTTTAAAATATATAAGTAAGGCACATCGAAAGTTTAAAATTTATTATTTACTTACCCCAACAATATATTCTGGTCTGGTTATATGACAATCAAATCTGTAAAGACTTTAAACAATAAAATTTACAGGTTATTTAATCTGGAGTCTTTACTTAGGGATTACACGCGGTTGTCCTTTCGATTTGCAAAGCCTTGCTGCAGTGTATTTCTCTGTCAAGAAAGTCGGAAAATTTTGGCAAAGGTTTGAGAGAGTTTATTTTCTAAACTCTGAGTCTAGAAATGATTTTTAATTAGTCTATTGATAATAAGGTTTAGTGCTGTATTTATAGTTGATTTTAGGTCACAAAACGGATTAGGGTTGGGTTCCAAGCCTGACTCAAAAACCGAGTGCGATGGGCGATCTTTGGGCCATCGAGATCACCATGCGCTCGGCTGGTAGGCACCGCGACTCTTTATGTCCCGTTTCATCAACATATATTCAGCACGTTTAATTAAATTCAAAATCCAATTTTAACTTAATTAAATAATTTTTATCAAATAGAAATTATCCCATAGTTATTATCAATTTAAATATCTCGATTTCAAATTGAATATTTAATACTTTCTCAATACACCCTTTGATTGAAAGGACAATCAACATAGTGTGACCCTATAGGCCGTCACATATCGACACTAATCCAATTAAGGTCCATACATAACTCCTAGACTGCGCCGTACGACAAACTTAAAATGTGAAGTACATTTACATGAATCCAACAAACATAACCTTTATGTGAGATGATAAATTCCTTTCATTCGCGACACACTCGATCAAGCTTAGGATTTGTCATGTGTTTCTCCAAATGACTTGATCACTTTATCTCATCTATATTAGTCGACAACTAGACCATATTCTAAATATGTCTCTTGCATTGGCCAAAGACTTGGTCGACCTAATATCACTGAGAAGTTGAGTGTTCTCTCGAATATCCAATCGAGGAATGAATCTTATTCTTGGCTCAACTAACACCTTAGTTTACATCGTAATGCACCCAACACAAGTCGTATTTTATCCTATAAGGAATTTAAGCTTAAGAAAGGGTCAAAGTACATTTCTCTGTAAATCAGGTGCGTATTGACCTCCAGTCAAAGGACTTTTATCTCTCACACGCTGATAACACTCTAGACATGTATAACAAATAGTTTATCAGCAGAGTATACCAATACTTTCTAAAAGTATTCATGTGTCCATCACTAGTAACCATTACTAGTAGCAGGTGAGACATACTACATTCTCAAAAAAATTGATGCAGACCACATGTCGACTTTATAACATATCATCGGTATCTCATTCTCGATAATCATTAGTCGAGGTTACTTTGAGAGTTACGCTCTATCATCAATAGCTCACTCATTAATGACAATGTAAGCTCAAGGGATGCACATTAATGAATAATTACAAATAATCAAATAATAATTCAATAATCGCAAATGACATAAATATATTAATCTTATTAATAATACGAATGTGTTCAAATACATTTGTCCCTAATAATGATTGTCATACATACTTTCAATAATATCTAAGATGATACATTGAGTGTAGCATGTTATATATACTTATGTATATACTAATAGAAGAACTGAAGCAGAAACTGCTTATAATTTTTATCCAGAATTCTCTTTATTAATAGCATAAAATTTCCATATGACCAAGAGAGTTAAAACTTAGCTCCCAAATATTTGTCATTAACGGCTTTTCTCTGTTACTCCTCTCAGAGTTTAAGGACCCATTTCGCGATGAGAATTATTATTTTTTTTAAAAATTCTTTTCACTTTATTTGAAAATGCGTTTAAAATTTGAAAAAACATTTCAAAACACACTCACTTTTTGCCCTTTTTTTATTATATAAAAATGACACTATTTCAACTTAAACAAGTGTCACCGGTTGGATTTTGGATCGGGTCGAGTCGGATCTTCTTAATTGAGTTTTTATTTATTAGATAGATTAAAAGAAAGAAAACAATGTATTAATCATGATATTTGAATTAGTGAAGCATTTTTTTGTACTTAAAAAAATATTTGGGATCCAATTAAGTCACTATTATGTGATTATCCATTATGAGATATTACTCTTTTGTAGCAGATTTGGTTGTATATTTCAGGTAGGTTAATCAATTTGAGTGATTTTGTTAATTTTAAAAAAATGGAAAATATAAATCATATTTCATGGTTTTTAGGAAACGTACATTCAAACAATCAAATATTTTTTTGCAAAAAAGTATAACCAAACACAATTTTATCTTCAACTCCAACTTCAAAATTTGATCTCTATGGCCAAACGTCTGCTAGCCTGTTTGAACAAGCTTATTTTTCTCTAAAAGATTTTCTTTTTCTTTCAAGAAGTGCTTATATGAGGTGTTGATGAAACTTTTGAGAAAAAATAAATGTTTTTGAAGAGTAGCATAAATAGTTTTTCAGAAACTAAAAAAAATAGTTTTTCACCCGAAACACTTTTTTGAAAGCACTTTTGAAAAAATACACTTAGAATCACTTTTCGAACGTTTGGTCAAACACTAATTACTGTTCAAAAGTACTTTTTAAATTAATTGATCAAACACAAATTATTTTTCATCAAAAATACCTTTTTAGAAAACACTTGTCATAATTAAAGATGGTTGGAGTCTTGTTTCTCACAAGAAAAGATGGTTGCAGATATAGAAAGAATGGAAAAATCTCCTGTTAAACCATCCTTAAATTTTGAAGTTAGTCATAATTAAAGCCAGTAAGTATGAGCAAATGAATACCATTTATTCCGTTATCATATACGTATATGATTTGATATTTGGTATTGGGCTAATGTCTAATTAATTGGATAAAAGATAAGATATATCTGAAAATCCAAAACCTCAAATTTGTAATTCAATCTGTGTTCCGAAAAGTCCAAAAGAATTCAAATAGCCATTGATACCACGGTGTTCAATTATTTTTAGAGAAAAGGTCATTGATACCATAAAAATGCCCCAACCGTTACACTTTTGATCTTGACTTACGATTACAAGTTGCCTGAAGCAATCTTTGCTACCAAAGCTCTAAATGTGCTTGCTTTATGTGGATTTAAGCTTGAACTGCCTTCACATGGCATAAAGTTTTCATCTTTGCGAGAGTTACACCTTGTTACCTCATTCTTGGACGAGCAAGTATTTCAAGCTCCATGGTCTATAAATATATGACACATGAGTCTAACTCAATCCCAAAAATAGTATGAGCATGATTCTGATATCATGTAAAGAATGAATCTTGGGCGTAATTTAACTCAAAAGCTAGCTTGTAAGGTGAGCATTGTCAAAGTCCATATAAGGAATCCATGTTTCTATTCCATATCCGATGTGAGACTCTTAACATTGTATTTCAAGAGATCTCATGGACTAAGTTTTTTAGAAGTTGCAGGAACTTTACCTAAACTAAGGACCGTATATTTGCTGGATTGTTCTTATGAATTACGGAGGGTTGATATTGTAGCACCTAATCTTATAGACCTTAACATTAGCTCCGTATATCAGGAACTGAATGTAATCAAATAACTGCTTGCAAAATCCTGTGAAATTTGAAGCTCTCTGGTGCAGTTGTGACTGACCAATGGCTAGAGGACCTTGTATCAAATCTACCCAACCTCGAACTCTGTTACTTATCTTCTTGTTCAATGTTGAAGTCTGTCAAGATCTCAAGTGACTGGCTCAAGTATTTCAGAGTAGTCGCATCACGCATGCAGTGATCTCGTTGCGGTTGATCTGGATACTCCTAACTTATTAGGATTCGAATCTGATGTTCGTTATGCCAGGAAAGTACTCCCATGGGGGGATGTTGATCCCTTGCCTACATTCGAACTGAAAACTTCACATTTTCTAGAAGCTACTCTTAATTTGATCATGGAATCCCCCATTCACTGATTGGTACTCTAAGCTCACCAAGTATCTCGAGAACTTTAATCATCTCAAGTCTGTTGCACTAAGCTGCAAAGACGACAAGGTACATGCAACAAATGATCTGATTTCCCTACTTGAAGAAGTTGTTCTGGATTTCTTATGATTCCTCGTTTTTTCTTGTGCAGGTGATAGCTATCCCGAAACACATCAGAAAAAACCTGCCTCCTCCACTTTATGGTACTCGTTTGCACGTAAAAGTTAATAATGTGTTGAATCATTCAGTTATGGATATGGTTGATAGTTTGAGTTGGCTTTCTCCTCAACTGGACACCCTATGTTTGGGCAACGCTCTAGACAGAAAGACCATTAAGGTAAAGTATTTATCATAGATTAGTAACGTCACTAGGGTTCTTGCACCTTTACTTTTTCATGTATGGGTTTCTTGCAATTAGTTCCTTTTATTACCTGAAAGGTTTTCATGATTGATTGTTAACGGAGACATTTATTACCTTTCTTCCGTTCGTGCATATTTGATTATGACTGGTTTTCTTGGTTTTGCAGTTTACATACAGAGATGCAGCTGATGATGTAGACGAGAAACCTTGTGGTGCATCTCTACCTTGGAAATGTTGGTGGCATGAGTTAAAGAAAGTTAAATTGCAAAACTTTACATGTTTCGACTTTCGAGCTACCCAAGTTGAGAAACTACTTTCTGACGAGTACATATACACCGGAGATAATTGAAGATCCTCCAGGATGCAGCTTTTGTACTTCATCGCACTAGAATCTAGATGTATTTTAGTAAGTTCCCTTGGTTCCTTCTGAGTAGTTGCGTCTAGCTAATGAGATATGTTTTGAAAATTTGCTCATGACTTGTCGATGATGGGACAACTCATGTTTGGACGTTTGTTTGCAATGATATTGTTTTTCCCTCTTATCTGTTTTTCTTAGTTTTTTTTTTGCGGGGTTTTCAAACCTTAAGCAAATTATCCTAGAACATTCATGGTGCAAAGCTGGACAAATGAATTGGTGGAGAGTTCGTGGTTCATGAACTTCAGGAGCCTCAAGGTTTTATACAAGTAGAAATTTGATGTCCTGATTATTTTAATCTAAATTTTTTTGTTCGTCCTTAGTAGTTAATACTAAATTCATGAAATATATCTGGAAGTCTTTCATTTAAATAGTTGATTTAATTCGCAGTAAGATTCAAAACTGTGATGTGTCTATTCACATCTCATAAACTTCTTTTCCAGTAAGATTCGAACACAGGACTGCACTTAATTCACATATCATAAGTTGTGATCTTACAACTAAATCAAAGCCATAAGAGCCACCTATATTGGACTCCTCTGACTGGACTAACTCGGGGAAGGCTCCACAAGTCACCCCTTCCGAACCAGCCCGCCCTGTTGATCTTGTAAGATCAGCTAATTCAAAGAGGTTAATCTGGTCCAAAGTTGTCGGAACCAATTGTTTGTTCTTTCGAAAAAAGCTCTATTATTAGGGGGTCTTGGTTGGCTGCTATTTTGAACTATTAGAGCTGGCGTAGACCAATTTTGTGATATGGATGGGCACGAAGAAGAAGGCAGGTAGCGGAAATGCAAAAGAGAAAATAAAAACTCTTGATGGTGTCTCCGAATTCCAATAGCTATACATACAAACTCTACATTGTCTTTGAATGCCATTGACTCTGCTCACTTCTGGATGAATCTTATGTTTATTTGACATTGTTACATACTCCAAAAGGAGACCTTAGAGTAGGAATATCTTGGCTCCAGATCGCTTGTCATTCCTTTCTAGTAGTGGTAGTATTTTTCCTGCAGTTTCCAATTTTTTGAAATAATAAGGATTATTTAGGAAATCAAGTCCAGTGTAATGTGTTCCTAGGCTTTTCAATCGTTTGTTTAATCTTTAAACATGATCCACGTCGCGGTCATAATTCTCATTGTCAATTCAAAATTGCAACTGTAATTTTAACAAGTTTTGGTTATAGTGGATTCAAATGCATGTTCTCCACTTTGGTTGATTTCTTAATCACTAGATTACAAATGCAACCATTAAGCTTCAATCAGTTTGTTTGTGTTTCATTATTATCTAGTTTTGTTTTTCCTGTGCTTCACATTTTAAACATGATCCCGCCTTCTGCAAATTGTTATAGAACCAATATTTTGTCACGTTAATCATCTCCATAAACATCAAGAAAATGACTGTTACAGCAAATGTAAGAGCAGATTTATACAAAAAATGAAACTCGGAGTTGAGAACATTTAAGTTAATAGTACTTCAATCCATCTGCATTCCAAGTAAATCACAACCAAGATTACAGGAACATGCAAGATGAGATAAATATTACTACTACTTAGTACTTTATTTATGTAAATAGTAGAACACCTTATATATAACTGGTGCAGACAGAGAGTACTAAAATTAGCAGAAAGTAGATAAAACAGATATAATGCTGATAGGTTCTCATGAATTATAGTATATCAGGTTTAACTCCCTGCTCAATATAGGAAGTTGTAGTGTTTTAACACCTGGGGTATGGAACACCACAAGAGCGAGCGACTTTCTTGGCACCAGGAGAGTTGACATACTTCTTTAGAGTTGGGTTCTTGAGGTATTGGCAGAGGCAAGGCTTTTGTTGCTTGATTTTGCTGCAGCAGAGTTTAGATGGTGGTGATGATGATCTGATAGCACCTAGGCAAGGGCTCAGCTGAACTGGGCTGCATGTTGCAGCAAGTGAAATGTGTGCTTCAGCAAGAAGCAGGACTAGCACTGTCATGACAAGCACAAGTTTTGATGCTCCTTTCATTGTCAAGTGTTGGTCAATAAGTGATGGGGTTAATTAGCTAGATGGAAGCAAAATAAATAGTTGAATGGAACAATTTGGGATGAGTTGAAGTTGGCTTAGCATTGACTCAATTTATAGAGGAGGTATTGGTAAAAGTTGGTGTGTTTAAGAAAATACTATGCTTAAAGTGGTTGAGCATGATGATTTAATTACCTCAAACTTTGACCTTAAAAGTTTGCCAATAGAGCAATCAAAGATCAAAAGTTCAAGATCATCAATTTTCAAAGTTGAGTGTAATTTCTTGATTAATGATAATTTTAATTTACAACACTAGTAAACATCACTTTGTAATTGATATTTTCAATTTAAATTTTTATCATGAAAGTCACTTCATTGAATTTTTAATATTTATTAAAAAACCAGTAAATATACATCAGCTTAAGAATTAACTGTCACCTCTCAATAAAATGAGTTATACATGGACAGGTTTCCAGAGGAAAATGAGAACATCTCCAACAAATAAAAGTGGGTATACAGTATACTAAGAGAAGAAATCTTACTTGTAGTAAGAGAAAGAAAAAAGAAAAAAAAAGTAAGTGTTGAGAAAAAACAAAAATGGTTCTTTATGTTGAGGTAGGTTTATAGTCTATCTAAGCAGTTTTGGTCCTTTAGAATTAACAACTTTTATTTGTAAGATTTGACTGAAATTGTGAAAGAATAATTTAGCCCAAAACTCATATTTGAAGGTGTGATTTTTGCAATTTTTGGTGTCCGTTTTTTATGTTGCGGTTTCTAAAATTTGATGGGACTTTTTTGGTGTTTATAGTTAAATCTTTTCTTGTTCACAATTCCCTTCAAATCTAAATTTGATGAAAATTAAAAGTGTTCCTTTTGACAAATTTAAAAGACTAAAACTGATAAATAATATAATTTTCAAGGAACTACCTTGAACTTATCTCCGAACATAAGAAGTTACCTTTGTCATTGAACGAAATAATCCCTTGATTATTTTCATTAACTGAAAGAGAATGTATACAATTTACATATTTTCATAATAGAAAAATCATATTCCTATTCTCCTCCTAAAACCTTATTCTATTTGGAGATTAACTATATAATTATGGTAAGTGTATAAGATTAATTACACTAAAATATCACATTACATAATTTACCAAAAACTGCCCAAACTCGTGGGCTGCTACAATGAATTCCGAGAATGAATATACATGAGTATACACATGTATATTGTGTATACTCATGTATATTTAACACACTCTCGCAATCATAGCGGGCGGTCTTCGAACGCTGAGATTGTCCCTAAAATCTTCAAAAAGGACTGAGGGAAGACCCTTTGTAAAGATGTTTGCAATTTGATATCGGGAAGAGACATGGCAGGCGCATACTTGTCCATGAGCTACCTTTTCAAGAACAAAGTGAATGTCCATCTCGATATGTTTAGTGCGCTGGTGCTGAACCGGATTACCATAAAGGTATATGACACTAAAATTATCACAATAAACCAAGGTAGTTTTCGGAATAGGACAATGAAGCTCTAATAGAAGATTACGTAACCAACATGACTCAGAGACCACATTGGCTACCCCTCGATACTCGGTCTCTACATTCGAGCGTGATAAAGTCGACTGACGCCTTGCAGATCATGAGACCAAGTTATTATCAAGAAACATACAATATCGAGACGTAGACTGTCTGGTGTCTGGACAACCACCCCAATCAGCATCTGTATACGAGACAAGTGTAGACGTCGATGAAGGATATAAATGTAATCCAAAGTCAAGTGTCCCCTGGATGTACCGAATGATGTGTTTGCGCGCATTCATGTGCTCAACACTGGGATCATGCATAAACAAATACACATGATATACGACATACATAATATCTGGTCTCGTGAATGTAAGATACTGGAAGGCTCCTGCAAGACTACGATAGCGTGTCAGATCCTCGTGTGGGAAGCCAGCCGCAACCCCAAACTTTGGTTTAGTATCAACTAGAGTGGTAGTGGAATTACAGGATGACATCCCAATCTTCTCAATAATCTTAGCTGCATACTTCCTCTGGGATAAGAATAACCCACTTACATGACGAGTGACATCAATCCCTAAAAAGTAACTCAAATGCCCTAAGTCTTTCATAACAAACTCAGAACTGAGCATTGTCATGATAGACTGGCGTAACGCATCAGAAAAGGCAGTCAAGATAATATCATCCACATATAATAGCATATATGTCAAGGAAGGACCACGATGATATATGGACAATGAATTATCAGACCTGTTGTGAGAGAACTCAATAGTCGCAACATAGTCTGCGAACCTCTTATATCAAGCCCGTGGAGACTGCTTAAGTCCATACAAGGACTTCTTCAACAAACAAACATGATGAAGATATTTGGGATTCCTAAATCCCAATGGTTGATACATATAGACTGTCTCCTTGAGATCTCCATGTAAGAACACATTTTTCACATCCAACTGATGAATGATCATGCTTTCGAAAGAGTCAAGCTGAGCATAATACGAATGATAGTCGGCTTGACCACCGGACTAAAAGTCTCACCACAATCCACATCAATCTGCTGAGTCATACCATCACCTACAAGATGAGCCTTATCTCTCGCAAACGAACCGTCAAAATTATCCTTATGAGCAAACATTCACATAGACCGAATAATATTAACACAAGATGGACGGGGAACCAACTCCCATATCTTATTATCAATAAGAGCATTATATTCATCAGTCATAATAATTTTTCAATTCGGGTCATTTAAAACAGACACATGATTACGAGGTAAGGGTGATTTAAGAACCATAGAATTTAAATTAAAATGTCTTTTTGGTTTAAAAATACCCCGTTGACTACGAGTGACTGGCCTTTGACTCAGGGGAGAATTGGGCGAATTTTGGGTAATATCGGGATACGTGATGAACTGGCCAGCGGGCAGTGGGCCTGCTGGCCCAACGCTGGACATTGGTGATGACTAGGTTGGTTCCCGTCACTAGAATAGTGGCGAGAATGGGCTGGGAATCTGGCCCAATTCTCATCACTGGTCCAGTTTTGGGACTTGCTACCTTGACTGGAACTGTGGGGCCAGCGGGGAATGGGCCCGCTGGTGGATTTGGGGTGCGGGACACGTCCGAAAAATGGTGAATAATATACGGGGATATATCATCGTCCAAAAATTATACGAACTAAGCACGCGACTCTGTACCTTAGCAAACGAAAATTGAGATTCATCAAATATTATATGGTGACTAATGATTATTCTATTAGCCGATAAATCAAAATATTTATAACCACGATGATTTGACAGATAACCCAAAACACACAAGGGGTAGAACAGACCTGAAGTTTGTTAATTGTGGTGGACGGAAAGAGTGGATAACACAAGCACCCAAAGGCACTAAGATGGGAATACGAATGAGCCTTATTGTATAAAAATTGAAGAGGGGACGAATATGTCAAACTTTTGAAAGGAAGAATGTTAAGAATATATGTAGTCATTTGTAGAGCATGATGCCAAAAAGAAGGGGGTACGGAAGTATGTATCAATAAAGTTCGGACAATGTTATTAATGGTACGAATTTTGCGTTCGGCATTCCCATTTTGTGAAGACGTATGAGGGCACGAAAAATGAAAATTAATTCCATTATTAGCACAAAATTCCCGAAACACCCGTTGTCATATTCTTTGTCATTATCACATTGAATATTTTTATTTCCCGTTCGAATTGAGTTCTAATGTACGCTCTACATTTTAGAAAGATGGAAAAAACTTGAGATTTTTTCGCTATCGGAAAAGTCCATAAAAATTAGAATAATCATCCAAAAATATAACATAATACCGATGACCCAAATAACTAATAACAGGAGACGTCTATAAATCGCTATGAATAATATCAAATGACATTGAAGTAGTAGAATTAGAGTGTACAAATGGTAACTTAACAATTTTTCCTAAAGAACAAGATTGACAATTCGGAGTACTATGCGTACCCTTACAAGAAATAAGGTTATTTTTATCTAAGTAAGACAAAATATACAACCCCGGATGACCTAGACGAGCATGTCACAAGGATGGAGGCAGAGCTGCAAAAGTTGAGGGCAATGCGTGACTCAAGAAAACCCAAAGGAATCAAATTTGAAAGAAACTGAATTATCAGTGGTGAATTTATGGACATACACCAAATTTTTAATCAATTTAGGAGCGTGAAGAGTATTTTTCAAAATAAGAGGTGGATGGGAGGGAGACAATGCTTTATGACCGTAACCAGAATTGGAATTGAATTACCATTACCAACAATTATACCATGATTGTTGGTCAAATTGGAAATTAGACGAGAGAGTACCTGAGTAGACGTTATGTGAGTTGTGACGCCGGTGTCCATGTACCAATTGGGGTCCGAAGAATTTATTCTAAGCATATGCATCACGACTTCAATATCGGTAGGTGTGGGACCCGCTGCGTGATGAGCTTGAGGAGGCTGAGGCCCAAGCACACCAGCTTGATACCCCGGCCCAGAACTGGGGCGAAAACCATTGGGCCAAACTGGATTGTGCCGAGAAAACTATTGTTGGGCAACCCAGTGGCCAGACATTGAAACTGTTGGGTCGTAGGGGTTGTTTGGCCACTACCCACTGGCCTAGCCCATGACCAATGGGCCCAAGGCTGGGACCAGTTGGGCTGTGGCACACTGCCGGTAATCTGAGACATAGTGCCACCGTTACCACCTCCGGAACCACCGCGTTTGCCCCCGCAATTTTTGGCATTATTTTTTCGATTATTTTCCGATTAGGACGTCATCATGACCACAGGATTAGCACTCGTAGCCGCCTTTTTAGACAAGTCGGCTTCTTCCAAAGTAAGCAAGGAGCAAGCTTGATAAAACTTCGGGAGAGGGTTACTTTGACGAATGAGTGTTCCAACGCCACTATAGGCCTCAGATAAGCCAGCAGCCATCTGAAGACAAAACGATCGTCGCTAACAGGCGCACCAACGTTGCGAAGTTGGTCCGCCAATTCTTTCAACGTTGTGCAATAAGCCGAAACATTGGGAAAATTTTCCATGTTGACGTGGGAAAATTCCTGCTCAAGGGTAACAACTCTGAAATTGCGATTATCTTGGAATATGTCACGTAGCATATCCCAAGCAGTCATTGCCGTAGCGTCTGACTCAATAAGCATCTGCAACAGGTCGATAGAGATAGTGGAATAATCCACTGAAGGACGGTGGCATCAAGTGTTGTCGATAACTTAGGATCATCCTCGTGTTTAGGCACCTCCGTATCCTTAGGAGCCGCGGGGATTATGTGATGGATGACTTGATGTGAGCGAGCGTGAATTTTGAATAACTCGGCCCACGTCGCGTATTGGACATTTTCTATTTCAAGAATTAGAGGGATGCGATTATTGATGTTAGAAACAACAAGGGCATGGTGAAACGTGTTCTTTGATGTAGACATAACGAAAGAACAATAGGTGATAGAGGGATTTGAAAGAGAGAATTTGAGAGCGGAAGAAAACGCGTAAACCGAGGAGACACACTCGGATTTGCTGGCTGAAGAACAAGAAATTTTGGGAGAGAAATTTTTTGTTTGACCTAGATTTCTGATACAGTGAACAAAATAATCCCTTAATTATTTTCATTAACTGAAAGAGAATATATACAATTTATAATGAAGTCAGCATTCTCTGTGTTCTTTAATTTAATAGCCGAGCCTAACTGAAGGATTAAGGGGGGAAGCATGCGCCATACTTAACCTGCTTTCGGTGATGATAATTGACATTATTAGTATATTCGTGCCCTCATCATTAATTTCATATATAAGATAAGTGATAGTAAAATTCAAATTCCGGATTTTTGCTTACTTCACTATCAAGTTGAATCATAAAAATCGTATTAGTTTAAAGTTTAAATTATTAGGTGACAATACATTCACAACGAGGGTGCTATAATTCTTTTCCCACACTCAATTCTAAACACCAACACTAGTGCCCTCGTAGCAATGAGTCAAAATGAGTATGATATATCAACTTCAGTTCACTGTGAGTCTCCATCTGTCCACATTTCAGTGATTTACATTACTTATTTTCAAGTTACTATCGCAAGACTTTTACATTATTTTCTTCAAATTACTTTATTCCATTAGGTAAGAATATATACATCTATTACAATGACTAGGAAAAATAAGTCTTGCCTAGTATAATTCTAAGAATATTTCTATACAATAATTACCTATCATATAAGATAAGATATTACATTAATACAAGATATTACATAATATTATATTAATGATATTATTCTAGAATATTCTAACACTAATATTCTAACACTCCCCCGCAGTCGAAGTTGGAGGGCGGCGAATGCTGAGACTGTCCCGAAATTCTTCAAATAATATCAGCGGAAGTCCTTTTGTGAAGATATCAACAATCTGATGTCGCGTCGGAACATGTAACACTCACACTTGTCTGCGAGTCACTTTTTCACAGACAAAATGAATATCTAACTCAATATGTTTAGTGCGTTGATGATGGATTGGATTCCCTGATAGATAGATCACACTAATGTTATCACAGTATACCATAGTAGCCGTCGGAATAAGGTAATGAAGCTCAAGTAAAAAATTCTGAATCCATCATGAGTCATATACAACATTGACAACCGCACGGTACTCAGCTTCAGCACTCGAGCGTGATACTGTGGGTTGTCTTTTAGAAGATCAGGAAATCAAATTATCACCAAGAAAGACGCAATAACCGGAGGTGGAGCGTCTGGTGTCCGGACAACCTGCCCAGTCTGCATCTGTGTTAGTGACAAGTTTGGTGACGGAAGAAGAATAAAGATGTAATTCATACTCCAGAGTGCCCTGAATATACCGCACAATGCTTTTGAGGGCATGCGTATGTTCTTTCATCGGATTATGCATGAATAGACACACTTGTTGTACTGCATAGGTAATATCCGGCCTGGTGAATTTGAGGTACTGCAAAGCTCCATCCAGGTTGCGGTATAATGTAGGATCAGCAAAGGGTTTGCTAGATATAGCACTCAACTTCGACTTTGTGTCTACCGAAGTTGTCGAAGGTTTGCATGAGGACATACCAGCTCGTTCCACAATCTCAGATGCATACTTCTTTTGGGAGAAAAATAACCCACATGCATGTCGTGTCACAGCAATGCCTAGAAAATAGTGCAGTGGACCAAGATCTTTCATAACAAATTCGGAACCAAGATGAGACATGATACTCTTGCGGAGGAAGTCTGAAGATGTTGTAAGAATGATATCATCCACATATAAAAGAAGATAAACAGTATAATTACCCTGACGATAAATAAATAGAGAATTGTCAGAACGGTTGTGAGTAAAACCCATGTGTGACACAAAATCTGCAAACCGCTTATACCAAGCCCTTGGGGCTTGTTTGAGACCATATAATGATTTGTTCAGCAAACACACATAATTGAGATATGCAGGATCTATGTATCCCAAGGGTTGGTGCATGTAAACTGTCTCATTCAGATGACCATGAAGAAAGACATTTTTGACATCCAGTTGATGAAGTGACAATCCTTTTGAGAGTGACAGACTTAGAACTGTTCTGATGGTAGATGGTTTGACCACTGGACTGAACGTCTTCCCACAATCGATGCCAACCTGCTGGGTCTTCCCATCACCTACAAGACGGACCTTATACCGCTCAAAAAACCATCAGATTTTTCTTTATGACTAAAAAATCACATAGACCGAATAATATTAGCATTAGATGGACGAGGTACTAAATCCCATTCCTATTTTTAATTAGAGCATGATATTCATCATCCATGACCATTTTTCAATTCGGATCTTTGAGAGCAAACACTGGGTTACGAGGCAAAGGGGATTTGGAAACCTGTGTGTGAAGGCTATATTTGATATTGGGTTTAACAATACCATGTTGACTACGGGTTACCGGACGAGAGGCATGACCAGTGGACTGCACGCTACTGGCCGAGAGGGAAGCAGTGGGCTGAACACCATTGTTCTGTCCGTGAGTGTGACTTGGCCGAGACAGTGATTGACTGGGTATTGGGCCAGGAGAATGAGTGTGGCCCAACCATCGGAGCAATGTCCATTGGATGAGTCTTGTGTGCTGGTGAGAATCGCGAGCCATTCTGCCGGGCGATTTGATCCAGTGGTTACGCTGCTTGTTCGCTGTCTAGTGGGCCCACTGGTTGTGTACATGCGGGTCCCGGGCTATGAATAAAATGTGTTAAATACGAGAGCTTATCATCATCCAAAAAATCATAGGTATGAATCCCGATTTCATGTATTTTAGCAAAGGGAAAAAATATTTCATAAAAATGACGTGACGACTTACAAACATTCTTTTGGATGAAATAGCATAACATAGGTAACCACGATGATTAGTAGGGGTATCCCAAGAAAAAACATGGAGTGGACCGGACTTGGAGTTTTGTGATTGTGGTGGATGGAAATAGAGGGTAGCAAAGACAACCAAACACTTTTAGATGATGATATGATGACTCTCGTAAGTAAAAAAAAATTTAGTGGAGCTTGGTAAGACATGTTTTTATGAGGAAGAATATTCAACATGTAGGTAGCCATTTGAAATACATAATGCCAAAAGATGGGGGTATGAATGCATGAGCAAAGTATGTTCTAACAATATTATTGATGGTTCTAATCTTGCGTTATGCCTTCCCATTTTGTGAAAAAGTGTGAGGAAAAAAATAGACGGAAATTTAAACCATTTGTTTTGAAAAAATCCCAAAACTGATTATTGTCAAATTTCCCCCCATTGTCACATTGAATACTTTTTATCTCCCGTTCAAATTGAGTTTTGATGAATGCCCTAAAAGTGAGAAATGTGGAAAACACTTGTGATTTCTTTGACAAAAGAAATATCCACAGATAATTAGAATAATCATCAAGGATAAGCAAATAATATCCATGATCAGAAGAACTCAAAACGGGAGAAGTCCAAATATCACAATGCAAAATATCAAAAGACATAAAGGTGCATGAAGTAGAAGTAATAAATGGCAATTTCACATGTTTACCAAGTGCACAAGAATGACACTTATTCAAAATACGAGTCTGAGTACAAGAAATAAATTTATTTTGTTTAAGAGAAGTTAAAACAGCCTCCCCCGGATGTCCCAAACGTTGGTGCCATAAAGATGGTGCCAAAGCTGCAAAAGTAGAATAAAACTTGGATTGATGATTATGTAAGTTTTATTAGATAGAGCTCACCCTTGCTATCACATCTCATGAGAAGCCTCCCCGTCTGAAAATCACGCACGGAAAATTCAAACGGGTCAAAATTAACAGATACACAATTATCAGTTGTAAAATTCCTAACAGATATCAAGTTTTTGATTATTTTTTGAGCATGTAGGACATTATTTAAACTTTAAAGACAGTGGTGGGTTAGTGGTGACAATGTCTGAATGTAGTAGAACCATACCCTTTAATTGGAATTGAATGACCATTTCCAACAACTATACCACTATCATTGCTCAAATTAAAATAGGACGTGAGATTACCTTGGGAGGACGTCATGTGTGACGTTGCCCCGGAGTCCATGTACCAATTTAAATTCGGTGGGTTGAGTCCAAGAGTATGCATGGCAGACTCAATATCCGTTGGGTGTACCCCTGCTGTGTGGCCTCATGCCACTGGGTCGGCTGAGGCCCAACTCCACTCTTCGCTGCCGAGATTGGTCGGCAAAATAGGCTCTTTGGGCCTGTCGGAAATTGGAGGCGAGTGCTGCCGCGCTGCTTTGGGGCGCCGGTGGGCGTTGGTGCCTTGACCCACTAGGTGGCGATGCGACCAAGGCCTTGCCAGCCCGGTTGATGGACCACCGCCCTGCTGCCACTATTGGCCACCGCCGCCAGGTCTGTTGCCTCCATGCTGCCACTGTCCACCATCGGAGTTGGTGGTGCCGCCATTTCCGCCGCCACAGGAATTCCGGTGGCCTCCAACTTTGTTATTTTCGCGATTTCCACCCTTATTTTTATTATTACGTCCTTTTTATCCCTTGTTTTGTTGAGAGGGATCAAAATAATTACCATCATTAGAAGGAGTGGCAATGAAGGCGGAGTTTGAAGTAGTTGAGGCCTTTTTCACCAAGCTTGACTCTTCAAGCACAAGCATGGATCTTACTTGATAGAATTATGGTAGTGGAGTAATTTGACGGATTAGAGTTACATCACACGACCCGACCGGGCATGGCGGTGCCTACAGGGCACCCTGCCTGTATACATCGAGAGAATAGCGTGGAACATACACAACATAAACACGTGTGTAAATAATATAACAACACAGCTAGCCGATAAGTGCGCTTCCATAATATAAACAAAGTCAAAAGTGCAACTTTACAACTCAGTTCATACAGCCCAACCACAACGGTGAATACGCACTTCAGGAATAACAAGCGTGGCGGGGCGGGCCCGCCATACCGAATGTACAAAATCTACAACATCGGGGACAAGATCGTACTAAAAGAAAGACAAGCCTCCGAGAATGGAGCTTCCGACGTCCGATAAGCGATCCTAAGAATGTGGATTCGCCACCGCTACCCTTTCTGGCAGATGAACGCAGCCCCGAGGAAGGGGTCGACACAATATGTACTAAGTATGTAAAACTGGAAAGTACTGTAATTACAACCTAAGTTTATAAGAAAGCCGGAGACATGTATGATAACAAAATTACAAAGACTGTGACTTGCTAACAATGGGAGTACATCAAAAGAATACGATAACATCACAATAGCCTTCCGATCATACCATGGGTAGCGAACCCATAAAAACAGTGGTATAACGTCTTGGGGTGTCTACCTCATTTATACTCTTACCCAAGCGGTGGTATAACGTCTTGGGGTTTGCCCTCATTTATACTCTTATCCTGTAGAAGATAGTAACGCAGGTGGTATAACGTCTTGGGGGCTTACCCCTCATTTATACTCTTATCATGAAGAAGGTGGTATAGCGTCTTGGGGGTTTGCCCCTCACTGATACTCTTACCCTACCTCAAACCTACACATACAATAATTAAGCAAGTTAGCAATCCTCTAACTTCTTATTAGTCTTATTCATCTACATTCTCATTTTAGTTTACTTAAGGCACTTTCATGTCTTTTATAAGAATCCGGGAATTTAACCCAAAGTACTACATACTTCTATTCTTTTAAAAACAAATGACTCTTTTTAGTAGAAAGCTTCCAAGACACTATTAACCATAGTATCAAGTCCAAAGTACATTTCAAGGCAAGTCACAATACCTTTAGAATTAAAGTAGGTTTCTAAATCAAATGACTCCTTTCTTATTAAACCTTGGGCAACTGATACCTTAAAATCAATTTGCCTTTTGTTAACACAAGCCATTTACCTTTGCATAAAGTCAATATAACCAACTCCCCATAAAGTCGTTATATTCACTTTATACCTTAGTCAAGTACATTTTTTTCCTATCCAAGGGACTTATACGATTAAACGACACAAGTATCACATACTTTAAATCTCTTCAAGTCCCTTAACTTTACTAAGACTTAAGACATCCTTAATATTTCAAAGAAGTGAGTTAACTTCCTAACTCACCCGACTTGGCATTTTATAAGGCTAGTAAAGAATGTCAAAGGCTTGTACGTCCACCGTACTACATACGCTAACTAGTCATGCTCAAAAGATAGGAAAAAGTTCTACATACCTTGTCGGGTCAAACCACTTTGCCAAGTACGAAGTCCCGCCCGTACTATGTCAACCTATAATATTCACAATACGTCTATTAAAGCCTTACTTCAAACGTAGAATATTATAAGTGTTAAGTCTCTAAATTCTACGAAAATCTAAAGACCTCCTTTGTTTTTACTTACTTTGCCACCTTTCCAAGGTCGAAATACAATAACCAAACAGCCCCAATTGGCTCACAATTTATATAGCAGGTAGTCCAATACAAATGACTAACTAAACAGCCCCAATTGGCTCACAATCAATATAGCAGGTAGTCCAATACAAATGACTAACTAAACAGCCCCAATTGGCTCACAATTTATATTTCAACCCAAATTTGTAGCATAACATGATATCAAGTCGCATTTGATTATAATAACCATAATCCTTAAGTCAATGACATGCGACGTTCTAACAACGATTAAATTGTAATTCAACTTAGTAATGGATTACCTTACATTTCGGATTTCCAAGGCTATAATCAATCCATAATCTTTATAACTTCAATATAACAATTTCATGCTTGCAACATACAAAGCTATCAACAAAATGAATAATCTTGTAATACTTTCAAAGAACAAGATTATACCTCAATGATTCTTAAACCAACTCCAATCCAAGTCGCTTCCTTAGTAGTTTATAGCCTCTCCAAGACACCTCAATCCGCTATTGAGACCCTTAGAACAATACCAACAAACATCCTTCAAAACTCCAAGCAAAACCTAGAAAGACCACTTAGGTTTTCGTTATGACTAACCCAAAAACAATCTTTTCCAAGATTTTTCTATAGAGATGTGTTTACAATACACCTAGGAACCTTGGTTTAAAGTGGGAACTAAAAGAATAAGGAACAAATTTTTTCTTCTTTTGCAAGGTGAACCCGAGAGCTTTGCCTATGTTCTTCCAATTTTTGTGTAAAATTTCTAAGTGTTGAGCTCCTTCTTTACTAGTAGTAATATAAGTAGCACCTTGGAGGGTTAGGATACAAACAAATGGTTGGTTGGGATCTAGTCTTGCTAAATATCAAGACTTATTGACCAAGACTTAGTCAACCTTCTCAAGCTACACAAGTTGCAAGACTAGTCTTGCAACAAAGGTCCAATGACCTTCATGCCCTTGCACAATTTCGACCAAGGCATCTTAAAAGGGGGGGTGACACGTGTCGCCCTCCCATTCGTTACAATAATACATTATCCGACAATTCCATAATTTCCGATAAGTTTTTACAAGTCTCCAATCCTTAACATTTGTGAGTTCTTACTTACTTTCTTAAGGCATGTCCTGCAATTACGGGGTGTAACATTCTTCCCCCCCTTAGAAACATTCGTCCCCGAATGTTCTTTCAGAGTCACACTTACTATTAGCGACATAGTTTCTGTTACACCCCGTATTTACAGGACATGTTTTAAGAACGTTAGTAAGAACTCACAAGTGTTAAGATTTGAGGCTTGTAAAATTTTATCGGAATTATGAAATTGTCGGAAAACGTTTTGTTGTGACGAATGGGAGGGCGACACGCACCCCCTTAGTGATGCTCGTCGAATTAGTATGCCCATAATGGTCATTTACCATAAGTCTTGGATGAACAAGTCTTGCAAGTGTAGCTTGACAATCTTGACTAAGTCAAAGGGACCACAAGGTCTTGATATTTAAGTAGAGCTTATCCTAGCCACCCAAATGGTTGTATTCGACCTCTAATGTGCTTTATAACACTACTAGTAGCAAGAGTGTCCATACACTTAGAAAAATTTCCACAAATTTGAAGAACACAAGGAAGAGCTTCCTTTCCTCCATTTCAAAAGGAAATTTTTTGTTTCTTGTCATTAAGCCCTACACTTTAAACCAAGGTTCATGAGGGTATCAGAAGTGTATCTCAATAGAAAATCCTTAAAAGAGAGTTTTCGTATTAGTCGCAAAGTGAAAACCTAGTGGCTTTCTAGGTTTTGGATTGAAGTTTGAAGGAAAGTTGTTGGTATGGTTCTAAGCGGTCTCAAAAGCGGATCAAGTTGTCCGGGAGAGGCTCTAAATTACTACGAGCGACTTGATTTGGAATCGATTAAGAATCGTTAAGGTATAATCTTGTCTTTTAAAGTGTTACAAGATTATTTGTATTATTGTTGTTAACTTTACATGTTGCTAGCATGAAGTATATGTGTTGAAATTTATAAGGATTATGTATTGATTGTAGCCTCGAACCGAAATGTAATGTAAGCCATGTTAAGTCAGTATTACAAATCGTCGCTTATTAGAAATCGCCGCATGTCACTTACTCAAGATTATGGTTGTTATAATCAAATGTGACTTGATCATGTTATGCTACCAATTTGGATTGAAATGGAAATTGGATAAGAATTGGTATTGTTGAACTCAAGGTGGCCGAATTTGTACTTGTAGTTGTAATAGTTTGTTATTCATTTGTATCGACTACCTTCTATATTGTGGTGAGCCAATTGGGGTCAGATGGTTATTTATTTGTATCGACTACCTTATAGATTGTGGTGAGCCAATTGGGGCTGTTTGGTTATTGTATTCGGCCTTGAAAAAGGTGGCAAAGTGAGTAGAAACAAAGGAGGTGATGTCCGATTTTCAGTAGAATTTAGCGACTAAGCACTTAGAATATTCTACGTTTGAAGTAAGAGGTTAATGGAAGTATTGTGACCATTATAGGTGGAAGTACTTAGTATAGCGTATCCTACTTGAAGGATGGATTAGCTATCAAGGTTGAAGTACTTTGGAGCATTTTGCTACTTGTCGATAATCGTCGCGAGGTATGTGAACCTCTTCCTTCCTTTGGCATGATTCTATGTATGGAATATACCTGTGGTATCATTTCATGTTTCCTTCTACTCTTAGAAGTTAAGAGGTAGTTGTGTGATTTGCTCTATGTAGAACTTTTCCTATCTTTTGAACATGACTAGTCAGCGATGTAGTACGATAGACGTACAACACCTTGATATCCTTTACTAGTTTGTGAATAGCCAAGTCGGGTGAGTTGAGAGATTTACTCACTTCTTTGAAAGTATAAAGGATGTCTTAAGTTTTATTAAAGTTAAGGGACTTGAAGAGTTTTAAAATATATGATACTTGTTCCGTGTTAAACGTATAAGTCCCTTGGATAGGAAATTGTTCTTGGCTAAGGTATAAAGTGAATATAACGGCTTTATGGGAAGTTAGTTATATTTGCTTTATGGAAAGATAAATGACTTGATTTTAGTGAAAAGGCAACTTGTTTTTAAGGCATCAATTGCCTAAGGTTTTATAATAAAAGGAGTCACTTGTTTTCTAAAGGTTAAGAGACATTGTATTTTTGAAAGTTATGAGAATTGATTTGAAATTATATAATACTTGGTTTCAAAAAGTCGAAGTCTCTTGGTTATAAAAGGAACGTGTTGGTCTAAACCATAAAGGGTTATAACGGCTTTATGGGAAGTTGGTTATAATGGCTTTATGGAAGGTTAAGAGAATGGTTTTCTCTAATAAAGTAATCAAAGAAACAACTTGTGTTAAGGAAGGGCAAATTGTTTTAAGGGTACCAATTGCTTAAGGTTTTTAATAAAGAAGTCACTTGATTTAGAAGTTCGTAATTGTATTTCTAAAAAGGTATTGTGACTTGTCTTGAAAGGTGGATAGGACTGGATACTACGGTTGTTAGTATCGGGGAAGTTTTATTTGGAAAGGAGTCTTTTGAAAAGAATGTACGTACGTAGTACTTTGGCCTGTTTAATTGAGAATTAGTCTAAGTATGCCTTGATAAGTACTTTGGCTTGTTTAATTGAGAATTATTCTATTTGTGCCTTGATTAGTACTTTGGCTTGATTAATTGAGAATTAGTCTAAGTATGCCTTGATAAGTACCTTGGCTTGTTAAATGAGAATTATTCTAGTTGTGCCTTGATTAGTACTTTGGCTTGATTAATTGAGAATTAATCTAAGTATGCCTTGATAAGTACTTTGGCTTGTTAAATGAGAATTATTCTATTTGTGCCTTGATTAGTACTTTGGCTTGATTAATTGAGAATTAGTCTAAGTATGCCTTGATAAGTACTTTGGCTTGTTAAATGAGAATTATTCTATTTGTGCCTTGATTAGTACTTTGGCTTGATTAATTGAGAGTTAGTCTAAGTGTGCCTTGATAAGTACTTTGGCTTGTTAATTGAGAATTAGCCTATGTGTGCTGGTGATAGCCTTTGAGTGCAAGTATTATGTTTTATTACGTTGTCGCGACTCTCGGTTGGAGGGCCGGCTGTCTTGTTGTAAGTACTTGGACATACCAACAGTGATGTGGGATTCCACGGGTATGCTTCCGTTAATTGTAGTACTTGGGTTAAATTCTGATTTTTATGTAAGCATGGTAGTGCTTACGCTTTGTATAATGGTCGGTTGAGATAGGGTAAGAGTATAAACGGCGGGCAAGCCCTAAGACGTTATACCACCTTCTCCGTGGTAAGAGTATAAGTGAGGTAAACCCCAAGACATTATACCGCTTGTTTTGTATAATGGTCGGTTGAGATAGGTAAGAGTATAAATGAGGGCAAGCCCCAAGACGTTATACCACCTTCTCCGTGGTAAGAGTATAAGTGAGGTAGACCCCAAGATGCTATACCACCGCTTTACCAACTTCTCAGGTAAGAGTATAAGTGAGGGTAGACCCCAAGACGCTATACCACCGGTGGACTCGTGTTCATGTATGCCTATTGGTGTATTAGTATATCCCGACTATCGGCAGTGATGTGGGATTCCACGGCGAGAGATATATATGTGTTGTGAATGTATACGCGACAATGAGTGGGATGCCACGGGCGTGACATGATTATATTTTACACTTGTAGTCGCTTGTGACGGGGATTCCACGGACACGCTTGATATTAGTGTGACTTGATCGCGTCCCAGTTGGGCGGCAAGTAAATGTGCCCTCCTTAAGGGCGGATTATACTTATGAAAGATAAGTAGGTTATATAGAAATGAACTTAATGATTTTTTCCTAATCATGCGTAAGAATGTGGCTATAACCTTTATTGAAAATGGGAAAAGATATTGATGTGAAATTAAGTTCATAAGTGGTAATGACACGCAGATCCGTATGTACTTTTATACTTGTCTTGTCATTCTTTTGTACAGCTTATGACCGCATCAGACGTTATTTCTGCTCCATATTCTGCACTGTTGCATCGACTTCTTCGGGCCGCTCACGCCCGCAGTTTTAGGTACCAGTGGTGATCCTTGCTCATGGATCTCTGTTCAGCTGAGAAAGCTCTATTTGCTCCGAGGCTTATCTCTTGGTACGGTTTCCGAGGTAGTAGATTCATGTATATTCGTGGTATGGCGGGGCCCCGCCCCGCCACGATTGTTCATTGTTATTCCTAGAGGTCCGTATTCACATATGTGGTCACAAGAATCGAGTCAGACTTTTGATTATGTTTATATTATGGAAGCGACTGACGGCTAGCACATTACGCTTTTATTTACACATGTGTTTATGTTGTGTATATTCGCCGCTATTCTCTCGATGTATATCAACGGTGCCTGGGTAGGGCACCGCCGCGCCCCGGCCTGGTCGTGACAAAAAGTGGTATCGAGCGATTAGTCCTCGGAAAGTGTCTATGCACCGTGTTCAGTAGTCTTGATTATCGGTGTGTTGCGCACCACATCTATAATCGGAGGTCGCAGGACATTTAGGATTGGTTTCATTCTTCTCACTCGAGATCGTGCGATAGAGTCGGTTGTTAGTGGTCGCCTCCCTAACGAGTTATGTTGATTGCAGCTACGAGAAGCGCAATGAGCACCGGAAGGACTATGTGGATCGTATCCGTTGGTAATGATATAGTATAGTTGGTATTGTGACATACATCTATACGGAGTTATGTATGAGGTCATTTATGGGTTGCCTAGAATGGTTTTAGATTTACCAAGAGTGGTAAAGACTAACGATCTGGGAAGGTATGGAATAGTTAATGAATTCTCGCCAAGATCTTATGTGTTGTTTTGAGATAATTAGGAAGGGATGAGCTGTCTGATAGGGTAGTGAACCCTTAAGAAGCCATGTTAGGAACTTAAAGGAATGTCATGTAAATAGATTAAGCTGCGTAGTAGGCTTAAGAGAATTGTACGGATGAGGTCCGTATAGAGTAAGTAATGGTGGTTGTGATCAAGACGACACGATTATGGTATTATGAGGAGTTTTTGTACCCGTTTACGGGGAGACTGATAAGATAGGCTTGGAGCATGGAAATTGCGAGCCTAAGAATGTTGAAGCATCACGAGACCTTAGATGTACAAGGTCTTCTGCAGAAAGATTTATTATAGACCAAGAATAAGAGTTAAGTGCGACGGGTCAAAGTGAGGACTCATGCGTCCCCACGGCCTGGAATGGAGTGGGATCAGTTGGTAGTAATTCCGCTACGTGACAGGGCCACGAGGGTGCAAGGCCCAAGTCTAGCTAATTGTTTTACGGGTTCGTGGACGCGTTCCACGGGAACCAGATCGTGGGAGTCGGAAATGGCCTTATGTTGTTTAAAGAGAGTGACTCCAAAAGATTGGAGGCCAACATCGGTATGGAAGTTATGTATACTAGTATGAGTTGGAAGTACGGAAAGAGTGCGACCAGTAAGAAAGATAACAACCAAGTGTAAAGGAATAGAGCCTGAATCCATAAGAACCTTTCGAGGTAACTACACCCGTGAGTGCATGAGGTGGTAGTTGAGTGGGAATATGAGGTTTTCCCGGTGATGATACAGTCGTCAGACCCTAGTAGACCTAGTAGGGAAGATTATGACAGACTTTGAGGTCATTATAAGTATGGGCTAGTTGGCTTCGTGAGTGCCAAGGTTGACATCTTAGTAAATATTGTTATGTGGTCATGGGTGGCATATGTCGTAAGAAGGGTGTAGTATAAGGAGACTATGTCGCGCTTTAATTAGATTGGACTCCGAAAGAACATTCGAGGACGAATGTTTCTAAGGGGGGAAGAATGTTACACCCCGTATTTACAGGACATGTTTTAAGAACGTTAGTAAGAACTCACAAGTGTTAAGATTTGAGGCTTGTAAAATTTTATCGGAATTATGAAATTGTCGGAAAACGTTTTGTTGTGACGAATGGGAGGGCGACACGTGTCACCCCCCTTAGTGATGCCTTGGTCGAATTAGGCATGCCCATAATGGTCATTTACCATAAGTCTTGGATGAACAAGTCTTGCAAGTGTAGCTTGACAATCTTGACTAAGTCAAAGGGACCACAAGGTCTTGATATTTAAGTAGAGCTTATCCTAGCCACCCAAATGGTTGTATTCGACTCTAATGTGCTTTATAACACTACTAGTAGCAAGAGTGTGTCCATACACTTAGAAAAATTTCCACAAATTTGAAGAACACAAGGAAGAGCTCTCGCTTCCTCCATTTCAAAAGGAAAATTTTTTGTTTCATGTCATTAAGCCCCACACTTTAAACCAAGGTTCATGAGGGTATTGTAAGTGTATCTCAATAGAAAAATCCGGAAAAGAGAGTTTTCGTATTAGTCGCAAAGTGAAAACCTAGTGGCTTTCTAGGTTTTAGATTGAAGTTTGAAGGAAAGTTGTTGGTATGGTTCTAAGGGTCTCAATGCGGATTGAAGTGTCGGGAGAGGCTCTAAATTACTAAGGAGCGACTTGATTTGGAATCGATTAAGAATCGTTAAGGTATAATCTTGTCTTTTAAAGTGTTACAAGATTATTTGTATTGTTGTTATCTTTATACGTTGCTAGAATGAAGTATATGTGTTGAAGTTTATATGATTATGGATTGATTGTAGCCTTGAAACCAAATGTAATGTAAGCCATGTTAAGTCAGACAAATTGGTCGTTTATTAGAAATCGTCGCATGTCACTTACTTGAAGATTATGGTTGTTATAATCAAATGCGACTTGATCATGTTATGCTACCAATTTGGATTGAAATGGAAATTGGATAAGAATTGGTATTGTTGAACTCGAGGTGTGAATTTGTACTTGTAGTTGTAATAGTTTGTTATTCATTTGTATTGACTACCTTCTATATTGTGGTGAGCCAATTGGGGTTGTATGGTTATTTATTTGTATCGACTACCTTATAGATTGTGGTAGCCAATTGGGGCTGTTTGGTTATTGTATTCGGCCTTGAAAAGGTGGCAAAGTGAGTAGAAACAAAGGAGGTGTCATCGATTTTCCGTAGAATTTAGCGACTAAGCACTTAGAATATTCTACGTTTGAAGTAAGAGGTTAATGGACGTATTGTGACCATTATAGGTGGAAGTACTTAGTATAGCGTATCCTACTTGAAGGATGGATTAGCTATCAAGGTTGAAGTACTTTGGAGCATTTTGCTACTTGTCGATAATCGTCGCGAGGTATGTGAACCTCTTCCTTCCTTTGGCATGATTCTATGTATGGAATATACCTGTGGTATCATTTCATGTTTCCTTCTACTCTTAGAAGTTAAGAGGTAGTTGTGTGATTTGCTCTATGTAGAACTTTTCCTATCTTTTGAACATGACTAGTTGCATGTATGTAGTACGGTAGACGTACAACACCTTGATATCCTTTACTAGTTTGTGAATAGCCAAGTCGGGTGAGTTGGGAGATTTACTCACTTCTTTGAAAGTATAAAGGATGTCTTAAGTTTTATTAAAGTTAAGGGACTTGAAGAGTTTTAAAATATATGATACTTGTTCCGTGTTAAACGTATAAGTCCCTTGGATAGGAAATTGTTCTTGGCTAAGGTATAAAGTGAATATAACGGCTTTATGGGAAGTTAGTTATATTTGCTTTATGGAAAGATAAATGACTTGATTTTAGTGAAAAGGCAACTTGTTTTTAAGGCATCAATTGCCTAAGGTTTTATAATAAAAGGAGTCACTTGTTTTCTAAAGGTTAAGAGACTAATTGTATTTTTGAAAGTTATGAGAATTGATTTGAAAGTATATAATACTTGGTTTCAAAAAGTCGAAGTCTCTTGGTTATAAAAGGAACGTGTTGGTCTAAACCATAAAGGGTTATAACGACTTTATGAGAAGTTGGTTATAACGGCTTTATGGAAGGTTAAGAGAATGGTTTTCTCTAATAAAGTAATCAAAGAAACAACTTGTGTTAAGGAAGGGCAAATTGTTTTAAGGGTACCAATTGCTTAAGGTTTTTAATAAAGAAGTCACTTGATTTAGAAGCCGGTAATTGTATTTCTAAAAAGGTATTGTGACTTGTCTTGAAAGGTGGATAGGACCGATACTACTACGGTTGTTAGTAGTATCGGGAAGTTTTATTTGAAACGAGTCTTTGAAAAGAATGTACGTACGTAGTACTTTGGCCTGTTTAATTGAGAATTAGTCTAAGTATGCCTTGATAAGTACTTTGGCTTGTTTAATTGAGAATTATTCTATTTGTGCCTTGATTAGTACTTTGGCTTGATTAATTGAGAATTAGTCTAAGTATGCCTTGATAAGTACCTTGGCTTGTTAAATGAGAATTATTCTAGTTGTGCCTTGATTAGTACTTTGGCTTGATTAATTGAGAATTAATCTAAGTATGCCTTGATAAGTACTTTGGCTTGTTAAATGAGAATTATTCTATTTGTGCCTTGATTAGTACTTTGGCTTGATTAATTGAGAATTAGTCTAAGTATGCCTTGATAAGTACTTTGGCTTGTTAAATGAGAATTATTCTATTTGTGCCTTGATTAGTACTTTGGCTTGATTAATCGAGAGTTAGTCTAAGTGTGCCTTGATAAGTACTTTGGCTTGTTAATTGAGAATTAGCCTATGTGTCGGTGATAGCCTTTGAGTGCAAGTATTATGTTTTATTACGTTGTCGCGACTCGGTTGAGGTCTACCGCTTCATTGTAAGTACTGACATACCAACAATGATGTGAGATTCCACGGGTATGCTTAGTTAATTGTAGTACTTGGGTTAAATTCCTGATTTTTATAGAAGACACGGTAGTGCTTCGCTTTGTATAATGGTCGGTTGAGATAGGGTAAGAGTATAAATGAGGGGCAAGCCCTAAGACGTTATACCACCTTCTCCAGGGTAAGAGTATAAGTGAGGGGTAAACCCCCAAGACATTATACCCCCTGCTTGTTTTGTATAATGGTCGGTTGAGATAGGGTAAGAGTATAAATGAGGGGCAAGCCCCAAGACGTTATACCACCTTCTCCAGGGTAAGAGTATAAGTGAGGGGTAGACCCCCAAGATGCTATACCACCTGCTTTACCAACTTCTCCAGGGTAAGAGTATAAGTGAGGGGTAGACCCCCAAGACGCTATACCACCGGTGGGACTTGGTGTTCATGTATGCCTATTGGTGTATTAGTATATCCTGGACTGTCGACAGTGATGTGGGATTCCACGGGCAGGAGATATATATATGTGTTGTGAATGTGTACGCCGACAGTGAGGTGGGATGCCACGGGCGTGACACATGATTATATTTTACACTTGTAGCTGTCGGCAGTGACGGGGGATTCCACGGACACGCTTGATATTAGTGTGACTTGATCGCGTCCCAGATTGGGCCGGGCAGTAAATGTGCCCTCCTTTAAGGGCCGGATTATACTTATGAAAGATAAGTAGGTTATATAGAAATGAACTTAATGATTTTTTCCTAATCATGTGCGTAAGAATGTGGCTATAACCTTTATTGAAAATGGGAAAAGATATTGATGTGAAATTAAGTTCATAAGTGGTAATGACACTACAGATCCGTATGTACTTTTTATACTTGTCCTTGTCATTCTTTTGTACGCTTATGATCCGCTTATCAGACGTTATTTCGCTCCATATTCGCACTGTTGTAGATCGACTTCTTCTGGCCGCTCATGCCGCAGTATTAGGTACCTGTTGGTGATCCTTGCTCATGGATCTCGGTCGCTTTGAGAAAAGCTCTATTTGCTCCGAGGCTTATCTCTTGGTACGGTTTCCGAGGTAGTAGATTCATGTATATTCGTGGTATGGCGGCCTCGCCCCGCCACTGCTCGATTGTTATTCCTAGAGGTCCGTATTCACATACGTGGTCAATGTAAGAATCGAGTTGTACTTTTGATTATGTTTATATTATGGAAGGCGGCCGACGGCTAGCTTACGCTTTTATTTACACACGTGTTTATGTTGTGTATGTTCCACCGCTATTCTCTCGATGTATACAGAACGGGTGCCTGTGTAGGGCACCGCCGCGCCGGGTCGGGTCGACGCTTCTTTCACACTCCGACATACCAAAAATGCCACTCATGGCCACATAAAAGCATTTAAGCAAAAGAAACACTTCAATTAAAACCCGATGCAAGTGGCAAAATGAAATACCAAGGTATAGGAAATAAGTGAGGATACCTCTCAACACGCCCTCCTCCGATTCCCAAGTCATCTCTCCTGCTATCATTTCTCCACAGACTTTGACGGAAGCTACATCCTTGGTCCGCAGTCGACCGGGCGATCGAGTATCGCTATGGGACTCTCTCATACGATAACCCTCTGTTACGACCTCACTAGTAGGAAAACTCTCGCCGATCACCGATACACTTCCTCAACATAGAAACACGGAAGACCGGATGTACCGCCTCTAACTCACGGCGCATCCAACTCATAAGCAACATGTCCCACTCTACGACGATCCGGTAGGCCCAATGTACCTTGGGCCGAGTTTCCTTCTACCGAATCTCATCACACCCTTCATGGGGCGACACCTTCAAGACCCAATCGCTCACGAAACTCCAAATGTCGACGCCGATTATCCGCATATGACTTCGCCGACTCGAGTCGCTATCTTCTCCGGATAAGCTTCACCTTATCCACACCTGTATCAAGTCCGCCAACTAATCAGACTCCACGCCGAACCAACCGACGGCGACTGCATTTCCGCCATATAAAGCCTCGTATGGCGCCATCTCAGATCGGAATGGTAGCCATGTTATAAGCAACTCCACAAGAGGCAAATGATCCTCCCGCTACCATCGAATCTATCACGCAGCTCGCAAAGATATTCTCGCGTTCGATAGCGCTCGCCGCCCGCCACCGAGGTGAAATGCCGTGCTAAGACTCACTGTGTCCCTAAACCCTTCGGAAAGACCTCCAAGTTAGCTATAAATCGGGCTCTATCGATATAATCGACACCGAACACCGTGCACTCACTATCTCTGATGTACAATCCGCATAGTCCTCACCAAAACGCTGCCCCGATCGAGGAAATGGGCGATTTCACCACAACAATAACCCAAATGGAGTCGCATTCCTCCGAGTACGAGGTAACTCAGAACAAAGTCCATGTTGATCATCTCCCACTTCCAAGTCGGAATCTCAATAGATCGCAATAAACCACGGGCCTCGTGCTCGACTGACTACCGGGCAATTAGACATCAGGCAACAAAACCCGCCACGCCCCTTCGTGCCATCCCACCAATACAAACATCCGAGGTCATGGTACATCTTGGTCGACCCGGATGAATAGAATATCGAGCGCCGTGCTCCCTGCACCGCCGACGAAGTCCTAACACATCGGAACACACAACCGCCCTCAAATCTCAAAGACCATCAAGCTACCTCGAATAGACTCTCTCCTCCCGAAGAGCTACATCACGTACTGCATCAACACCGGTCCTCAACCGCCGCTTCACCTCATCAACGATGGAAGACTCGCAACCTCACGAACCCGCACTATCGCCGCAGATCGATCAATCGAACCCCAAGGCTCGCTAATCGGTGGATCGACGGACCATGTCCCGCCTCCGGCCGCACTCCGATAGGCTCCCCAGATCTACGACTAAGGCGCCAAGAATTACGCTGGCCTTCCCGATGGTATAGAATATCAACATCATAATCTTTCAAAGAATTCTAACCACCGCCTCGCCTCAAGTTCGCCTCCTCTCAAGATATACCTGAGGCTCTGTGGTCAGTATAAATATCCATGAACTGCATACAAATAATGTCTCCAAATCTTCAAGGCATGAATAATCGCGCCAACTCTAAGTCATGGGTAGGGTAATTCCTCTCATGCTTCCGTGAATCGCGGGAAGCATAGGCTATAACCTTGCCGCGTCGCATCAAAACACACCAGCCCGATACCCGAGGCATCACAATAGATCACGCATCATCTAACCCTCCTAAGAGTAAGAACGGAGTAGTCAACCTTTCCTTCAACAATCGAAACCCTTCTCGCAAGCCTTCGCATCGGAACTTGGCCGCTTTCCGAGTCACCCTAGTCAACGGTCTGAAATCGGCAACCGCTTCCACAAACTCGCGATAATAACTCGCCGCCCTAAGAAATCGCGCGCACTTGGCCGGAGTAGAGGTCTCGCCAAGACTTGATCGCTCTATCTTTGCCGATCTACCCAACACCATCGCCCCAATAATATGCCCCAGAATGCCACCGAGGCCAACCAAAACTCACACTGAGAACTTGGCGACAATCGCGGCCCGAGAATCCTGGCACCGCCTCGTGATGCGCATGCTCGCTCTTCGTGAATACACCAGATGTCATCAATGAATACAATGACAAATGTATCCAAAAATGGCTTGAACACCTTTCATCAAATCCATAAATACGGCGTTGCGCTGTCAAACCGAAAGACATAACCTCAACTCATAGTCATACCGGTCCGAATGCGATCTTTGGGATATCTCGCCTCGAACTCGAACTCGATGATAACTGATCGCAGTCTATCTTTGAGAAACAACTCGCACCTGAATCGTCAAACAAATCATCAATCCCGGGAGGGGTACTATTCTTAATGGTTACCTTATTCACCGTCAGAGTCAACAAACATACGCAGCTGGCCCCATCCTTCTTTCTTTACAAACAACACCGCGCTCCCGGGAGATACACTAGGCCGATAAAGCCTTTCTCTAGCAAGTCTTTCACCTGGTCCTTCACTCCTCAACTCAAGAAAGCCATCCAGATGGCGGAATAGAAATAGGTCGAGTGTCCGCAACGTGTCAATACAAAACTAGATCTCCTCTCGTGAGGGATACGGAAGATCATCCGGGAACACATCCGAAACTCCTAACCATCGCATCGATCAAGAACTAGCACCTCACCAGATCGAATACCCGAACCGGATGATAGATGTATCCTCGCACCATCTTCCTAGCCTCGAGGTAAGAAATAAACCTACCCTGCGGCGTCTTTGTGTTGCCCTACTCGATAATCGGCTCGCCAGAAATCGAACCGAACCAACTGTCCCTACTACCAACGTTGGCATAACAAGAGGCCAACCGGTCCATACCCATAATGACATCAAAATCGTCATCTCCACTCTATCAAGTCGCAAGTCGACGATCAGAATAAATACCGACAACCTCTATACACCCGCCGCCTAACACCGAATCACCAATCGGCGTAGCTACCTCAAACGCTCTATCGACACCGGTTCTACTCGATTCTACCCGCAATAAGAGGGGTCACATAGGACAAGGTAGAACTCGATCTATCAATGCATAAACATCACACCAAATCGCAATATACCCGACGACGCCGTGAAGCCTCCTGATCCTGGCGGCTGGCTAGAGAATATATGCGGTTCTGGGGACCGCTAGAACTGGAACCACCACCACGACCTCTACCGCGGCTGCCGTCCGTGAGTACCACGCCCGGCGCATAACCACGTAAGGAGAAGAAGACCCAACAACTGATCCCGTCGGCTGTGCTGTACCACCCATACTGCCTCTAGACGGACAATCTCTCTTCAGATGGCCCAGCTGGCCACAAGAGTAACAAGCTCCCGAATCTCTGCGACACTCGCCCTGGTGGAACCTACCGTATCGAGCACACTGAGGTGTGGGTGGTCCCGATCGGTGAAGGTTCCTACCTCGCAAATCTGTAGTCCCGAGCCACGACCGCTTCCCGATCGACCGGCTGGTCGACCTCTTGCCGAAACGTGACGGAGCACTGCAGGCCGGGCCGAACGTGGACCTACTCTGCCGAGGCCGCCCGCCTCGAAGATCGCCCGAGACCCGATGTCTCGCCTCTTGGGCCGCTGCGTCAACTGGTCCTCCTCTCTATCCTCTATCCCCGCATAGGCTGCATCCGGCGATGTCCATACCGGCCAAGAGCCACCCCAAGCATGTCAGAATCATACGACGGTCTAGCCCCATCACATAACGATGAACTCTATCCGCCACGCTAGCTACAATAGTGTGAGCATGCACGGCCAAGAGTCAAACTCAGTGTCAGACTCCCTAACGGTCCTCCCGCTCGCGCAAGGTCAAAAATCTGTCTACCCGGCTCTCTCATCTCGGGAGGTAAAAGTGATCCATAAAGCCTCAGTAAACTCCTCCCAAACACCGGAAGAGCATCATCACCTCTCGAAAGCAACCACGACTCAAACCGGTTCAACGCAATATCGCGCACCGGTAAGAGGCTAGTGTAATGCACTGTCTCAAGCCCTAAGAACTCGCATGGTCCGTCAGACCGTCGAACGAACTCCTGCGGATCCTCGCCGGACTGAACCATAAAACTCGTGGATTACATCCCGTAAAATCCCTAATCCGCAAACCCATCGGCTCTGGGTGGCCGCCGCTCTGTCGGCACGCCGGCTACTATCTTGGTCAATAACCGACCGCTTCTCGTAGTCTCTATACTCGCAATGGTGGGAATCGAGGGTGCAGTATCGGAACCTCTGGAGCTACCGCCGCTCTCGCCTTCTAATACCGCTGTGGCTGAACGCAACGACCGGCGTACTACCTCAGGCATAGTCTGTGCCTGAGCCCGTGTGACCCGCTGAGTACCGCTAGCAGCTCCTGCTGCTGCCTTGCCCTTCGGGCCCGTAGCTTCCTGAGGCATAGCTGTTTCATAAGAAGAGGTCAGAGAGGATTCAACCTAATAAGACAGCTCTAATGCACGATCTCAGAGAGAGAAAAATGGAAACCAATCCTAAATGTCCTGTAGCCTCCTGATTATAGATGTGGTGCACAACACACCGATAATCAAGACTCTACTAGACACGGTCTGTAGACACTTTCCGAGGACTAACTGCTCTGATACCACTTTTGTCACGACCCGACCCCGGGCCGCGACTGGTGCCCTACCTGGGCACCCCGTTCAGGTATACATCAGAGAATAGCAGCGGAACATACACAACATAAACACATGTGTAAATAATATAACAACACAGGCTAGCCGATAAGGCCGCCTTCCATAATATAAACAAAGTCAAAAGTACAACTTTACAACTCAGTTCTTACAGCCCAACCACAAAGGTGAATACAGACCTCTAGGAATAACAACTGTGGCGGGACAGGGCCCCGCCATACCCTGAATGTACAAAATCTACAACATCAGGGACAAGACTGTACCAAAAGAAAGACAAGCCTCCGGAGAATGGAGCTTCCGACGTCTGATAAGCGATCCTAAGAATGTGGATCACACCGCTTACCACTTTCTCGCGATTTACGCAGCCCAGGAAGGTCGGGACACATAATATGTACTAAGTATGTAAAACTGGAAAGTACTGTAATTACAACATAAGTTTATAAGAAAGCCGGAGACATGTATGATAACAAAATTACGATACAATTGCGCGCTAACAATGGGAGTACATCAAAATACGTATAACATCACAATAGCGTCTCCGATCATACCACGGGTAGCGAACCCATAAAAACAGGTGGTATAACGCCTTGGGGTGTCTACCTCATTTATACTCTTACCCCAAAGCAGTGGTATAACGCCTTGGGGTTTGCCCTCATTTATACTCTTATCCTGTAGATAGTAATGCAGTGGTATAACGCCTTGGGGCTTCCTCATTTATACTCTTATCCCGAAGAAGGTGGTATAGCGTCTTGGGGTTTGCCCTCACCGATACTCTTACCCTACCTCAAAACCGCCGTCATACAATAATTAAGCAAGTTAGCAATCCCCTAACTTCTTATTAGTCTTATTCATCTACATTCTCATTTTAGTTTACTTAAGGCACTTTCATGTCTTTTATAAGAATCTGAATTTAACCCAAAGTACTACATACTTCTATTCTTTTAAAAACAAATGACTCTTTTAGTAGAAAGCTTCCAAGACACTATTAACCATAGTATCAAGTCCAAAGTACATTTCAAGGCAAGTCACAATACCTTTAGAATTAAAGTAGGTTTCTAAATCAAATGACTCTTTCTTATTAAACTTGGGCAACCGATACCTTAAAATCAATTTGCCTTTGTTAACACAAGCCATTTATTTTGCATAAAGTCAATATAACCAACTCCCATAAAGTCGTTATATTCACTTTATACCTTAGTCAAGTACATTTTTTCCTATCCAAGGACTTATACGATTAAACGACACAAGATCACATACTTTAAATCTCTTCAAGTCCCTTAACTTTACTAAGACTTAAGACATCCTTAATATTTCAAAGAAGTGAGTTAACTTCCTAACTCACCCGACTTGGCATTTTATAAGGCTAGTAAAGAATGTCAAAGGCTCAGACGCCCACCGCACTACATACGCTAACTAGTCATGCTCAAAAGATAGGAAAAGTTCTACATACCTTGTCGTCAAACCACTTTGCCAAGTACGAAGTCCCGCCCGTACTATGTCAACCTATAATATTCACAATACGTCTATTAAAGCCTTACTTCAAACGTAGAATATTATAAGTGTTAAGTCTCTAAATTCTACGGAAAATCGGGCAGCACCTCCTTTGTTTTTACTTACTTTGCCACCTTTTCCAAGGTCGAAATACAATAACCAAACAGCCCCAATTGGCTCACAATTTATATTTCAACCCAAATTTGTAGCATAACATGATATCAAGTCGCATTTGATTATAATAACCATAATCCTTAAGTCAATGACATGCGACGGTTCTAACAACGATTAAATTGTAATTCAACTTAGTAATGGATTACCTTACATTTCGGATTTCCAAGGCTATAATCAATCCATAATCTTTATAACTTCAATATAACAATTTCATGCTTGCAACATACAAAGCTATCAACAACAAAATGAATAATCTTGTAATACTTTCAAAGAACAAGAGTATACCTCAATGATTTTTAAACCAACTCCAATCCGAAGTCGCTCCTTAGTAGTTTATAGCCTCTCCAAGACACCTCAATCCGCTTGTTGAGACCCTTAGAACAATACCAACAAACATCCTTCAAAACTCCAAGCAAAACCTAGAAAGGCCCTTAGGTTTTCGTTTGCGACTAACCCGAAAACAATCTTTTTCCAAGATTTTTCTATAGAGATGTGTTTACAATACACCTAGGAACCTTGGTTTAAAGTGGGGAACTAAAAGAACAAGGAACAAATTTTTTTCTTCTTTTTGCAAGGTGAACCCGAGAGCTTTGCCTATGTTCTTCCAATTTTTTGTGTAAAATTTCTAAGTGTTGAGCTCCCTCTCTACTAGTAGTAATATAAGTAGCACCTTGGAGGGTTAGGATACAAACAAATGGTTGGTTGGGATCTAGTCTTGCTAATTATCAAGACTTATTGACCAAGACTTAGTCAACCTTCTCAAGCTACACAAGTTGCAAGATTAGTCTTGCAACAAAGGTCCAATGACCTTCATGCCCTTGCACAATTTCGACCAAGGCATCTTAAAAGGGGGGTGACACGTGTCGCCCTCCCATTCGTTACAATAATACATTATCCGACAATTCCATAATTTCCGATAAGTTTTTACAAGTCTCCAATCCTTAACATTTGTGAGTTCTTACTTACTTTCTTAAGGCATGTCCTGCAATTACGGGGTGTAACAAGTTCCCACTCCGATATACGCATCAGTGAGACCAGCGATCAATTGCAAGACTAACTAGTTATTAGTAACCGGTGAACCAACGTTTCTTAACTGATCTGCCAACACTTTGAGGCGTTGACAATATGTAGAAACATTAGGAAAATCTTTCATGTCAACGGTGGAGAATTCCTGTTCCAATGTAACAGCACGAGAGTTTTGATTATCCTGAAAGATATCTCTTAATCGTTCCCACGCCGCCATGGCCGTTGAATCCGACTCCATTATGGTGTGCAACAAGTCCGTGGAAATTGTTGCATAAATCCAACCAGGGACTGTGACATCAAGCATAGCCCACAATTCCTTGTCTGCATCTGTGGGTACTTCTTTTCCCTTCCCATCTTTTGGTGGAATGATATGATGAAAAACTTTGTGGGCCCTACAAAATATTTTAAATAATTCTGTCCATGTAGCATAATGCACGGTTTCTATTTCCAGTTTAACAGAAACATGTGTTTTAATATTTGAGACAGTTAGAGCGGGATGAAAAAATGTTTTAGATTCAGACATATTTTAGTTGAGATGAAAGTTGTTCAACAATGGAGGGACAAAGCAAGAAAAAAAATCGGCCAAGGGGAAGCTTAGGTCGAAATTTTGAATCTTTCCTTAAACTCTTGATACCATGTAAGACTTTGAGATTATTTTCCTCAAATTACTTTGTTCCATTAGATAAGAATATATACATCTATTACAATGACTAAGAAGAGTAAGTCTTGCCTAGTATAATCCTAAGAATATTCTTATACAATAATTACCTACCATATAAAATATTACACAATATTATATTAATGATATTATTCTAAAATATTCTAACACTAATATTCTAACAACTATACCATCAAGACAAGTGTGAACAACAACTTCTTGGTAGTGGCACAATGACAAGAGCATTAGCCGAAAGAAAAACCTAACTTTTGTTACTTACCAACCCACTATTGGAACCCTTGAGTGGTAGGCCTAGCCCATCAAATGCCAATAGATTTGTCAACTAGGAAAACTGCACCTCATACTTAGGCTCCATACTCTTTTGTGTTTTGTGATTACTTTTAGAAGCCTCCCCCTGGATTATTCCTAATGCCTAAATTGATTCAATGTCGGCACCACATATCTTAAATTTAATTACCTTATAGAAGATATGTAAATAACTTGATTCTAGTATTCCCCACCTGTGTTCTCTAAGAGGCTATTTTAATTCATAACATGTTCCTTTTAGTTAAATTTCAGTATTATATTGGACTAATAAAATCTGTAACTAATTGAGTTTATACTCGTCGAAAGCATCTATCTGCAGTCACTCATCAGCATTTGGAAAAGAGGATACCATTATCATATATGCAGTTGGTATTTGCAGCAATGACAGCAAAATTTTCACTGTTTAACCAAAGACTATTCACTTTGTATTCTAATATGTGCTGCTACATGTTGCTTATGAATTGAAAAACTTACTAGTGATATAATTTTTTTTATTTTGCCCGCCCTGTCCTATTACAATTTTCTAAAAATGTGTTTTGACCTGATCCGCCCCGCCCCGTTTAAGTACTTCCCTGCTCTGCCCCGTTAAGTTCCTAACCTGCCCCGCCCTGCTTTTACTCTGCCCCATTGTCACCCCTATCCATGAAATATGGAAACAAGACAAAGCTAAAAAAAAAGATGAAAAGATTGCTATGAGCAAGTGTCGAACCCGTTACGACCTCCGTCTTCCTTGACAAAATTTTGAACAACCGTAATCACTGCGCTGAACATTTCAATTATATCAAGAAGGTTCAGTATAACTTATATAGACTAAAGACCAAATTTCACCTTATATTGTAATTTTCCGACGAAGGGCGAAGGGGGTTCGGTCACCCTGGCTCCGCCCCTGCTCACACTTCAAATCTTTTCAGTGTTTAATTTCTTGACCAAGTGATGGATATAAGCAAGTATTATGAAGCATCTACATGAACAGTACATGTCAATATTTACCTATTATGTCTTAAAGTAATAACATGTCAAGATGGCCGAGTTGGTCTAAGGCGCCAGTTTCAGGTACTGGTCCGAAAGGGCATGGGTTCGAATCCCATTCTTGACAGTTATTTTCCTCCCCCTATCTTCTTAACTATATTTTACTCTTTGGCTACCCTTTATTTTTTGCCATCTATAGTTCTACCTGTTTTTTCCCCTCTACTCTTATATATTGTTTACCCTTTATTTATTGCCTTTTATTTTACCCTTCGGCTACCCTTTACTTTTTGTCATCATAGTTCAAGCATTTTGAGTGAACTCGCAGCAACTTGGAGCTTTCTCCTCCATGGTAGAGTCTAATAAATCTTCCTAAAATCACTTATTCTATTTAAATTTTCTGAACTTTATAAGTTTTGTATAAAATTGATCTACAAATATTCTCACACTTTTTGATGATTAATGCCAAGGTGGATAAAGTGACGTAGGGATTTGTTGGGTTCACCACCTTGAGAGCTTTCATGAATATAATTTTCATGTCCTTTCTGAATGGAATGATGTACAACTATTGTATCATCTTTCATTGGTTGTGTATGAGAGTTTTGCATTTATGCACTATCTCTCACAACACTCCCACTAGCTGAAGAGCGTACTCTAAGTATCTAATATTCACCAAATACTCTCACTAAATTCTTGTCTAGGTCATTTGACATCAACTTATGTGTTATCTTGTGATTCTTGAATTTCTTCAAGTTCTATCCTATTGCAGCTCTTTTCCTTGTAGACATAGTCCTCTTCAAGGAAAGTTGCATTTCTTGAAACAATGACCTTATGTTCTCCAGGAAGATAGAAATAGTATCTCCTGGTTTTCTTTGGATACCCCACAAAATAATACTTCTCACTTTTGGATTTCAACTTGTCAGTAAGCATCTTCTTTACATATGCAGGGCACCCCCAAGGTCGCATGTGTTTAAGTGCTGACTTCTTGCCATTCCATATCTCATATGGAGTTTTCTCTACTGACTTTGAAGAAACCCTGTTCAGAATATAGATTGAGCTTTGTAATGCATATTCCCAAAGGTATGTTGGTGGAGCTGAGAAACTCATCATGGATCTAACCATATCTAATAGGGTTCGATTTCTCCTTTCAGCAACACCATTCATTTGTGGCGTTCCGGGAGATGTCCATTGTGATTGGACTCCATGAAGCTTCAAGTAATCTAGAAATTCTTTCCTTAAGTATTCACCTCCTCGATCTGATCGAAGGGTCTTGATACTTATTTCAAGTTGCTTCTCTACTTCTGACTTGTACTCCTTCAATTTCTCAAAGGCTTCGGACTTGTGTTTCATAAGATACACATGCCCAAACCTTGTGAAATCGTCTGTAAAAATTGATGAAGTAAGGGAAGCCTCCCTTAGCTTGAGTTGAAATTGGCTCACATACATCAGTATGGACTAACTCAAGCACCTCTTTGGCTCGTACACCTTTCCCGATAGTAGCTTGTTGGTCATCTTTCCTCTAAAGCAAGATTCACAATTACCATAGGACTCTAAGTCAAATGGTTCGAGGTAGTCTAACTTCCTGAATATTGTTATCCTTGATTAATTGATGTGACCAAGTCTATAGTGCCATAACTAGGTGGGGTTTCTTGAATTACTTATCTTAGCTCATTTATTTTATACATTTAAAATTTTACGGCTACAGTTTAAAACATACAAACCATCCACAAGCGGAACATTTTCATAAACAAAATCATTAAAAGACAGTACATAACTGCCATTGGCAATAAATAAGGAAAACCCCTCCATGTCTAACATTGGGATAGAAATAATATTCCTCGTTAACGAGAGAACAATATAACAATTATTAAGTTCTAAACAAAAGTAGAAGGTAAATCTAATCTATAAGTTCTCACGCATTCAACATCTACTCGTGCTCCATTTTCAACGCGTATGTCCACCTCTCATGGTCCAACCTTTTTGCTGTCAGTCAACCCCGACACATTGTTACAAATGTGTGATCCACAAGCGGTATCTAATACCCAGCAGTGGAAATTACTTATAGATATATTTATTTTAATGAAAAATATACATTGTCCACCAGGGCCAGGAACACCTAGTGCTTTGCCTCATCCTGGAGCAGTGCAGTCCTTCTTCCAGTGCCCCTTCCATTTGCAGTTGAGGCATACATCTACAGATACCTTCACCTTCTTCTGAACCCCTCCTTTAGGTTTCATAACTATGGGTGCAGCAATTGCCTTACCCTTCTTCTTCTGCATATTCTTACCCTTGGGTTTGAACTTGCTAGAGAAGCCCACCATGAGCATAACTTTACTTTAGAGGTGGATGATTCGAAGGTCTTCAACATGTTGTGAAGCTCGGGAAGACCCGCCTTTGTCCCATTCATATTGAAGTTAACAATAAAGTTCTCAAATGAACCAGTAAGCGAGTTTAGGATCAGGTTAAAAACATTTACGGGCAGCTTCATTCCAATCGAAGCCAACCTCTTTATTAACCCAATCATCTTCAGAATATGTGCCAACACCTCCTGACCCCATTCGTTCAGCTTACATTTGAAGATGTCTCTCAACAATTCATACTTCATTGTCTGAGACTGTGAGTCATAGAGACTCTTCAAGTGTTCTAGCATCTCGTTAGGGCCCATGTTTTCATGCTGCCTCTGTAACTCAGTAGTCATGGAGGACAACATTACACATTGTGCCGAGGTAGCAGTGTAGATGTTTTTGATAAGCTGCCTTGTCAAACCGGGCATACTCAGCAGAATCTTCAGCGAAGACTGTAGGGAACACTTTATATAATACATACTCAATCCTTTCCAATCTCAACACCAGACGTATATTTCTTAATCAGTCAGGGAAGTTTGCTCCAGTCAACTTGTTTGTTTCAACCAACGTTTTGAGTGATAGATTCGATATTTTGTACTGAAAAAATAGATAGACTTAAAATTAAACTCTAACATAATTTCCATTGAACATATTCGTTAACTAATAATATGGCCTTTAGTTAAATTAGCTCCCACTATTTTAACATACTCTTCGACCCCATGGAAGAATACAGACTCATATCAAATATAGTCATAATGCGCTAAGATCCAGGTTCATGTTATCTCCGCGTTTACTGTGGCTAATAACTTCAACAACACAACCTGGTAGGTCTCTAAACTAATTACAAAAAATTTGCAACTATTTGTTGACCGAATGTTCTAAACAAACGATCTGCGTCCCTCGGCTTTTCCGACACCGTGGAGCCAAGACAGCCTAGCAAGTTAACCCCGTTATGCGACTGCAATTATGTATCTAAGTGAGTTTTGTCTTACAGAGCAAATGTGTAAATACTCATAAAAGTTTATCACCCACTTCTACATTTAACATGCATCTATGTAAGAGTCTGAGTCCTCGTAGACTTAGAGCAAATGCTATGACATAAATACTCATTTAGCCGAAAATGATTTTGCACTACAATCAATTATAACGGACGACACATTCATTTAAATGAGACTTGTATTAAAATTTTGGGGAACATTTTTAATTAAGGGTTTTAACCAAGATCAACTTTAACATGTTTTATCAAATAAGACATCTTAAACATCATGCAAAACTGTTTAAGCACATATTGGGTACCACCCTCACAAGCATGGTATTAAGTGGTTTAACATATATTGGGCGCCGCCTACCCAAACAATTATTTGCAGACGCTATTCTATACTTTAAATGATAATCATTTAGCACATAAATAATATACTTATCAAATAATTTACTGCATAATAATAATCATGGGTTAAACATTCGAAAAACTAAAAAAAATTACTTTCTGGACAGGTGGCGTCGCGGCGCCCATCATTAGGGTCGCAGCGCCAGTGCGACAATTAGCACCGCAACGCTCCACCATGGAGCCACGACGCTCCTCCAAGGATCTGTAGCGCTAGCATGGCAGAAACCTTTCGCTTCTATTTTGTGAATTAGGGTCGCGACGCTCCACCATAGAGCCGCGACGCCTACGGTCCAGTGAGTCTAGAAATTTTAAAATGGAGCTTTTAATTGTGATTTCGGACAGGAGCCGCGACCCATGCCCGTTATCGTGATAGGCGTCGCGACGCTGCACCATAGAATCACGACGCCACCTTGAAACCCTAGATCCGTGTTGATTTTCTAAAAATCATTCAAACCCTAAATCCAATTTAGGGATCTGTCACGAGTCCTTTATTATCACCCATCAATATCAATAACGCACATATCGATCATCATCCATTCCTATTCGTTCTTCGCCGTGCACCATGTTCGTAATGAACCGATTTCTGCACTAGGCTTAGTTCGAGTTAGAACAGAATGACTTCCTCGATTTAGCGTAGTTGATAATTTAGGGTGATTACAAAAGGTTAACGTTCAGTCAAGGTATGTAGTATTTCAACTAGCCTTGTTTTAATTAAGTTTAAAACCAATTTTTTGTTTAACCCATATTATTATGTTATTTAATTGTTACATAACTATTGAACCAGCCTGGACTTTGATACCACTGTAGGGATTTGTTGGATTCAAAACACATAAGTAAGGCGCAACGAAAGTTTAAAATTGTATTTCCTTACTTACCCCAACAATAATTCTAGTATGGTTATATGACAATTTAACCTGTAAGGACTTAAACAAAAAACTTACAGTTAGTATTATCCGGAGTCTTTACTAAAGAGTACACACACGATTATCCTTCGATTGCAAGACTTTGCTACGGTGTATACCTATGTCACGCCCCGACTTTTCTCAAGTCTTTACTTAGGGCGTGATGACACCTGGATAATTATCCCCTTCCAGGAGCACCATCTAACTCTCTTTATTTCTAAATTCAGATGTGTATTTAAATGCGAAAATAGTATTAATATTAAAAGTAAAGATTTTTTTCTAAGAATTTCATTAATCATAGTGCGAGCCCATGCTCGTGCAAACTTTGTTTCTATCTAGACTTAATGAGAGTGGATATTTCAAGTTTGAAAGGAGACAATCTCACACAGACATTTTCCGAGATACTGAAACTAAACCTTTCAACTATATATTAAGCACGACAAGCACCAAGTACGAAGCAATGAATTTGGTACGACAATGAGGCTGCGGGACGATCTCTAGCCTTGATGTGGAGCCTTTCCTCTATCGCGCTTTTCTGAAACATGTTAAATAAAGAGTCAGCCCTACTATCTTGGGTTGAGTGAGAACCTTGCCCTGAAATTCAAAGTAACCTTACAATATTCTAAGTACAATCACATTATAACATAATAAGCATGTTGCAAAAAAAACATATTAGGTTACAACACCTTTATCATACAAGTATGCAACATCTCTTCTCAACTCCTTATAGAAAATTCTTAATTTAACCAATATTCTGTTTTAACCCATATCACACATTAAGATATTCCTTTGTATATTTTTTTACATTTATTGCGGCGTGCAACCCAATCTAATGCATTTACCTATTTGTTGCGGCGTGTAACCCGATCTCATATATTTACATATTTGTTGCGGCGAGCAACCCGATTTACAAATGCATTTACATATTTGTTGCGGCGTGCAACCCGATCCGATGCATTTACATATTTGTTGCAACGTGCAACCCGATCCGATGCATTTACATACTTGTTGCGGCGTGCAACCCGATCCGATGCATTTACAAATGCATTTACATACTTGTTGCGGCGTGCAACCCGATCCAATGTATTTACATATTTGTGAACATATAGTCACTTTGTATTTTCAGGAGGTCAAATAAATAATATTATGTTTTTTCAACATTCTGCCTTTCATACTTGCAATGGTCATAACTCTTCAACCGTAACTTCAACTAAGGTGTTTCTTACGCTGAAACGAAGATAGAACGGTGACCTTTCACTGTACCAAATTTCATTTGAAAACGCTTTGGATAACTAGTAGAAATTTATCCGCAAAACAGCCACACATAACTAGTCTCGCCAGAATTTTATTAAAACAGAGCCAAATCTTAAAATAGTCATAACTTCTAAGATGTAAGCCCGATCAAGCCCCGTAAAATCTCAAAACAACGAGAACAGAAATTTATATGACTCCACATGAACCACCCATTCAAATTCTGTACCAGTTGGTACAGTTTTTCATTTTTGTGTTCTGCCTTTCCGGATTTCGATCAACCCGAGGCAGAAACTTTAAACTACATAACTCTCAACCCGTAAGTTCATTTTATCCCCGATTTATCTCAATCGGACCTTCACATACTTATGTACAACACTTCCAAATTCCACCAAATTCTAATAAGTATAACTTAGTGAAAACAGGTTGTAAAGTTCTGCTTTCCCGAGTTTCAGTTAAGCCGAGGCAAAAACTTTAGACAGTGATAAATCTCAACCCGTAAATCGGATAGAACTCTATAAGGTCTAAATATGTCAACAACAGATAAATATAGAACTTTTATTTAGCACAAAGTTTCATATTCTTTACCGATTTGTACAGTTTTACGTTTTTATGTTCTGTCTTTCCAGATTCCGATCAATCCGATGCAGAAACTTTAAACTATGATAATTATTAAACTCTAAGTCCGTTTCATCCCCTATTTGGCTCTATAGGATAGTAATAGAGAGGTATACAACACTTTCAAATTTCATTCAATTTTAACTGGTACAACCCGATACAAAACAGTTTGAATGTTCATTACTCAACTAGTTGTTTAAATAATAAAAAAGTTCATGATTTCTTTTCAACACCCGATTTATATTCTAACATGTATCAAACTTAAAATAAAAGATTTCACGAAGAATTTATGAGTGAGAAAACTCACCTTGTAAGCGCGAAAAAGATTGTTGTTTGGTTGCTAAAGGTGATCCTTGCTCCCTAGTATTTTCTGATTCTTGTTCTTCTTGCTCTCTTGATATTTTTCTGATTTTTATTCTTCTTGTTCACTTGATATTTTTCTGATATTTATTCTTTGTGCTAGGTGCTTTGTTTTGTGCCAAGTACAGTATATAAATTGAGGTGTTTGTATGTGACCTATGGGAGGTGGAAGGAGAATGATTGAAGATCAATTATTTAATAGGATACATCCAAATATCATAATTCAATTGGTGATGATAATTCTGAATTGGTAGCAGAAGAGCTCACTGCATTGTAACTCATTCTTCAACTTCACTTCATTTAATCATGTAATATGAGAAGTCATCATCATTTATTTAATGGGATAGCATAAAAGGTTAATACTATATTAATATAGTATTTCTTAAATCCTTAATATTCTAATACACCCTATTATTATTATTATTATTATTATTATTATTATTATTATTATTATTATTATTATTATTATTATTATTATTATTATTATTATTATTATTATTATTATTGTAACAACAATTTGGGACTTCACATTCTCCCTTCCTTAAGCAACATTAGTCCTCGAATGTGAATAAGGTCGTAACATAATCACATAGACACACAACAAGTTTCGAGACTTTTACATTCTCCCCTCCTTAAACGACATTCGTCATCGAATGTGAATAAAGTCGTAACATAATCACATTGACACACAACAAATTTTGGAATTTTTATATTCTCCCCTCCTTAAATGACATTCGCCCTCGAATGTAAATAAGGTCGTAACATCTGAATATAGACACATAAAAAGCACACATACGAAGTACTATTTAACACATTTTTATTACCTTATTCAAAGAGAAATGAATATTTGACTTTCATCGCGTCTTCAGCTTTCCAGGTGGCTTCTTGTGTGGAGTGATTCCTGCATATGACCTTCACGGAAGCAATATCTTTATTTCTAAGGCACTTAACCTTACTATCAAGTATTTCCACCAGAACTTCTTCATATTGAAGCTCTTTATTAAGAACTATCTCCTGGGGGAAGATGACGTGACTTGGATCGTGCAAGTATTTTCGTAACATTGTCACATGGAATACCGGGTGCACTGCTTCCAGCTCTTGTAGAAGTGCTAGTTTGTAAGCCACATTCCCCACTCTTCGCAAGATCTCATATGTCCCAATATATCTTGGGCTCAATTTCTCTTTCTTACCAAAGCGCATCACTCCATTCATTGGGGACACTTTTAAAAATACTTTCTCCCCCTCTTGAAATTCGAGATCTCCTTTGCGATGATCCGTATAAGACTTATGATGGCTATGAGCTATTTTGATCCGCTCCTGAATCATCTCCACCTTATCATTTGTTTCTTGAATGACTTCGGGTCCGAACAGTTGCGTCTCCCCTACCTCGAACCATCCAAGTGGAGATCTACAATTTCGTCCATATAATGCCTCAAACGGGGTCACTTGTATACTAGAGTGAAAACTATTGTTATATGCAAACTCAATTAAACATAGATGGTCCAACCAGCTGCCCTGAAAATCTAACACACAAGATCGCAACATGTCCTCAAGTATTTGAATTGTTCGCTCAACTTTCCCATCTGTTTGCGGGTGGAAAGTCGTGCACAACTTAACTTTTGTCCTGAGACCCTGCTGGAAACTTTGCCAAAAGTGTGAGGTGAACTGGGAACCTCTATCCAAAATAATTTGTAATGGAACCCCGTGTAACCACACAATTTCCTTCAAATAAATCTGTGCGTACTGTGGTGCGCGATACGTAGTCTTGATCGGTAGGAAATGGGCAAACTTTGGAAGCCGATCTACAATCACCCAGATAGAATCATACCCTTCTCGAATTTTCAGTAGACCAGTTACAAACTCTATATGAATCGCCTCTCATTTCCACATGGGGACACCAAATATCCTGAAGTAGTCCGCCAGGTTTTTGATGTTCAGCCTTCACTTGTTGACATGTAAGACATATTCCGACAAACTCCACAACATCTTTCTTCATTCCGTCCGACCAGTAATTTTCCTTGAGGTCCTGATACATTTTTGTTGACCCTGGATGAATGGAATATCTTATGTTGTGACCCTCATCTAAGATCTTCCTTCTTAGACCCCTTACCTTAGGAATACATAACCTACCCTTATACCGAAGGGTATCATCATTTTCTCTTAATGTAAACTGTGAAGGTTTTCCCTGTTGAATTCTCTCCCGAAACTTAACAAAGTTCGTATCCTCAAACTGACTTCCTTTTATTTCCGAAGCTAAGGCAGACTGAGAGGTATCATGCACCGCTACCCTGCCTTCACCGACCTCAGTTAAACTAACCCCGGGGTATCCCAATTTTTGTACCTCACGAACAATACCTCTCTTTTATATTGCCAATTGGGCCAAACTGCCCATTGATCTCCTACTGAGTGCGTCAGCCACCACGTTAGCTTTTTCAGGATGGTAAAGAATGCTAAGGTCATAATCCTTACGCAACTCTAACCATCTTCTTTGTCGGAGATTCAAATCCTTTTGCGTGGTTATGTACTGTAAACTCTTATGATCTGTAAATATATCTACATGCACACCATACAAATAGTGTATCTATATTCGTAAGGCAAACACTACCACGGCCAATTCCAAGTCATGAGTTGGATAATTTTTCTCATGTATCTTCAATTGTCGAGATGCATACGCAATCACTTTTCCAAACTGCATCAGGACACATCCTAACCCAACCCTAGAAGCATCGCAATAGACTGTGAACCTTTTTTATCCCGATGGTAAGGTGATAACTGGTGCAGTAGTTAATAACTCCTTCAGTTTCTAAAAACTCGCATCACATGCTTCTAACTATTGGTACTTAACCGATTTCTGAGTCAATCGGGTCAAAGAGCAGCAAGACTAGAGAAACCTTCTACGAATATTCTATAATTCCCAGCCAAACCCAAGAAACTTCCAACTTCTGTCGGAGTGGTAGGTCTTGGCCAGTTTTCACAGCTTCTCTCTTTTGAGGGTCTACCATAATTCCATCATTTGACACAACATGGCCCAAAAAGGCTACCTTTTCCAACCAAAATTCACACTTTGAAAATTTAGCATATAGTTTCTTCCGTTTTAAGACTTGAAGCACTACTCTAAGATGTTTCTCATGTTCTTCAACACTCTTGCTGTAAATTAGAATATCATCGATGAATACAATCACGAACAAATCTAAAAATAGTTTAAAGATCCTGTTCATAAGATCCATAAAAACTGCTGGGCATTGGTTAACCCGAAAGACATGACCAAGAACTCATAATGGCTGTATCGGGTTCTAAAGGCTGTTTTGGATATATCATCCGAATTTATTTTTAGCTGATGATATCCCAAACGGAGGTCAATCTTAGAAAAATAGCTAGCTCCTTGAAGTTGGTAAAAAAGATCATCGATTCTTGGTAACGTGTATCGGTTCTTGATCGTGACCTTATTGAGTTATCGATAATCGATGCACATTCGGAGCGATCCGTATTTCTTCTTCACAAAAAGGACCGGTGCACCCCAAGGGAAAACACTAGGCCTTATAAAGTCTTTATCCAGAAGATCCTTCAACTGTTCTTTTAACTCCCTCAGTTCAGCTGGGACCATTCGATATGGAGGAATAGAAATGGGTCTTGTACCCGAAATTAATTATATAGCAAACTCCACTTCTCTATCCGGAGGAAGGACTGAAAGATATTCAGGGAAAACCTCCAAAAAATTTCGAACAATAGGGATATCATGAACTTTGGGGACTCTATTTTGGTATCCATTATACTGGCCAAATATGCGTACTCCACTTCGTGACTCCTTAATAACTTTTGAGCCCTAAGGTAGGAAATAAGTTGACTTGAGGGTGTCCTTGATGTAGCCTTAGAAGAACTTCTGATTCCCCGAGAAAAGATAATTTTACAACCTTTTGTCGGTAATCCAACGTGGCATAGCATGCTGACAACCAATCCATACCCAAAAGAATGTCAAAGTCTACCATATCAAGTAATATTAAGTTTGCTATTGTTCCTCTGCCATTTACTACTAAGGGAATTTTTTTAATCACTCGAGAGGCCTAAATTAAGGCCCCCACTATTTATTTAATGAGATAGCATAAAAGGTTAATACTATGCTAATATAGTATAACTTAAATCCTTAATTTTCTAATACACCCTACTACTACTACTACTACTAGTATTAGTATTACTATTATTGTTGTTGTTGTTGTTGTTGTTGTCGTTGTCGTTGTCGTTGTCGTTGTCGTTGTCGTTGTCGTTGTCGTTGTTGTTGTTGTTGTTGTTGTTGTTGTTGTTGTTGTTGTTGTTGTTGTTGTTGTTGTTGTTGTTGTTGTTGTTGTTGTTGTAACAACAATTTGGGACTTCACAACCTCTGTAAAGAAAGCTAGAAAATCTTGGCAGAGGTTCAAGATTGTTGTTGTTGTTGTTGTTGTTGTTGTTGTTGTTGTTATTATTGTTGTTGTTGTTGTTATTATTATTGTTGTTGTTATTATTATTATTATTATTATTATTGTTGTTGTTGTTGTTGTTATTATTATTGTTGTTGTTATTATTATTATTGTTGTTGTTGTTATTATTATTGTTGTTGTTGTTATTATTATTGTTGTTGTTGTTGTTATTATTATTGTTGTTGTTGTTATTATTATTATTATTATTATTATTATTATTATTATTATTATTATTATTATTATTATTATTATTATTATTATTATTATTATTATTATTATTATTATTGTTATTATTATTGTTGTTGTTGTTGTTGTTGTTGTTATTGTTGTTGTTGTTGTTGTTGTAACAACAATTTGGGACTTCACAACCTCTGTAAAGAAAGCTAGAAAATCTTGGCAGAGGTTCAAGAGAACTTTATTTGGGACTTCACAACCTCTGTAAAGAAAGCTAGAAAATCTTGGCAGAGGTTCGAGAGAACTTTATTCTAAACTCTGAGTCTAGAATTGATGTGTTTAACTTATGAGGTTTCGTGTTGTTTATATAGAGAGGATTAGGTTAATTTTCAGATTAGGGTTGGGCCCCAAGCTTGACCCAAATCTCGAGGTGTAGTGGGCCAGTCTGACTGGGCCAACTGCCGGGTCGGCGCGCCTATCTATTTATAGTAGAGAGTCTTTCTTGAAATTCTCAATGAATCGTTGTAGAGGTTGAGAGAAAAGTGGGCAGCTTGATAGGATTTAATGGAGAAGAATGTGGAGCAAAATCCTCTAACTTTTTGGACTTGTTCCCCAAGTCTAGCAATGTCTTGGACTTGGTCTTCACACGTTTTTAATCAGCTCCAAATCTCTTTGTCAGGTCACTTTACCATCGTTGTAAAAATCCCATGAGATCAGCTTCAGTCCGTGAAGTAAGACAAAACTGTTATCAGAATGTTGGTCCGTATGTCATGACATTTGTTTCAACATTTTCTGATTTTAACTTAGTACTGAAAATAATAAAATACTTCGTAACCTCAACCGACTTTTTTGCTTACTGTAGCATAGGCCTTCGTCGGGCTTATGTTGGGCAAAATTTCATAACACCAAACCCAACATTAATACTCTCCTCATTTTTGCCTTTCTTCACAAAACGAATATTTTTAGTGCGAGTGACTTAATGGCAATTGTATAGGCACATCTATGACTAAACTAATGCTCCCCCTCAACCTGTGAAGGCATACAAAAAAACATATGTATACCAGTGTATACTACTATATAGGATTACACACAATGTTTGCACAACATAGATATACACATCATAAAGGATTAGAAGAAATAAATTAGCATATTAACACATCATCCAAAAATATTCAAATCATATTCTCAACACCAACTAGTAGCATCATCTTCATACAATATCAACCAGTAGTATCAGCTCTTCATAACTCATCATACAACAACAGCTTCCAACATCTTTATACTCCTGCATAACTCCTTCTCTGCACATGCATAACTCATTCTCTGTACAGAACAACATCATCTAGCCTTCTTCCCCTGCTCCCCCTGCATTAGCACTTTCTCTGCTTCATCATCTCCCCATGGATTAGCACTTCCCTCTACTTAATCGACTTTAGCAGTATCATCATTTTCTCCCCCTTTTTGTGAAGAAAGCAGTAGCATGAACTGGTCTCTGTCTTGAATCAGAGCATTCCTCACATTATCAACCTCAGAGATTTGTTGGTTGATGCATAACTCATTCTCTGTACAGAACAACATCATCTAGCATTCTTCCTTTGCTCCCATGTATTAGCATTTCCCTGCTTCATTATCTTCCCCTTCATTAGCTCTTCTCTCTGCTTCATCGACTTCAACATCATCATCATCATTATTTTCTCCCCCTTTTTGTGAAGAAAGAAGCAACATGAACTTGTCTCTGGCTTGAATCAGAGCATTCCTCACATTATCAACCTCAGAGATTTGTTGGTTGATCTTTGCAATTTGATTCAAGCCATTCAGTAAACAGTGGAGACTGTCTTGGATCAGTATTGTCAAGAATGTTGGTGACATTCCAGTCAACATCTGCACTATTTCCTTCTATTTTCCAGGGTAGATCAATGACTATGTCTCTACTCTTCAAAATTGATTTGTTTACTGTGTACAGTTCAGAAGCCTTCCCTAGTGTGTCCTCACTCTTAGGCATAAGACCTAAGGTAGTTAAAACTTTGTATATCAGAGAGTGATAAGAGAGGATTGAGGTTGATTCTTTCTGTGCCAAGTTGGCAACTTGATGGAATATCATTATGCCCAGATCAACTCTCAAACCTTTCCCACTTTTATACAACAATGTGGCTTGTTCTGTAGTAATAATTGACTCATTTATTGAAGGAAGCCAATTGTATATAGCAATTTATGAAGGGTGGCGAATAGGTCTGTTAATTTAGAGGTTGAACATTTAGACATCCACTTATGCATTATACCTCATGTGAGGTTGTCACGATCCGACCCGACGGGCCGCGACTAAGCGCCCTAATGACGCCATTATACTAACCTGCCACGTAATTAGACTGACGCTAAGGACAATATAAAATCCAGCAGCATAACGATGCAATCATAACAAACGTCCGAAAAGGCAAGCCCACAAGACTGTCTTTACACATGAACAATCATGTCTCCTGAGGAGTCACATCTAAATCAAATATAACGAGCAGGCAAGCCGACAAGGCTGCCACTATATACGGGAGCATCCCCACAAAAGAAAAAGAAGTACCATAATACAGCTGACCACAACATGATACAATTCACACACGTACAACCACAACTGTCTACAGACCTTTAAGAATATGATAACAACATATGACGGGACAGTGTCCCGTCGTGCCCCTAAATATGCATAGGTCCAAGATTAAAGATCTGTACCAAACTGACTAAGCTCTGAATCAATGGAGCTCTCCCAAATAGCTGAGTGGAAACCCTAGACTGACGGATCACCAAAATCGAAAATTGCATCATGCGGGCATGAACGCAGCCTCGAGGAAAGGGGTGTCAGTATGAAAGAATGTACCGAGTATATGAAATATAAAGTACAAAATAGATAATCATAACTGGTCAAAACGTACATGAGACATGTAAGATAATCAAATGCCAATATAACTGTGCCATAGAAAATAGAGAATCAACTGTGCCTTATAAAAAAAATGAGAGTCATGTACATATATATACCGTACCCGGCCCCCCAGTGAGGGTCTCAGTGTGAATGAAACCATATACACATATATACCGTACCCGGTCCATTATGAGACTCGGTGTGAAATCAGATACATACCGTACCCGGCCCATTATGGGACTCGGTGTGAAATCATATACATACCGTACCCGACCCATTATGGGACTCGGTATGAACTCATCATTCGACTCTTTATAAAATTATCAAACCGAACTCTTTACTGAAAATATAAGGCACTTCTCATAACTCATATTACTAGAAATTAGACTGTATAGAAACCATGTACGTCCGCCGTACGTTTATTTAATAAAAATCATGCCAAAAGAAAAAAAGAATAGTTCACATACCTTATTGACGAACTAATCAACTCAATAATCTAATCACGCCTTGACTATCACTACATTTATTTAATAAAAATCATGCCAAAGAAAGAAAGAATAGTTCACATACCTTATTGACGAACTAATCAACTCAATAATCTAATCACGCCTTGACTATCACTTCAACCTATAATAGTAGTAACATGTCCATTAACCTTATGATTACCAGCATCCGTTATAATTGAATGATAACTTGATTTCTTTTCTATAAAAATTTGGGCAGCACTTTCCCTATTTATGTGCAAATCCACAACTTCCAAACTAAGACAACAATACCAATAAGAAGATACAACTTCAAGATATAACCAATATAATCCCAAACATTCCTCCATTAACGCCATCATAACACATTCCTTCTCTTTTACATATATGTAATACAACAACTACGTCAACCAGGTGATTTATATACCTATTTCTTTTGTTAATCTAACTTCTTTAACCATATTAAAACAACCCTTAAAGCAGTCCTTCAATTCTAGCAACAACAACAAGAGTTCAAGTCTTCTAGTTTGCAAGATATCACCTTACCATACTTTAATTTCTTTTAATATATGTATTGGAAATTACCACGACGTATTTACAAGTTCATAACTTACATTTCCATCATTATAACTTAACAAAAATAGCCTTTAAAACGAGACAACCACGTCCAACAATTTCATGGAAGTCTCGGCCAACAACAACATAATTCCATACTCTTTTCTTAACTTCTTAAAAATCTAATTCATGTCCCAATAATTCCTTATGAACAACTATAACATAAATATCAAGATTTCCTTCAATTTCCAACATGCGATTAGTGACGATAATAGCAATAACACAATCGAATTCAATGTACATCAAAACAGTCCCAATTTCGGCTACAACACCCAACAATCACATGAATCATCTTAAATTCCAAGTTTTTCCTAACACAAGTTCATTTCTTAAACTACAACAACATGCAACTTCAATTATATCATAAGAAGAAGAATTTTTACCTTAAATTTAAGCCAAAATAGATCGGAGAAGACGAATTGGTCGACCAGACTTTTGGGGATTAATCGAAGGGTGTGAGTGGGTGCAATAGATCGGCAACACCACGCTGAATCTAATGGTATCTATCACGAAGCTCAATTTGTACTCAGTTGGCCAGAAATCGCACGACGCCGCCTAGGGTTTGTTGCGTCATCAATCTGGGTGTCTTATCTATAGGGGATGAGTCGACACACGTGTGTGGTATGGAAACAACGGCCAGGTGATGGTGGTCACGATGGTGTTACTCCCTCCCGTAGACTCGGTCGCAGTCGTCCATAATTTAAGAAAAACCGAACGGACAGTAGAGGTGATTTTTTATCTGAAATTGGAATCGATGTAGTATGAATCGAAGTTGATGGGTAGTATAGAAATATCGGGCTTGATGAGATGAAGCTAATGGCATAAATTTCAGCTCCAATGGAGCACCGTGGTCGCCATAATCGATGATGCACCGCAACGACTACTGTTCACCGCCGCGACCACTGTTCATCCGCAATGTTGAGAGCATTTTTTTTTATTTTCTATTGATCAAGTTTCCCATAATTAATAAATCAATCCCCCACATAACCCATCTTACATAAAATTTGAAAATATCGAATGGCCTCTTATTCTCAATGTCATGATTTTTTTTTATAATACAACACTAATCCATAACTCCATTGGAGAAATTCAACTACTAGTATTAATTCTCGTCTTCACATTTGTAGTATTCAAAAATCATTCTGGGACCACATTCTTTGTATACTAATTTCCGCTTTAGCATATATAAATATACTCTATATCCAATATTCGAATCTTACTTTCTTAATGACGTTCTTAATTATCGCCTTAAACTTACGAGGTGTAACATCCTTCCCCCCTTAGAAACATTCGTCCTCGAATGTTCATCATAGATCTCATGCTAGAAAAAGAAATCGACAGAGTCTCCTTTATAACTATGCCTATCCACCTACATTCAGCAAATCAACAGATGCCTCACAGGGCCACAATATAACACATATACAATTCACCAATCACTATAATCAATTAAGGGATTGAATTTGAATTACCTAGAGACACAGGGAATAAGTTAGGATACTTCTTCTTTATATCATCTTCTGCTTCCCAAGTCATTTATTCCCTATAGTTGTTCCGCCACAATACCTTGACGGAAGCTACATCCTTCGTCCGTAATCTCCTGACCTAGCGATCAAGTATGGCTATGAGACTCTCCTCATAAGACAACTCCTCTGTCACCTGGACATCATCTACTGGGAAGACTCTGGAAGGATCACCAATACACTCACGTAGCATCGATACGTAAAGAACCGGATGTACCACTTCCAAATCAGAGAGTAGATCCATCTCATAGGCAACCTTGCCTATTCTACGAATAATTTGGTAAGGCCCAATGAACCTTGGCCTAAGCTTCCCTTTCCTGCCAAACCTCATCACACCCTTCATGGGTGATACCTTCAAGAATACCCAATCATCAACCTGAAACTCTAAGTGTCACCGTCGATCATCAGCATATGACTTCTGTCGACTCTGCGCTGCTAATAATCTCTCCTAAATGAGCTTCACCTTATCAACAGCTTGCTGAACCATGTCTGGGCCAATCAACTTAGTCTCACCTACATCAAACCAACCAATAGGTGACCTGCACCTTCCTCTCATATAAGGCGTCGTACGGGGCCATCTGGATACTAGAATGGTAGCTTTTGTTATAGGCAAAATCAATGAGTGGTAACTGATCATCCCAGCTACCTCTGAAGTCAATAATACAGGCTCTCAGCATATCCTCTAGTGTCTGAATAGTACACTCTGCCTGCCCATCCGTCTGAGGAAGAAATGCCGTGCTGAGACTCACTTATGTCCCCAATCCCTTCTAGAATGATCTCTAAAAGTTAGTTGTAACCTGAGCTCCTCGGTCCGATATAATAGATGTGGAAACCCCGTGTAGACTCACTATCTCTTTGATGTATAGCCTAGCATAGTCCTCAGCCGAGTAAGTAGTCATGACTGGAAGAAAATGGACCAATTTCGTCAGCCTATCCACAATAACCCATATGGAGTCACACTTCCGTTGAGTGCGAGGTAAGCCTGTAATGAAGTCCATATTGATCACTTTCCATTTAATTATCTTACTTACTAGTCTTAGCCCGTAACCCTCAAACATCTGCATTATCTGACGAAGGTACTTTAGAATATTTTTGTTTCCATGAAAATATGAGTCTACACATCTTATAGATAGTCATCTTGCCTTCATGCATATTTCCCCACTTCCATATCTACTGCATAGTGATAAGTGGTACAACTCTGAATACTACTTTGAACTTGGAGAGCAATAAGAATTCACCATATTAGCAATATCCGTGTCACCTACAGAAACTGAGTCGTAATACCTATATCAGCGTTACCGGATCTCCAAAAACAAACAAATGATCCACGATCTCATATTGCCTTTTCTCCCAACAACATCATCTAGCCTCAATCTCCTTTTCAACTCTTCTTAGGACATCCCCACTTGTATTTTAAACTCCCATAATCTCTAGAATAAGAATGAAATCTTACAAGGTAATCCTGGTATCCATATATTCTTAAAAACATCAAATTTGTGTGATTTTCTTCTTAAAAACTCCCATGCACTGCCTATGTAAATTTACCTGAATCTGTCATTATCTAACATGACATTTCACATCCTTCTGCTAATTTATGCAACTCTAATTCTTGTGTGATATGATCCACTATATCCCTAGAAAATAGTTGTTGCAATTTCTATAAATCCCATCTCTCATCTATCATAAGTTCCTTCACATCCTGAATACTCTCATCCACTATTTAACAGTTCAATTTCACTAAAGTTTAGCACATAAGGCTTTATACACATCAACCAATGATCTAAGTCCTATGCTTTTTTTATCTCTAGGTAAGCACATATTCAACCATGAGGACCAATGCCTCATTCTGCCTTCATTTCTATTATCCCAATAAAATCTTACAAAGACTTTCTGTAACTCATCTATGAAATATTTTGGAGACTTTATAGTTAATACTAGATGGATTGGCATACTTAAAAGAACACTGATTATCCAAGTAGATTTTTCTTCAAATGATAGAAATTTTCATTTTCAGACTTGTAATTTGTTCTTCACCTTCTTTATCAAATTATTGTAATCATCTTTCCTCTTCCCTGTATGTGTGATTGGGCATCCCAAATAGGTAAATGGGAAAGTTTTTCTTAAAAACCTAGTATTGCTATGCATATAAAATGAACTTTTGCCTTTATTGATCAGTTGGCCTGAAACTTGCTCATAATCTTGTAATACTCCCATGATTAGCCTTAGAGATTTAGGCTATGCAGATGTAAAATCTTCATCAGAAAAAAAAAGAAGAGAAACTCTATCATAGGCCTTTTATCATATCCATCTTAAACACCACATTAGTTGGCTTTCTCCTTAGCCTAATACCAGTCACTATCCCCTGAGTTAAAAGAACATTCTTAATGATGCATCTCCCCTTTACAAAGCCAAACTGATTAGGAAGAATCAGAAAAGATAACAGTGCTTCAAGCTTATCCTAAACCACCCTTGAAATTACCTTATTTATGAAGTTGCTGAGAGTGGCATGTCTTATATAAGCAAATGTCTCTATAGTATTCCCCTTTTTAACAACACCAGATTAGTGTGTGTTATGGACTTAGGTAAGGTTTGGCATTAAGCTTTAACTATATTATATACATATGCATCAACAATATCCTAACACACTTAATAGAAAATCTCAATCATACTATCTGGTCCACCTGAACTTCCCCCAGATAATTCAAATAATGCTTTCTTAACATCTTCCAAAGTAGGCTTACTTGTAAGTTGATCTTTAGTCTCTTGATTAACCATACTCGGAACATGATCCAAGAGAGAAAACTTAGTTGGTGCACCTTCTTGAGTAAACTGTTGATGATAATATCTAATAGCTTCATCTGCCAATAATGTGTCGCCTCCAATACACGATCCTTCTTAATTTTGAATCCTTTTGACATGTAAAATTTGTGAACGAGCCTTGTATTTCTATCACCCTCAGCAAAAAAAAGTCATGTGTGAATTTTGTCTCCAAAATTCCTCTTCATAATGAACATATTTCTCTAGTTCTGCCTGTGCTTTCTGTAAGACTATACTATTTATAGGTGAAGGCTTATCTTTAAACAATTGTTCTTTGATTCTCACAATATCCTCCCCAACAACTAATTACTTGAAAATATCTCCAATGGTGGCTTTACTCTATGCTGATAAAGCAGTTTTTCTACTCTTCAATATTGATTCATAGGTTACTATCCCGATAATTGATACTCGAAGCTCCCCATAACTAGTAGTTGACCCCACCCATCATCAAACTATTACCATAAATGCCCCCATTGACCAATATCTAATTTTAGAGTCTTTACTCGATACTTGGCTATGAAGAGCCAACCCTTACTTTATTCACCAAACCAACACATATCCTACTAATCATGTAATTTGTTTCCCTGCCATTTGGCCAACTCCAAGGTCATTACACCCGTAATTATAGAGCTTCTCAAGTATTAACCTTCATATACCATACCTACAAATCTTGCCGGCTGGAGTACAATCTCCGGCGTAGACTGGGCACGGTCCTAGTAATTCTCCGGATCTGACTAGTATCGCCTGCTACTGAATTGCCCCTCTGGGCCGCTGTCGCTTTCTTTGGAGACATAGCTGCAACCATAATAATTCGTTAGGGGAGGGGATTATCCTAATGACATAGCTCTATTACACGATCTATGAGAGGAAAGAATAGAAACCAATCCTAAATATCCGGCAGCCTCCTGCGTATAAGTATGGTGCACAATAAACCCATACACAAGACTTTACTAGACATAGTCTGTAGACATTCCGAGGACTAACTGCTCTGATAATACTTTGTCATGACCCGACCCGACGGGCCGTGACTAAGCGCCCTAATGACGCCATTATACTAACCTGCCACGTAATCAGACTGATACTAAGGACAATATAAAATCCAGCAGCATAACGCTGCAATCATAACATACGTCCGAATAGGCAAGACGACAATGCTGTCTTTACACATGAACAATCCTGTCTCCTGAGGAGTCACATTTAAATCAAATATAACGAGTAGGTGAGCCGAAAAGACTGCCACTATATACTGGAGCATCCCCACAGAAGAAAATTAAGTACCACAATACTGCTGACCACAACGTGATACAATTCACACACGTACAACCCACAAATGTCTACAGACCTCTAAGAATATGATAACAACATATGACGGGACAGGGCCCCGTCGTGCCCCTAAATATGCATAAGTCCAAGATTAAAGATCTGTACCAAACTGACTAACCTCCGAATCAATGAAGCTCTCCCAAACAGCTGAGTGGAACCCTAGACTGGCGGATCACCAAAACTGAGTACATGTGAGCATGAAACGCAGCCCCCCCGAGGAAAAGGGGGTCAGTACAAAAAAATGTACCGAGTATATGAAACATAAAGTACAAAATAGATAATCATAACTGGTCAAAACGTACATGAGACATGTAAGATAATCAAATGCCAATCTAACTGTGCCATAGAAAATAGAGAATCAACGGTGCCTTATAAAACAATTAGAGTCATGTACATATATATACCGTACCCGGCCCCCCAGTGAGGGTCTCAGTGTGAATGAAACTATATACACATATATACCGTACCCGACCCATTATGAGACTCGGTGTGAAATCATATACATACAGTACCCGACCCATTTTGGGACTCGGTGTGAACTCATCATTTGACTCTTTATAAAATCATTAAACCGAACTCTTTACTGAAAATCTAAGGCACTTCTCATAACTCATATTACTAGGAATTAGACTGTATAGAAACCATGTACGTCCGCCGTACGTTTATTTAATAAAAATCATGCCAAAAGAAAGAAAGAATAATTCACATACCTTATTGATGAACTAATCAACTCAATAATCTAATCACGCCTTGACTAGCACTTCAACCTATAATAGTAGTAACATGTCCATTAACCTTATGATTACCAGCATACGTTATAATTGAATGATAACTTGCTTTCTTTTCTATAAAAAATTGGGCAGCACTTTCCCTATTTATGTGCAAATCCACAACTTCCAAACTAAGACAACAGTACCAATAAGAAGATACAACTTCAAGATATAACCAATATAATCCCAAACATTCCTCCATTTACGCCATCATAACACATTCCTTCTCTTTTACATATATGTAATACAACAACTACATCAACCAAGGTGATTTATACGCCTATTTCTCTTGTTAATCTAACTCCTTTAACCATATTAAAACAACCCTTAAAGCAGTCCATCAATTCTAGCAACAACAACAAGAGTTCAAGTCTTCTAGTTTGCAAGATATCACCTTACCATACTTTAGTTTCTTTTAATATATGTATTGGCAATTACCACGACGTATTTACAAGTTCATAACTTATATTTCCATCATTATAACTTAACAAAAATAGCCTTTAAAATGAGACAACCACGTCCAACAATTTCATGGAAGTCTCGGCCAACAACATAATTCCATACTCTTTTCTTAACTTCTTAAAAATCCAATTCATATCCCAATAATTCCTTATGAACAACTATAACATAAATATCAAGATTTTCTTCAATTTCCAACATGCGATTAGTGTCGATAATAGCAATAACACAATCGAATTCAATGTACATCAAAACAGTCCTAATTTTGGCTACAACACCCAACAATCACATGCATCGTCTTAAATTCCAAGTTTCTCCTAACACAAGTTCATTCCTTAAACTACAAAAACATGCAACTTCAATTATATCATAAGAAGAAGAATTTTTACCTTAAATTTAAGCCAAAATAGATCTGAGAAGACGAATTGGTCGACCAGACGTTTGGGGATTAATCGAAGGGTGTGAGTGGGTGCAATAGATCGATAACACCACGCTGAATCTAATGGTACCTATCACGAACATCAATTTGTACTCCGTTGGCCAGAAATCGCATGACGACGGCTAGGGTTTGCCGCGTCGTCTTATCTGGGCGTCTTAGCTATAGGGGATGAGTCGACGCACGTGTGTGGTATGGAAACAACGGCTAGGTGATGAGTCGAATCAGATTTGGTTTTGCTGGAGGATGTTGGAGTCTGTCTCTCTTCTGATGTTGGCTGAAATGTTGCCTGAGATGTTGTGGCATCAGTGAAAACATTCGGAGCAACACTCGATTTGACATATTTGGAAATTCCCTTTGGAAAGAATTGCTTCACTGGAGTTTATTAGGAACTTCCTCATTTTTCTTGAAACACATTTTGCAGTATAGAAGCATTTGGTTCTTCTTCACTCTCTTCAGTTGAGAACACCAAGTTCGTTTCGTCACTGTCACTACTCAAGCAAGCAGGTATAAAGTATCACATCTAGACCTTTTGTTGCTCGACTCTTCACGAATTGTTCTCTCAAACATTCTACTCGATCGACAAGTAGGGAAGGTGGAGGATCTTGGTCTTTTACCCAATGCTGAAATATCAAATGTTTCATCAACATCTATTGGATTATTGTTATCACATGGGTAGCTGGTGTCTAAAGGTTCATCTAAACCTTTGAATACTATAGTTTTAGACAAGTGCTCTGTGGATGGTGAAGAAGGAAACCGACAAGGTTGTTGCAGGTCATTTTGCTTAGAAGATTCAGTGTGTATATGAGGGCTAGTGGTCGGTGTGTTGGCTTTGGAGAGGTTCCTATTGGTGAATAATATGGAGACTGTTTTGAGGAATTTGAGGTTGGAGTTTGGAATGGTGATGATTTCAGCGAGTAGGTAGGATTATGCCCGAGGTGTGATATGATTTCCTTTTTTTTAATTTTTTTTTTATATAGGGAAAATCAGAGATGATAAAAAATAATAAATGAGAGGAATATCTATATGCATGACAAATCTTTCTAAGCAACAAAAATCCCTTAGTTTTAGGTGTTTCAATTTTACACAATAACTTACACCTAAAATATTGGGATAAAAAGATAAACATCACGGTATGAATTCAACTTAATGTTATCATCTTAAAGTTTGAAATTCCTATTTAAAACAAGGCATAAAAATAGGGAGAAAATCTGATTTTTCTGAAATCAATTAAGAACATCACAACAAATAGCACAATCTGAAAATGTCAACAGTAATATTGACAACATTTTGGACAACACAAGTATTATGATCCCACAAGAACTTTTCATTTTGACAACAAATCAAGACATGTTTTATATGTATTTTTATGAGTTTAACCTCTGGACCAATGTAACAATTTTTCATTGTGTCCTTGATCTAATCATAAAAATAAATACAAAATTATTTTTCATGTCAAATATAAGAATACTTATTTAGTATCCTCATAATTTCTTTTTAAGCACTTGATACTCCTATAGAATAGGAACGATTTCATTTCAAGGGCTTTGCCCATTTTTCACAGTTGCCAAATATTTGTAAAGGTTTTGCCTTATTTTGATACTCTATTTTTATGATACCCATTTTTCACAGTTGCCAAATATTTGTAAAGGTTTTTCCTTATTTTGATACTGTATTTTTATGATATTTAATATCATCGCAAAGAACGATATCACTTTTGAATCATGTTCTTATTGAAGGATCAAACATGTGTGACCAAAAGTAATGCACTATACAACAACAATAATCAGATTATGATATTACATAGGTAAATGTCACCCGAAATGTTAGAGACATTTCAGCCGACATTCACCAAAAATGCATTTTTAGAGATTACAAAAACCAAGAGATTTCTTCAAACTGGAAAATCTCTCATGGTCCAAAGCTTTTATAAAAGTATCAATATGTTCAATTTGAACTAGCTGTTTTTCAAGCAAATCTCTTTAAAAGTGATGTTTAGTATTAATATGGTTTGTACGTGAGTGCTGAACTGGATTTTTGGAAATATTTAAGGCACTCAAATTATCACAATAAAAAAACAAAATGTTGCTAGTAAAACCATAGTCGTCTAACATGTGTCATAGCCATATTAATTGAGAGCAGCAATTTCCAACTGCTACATATTCAGATTCAGCAGTTGAAAGTGAGACACAGTTTTGTTTACGACTATACCAAGAAATAAGATTATTGTCAAGATAAAAACATCATTCACTTGTACTCTTTCTATCATCCACATCACCAGCCCAATCCGAGTCACTATATCCTATTAGTTTAGGATTAGTGTCTTTGGAATACCAAATTTTCAACTCACATGTGCCGGCAACATATCTAATGACACGTTTTAAAGCATTTAAGTGGGAGACTTTGGGACAGGATTGGAATCGAGCACACACACAAACACTAACAATATATCAGGTTCTAAAGCAGATATAAAACAAGAAATACTAACCTCATGGTATATGGTAGACATACACACATACCTTACCATGTCTTTGTAATTGAGTAGTTCTTTCCCTCTTGTTCTAATCCCTCAAAAACTCCCCCTATCACCTGACATGTTGGACGATTCTTCTTAATCATTGATGAGGGGTCCCTTTGAACTTGATCTAGCATTTGACTCCTCATCCACACCCTCTGTGGTCTCTGGTGCAGGTTCAGATGTTGCTTCGAATGTGGTAACATTTGGAGCAACATCTGGTTCTTCAGCCGTCTGCACATTTTCCACTTGGAGATAATCTGCACAGATTATTTTACCTTTATGGCTAAGGTTGGGTAAGCCTCTAACCGCTTCATATGAGATCAATTTTTCCAGATTGCGGTAATTGACATGCACCAACTTTTGATGTCATAGTATTGTGTCATCTATCATGACATTAGTATATGTTTCTTGTCTTGAAACAAGGTAACAATTATCACCTATTCTAGTACCTGACATGACACATTCATTAGCTTCATTCGTAACTTTACAGGCATTCTTATTAAATTTTACCTCAAGATTGTCATTACACAATTGACTAATACTCATCAAATTAGCCATTAAACCTTCAATGTGTAAGACATTTCTTAAAGTTGGAAATCTAGGAACATCCAAGATTCCTTTTCCAATTATTTTGCTTTTACTGCTACCTCTGTAAGTTACGTTACCTCAATTGAATGACTCACAGTTCTTTAGAAACTCCTTCGTACCGGTCATGTGGTGAGAACATCCATAATCAAAGTACCAAGAACCTGCAATGTTTAGTTCTTAAAGTAGTCATCACAACATTACAAGTTATATCCATTTTGAGAACTCAAAACTCTTTTAAAACATTTTTTACCTTTCAACTCAGAAATGTTGCTTCGAATGTTGTCTGAGATGTTGAACATCCTTTTAGGAAATATTTCGCTCACAGAATCTTGAAGTTTGAACCAGTTATGGGTTTAAGTGTCCAGGGGAGTTACAATGATGACACACAAACTTTATATTCTTTGACATATATGAGAACCTATTATTTATTCCCTTTTCTTTTCTAAAGCATATTTTCTCATAAACAAAGTAGAGCATATAGGTTTTAAGAGAGTTTTCATACCAAATACCTGCATGTGTAGGTTTACTAAAGCTGATTATCTCATTCAATTTAGAAGTACCTGAGTTGAGCTTACGGAAGGTTGCTTCGGCTAAATCTAATTTTTCACGAATCTTACCTAACCGTACCACGTCCGTCCGAGCCGCGAACTTCGGATCGGGGCGGAAGGCGGGTCCAGGCGGTCGGAGACGTTCCGGGTTCCGTTTGTTTGTGTTTTTTTTTTTTTTTTTCACAAATTTAAAAAATTAAAAATACTAAATTTAACTAAATTATAAAATTTATAATTTATAATTTATAATTATTATATATTATAATTTATTAATTATATAATTATATTATATAATATTATTATAAATAATAAACTATAATATAATTTTATAAAGTATAATAAAAACTAAATTATAAATATAAATATATAGTTATAATATAAATAAACAATTTAAATAAATAATAAAATTATAAACTAAAAGGAATTATTTTTTAGATAGCAAATATTATAAATTCTTAAAAAAAAGAATATAGTAAAAATTTGTATTATTAAAATTACATTGTAGATTGTAAAAAAACAGTCAAAGTTGTAAAAAAATTTAAAAATGAAAAATTTGAAATTGTCGAGAAAAAATTTAAAATTGCAAAAAAATAAAAAATTTCTTGTAAATACTTTTTCTAATTTCTTTATAATTTCTGAAATAAATTGATTTGAAATACTATATCTTTTTCCAAATTGTTTCACGTCGCTCTGATCATTGCCTGATATAAATTGTAAGTGTGCGCCTCTTAAAATGTCTAACCCGTTAATAAGATCTCTTCGGTAGTTATCATTTCATCTCTCTGTGATCGCCATAATACAGTCTCGAAAAAGAAATAGGCTGCTCACTTTCGTATTCGTCCTATTTGTTCAAAAGCGTCTCCGCTGCGGAAAAAGTCGATGAATGTTGAATCATCAAAGGGCCGATATTTGGAAAAAGGAAATGTTCCTTCTGATTTGAAATGATGCTTGATAAAATAAAGGTTCCTATTGAAATGATTTGTCTTAACCGTCTGTAAAGTCTATGCAAAAAAATAAAAACATTACATTCGCTTTGCTTGGTAAGGTAAAGTACTTGACAAATCTATTCATCGAACTTCGCTATTTTTAATACTTGTAGTGAAGAAGAACCTTAGAAAAGTGCTGTCTTTTTGAAGAAGAATTGTCTTGGGAAGAATGTTGTGCTTATGTCGGTAATTAACCTGTTGAAGTTGAGCTGGTCTATGCGTAGGTTAGTTTCTGGCTTCTTATTTAATTATTCTTCTATGTCAGTTATTACGTCAACATGCTATTTTTTAAATTTTATGTGAGATTTCATGGGTATTCTATTTTTTTGGATAATTATTTGTTAGTTCAATGCGTAAATAATAATTTATAATAATAAGCTTTCAATAATATAAATAATATAACCAAAAAATTATATAATATAATGTTCTTACATAATTTTAATAAAATAAAATAAAAATATTATATTTTTAATATATTTAATATATGAATATTTTTTTAATAATATTATAGCTATAATAAACAACGTAGTTGAAAATAAAATTAAAATATTCTTAAATTCTCTTTGTTAAAAATTTAATTAAATATAATAAAGATAAAAATTCTTTTGTACAAAAGGTGATATTAATTCTAATCATATTTTTTAGTTTTACAATAATATCGATAAAATTTGTCTTCTAGTTTCAAAAACAAATAGTAATTAGAGTTTAACTTATTTTCAATTCCGCCTAGTTCAGTAATTTCTATTTTTTGGTAAGATAGTTATTAATTTTGACAAATTTTTGATTAAATATTTTTCTATATTTTTTTATAAATTTTTGAGCAATTTTTATAATCTTTTTATTTGGAAAATATCTTGAAAAAAAATAAATATATATGACTAAATTTTATAAAGTCTATTTTAAAAGTTAAGAAGATTCTAAAACAACTAAGTTATAAAAATAGTGAAAATACTTTATAAAACAATAATTGGAAGAACTTAATAAATTCTCTCTCCGAATATAATTGTAATAATGTAGATTATGAAATAATATTCGTAATACAGTAATATATTCAGTGATTAACTACTTAAAAATATTGAATAAATTATTTTATATCATGCATATATCTATATATATAATGTCATATTTTATGTTCTTTATTATATGCCGTTATATTAATGTCGATGACATGTTAAGTTAAATCTCTCAATATTTGAAATGAATGTTTGCTCGTGAATATTTGAAACTTTGCAATTTGAATGAATTAATGATATCTCTTTTAACGATTGATCTAGGAAAACGCTAATATAAATACATTTATATAATGGGATTATATCTGAAAATAATGAATAAAACTGTGGAGAATGAAAAAAAAAGGTAAACCTCCAATGAGAACTAATTTGCTAAAATTAGCATTATTTTTAACGTTATTTCCCTATCTTAACTCACTATCTTTATTAATGCTCAACTCCCGCCTCGCTCCCTACAGATGTAGTATTCTTCTGCTTGTAGAATGCGATGGTATTGATTTTTGAACGCGTCGCGTTCTTTTCGAAAAGCATGTTTTTTGTTGAATTGTCTTTTTGTTTCGTACCAGGCTCCCGCCCCACCTAATGATTGTCCAATTTTTAGATCTCGGTTTTTAATACATTTTGATTTTTACGTTTTACAACTTGATTAGCTACGTCCCATTAAATTAATATAGTCATTTATTTGAAACGGTAGTTTCAATGTAGAGGTCTCCGGACAAGGGAGGGGGAGGCGCATAGTAGGAGGCGTGTCTTCATCTTAGTTAGTGGGTGTATAAATCATCATCTAAATCTAAATCTAAATTAATTTAAATCTTAAATTAAAATCATTGATCTAGATTGTATGGTATTTGTATGAAATTTTTGGAATCATAAAATCAATCTGTCTAGGAATAGTTATCATCGAGAATATAGAAGAGTTAGTACCCATCCTTAGAATACCAGCTCCTTTAGTAAAGCTCTCCAGTAAACCTCTTAGTACTGCGAACTTCTCTTTATTTTAATATTTAATAAATAGTTAAAATTATAATGATTAAATGAAATAAAAGTGAAAAAAAGAATAAATAAATGAAAAAAGAATAAGTGGGAGAGGCCAAATGCGTACGTAAAGCGTAGAAGTCGCGAAATGAGAGGTTGAAAAGTGAAGATAATCCTCAATCATAGTTCAATGTTGCCCCGAGCTCAATTCTAATTCTAATAAATAATATATAGATTGATTATGTGATTGTAGATTGAATGTATTTGATTAGTGTTAGAGTGTGAAAGAGTTGTGAAAATAATAAGAAGAGTAAAGATTAAATTAAGGTTTAGGTAGTTGAGGGGGTTCAAAAGAAATGGGGGGGTTAGAGGAGAAAATGGGCGTTGGCGGGCGTTGTAAGCTAAATATGGGAAGCTAAAATGGGCTATTATGCAGCGGCGCGAGGTAGGTCGGGGCGGGTCGGGCGAGTGGTCGGGGGCAGGAAGGACGGGTCGAGTCGGGGGCGAAGTCGGACCATACTCCGTTCGGCTTCACTTTTTTTTTTTTTTTTTTTTTGGTGTGGGTGTTAAATTTGAGTCGGGTCGAGTGGGTCGGGTCAGGGCGGGTCGGGTCGCGACGGCTGGCGGCCTTACCTAATAGTATCCTTTTTGGTAAGTACAATCTAGTAGGGTTATTGTGCCTTTTAGATCAACATTCTCACGAGTTAAAGATTTTACTTTTGTGTCAAGTTGCTTGAATTCTATGATTAAGGCTTTACAAATGATTTGTAATTCGTTAATCATGTCATCGTTGCATTCAACTTGATCCATACTTTCAGCCTCACCACTAGAAATAAAACCACCAAAGCAATTAACATCAGGATAGTTAAAGAATATGTACCTTTCAGATGATGCTGCAGATGTTGCCTAAAATGTTGTGACATCTGAGGCAACATTACTGCATTTACATCTTCATTATCGCGAATTGTTAAATGCTTGATGGCAGCATTGCTTGTGATTTTGACTTCTTGATTTCCTTCCTCTTCTCCTTCTTTTTGCCTTTCTTTTTGAGTACTTGGAAGGAATTTGATGGGCTTTTGATTGAAGCCTTGGTTTTGATGCTGTTTAGATTTAGATTGATTTTTCTCATTATTGAACTTCCTTACCATCGAATTGTATTTTCGAGTGAGTAAGGAAACATTAGCACCTTCACAAATTTCTTCAAGATTCTCATCCTCTTCATTGATTTCTTCAAGATTCTCATCCATAGTAGCAAGATTGTGAGCTTCTTCAATGACATAAATCTTTAAATTGAACTTTTCAGGAAGAGAACGGAGAACCTTTTAACAAGTTGAGTGTTGGTTAATGGTTCTCCAAGCACTTGACATTCATTTAGAGATGTCAATCAACTTTTCAAACTAAGATTTAATAGCATCCGCTTCTTCCGTCTTTAAACATTCATATTTGATCATGAGCATGCGTAGCTTTGTTCGACAGATACTTGAGCTACCTTTACAATGAATTTGTAAAGTATCTCATGCATCCTTAGTCATTGGACAGTTTTGAATGAGCTTGAACATGTAAAGATCAACCCATCCAAAAATTGCATTTAATGCCTTTTCATTAAAGCTAGCATTATTGGTTTCTTCCGCCGTCCATTTGGATTCAGGTTTAACAAGAATGTCACCTTCCTCATCCGACGACAACATTGGAACAACATACTCATTGGTTATAGATCTACATGTCCTAACATCAATTGATTTGATGTGAGAACGTAGAAGAATCTTTCAATAGACATAGTTTGTATCATCTAAAATGGGAAGTCTACCAATATTTGGATTAGCCGGATCCATAGCTTTGAATAACAGGACCAAACACTTATTGTGTTAAGTGTCGGCTCTGATACCACTTGTTGGGTCCCAGGGGTATGCTACGGAATAATAAAAACAAACTGGAAATAAATAAACTCAAATCACGGTCGGTTTCGAATGTCGGCGATATTGTCGCATGACACGATGTGACACTTCAAGAAAAGCGAAACTTCAAAGAGTAAATACAGCGGAATTTAAAGAACACAAGGATTTATATTTACATAGGTTATATATTGATATAACCTATGATGGAAATGACCAAAAGTATTGTATATATTTATATACAATTGAATAAATTCTTTTTTTTTTACAATATTACAAGATAATACAAAAAGAATTAAAAAAGGTTTAAGTCGCATATGACTTATGCCTGAAAAAATCTAACAAGTAGACATAGACAATCTCTTATTACAATCGCTCCATACAAATATAATCTAGAATCTAAACAGCGACTGTAATGTTGGACAGAATGTTGTCGACACACTCAGGCAACATTTGCGATCCAGATTCCTGAGATGAAATCCCGAGAGCTCTCTTGGTATTTTTACATTTTGATTCTGGATATCGATTTCTTGATGTAGCCTCTCTATTTATAGTAGAGAGTCTTCCTTGAAATGCTCAATGAATCGTTGTAGAGGTTGAGAGAAAAGTGGGCAGCTTGATAGGATTTGTTAGAGAAGAATGTGGAGCAAGATCCTCTAACTTCTTGGACTTGTTCCCCAAGTCTAACAACGTCTTGGACTTAGTCTTCCCACATTTTTAATCAGCTCCAAAGATCCTTGTCAGGTCACTTTACCATCGTGGTAAAAATCCCACGAGATCAGTTTCAATCCGTGAAGTAAGGCAAAACTGTTATCATAATGTTAGTCCGAATGTCATGACATTTGTTTCAACATTTTTTAATTTTAACTTGATACTAAAAATGATAAAATGATATGTTGAGCAAAATGTCATAACACCAAACTCAATATTAATATCCCTAATAATGATTGTCTCTAGGACATACTTTCAAGTGATCCACTATATATCGATTAAAATCAAACTTTAAACCAAGGAATTCAGTCATTTGACCAACAAAATCCTGCAAAAATAATCTAATTGATGGTTAAATCATCTAGACAACAAAACAAATTCTTTATCTCATTCTTTGTAAACAAAATTCCAGAAGAAACATTAATCTTTACTAGATTATATCAATATTCAATTCTTGGATAGAAGCAATTTCTTCTTCTTCTTGCTAGGACCTGCAAGCTTATTCGGAGAATCTGTGTCTATATCTGAAAACGAAGAGTATCCTGGCTGAACTTTTTTCTTCGATCTACAAGCATCCTTCACAATCTTGTATGGTGTCTTAACACAACAACAAAGGATGGATATTGGACAACACACACATAATAGACATAAATTACATGTAAATTCCGCCGCGTCGTTGCAGCTGCAGCTGGTGGCCGATGTTGGCTGACTATTGCTTGGATTTGACATATATTGAATTTGAACAAAAAAAATAAGCAGATGAATATTGGTGAAACTGGGCTAGGCTAGCTTATCAAGTACGTGCTGGATTGGCTACAATAAAGCTTAAATTGGGTCCAGTGCATCTTCTAATAAGAGCAATTTTTAATCTTCATCTAGTTTGTTTAAAGACTTTTTGTGTTTACGCTGTTTAGTATATATATTTATATATTGACTTAACAGAAACTTGATGAAAAAAAATTAAAGAATTGGAATTTCTTATTTGTCCTGACATGTTAGGTGATATGTTAAATTAGTTAACAAATATTGATGAAGTCACAGTGACATGGAATTATGAGCAATAGTGTTACTCAAGTTGTCAGTGATATATTATTCATATATTCTGTAATTATTATTCTAGTGTAATTAGGTAAAATAAAGATCATTATACAATTATGTTTGTAATTATAAACGTCTATATATATTGCATAAATGAGAAACATTCAATCAAGAAAAATTACACTATTCTACGTGGTCAGAAGTCAAACTCTAACCTCCTCTCAAACCCCTAGCCTCCTCTCAAATTCCGGCAACTTTTTGCACACTGTGACACCCATATATTCAGCCAAAGTATTCAATATTTCAGGCATATTTATTTCTGACTCCGCGTTCCCAAAGTCAGGGATCACATGTTCTTGAATCTGAGTAAAAAGTGTTCCTAATAGCAGAGTTCCCCCAATAGTTAGTAGTTCAACAAAGCTTGTACCCTTGGCTTCAGGTTCCAAATATGCAATATAGTCCTCTTTAACACCAGAAATACAACCTTCTCGTATCTGGTTCTTGTCCAGCAATGTATTTTCAGTCAATCTATCCTTTTCTTTAGGCAGATTAATTTCTGGCATCACGTTCTCAAAAATTTGAGAAGTTGTAGTTAGCCCCAAAACACAACCGCTCTGAAAAATGTATCGCTTGCTTTTAGGGTTCTTCAATAACTTCGTCTTTCTATCTAACCTACCTTCCACAAACATGGCACGCTATTAGTCGTTGCAGCCCAGCATACCTCCAGGCCCACGGTACATGGGCCACCAGCACCAGGCCCACTTCTTCACGACCCAACAACAGGCCTACGGTCCCATGACCCCTGCCGAACTAAGTAAGGTTTACATCACTATGAATCTTCAGCAGCCCGACGATGCATGGTACATGGATACATGTGCCACATCCCACCTCACTCGCGACTCTGGTAATCTCCCTCACCTATTTAATTTGAATAATCCTCAATGTATTTTGGTCGGCAATGACAATCTTATTCCAATTCAAAGCTACGACACCACTCAAACACAACCACCTCACCCACCATTTATCCTAAAATGTCCTTATCCTTCTAACATCATTAAAAACTTAATCTTTGTTAGAAAATTTGCTAGTGATAATTCCGCATCAATTGAGTTTGACCATTTTGGTTTTTCTGTAAAGGACCTACGTACGGAAAAACTCTTACGAGATATAATAGTGTGGGGGGCCTATATCCTTTCTCATCAATTTTCGCCGCAAGTGTCAATCCACCAACCTCTCTAGCTGCAATATCTCCATCAAATTGGCACAATAGACTCGGACACCCGGGAGCACCAGTTTTAATTTTCTTAAAAGTCAGAATTTCATTAAATGTAATAAAGGAAAATTTACCCACGCTTGCCACTATTGCCCTTTAGGGAATCATGTTAGACTTCCTTTTCAATCTTCATTAAGTATAATGTTCTCTTCTTTTGATATTATTCATGCGGATTTATGGACATCTCTCATTACTAGCAAACTGGGTCACAAATATTATTTGGTATTTTTGGATGATTTCTCTCACTTTCTTTGGGTCTATCCTCTAAACTATAAGTCCTAAGTTTATACAAGTTTTCTTGAATTTCAAGAATATGTTAAAACCCAATTTGAGAAGACAATCAAAATATGTCAATGTGATAACAATTGTGAGTTTGAAAACATTCCCTTTCAAAAAAATTATGCGGACCACAGTATGGTGTTTCAATTTTCTTGCCCCATACCTCCCCTCAAAATGATAACGCCGAAAGAATCCTACGCACCATCAACAATAAAATCCGCACTATGCTCTTTCATGCTTCCATCCTTCCTTCCTTTTGGGTGTACGCCCTACTGATGACGACTTACCTCCTTAATATTTTACCAACACGAACTCGTCAAAATAAAACTCCAACTGAAATTCTCTTCGTCAGATCCCCTACTATGATCACATTCAGATTTTTGGTTATATATGCTACACGAACCTCGCCTCCACGACCCCTACAAATTAGCACCTAGGACTACCCCTTCCATTTTCTTAGGTTTTTCGTCGAACCATATGGGGGGGGGGTACTTATGCTATGATTTACCCACAAATAAAATCCTAGTCTCTCGCCATGTCACATTCGAGGAGAACGTTCTCCCATTTGCAAACATCCAAAAATTTTAAGTCACTGATTACAACTTCCTTGATGATCTGGACATTTTTCCTCTCATTAGAAATGCAATAGATAGTGCTAGTATTCCTACTCAAATCCACGCCTCCGTCAGCCATCCCGTCACTACCCCAGCACCAGTCGACTACCCCTCCACCCATTTCGTCGAACACCCCCCACCAACTGTTCCAGTCTCGACCCCACCATTCCCGTCACTGAGCCCACTGCCCCACAGTTAAAATTCCCCGATGACGTCCCCAAGACCCGTGTCGACCACCCCCTTCCCCCGACAACCCACTGCCCCTGATTACCTCATTGTCCCCAGTTCTTGTAACCCCAATTACCCCACTTCCTGTCTCCCAAACCGTCCCAATTCTGACCCACATCATAGAAATTTGTGCCCAACACATAATTTTCAAACCAAAAGTCTACTTTAACCTATCCAGTCAGACTATCTCACCTATACCTAAAAACTAAAAAATTAGCCAAGCTTGACCCGAATTGGAATGCGACCATGCGTGAGAAATTTGATGCTCTAATTGCACATTGCACTTGGAATCTTGTCCCAAAACCAGATGAGGTGAATGTGATTCGTTGCATGTGGTTATATCATTACAAATTCAGAAATAGTGTTGAGCTTGAACGCCATAAGACTAGACTTATGGCATTATGACACGGGGCAATAAGAGGGAATTGATTGTGGTGAGACCTTTATTCCAGTTATTAAACCAACTACTATCCACACTTTTTTTAGCATTGCAATGAGAAAGAATTAGCCGATTCATCAGCTTGATGTGAAAAACGCGTTCTTACATGAGGATTTGAAAGAAACGATATACATGCATCAACCGCCTGACTTTGTACATCTAGAGGCTCCTCAATATGTCTGTCGTCTTCGAAAGTCAATTATGGCTTGAAACAAGCCCCCAGGGCTTGGTATGAATGCTTTCCATTTTCATCATGCAGATCAGATTTTTATTTTTCATCGAGGTAATGACACTGACACCCCATACCTTTTGCTCTATGTGGATGTTATTGTTTTAACTGCCTCATTTGATGTGCTAAAACACGAGATCATTACCTTGCTCAAATTCAAATTTGTTGTGACAGACTTGAGTAAGTTGAGTTATTTTTAGAGGATTTTAATGACCTGATCCGAAAATGCAATATCCATGTGTCAGTGTAAATACGTCGAAGAAATTGTTTACAGGGCTAAAATGACAAACTTCCAGATCATGCCCACTACAGTTGAATCGAAGTCGAAACTCAGTGCCGATGATGGGGATCCGGTTCTGATCCTTCTCTTTATAGGAGTCTTGCTGGTGTACTTCAGTATCTTACCTTTACTAGGCTCGATATTACCTATGCTATTCAACATGTGTGTTTGTTTATGCATGGTCTTAGAGAGCCTCACTTTACCTCTCTTAAACGTATCATTCGGTACGTTAAGGATACTCTTGACTACATATTACATCTTTATTCATCTGCACCGACCATGCTGATATCGTATACGGACGCCGATTGGGAAAGTTGTTCGGACACACGTCGATATACTTCCGGCTACTGTGTATTTTTGGGTGATAATCTCATCTCGTGGTCTGTCAAATGGCAAGCCACACTTTCCTGTTCGAGTGCATAAGAATAATATAAAGGCGTTGCAAACGTTGTTGCCGAGATCTGCTGGCTCAAAAACCTTCTTCTAGAGCTTCATTGTCCCTTACATAAGGCTTCTCTTGTCTACTGTGATAACATATCTGTTCTTTACTTATCTCATAACCCAGTTCATCTCCAACGAAGCAAACATATTGAGATAAATATTCATTTTGTTCGTGAGAATATTTCTATGAGGCATGTTCGGGTGTTACATGTTCTTCTTCCTATTAGTACGCAAATATATTTACTAAGGGACTTCCTCGACAACTGTTCCTTGACTTCAGATCCAGTCTTAGCGTTCGGCCTCCTCTCGCTCCAACTGAGGGGGTTGATAGAGAATAAATAAATATTCTTCATATATTCTGTAATTATTATTCTAGTATAATTAGGTAAAGTAGAGATCCTTATATAATTATATTTATAATTGTAAATACCTATATATATATATATATATATATATCATAAATGAGAAATCTCCGACCAAGAAAAAATACACTATTCTAAGAACATGACTAAGGAAAGTAAACATTTTTCACTACTATAGTCGCTTAAGAAAGAAGCCTTGAATATATGTTGATTCCTCCGGGTTATAGATTCGAAGTCATTATCCAACTCAGTTAGATAGGCAAGTACAAAAATTTATGATTTATAGTAGTAGTTTTTTTTATCTAGTTTATAAATATATCAATTTTCTTTCGAAAGAATTGAGGATTCAATGTCCAGTTTTCCTCTGTCCATGACTTCGAGTAATCATCTTTTTAAACGATAAAGATAGGTAAAGAATGATGTCCCAAAAATAAAGTAATACTCATCAAAAGCAAATGTTTATCACAATACCCTCCTTTTTTCTTTTCCCTTTTTCCAACAGATGTCTCATATCTATATTGGAATCCGATTTAATTCGAATTCGTATCGAGGAGTCTCACATTTCGGAGCAAGATACTTCCTGTTAGGGTTTGCTTTAAATTTCCTATCTTATTTGAGTTTTACTATACTTGTGTTTTAATTCAAAAAGAATTTTTTTGGTGAAAAATGTTTTCTTTGTGGAAAATAAATCTGCTATATCTTTCTTTTTTTTTGGAGGAGAAGTTTTAGACTTCTATAAATATAAGATTTTTTCTTCTTATTCAATAACACAGTAGCATCAACAATGTATTCATTAGAGAGTCTTGTTTAATGAGATATTATTCTCTCAATAGTTTTTATACTTGTTGGGTCCCGGGGATAATACTACGGAACAATTAAAAACTAACCAAAAGTAAAATAAGTTCGTATGCTGAAACAGTTCGCAAATGTCGTTAATAATGTCGTATGACACAAATGACGACACTTTGATAAAAACAGAAAACCTTTGAAGAGTAAAATGCAGCGGAAATAATAAAGAACACAAAAGTTTATATTTACATATGTTATATATTGATATAACCTATAACGGTCAATGACCGAAAGTATTGTATATATTTATATACAATTGAATAAGTTCCTTCTTTTACAATATTACAAGATAATACAAAAGGAATTAAAAGGTTTCAGTCACAAATGACTTATGCCTGAAAAATCTACTTAAATAGACATTGACATATCTCATTACAATTGTTTCAATAAAGAACAAATCTAGAATCTAAGAAGAAATTATAATGCTGGACAGAATGTTGTCGACACGCTCAGGAAACACTTGTGATCCAGTTTTCTGATCGTTATATCGGAGAGATCTCTTGATATTTTCTTTTGATTTTTCTGGTTATCGATTCACTGATACAACCTCTCTATTTATGGTAGAGAGTTGTCACGCCCCGAACCCCGAGCCCGCGACTGGTGCCCTATCTGGGCACCCTTCTACCCATACATCCCAATAACCAGCGGAAGCTAAAGAAAACTCATCATCATTTTTTTATAGGCAAAACCGGCAAGGCTGCCGTTATATACAATAACCAAAAGATCTACAACTGTACACAAGTCCAACCCACATATGAATACAAACCTCTAAGATTTGACATAAACTATGACGGGACAAGGCCCCACCGTACCCCTGAATATACATAAGCCTGTAACGACAAAAATATACCAAAATGATAAGCTTCGGAACAATGGAGCTATTCCAAAAGCTGAGCAATGATCCTAAGCACGCGGATCATCAAACTGAGTACCTACACCTGCGGACATGAGCGGCCCACAGAGAAATTCGATACAACAAGGTACCAAGTATGTAAACATAAAGTACAGTAAACAAGATCATAACTGGCCAAAGAATGATAGGGACAAGTATAAAAATCAAACTACCAGATCCGACAGTGCCATATAAAATAGAGTCAACTATACTTTGTATCACTATACCACTGTACTATATAACGTAACCCGGCCCGTTATGGGACTCGATGTATGCATCTACATGACATAACCCGACCCGTTTTGGGGCTCGATGTAAGTATCTATATGAAATGTAAGCTTCTTTATATGACATAACCCGACCCATTTTGGGGCTCGATGTAATACAAATGTACATAAAACCGGCCCATTCTAGGGCTCAATGTATCGATGCAACCATTTTTTTATATGACCTAACCCGACCCTTTATTGAGGGACTCGAGGTATCAATGCAACCATTCTTTTTATAATCATCTTTTGACTCCTCATAATATCATTATAAATGAACTTCCATTTTAGAGAAACCAAGGAAATACAAATGCCTTCCATTTTTCGGGAAAAACCAAGATAATACCATGCCTTCCTTTTTAGAAAAACCAAAACAATACCATGCCTTCCTTTTTAGAAAAACCATTTCAAACTATGAAAGTTATGTCAAAATCAGGGACGTCTGCCCTCAGGATCATTATGCATATCCTATTCATGGGAATTGAACCCGCATGGATCTTTTAGACCCGCATCATGGAGAACTAGTCCATGGAATAATATAATATCATGGAAATTGAACCCGCATGAGTCCTTAGACCCGTATGAGTATACCTACTCGCATCATGGAGAGCTAGTCCATGGAATAATATAATATCATGGGAATTGAACCCGCATGAGTCCTTAGACCTGCATGAGTATACCTACTCGTATCATGGAGAGCTAGTCCATGGACTAATATAATATCCCGGGAATTGAACCCGCCTCACGGAAGCATGCCCATGGAATTCCACCATCATGGAAGCATGTCCATGAAATAATATAATAATGTTGTCGGCCCTCTAGTGAGGGACGCGATGCTATGGAAATACAACACTTGCACGAATAGGTATCATGAGCAACCATATGCAAGTTAAATAATCTTTGACTCTCAATAGAATAAAATGAATGAACTATCATTTTATAAAACTCAAGGCATTTCATGTCATGTAATATTATGGAATTTAACCCAAAGTACCTATGTACATCCATTCTTATAAAAAGAATAATATCATGCAATAATAGGGATTTGAACCCAATAGCACAATGTACGTCCACCGTACATTCCTTTATTTATAAAACCCCAAGATACTAGCACTTGTAGCATCAAGGCACTTTCACCTTTAAAATCAAGTCACTTACACTTTTAAACTCAAGTAACTTACACTTTCAAAATCAAGTCACTTATTCTTTTCAAATCAAGTAACTTATGCCCTTCAAATCAAGTCACTTATTCTTTCCAAATCAAGTAACCTATACTTTTAAAATCAAGTCACTTATTCTTTTCAAATCAAGTAACTTATACTTTTAAAATCAAGTCACTTATTCTTTTCAAATCAAGTAACCTATACTTTTAAAATCAAGTCACTTATTCTTTTCAAATCAAGTAACTTATATTTTTCAAATCAAGGCACTACCACCTTATGTACCACATGAAATCTAGATTCATTTAAAACATGTACGTCCACCGTACACTCATTTTATAAAAGTCATGCCAAGGTAGATTTAATGAAATAGATAGATTAACTTCTATTTTAGCAAACCCAAAGTACTATCAATGGAATCTATCATTAAGGAATAAAGATCCAATAAAATAATGTACGTCCGCCGTACAATCTATCCTTTATAAAATCAAGTCATGTATCATCAAGGATTAGAATCCACTCACTTTATACAGACCACGCCAAAGAAATAAGGGATAGTTCACATACCTCTTCGGCTAATACACACGCTAAGTAGAATACACCACAAGTAGTACTTCAACCTATAATGAGAATACCACTTCTATCAACTTCAAGAATTCAAGTGTAGGTTAATACCAAGTAATGGTTCTCTTTTCCTACAATAATTTGGGCAGCACTTCCCCTGTTTATACGTACTTTTCCACCTTTCAAGAAGGCCAATTTCAACAATAACCAAGGCACCAATTAAGGGCACAACAAAACAGCAACCAAGGTGATTCACACACCTATTTCTCATGTAAAAAAAACCTCTTAATCACGTAAAACAGTCCACAAAAATCAGCCCACAATCCAACAACAACAAGGGTAAAATGTGAGGCCATTCATCGCCTTTCTACACCCTTAATCCCTTAGGACTTTCATTAGCAATTACTACACTTAAACATGCATATTGGTGGCTGAATTTCCAGCATATACACGCCACAAAACAGTCCCTAAAACAGCACAACAACGTCTCACAGTTTCATACAGTTTTTCGGCCAACTACTACAACCAAAGCCATTTCCATAACTTCTTATAATACAATTACATTCCAAAACTTATATATAAACATATCAAATTGTAATAACCATATTTCCTTCATTTTAACATGCAAGTAGTGAAGGTAATAACAACAATAACCAACGAAATCCAAAGTCCGAAATCGCAAGTTTCGACCACCTTCAAAATTGTCCAAACACCTTTTATTCTTCATTCTTCTTAATACAAGTTCATCTATTAACTACTACAACATGCAATATCCAATTACTTCAAGAGAAGGAAGAATTTTACCTTTTATTTTGCCCAAAAATCGTCCAAAATAGTCCGCTCTATATTGGCCCACAATTTTCGTTTTGCTCCACTTCTTCAAGTTCCAATCACACACATGTATCCTCTATAAGCTTATAACCAACTTCCCTTCTTGTTTTACTTCCAAAAAGTTGATAATCAAGGGTTTCAAGGCAAACTCACAGCCCAAATGGATTTTGGAGATCTTGGAGATTTATCTTGGCTTAAGACTTGATTAGTGTTCTTAATCTTGGATAATAATCAACTCTTGTTCTTGGAATTTTCCTGGGGATTTTCGAACTCAAGGCAAGAGAAGAGAGCTTGGAAGATGAAATATGTGAAATGTTCTAAGTCTTGCACCTCTATCTCTATATAGATATTTTCCCTTGCAAGACAAGAGGAAAAGTGGATGAGGGACACATGTCACCCTCCCATTGGTCGAAATTCCCTTCTTTTTTTTAAAAAAAAATATCTAGATATTTGTCCAAAATATCCTAAAATCGAAGGGACCCGCGAAATTGTGAAATTTTTGGCGGACCCCATATTATCAATTCCAATACTTCGTAATCAAATACTAATCCCATAAATCAAATTAGAAGTATTAAACTATAAGTAAATAATTTGTCTTCACATTTTCCCAAATTTTTTCCCTTAAGAAAAACTAATTATTCTTTTCTTCCAATATTCAAATCTTATTTCCTTAAGTACGTTCTCATATCATTGTCTTGGAAATACGGGGTGTAACAAGAGTCTTCCTTGAAATGTTCATTGAATCGTTGTAGAGGTTGAGAGAAAGATGTGCAGCTGATAGGATTTGTTGGAGAAGATTGTGGAGCAAAATCCTCTAACTTCTTGGACTTATTCCCCAAGTTTAGCAACGACTTGGACTTGGTCTTTCCACATTTTTCTTCAGCTCCAAAACTCCTTGCCAAGTCATATTACCCTCGTGGTAAAAATCCCACGAGTTTAGCTTCAGTCCCGTGAAGTAAGGCAAAACTGTTATCAGAATGTTGGTCCAAATGACATGACATTTGTTATAATATTTTCTAATTTAAACTTAGTCCTGAAACTGATATATTGGGCAATATGTCATAACACAAAACCCAACATTAACATTCTCCTCCTTTTTACCTTTCTTCACAAAACCTAATCTATTAAGTGTGAGTGATCTAAGGCAATGGCATAGACACATCTATGCCTACACGAATGCTCCCCATCAACCTGTAATGGTATACAAACAGACACATGTTTACCAGTGTATACCACAATATAGAATTAAATACAATGTTAGCACAAACATAGATATACACACATTCAGATCATTTTTACATCCCAAAATTAAAACAGTAACCAGGTAATCAAATTGTCTTATACATCCCAACTCAGTAACCAAATTAAACAGATTCCAATTATCCAATTAACAGCAACCAATCAGCAGTCATCAGCCATCAATCATCTCAATCAACAACCAACAACCAACAATTATCTCTGCAAGTCAAGCATCAGTAGTAGCTTCCAGCCGCTTTCTACTTTTGCTTTGACTTCGACTCTACGTCCACACAATTAGTCTTCTTTATCTCCCCCTGCATCTATATTAGCTTCACGAGCAGCAGCAGCAACATTGACAGTCCCAGCCTCCCTCTGCACAGAATCATCTCACTCTTTTTGAGAAGAAAGCAACAATAAGAAGTGATCCCTAGCTTTTACTAGTGTACTCCTAGCATTATCAATCTCAATAATTTGTGAGTTGATTTTAGCAATTTGTTCCACCAGCCAATTTGTAGACAATTCAGACTGTTTTGGACCAATGTTGCTTTGAATGTTGAAAATATTTTTGGCAACATTCTCAAAGTTTACTTCTTTTCTTCAGGGAAGATCGATAACTCTATCTTTGCTCTTTAAGATTGCCTTGTTCACTGCATATGTCTCAGGTCATGCTTTGTTTGGGAATAAAATTTATCAGAAAAAACATTTACCTCATCTTCCGGCTCGAACTCAGTGCTTTTAGAAGAGAATAGAGAGGATATCTCTTCAGCTGTTTTCTGAAATGTTGCTCTAGATGTTGTAGCACGACTGGAAACATTTTGGACAACATCTTGAAAAACCTCAGATCTTGCATTTCGGGGGATTCCTCTGGGATAGTGCTTCTTCAAAGGTGTGTCATCCAGAATTTCTTCATCTAAGACAGATATTGAGGGCTCGGGTTGAAACTCAGGAGCTTATGGTTCACTTTGTTCATCTACATCATAGGTTTCTTCATCAGTATCCTCAGAGGAGAGGTTGAAATCTGTGTCACTGCTTGAACAAGTAGGGACTTGTGACTCAAATCTAGATTTCTTGACAATAGGTTGAGGGTCAACTGTTTTATCAAAGATTCTACTTGACCTCCTGGAGGGAAACTGAGAAGTGCTGGTCCTTTTACCTAATACCGAAACATCTGGGGTTGTATCAACATCTATGAGATTGTTATCATCCCCTGGATAGCTTATTTCTAGTGGTTCTTGGTGAGAACTCAGAACAATAGCAGAGCACATTGGTGGACTGGTACTCATTGGGGTGTTATCTGAAATGTTGGTTGACATGGGTGTTGACATCGGGGGATGTGTCCATTGGAGAGTAGTGAGAAGGAGATTCTAAGGGTTTAGGGTTTTTGGGGTTTTGGAAGATGAAGAGAGTGATGATGAATCCATCAGTCTTGGTTGTTTAAATCGAGATTGATGTGATCTTTTCCCCTTTATTTTTTTTTCAATTTTCGGAAAAGACAAATGACTAAAAAGAAGAACTAATGAAGAAGATTTTATACACAAGGCAAACAAAAATATCTTTGGTTTTAGGTGTTTGAATTGTAGTCAAATGCTTGCACCTAAACTTATGAAAAATATAGACATCAAGATTTGAAATTTGATCTAATCATTTAAGTTTGAATTCCAAAATAAGGCATAAAAATAGGGAAGCTAAAACCAGATTTTTCAATAATCAGTTATGTGACGTATCCCAACAAATATCATTATATGAAAATATCAACAATAATGTTGGCAACATCTTGGATAACAAAAGTATTATGATCCCTGAAGAACTCTTTCATTTTTTGCAACAAATCAAGACACATTTTATATGTGTTTTTATGAGTTTAACCACCAGACCAATGTAATATTTTCCTATTGTGTCTTTGATCTAATCATAAACCACATACAAAATTTATTTCTGTGTCAAAAATAAGAATATTTATTTAGTATCCTCATAATTTCATGTTTTAGCACTTGATACTCCTATAGTATAGGAACGATATCATTTTCAAGGGCTTTGTCCATTTGTACAGTTGCCAAAAGATTGGAGAACGGTTTGTCTTATTTTGATACTCTTTTTTTATGATATCTAGGATCATTGCAGGGATCACTCTTGAATCATGTTCTTATTTTAGGATCATACTTGTGTGAACACAAAATTCATGCCATTAAACAGTAACAAAAATTAGATTATGATATTATATAGGTAAATGTCACCCAAAATGTTAAGAGACATTTCAGCCGACATTCACCAAACAATGCTTTTTTTCCAGAGATTACTAGGGTTGTCAGGCGGGAGTGCAGCGGGTGAGGCGGGGCGGGGTCGGAAGTGGAGGGTGTGCGCCGCCCGTCGATCGAGAGTCGGGGTGGGGTCGGGTGGGGTCATTTTTTTATTTGCCTTTAAATTAAATAACTAAATAACACACATACACAACAAAATAGTTTAATAAAAACATCTCAAGGCTGTTTTTGTGCCTATTATTCGACTAGAAGTGTGATTTTTTTTCGTAATACAATTTCAAAATTGCAACTTCGTGATATTAAAAGTTGCAAATAAATAACATAGTAAAATTACAATTAAAAGAATTACATTTTAAGAAACACATTTTCTAGTTTCTTTATAATGTATTGTGGTTCTTCGATTGGAATTTGTATATCTTGGTCAATTGGATGATGTCGCTTGCACATCCGTCGGATAAGATTTCGTTGTAGTTGTAGTCTTCTTCTTCGTCGATCTCCGTTTGGCCGCACCTCCTACGCTCTGCACGAATCCAGTCTCTGAATAGAACTGCAATCTCTAATGAGTCTCACGCGATGAATATGCGTGCTCACTATTTAAAATCTTCCCGCAGAAAATGCGCTTTCGGACGTTGTTGATGACGCTTGAATGTTCAACACATCTCGGACCATCTTTTCTAATGTTGGAAAATTCTTCTCATTCTCCCTCCAGTATTTTAGCAAGTCTTCACGTCCCTCTTCAATTGCTTCGTACGGTACAACACCCTGCAAAAAAAAAACATCAAACTCGCTAATTTGGTTAGAAACGGTACCACTAAACATTCTCTATCCGAGGCTTTGAATACTAGCCGCAGAAACAACATGTCGTTTTTGAGGTTGTGTTGAAGAAGAAGAAGATGACATGGAAGCCGGTTGGTTGCTAGCACTTTCTTGTTGGTAATGCGTATATACTTTTTGACATTCATCTTGAATGCTAGACAACACTTCTTCTCTACTTATTTCAACAGGTGGTGGGTCATTTAGATTTTTAGGAGTTGGAGGTGGAAGTGTATCTATGCAATCGTAAATAGTTTCAACAAGATTTTTACAACAGTCCATTTTAATAGACGGATTTAATACAATACTAATAAATATATTGGGGGAATAGGAATAAAATATTTTTTTATTTTTTTAAACATTTTTTTAATAGGTTCCTTATAAGCTGGTTTTGTCATATATTCACTAAGTAATATAAATATTAGATCTATATAAAATAACATTGATGAAATAGTAGGATAATAAATCCCGGAAATTTTTTTAGTAGCTAGATAAAATTTCTCTAAAAATATATTAAGTTCTAAAATTGTATCCCAATCGAAATCTATAAGCATATCACTAGAATTTCGATTACGGGTGTTAAAAATTGGGTTATAGGTTGTCTATACTCATAAGAAACACGTAGTTGGTTGTATAAAGAATTTCATCTAGTGCATACTTCTTCGGGAACTTTTCTGTAAGCTAGACCACAATCGTGACAAGTTTTTTATATTCTTTTAGTCGTTGTATTATATTATTTTAAAAAATATAGTTTATAGCAAATTGAATTTTTGCAAGAATGTCTTCAAAAAGTTCTATACCATCCTTTACAACTAAGTTATAAATATGACATGCACATTTTATATGAACATGATCTGAAAAAGATGGAGTTAAGACAGTTTTTAATAATCTAACAACATAAATATTAGAAGAAGCGTTATCTAATGCAATAGTCATGACTTTATCAGATATGCCATAATAATCGCAAACAGAAGAAATATTTTCTTGAATAAAAATACCAGTGTGCCTACTATCTATATATCTATATGCTAAAATATGTTTTTGCATAGACCATTTATAGTCTATCGATGACATATTCTGATTAAATAATCATGACCGTTAGTACTACGACCTATATCAGATGTGATAGATACTTTTCCAGGGTAATGATATCAATAATAACGTAAATATTGTTGATATTCATGTGCAAATTTAAAAACATCTCTCCTAACAGTCGATCTAGGAAAACCGTTATAAGCAGGATTGTACATTGATCTTATATAATGAATAAAACCAGGAGAATCAGGAAATGAAAAAGGTAAACCCTCCACTGCAACTAATTTTGATAATTCTTCCCTATCTTTCATTTTATCGTATTTAGGGCCTCTGTTGCCCCGTCATAGGGTCAATTTGACCACATATGCAGTCTTGAGAATGTGAAGCTTGTCCCGACTGAGAGGTCATTGTTGACTCACCCTTCACTTGAGCCTTATATTCATCCTACCTAGCTTTGTGTTTGTTATTCAAATGCGTAGTTAAACCTCTCGTCCCGCTCTGACATTTTCCTATTTTAAATTTATAAACATTTTTACAAATTCTGCATGTAGCAACTTGATTTTGTACGTCTCTATCAAAACAATCACATACATGTGATGTTAATTTTCGTTCTGGTGGGCCTCGTCTCATACTAAGGGGAATAGGAGGCGTTCCAGTTTGAGGTGCATTAGTTGGCATGTCATCTAGATTAGTTGGTGTGTCATCTAGATATTCTTCTCAATTAAACTCTTGTTGATTTCCAGAAAATAGTTCATCGTCTAAATCTAATGGTACTTCAGGAAAATGTTCAGTATCAATAAAATCATCATGTCTAGGAGGAATAGGATGAGTAGAAGAAGGACCCTTGACCTTGTCACCCCTACTAGAACCAGACATACCCAATATACCTCTTAATCCTTTCATTTTAATTTATGCTAATAAATATTTAAATAGTTAAAGATAATAAAATTAAGTGAACTAATTAAAATAAAAAAAAAATAATAATTTAATAAGGAACGAATGTACCAAACGTCGACGGAACGTCGGCGTGTAATCGAGAGATGTTGAAAATTGAAACTTTGCCCAACGGATGATCCTCAAGCTAGTTGTCAATTCCCAAATGAATAAATTAAATTGAATATTTAGAAGACAATGTAAAGAGAATGAGAGATAAATTATTAGAGAGATTGTAATTGTAGGAAGATTTGTGAGAAATAATGAACAAAAATGAAGTATTTATAGTTGAAAAAATTGGGTTAAAGTGTAAATATAATAACTTAAAGGTTAAAAAAAATATTAGGGGGTTGGGGGAGGGGGGAGGGGTCTTTGGTCGTTGCATAACGGCCAAATTGGACAAAGTCGTTGTGCAACGGCTAGTAGGGTTCGGATGGGTGGGGAAGGGACGGGGTCGGGGTGGGTGGTGGGTCGAGTCGAAATTTTTAGCGACCCGTGCGATCACGATCTGAAAGTGCCGTATCCGAATCTGCGTCTGATGTCAGCGAGTCGGGCGAGTTCGGGGTGGGGTCGGGGCGGGGTCGGGTCGAGGTCGGTATACCCCGCCCCGTTGGACAGCCCTAGAGATTACAGAGACCAAGAGAATTTTTCAGGCTAGAAAATTCTCATGATCCAAGGCTTTTATAAAAATATCAGCTAGTTGATGGAGAGTGTCAACACGTTCAATTTAAACTAGCTGTTTTTCAACCAAATCTCTTAAAACATGATGTCTTATATAAATGTGTTTTGTACTAGAGTGCTGAACTGAATTTTTGGAAATATTTATAGCACTCAAATTATCACAATACAAAACTAAGATATTACTTGAAAAACCATAGTCGTCTAGCATGTGTCTTAACCATATTAATTGAGAACAACAACTTCCAGCTGCTACATATTCAGATTCACCAGTTGAAAGTGAAACACAGTTTTGTTTACGACTATACCAAGAAACAAGATTATTGCCAAGATAAAAACATCCTCCACTCGTACTCTTTCTGTCATCCACATCACCAGCCCAATCAGAGTCACTATATCCTATTAAATTAGGATTAGTGTCTTTGAAATACCGAATTCCCAACTCACATGTGCCGGCAACATATCTAATGACACATTTTACGGCATTTAAGTGAGAGACTTTTGGATAGGCTTGGAATAGAGCACACACACAAACACTAAACATTATATCAGGATGACTAGCAGTGAGATATAAAAGGCTACCTATCATAGATCGATACAATATTGGGTCGACATTTTCGCCAACATCGTCTTTGCATATCTTATGTGTTGATCCCATTGGAGTTATCATTTGTTTAACATTTTTCAATCCAAACTTCTTAACTAAATTCTTGGCATACTTACTCTGGGAGATGAAGATTTCGTCTTCATTTTGCTTTATCTTCAAGCCTAAGAAAAAAGTTAGTTCCCCTATCATGCTCATCTTAAATGTTGATGACATAGCTTCGACGAATGTCTCAAGGTAGGGCTGTGAAGTCGAACCAAAGACTATGTCATCTACATAGATTTGAGCAATGACAATATCTACTCCGTGATTTTATAAATAAGGTACAATCAGCTTCACCATGTTTAAAACCAAATTCAAAAATAAAGTGAGTTAGACGACCATACCATGCACACAGAGCTTGTTTTAATCCATACAAGGCCTTTTTGAGCTTGTATACAAACTGTGGATGGTGAGGATCTTCAAATCCTTTAGGTTGTTCAACGTAGACTTCCTTATTAAGATACCCATTCAACAAAGCACCTTTAACATCTATTTGATGGAGAGTAATTTTTAGACAGCAAGCAACAACAAGTAACAATCTAATTAACTCAATTCTGGCAACAGGAGCAAAGGTTTCGTCATAGTCAATTCCTTCGACCTGCGTGTATCCTTGAAAAACTAGGCTAGCTTTATTTCGCACAACAATTCCAGATTCATCTGACTTGTTTTTTAATATCCATTTAGTTCCAATTACATTGGTATTATTTGGGCGTGGAACTAAATCCTAGACTTCATTTCTAGTGAACTGCTCAAGTTCTTCTTGCATAGCTTGAATCCAACAATTATCTTTGAGAGCTTCTAAAATATTTTTTTGTTCTAATGTAGACACATAACAAGAAAGACTTACCTTTTGATACATGGTAGGCATGCACACATATATGACCATATCTCTGTAGTTCAGGGGTTTTTTCCTTCTTGTTCTTACACCTTCGAATACTTCTCCTATCACCTGACCTGTAGGATGGTTCTTCCTAACCTTAGATGAGAGGTCTCTTCGAACTTGATCTAGCAATTTAGCATTCGACTCCTCATATGCACCTTCTGTGCTCTCGGGTTCAGGTTCAGATGTTGCTTCGGATGAGGTAACATTTGGGGCAACATCTGGTTCTTCAACATTATTCTCATTCTCCACTGAAATTATAAAGTTATTTTCAGATGTATTCCCTAAATGTTGTCCGTCATTCTGGACAACATTATGGGAGACTCGAGTTTTCTTACCTTTTAGACAATCTTCACAGACCACTGTTTTATCTTTAGGACTTAGCTTAGGAATGCCTCTTACTTCCTCATAAGAAATTAATCTTTCTAAGTTACGGTAGTTGACATGCCCTAATTTTTATGCCACAAAGTTGTGTCATCTGTCCTAACATTATTGTTGATTTCTTGTTCTCCAACAAGATAACAATTGCCACCTGTCCTTGTACCTGACATAACATATTTGTTAGCTTCATTTGTAACTATACAAACATACTTATTAAACTTTACCTCAAGATTGTCGTCACACAATTGACTTATACTAACTAAGTTAGCCATTAATCCGTCAATATGTAAGACATTCTTCAAGACAGAAACACCAGGAACATTTAAGATTCGTCTTCCTATGATTTTACTTTTACCGCCACCTCCATTAGTCACGTTACCTCCACTGAGTGACTCGTAGTTCTTTAGGCACTCATTTGTCCCTGTCATATGGCGTAAACACCCACTATCAAAGTACCAAGAACCTAAAATGTTAGTTCTTAAAGCAGATATAACAACATTACATTTCACACTCATTTTGGAAAATCAAACTCTCTTAAAACATTTTTCCTTTCTGGATTGAGGAATGTTGCTTCGAGTGTTGTCCGAGATGTTGGACAGTCGTCTTGACAACATTCTGCTTCTGGAATTCTGAAGTTTGAAACAGTATGGTTTTAAATGACCAGGGTTGTTACAGTGATGGCACACAAACTTCATATCCTTTGACATATATGAGACTCTATTATTTAATCCTTTTTCTTTTACAAAGCCCAATTTCTCATTTTTGTCAAATAAATTAGAGAATATCACGTTAAGAGAGTTCTTGTATCCAATACCTACATGTGGTGGTTGACTAAAACTAAGTATCTCATCCAGTTTGGAAGTCCCTATATTGAGCTTACGGAAGGTTGTTTCAGCTAAATCCAACTTTGCACTTATCTTATCAAATTCAAGGTCTTTTTTGGTAAGTACAATCTCTAAGCGGGTTATAGTGCCTTTTAAATATGTATTCTCAAGAGTTAAATATTTTACTTTTCAGTCAAGTTGCTTGGATTCTAGGATTAAGTCCTTACAAATTTTTTGTAATTCCTTAATCATTTCGTCCTTGGAGTCAACTTGATTTTCAAGGTTAGTCTCACTAATAGATATAACACCACTAAAGCAATTAACATTAGGATAGTTGAAGTATTCATACCTTTCGGATATTGCTGAAACTGCAAATGTCGTCGCTGATGTTGAAGCAAATGTGTTGACATTCGGAACAACACTGTCGACAATATTTTTCTCGTCTGATAAGGACTGTTAAAAAACAGTGGTCAGCATTGCTTGTGACTCTATTTCTTGATCTCCTTCATCTTCTCATTCGTCGTCACTAAGAGTGACCCACAGACTTTTACCAAATTTTCTCAAGGTGTTTGCACATTCATTGTCATAATGACCTCACCTTGAACATGCATGACAGTTCACAGTTTCAAGTTGTTTGGGATCAAACTTGGTACGATCTGAGTTGGTTCTCTTTAGTTGATTTCCTCTTTGTACTATATGAAGAGATTTAGTGGACTTTTGATTGAAGCTTTGGTTTTGGTGCTCTTTGAATTTGAATTTATTTCTATCGTCGTTGAACTTCCTTACCATCGAATTGAACTTTCGAGTAAGGAGGACAACATTTGCACCATCACTAATTTCTTCAAGGTTCTCTACATCTTCATCGATTGGATGCTCTAAGGATTTTACTTGAAGTGCTATATCTTTGCTTTTATACAATGTCCTTTGATTCTCCATATTCATCTCATATGTTTTGAGAATACTCATTAAGGTATGAAGGTCCATTGTAGCAAGATTGTGAACTTCTTCAATCACACAAATCTTTATGTTGAACTTTTCAGGAAGAGAACAAAGTGTTTTTTCACAAGTTGAGTGTTGGTAAATGGAGAACCAATCACTTGACATTCATTAGAAATGTCAATCAAATTTTCAAAATATGTTTTAATATTCTTCGTCTCTTCCATCCTCAAACGTTCATATTTACTCATGAGTATACGAAACTTCGTTCGACGAAAACTAGAGCTACCTTTACAATAAGTTTGTAAAGTATTCTGTGCGTCTTTGGTCGTAGAACAGTTTTGTATGAGTTTGAACATATAAAGATCAACCCATCCAAAAATGGCATTTAAGGCATTTTCGTTGAAGCTTGCATTGTTGGTTTCTTCGGCATTCCATTCGAATTCAGGTTATACAAGTATGTCACCTTCCTCATCCGGTGGTAACATTGGAACAACGTATCCTTTGGTAATAAATCTTCATGCCCTAACATCAATTGAATTGATATGAGAGCAAATGTGAATCTTCCAATAGGCATAATTTGAACCATCTAAAATAAGAAGTCTACCAATTATTGGATTAGCTAGTTTAAATAACATAATCAAACACTTATTATATCAAGTGTTGGCTTTGATACCACTTGTTGGGTCCCGGGGGTAATACTATGGAACAATTTAAAACTAACCAAAAGTAAAATAATCTTGTATGCTGAAACAATTCGAAAATGTCGTTAATAATGTCATCTGACATAAATGACGATACTTTGATAAAAACAGAAAAACATTTGAAGAGTAAAATATAGCGGAAATAATAAAGAACACAAAGGTTTATATTTACATAGGTTATATTTTTTTTTTGGTGTAACGGTAAAAAGTGTATAAAGTAACAGCACCAACCGAAGGCGAACCCACAGACAAAAGATATGGATGACGCTAGGAATATCGTGCATATCCCACAAGTCGGTTAGTCACAATATTGATTAACGTCAAGTATATTACTCAAGCTGAACCCACAAGCCGGGAAGTCAAGAGGACCCATGTAGGCAAAATGATGCTAATAATCAAAATGCACATCCCACAAGTCGGGTAGTCATATGATTCTTTTGCGTCATAACCAAAACTCAAGCGATTCCCATAAGTCGGGAGGTCAAGAGGGCCTAAACAGGCCTCGTCAATCCCTTATGTCAAAATAACCGACATAAGGTCGAAGCCGCAACCTCTGTAAACCCTTATCATGGTAAACCCAATGGGACAAACCCATGATAAGGGAAAAGCGCCTAGCGTTATGCTGCTAGTGTGAATTATTGCCGAGTCCCAAATGTTCAAAATAAGAAGTAAATTACGGAAATAAAGAAAACAAAATAAAATAGACAACAGTTTTGATTTGAAGCCGATGGCCTCCTTATCCAGTCTGGCCCCTTCGAAAATTACTTTGTTGCGTTCCATCCAAATCTGGTAGACGGTGGATGCAAGCGTTGTTCTTTTAGCCTTAGCCTGACAACCCATGCTGCGCCCCTCCTTTCTAATATACTTCAGCGCACTGTCAATGGTGCTCATGGTTCTGGTGATGCTCAACTAGTTCATAATCTGCTGTCAGATGAAAGTGAAAGAGGCGCAAGTGAAGAACAAATGAGGTATGGACTCGTCGTCCCTACCGCACAACCCACACACCCGAGTGGTGTCGATGTAAGTAATACTGTCTTCGGTACGCAGCTTTTTAGTGATGCTTAGCCAAAAGATGAAGGACTGTTTAGGCAGAATGCAAGGATTCCAAACGTCCTTCGACCAATAAGCTTTAACCCGCGACTCGAAGAATTCATAAGCGCTGCGTCTGGCGATACCATTGTTGTCACATTGCCAAGCATTGAAGGTGTCGACCGTGAGAGCATGAGACCCAGCCCGTTCAATACTCTGGTCACGGATGCGAATAAAATGCTTTATAAGGGTGGAGTCACCCTTCTTAGCCTCCCACGACCAAATATCATTGTTGGTTAAGTACTTCTGGTGAATCCAATTAACCCAAAGCGTGTCGTTTTTCTCATGAATGTTCCAAAGACATTTGGCCAATAATGAATGATTCAAAATACGGATGTCCCTGAAACCTAAACCGCCCTCAGTTTTAGGGAGGCAACAGGTTTTCCATGAAACAGGTGGATGATTCGAATGCCAAAGGAAGACCCTACAAAGTTTAATAATCTTGTCACAAACTGTCGACGGAATGCGCATGGTGGATAGCCAGAAGCATTCGACGCCCTGCATAACTGATTTGATGAGCTCCATTTTCGCCGCATAGGTGAGAGTGGCGCTGGTCCATGCGTTAATATAAGAAGTTACGGTCAATGACCAAAAGTATTGTATATATTTATATACAATTGAATAAATTCATTCTTTTACAATATTACAATATAATACAAAAGGAATTAAAAGGTTTAAATCGCAGATGACTTATGCTTGAAAAATATACCTAAATAGACATAGACAACATCTCATTACAATTGCTTCAATAAAGAACAAATCTAGAATCTAAGCAACATTATAATGTTGGACATAATGTTGTCGACACGCTCAGACAACACTTGTGATCCAATTTTCTGATCGTTATATTGGAGAACTCTCTTGATATTTTCTTTTGATTTTTCTGGATATCGATTCACTGATGCAGCCTCTCTATTTATAGTAGAGGGTTTTTCTTGAAATGCTCATTGAATCATTGTATAGATTGAGAGAAAGATGGACAGCTGATAGAATTTGTTAGAGAAGATTGTGGAGCAAACTCTTCTAACTTCTTGGACTTGTTTCCCAAGTTTAGCAACGACTTGAACTTGGTCTTCCCACATTTTTCTTCAGCTCCAAAATTCCTTTCCAAGTCATATTACCCTCGTGGTAAAAATCTCACGAGTTTAGCTTCAGTCCCGTGAAGTAAGACAAAACTGTCATGACATTTGTTCCAATATTTTTTGATTTAAACTTAGTCCTGAAAATGATATGTTGGGCAAAATATCATAACACAAAATCCAACATTAACAATACTTTATTTATATTAGTTTTTTCATATGTAGGTCGATTGACCAAACTCGTTTATTATATTATGAGTCTTTTTATAATTTCACTTTGCTATCGTCGTTAAAGATTTGTTTTGGTAGATTCCATATGGCACACTGATTATGTCGATCCCAACAAATCAGAGTCAATGGTTCAAAGGCAATTGTTCAGCGATGTTCAAGACAGATTCAAGGCAATTTCAAATCAAGAGCAACCAATTTGACGATAACGAATATTTTTTTTCAAAAAAAGTCCAAAGTATTACATGTGAAGACAATTTTAAACCCTATTTTCAACAATCCTGTTGTTGCGCATCTTTGAAAACAAAAAAAAAGTATTTTTAATACATGCTTATTTTTAACTCATGCTTGCTTTTAAAAGCATGAGCTCCAACTTTCAACCCTTGCTTACTTTTAACATTTGGGCCAATTTCAACCCATGTTCCTTTTAACACATGGGCTCCACTTTCAACATGTGCTCACTTTTAACGCACACGGCTAAAATTTGTAACTAATATCTACTTTTAACTATGTGTGGCAAGTGGGTCGGGGCGGTGCGGGCCGAGACTAGCCCTGGCGGGATGGGGGGAGGGTCGGGACGCGGGCTTCAGCGGGTCGAGATTAGCGGCACAGGAATAGGTCTCGTCCCGTCCCACATTCCGCCGGAAGGGGGGACGGGTTTTGGGGGGCGGGTCGAGTCAGTAGGATTTTTTTAACACGTAATTTTAAAAAAAAAACTAAACACTTTAATAATTGAACAAGATAGTGTAATAAAAACATCACAATGTTGTTTTTGTGCCTCTTATATTATTTAATAGAAATATAATTTTTTGGTAATACAATTTCAAAATTGCAACTTTGTTTCGTTGTTCAAAAGTTGCAAATCACATAGTTAAATTGCAATTAAAGAAATAACACAGTTAACCATACTTTTTCTAATTTCTTCACAATGTCTTGAGGATCTTTGGTTGGAATTGGAAGTTGTTGGTCAAATTATTCGACGTCGCTTCCTGTTCCCTCAGACAACATTTCGTTGTAGTTGTAGTCGTCTTCTTCGTTGATCTCTGGTTAACCGCACCTTCTACGCTCCGCTTGAATCTAATATCTGAATAGAACTGCAATCGCCAAGGTGTCTCCCGCCAATAAGTGTATGTGCTCTCTTATTTGAAATCTTCCAGCAAAAAAAATGCTTTCAAACGCTATTGATGACGCTTGAATGTTCAACCCATTCTGGGCCATCTTTGCTAGTGTCAAAAATATCTTTGCGTTCTCTCTCCAGTGTCTCAGCAAGTCTTCACGTCTATCTTCATTGACAATTGATTTGTACGGTACAACACCCTATAAAACATAAACATCAAATTCGCTAACTTGTGAAGAAGTTGAACCACTAAACATTCTATTTCTAAGGTCTTGAACACTAGCAGCAGAAACCACATGTCTTTTATTAGGTTGCAATGAAGTAGAAGTAGATGGTACCGAAGCCGGTTGATTATTTACACTTTTTGTAGGTAATACATATATATATTTTTACATTCATTGTGTATGATAGACATAACTTCTTCTTTAGTTGGTCCGTTAGTTGGTTCTTCATTTGGACTTGGAGGTGGAAGTACTGCTATACACTCATAAATCGTTTCAACAAGTATTTTACAACCGTCTACTTTATTAGTCGGATTTAATACATCACCAATAATATAAATAGTGGGAATAGGAAAAAAGTTTTTTTTAATTTTTTTTATAAAGAACTTTTAATAGATGCCTTATAAGTTTGTTTCTCCATATATTCATTAAGTAACAAAAATATTAAATTTATATAAAATAACATAGTTGAAACAGTAGGATAATAAATACCAGAAAATTCTTTAGTATCTTGAAAAATATTCTCCAAAAATCCAATAATTTCTAAAAGAAATCTCAAACATTATCTACAAGCATATCCCTTGGATTTTTATTATGGGCGTTAACTAATAAATTTATAGGTCTTCTATAATCGTAAGCAACAAATAGTTGTTCATATAGAGAATTTCACTTAGTCGCTACTTTTTCAGCAATTTTTCTATAAGGTAATCCACACTGGTGACACGTTTTTTTATACTCTTTGCGTCTTTGTATTTTATTACCTTTAAAAATAAAATTTATAGTAAATTATATTTTATCAAGAATGTTTTCAAAAAGTTTTAGGTCATCCTTTACAACTAAGTTATAAATATGACATACACATCTTATATGAAAATGATCAGGAAAAGATGGAGTTAATCTAACTTAAAGTCTTATAGCATAATCATTAGAAGTAACATTATCTAATGTAATAGTTATAATTTTATCAACTATTCCATAATAATCACAAATTTTATGAATATTTTGTGCAATAAAAGTTCCAGTGTGCCTATCATCAATATATCTATATGCTAAAATACGTTTTTGCATAGATCAATTATGATTTATCCAATGACATGTTACAATTAAATAATTATTATCGTTAGTACTATGACCTATATCAGAAGTGAGAGTCACTTTGCCATTAAAATGATATAATGCATAACGTAAAAAATATTGATATTCATGTGCAAATTTAAAAACGCCTCTTCCAACAGTCGATCTAGAAAAACCTTTAAAAGCAGGATTATACATTTCTCTAACGTAATGAATAAATCCAGGAGAGGAAGGAAATGCAAAAGACAAACCCTCCACCGCAACTAATTTTGTATATTTTTCTCTATCTTTGTATTTATCATATTTAGGATCTATAATTCCCTCGTCATCGGGTTAATTCGACCATGTACTTGGTCGGAGACACTATGTGAACTTTGTCCCGACTCAAAGGGCATTGCCACACCTAATGTTTCAGCCTAGTATTGATTCCACCTAGTTGTGTGCTCGCTTTGTACATGTCTCAATAAATCTCTCGTCCCACCTTGACCTTTTTCGGTTTTAAATCTATAAACATTTTGATAAATTTTACATCTAATTACTTGATTCTCTTTGTCCCTATCAAAAAAATACCATGCATGTGATTTTAATATTCGTTATGTGGGGCCTCAACTCATACTAGGGGGAATAAGAGGCATTTTAATTTCAGTTTGAGGCTAAGAATCAGTCTCAGCCTGAGGTTGAGGTGCACTAGTGGGTGTGTCATCTACATTATCGTCAAAATTAAAGTCTGGTTCAGATACTTAATATATCATTAAAAAGTAGTTTCAACTATATGAGTGAAATCAATTAAATCATCGGGACTATGAATATGATTACTAGAAGAATTACCCTTACCATTGTTACCCCTACTAGAAGAAGCATGCTTACCCTTACCCTTACCCTTAATCATACGTCCAAGGTGTTCCATTAAAATTATGCAAATAAATAATTAAAGTAAATGAAATTAAGTGCGATAATTAAAATTAAGTAACAATAATAATTTAAAGAAGGAACGAAGGTACGAAACGCCGACGTGTAATCGAGGTTGAAAATTGAAACTCTGCTCGATGGATGATCATCAAGCTAGTGTCGCACCCGATTTTGAACTCTCAGGCTTGAATGCGCGACGAAATGGTTATCCTCCCCCAAAATGTAAAATATTAAGTGTTAAGGGAGTCGCCACCTAATTAATTGGATGAATTAGGACACCTAAACGTCAACTAATTAAAGTTAACATTAACTCCATTTTAATGGCTGCTAAACTTAATAAGATTATGGGTAAAGGTTCTTTATTATCCTAAAGGGAAGAGGTGAGACATCATTTAGGATCCGCTAACTTGCGGTTATCCTTTCAAACCTAAGTCAATTATTTATGTTAAAGGATGCATGCTAAGAAAAAAATATTTTTTGAACAAAAATGTGGTAAATGCTAAAAATGTGTTTTTTGTGGTAAAGAAAAATCTCCGTTTTGTAGAATATATATATAAGCTAATTTTGGATAAAATATGTATTTAGAAGGCGTTATATAGAAATACTTTTATAAATAAAACATATGTTAGGATGAAATGCAAATTTGGTCTTTGATGAAATGTATATTTAAACAACGTAAGATAGTACGAAAATTGATAAGGTTAATGAAGAGCTTATGAGAAAATTTATTTCTTAAGAATTAGATATGGAATGATGAATTGACTATATGATTAAAGCATATCTAGAGTTAGTTGAATTATTTTAGATTTAGATCTATATGGTGAACCTAGAATAAATAAGGAATGAATTCATCTTTTAAACTACCCTTCCAATGTATTCAAGGACTAGTAGAGTTAATTATCCTATTAATTACAAGGTTAACAAATATATTTATCACAACAATAAATAAATAAATAGGCAAGGAAGGAATGAGATTTGGATTTGATGTAATGTTTAGAATGGATGACGACATCATCCCATCCCATTGTTGTTTGGAAGCCCTGCGACAAAAGTGTGGACGGCTATACGGAGATCATGATGAGTCTCATACCGAGATTCTTGATTATTCTCCCGATGCATGTCATGTAAAATAAGAAAGAAAATGATTAGTATATGCCCAAAATTTATCAAAACAAGTATTCGACACAAGAGTTAGTACATATGATTTACACTCAAGCGTGTAAGCCATGATTAAATTGCAAAATCAGTAAGTAATAAAGACGGAAGGCAGCGTAATGGGTTGAGCTCAGATATGGACAGTGCATGCAGCAAGAAGGAAATACGGCCCTGGGGTGTAAACCATATGCAGAAACCATTCAAGGACCCAGAAAGCTAGGAATTTCAGATTTTAAGAAAGAAAGTCAGTTGGTACTATATCTATGAAGCCAATTAACAGATAATCTCCTTCATGCCTATATTAGTCTATATTTACTCATACAGCCATGTAAAGAGTTGATCTAAAAATACACATGATACATCTGGACGTATACACGGATACACGACTTGTTTCTATTAATTAAGCCAATTTTATTAACCAATTTCACTTGGACAGACAAGGCATTCTCAATCCAATAATAAAAGTGCATATTTCCAATGACTAAAAGGATAGCCTCAATATTTCAGGATTTTTAGCATAAAAAATCGAAAGACCTCGATCAACTATAGCATTTTAATGAAGACTGGACAATGGTATGTCAACGACCATCCATTACCAGATTATCAAGTACGGTATCAGCAAACAAACATGGTTAATCAGTGATTCATTTCAAAGTATACGAGGTTAAACTAGTCAGGATGCATCAAACGAAGGACTTATCAACCAAACAAGTCTCGTACTATTATATTGGAATCACTTTAGCATAGACAACCTTCAACTTAATGTTCTTAAAACAAACTGAATTGATTCATATACCAAATATATCCAAGTAAAGCAGTATACGACTAATATTTTAGCATGATCCTGATATGCAATATACCTGGAAATCAAAATAAGATAACAACTTCTATACTTCTACCAAATTTCAGGTCCAGTAGTGTGTGTCGGGGTTGTAAAATCCAGAGGCAATGTACTTCATGTACTGGATTTTGGATTATACTAAAGACAGGGGTATGTAGAAATCTAAGATTGAATCACACGACAGTAGTCATCTAGGTACTAGGCAGTCTTCGTGAATTCAATAAATAGCAAGACACGTATTACCCATCTTCCAGGCCTGAATTAATCCTAACAAATATATAGTGGAATCATAATATCTCGACTATCAACACAAAAAAATGGATCTAGGACCCTTAGACAAATGTTATACACTTAGCCATACTCATAGAGAAGCCACGATCGAATACGCGCATGCTCAAAACAGAATCGACACCACAAATACTGAAGGCCACAACTAACATATTTATCTGGAAACGATGACTAAATTAAGTCAAATAGATTCGATAAAAATAACATATGGATCCTATCATACAGAGCACACAATACAAACTAAATAACTAAATAATAGAAAGAGAGTGGGTTTCCGGACCTTTTGTGGGTAGCGAACTGAGGCGGCGTTTCGACCGTCGATTCACTCGAAAGGCTTATGCCTATGCGACGAAGAAGAACGAACTTTTTTCTCTGAATATGATGCCTGGATTAATAACAGGGGGTTTTGAGCGTGAAAGCTTTGTGGATTCTGTCTTTATGCATGCACTGGTTTGCCCTCGAAGATTCATGCCTTTGAAGTTAATAAACACTCGTATATATAGTCCTCCTGTGGGTTCTGATTTTGGTAATATGATGATTTTAGACTGATTTTATTGCGATTGTGATTGCGATTTTGTCCTGATTTGAGGGTTATTTGGTTCTTAAGAAGGGTAGCTTTTATTTGGGGGCTGATTTTGTTATCGTTCTTGTTATGGTAATGGTAAGTATGATTTGGGGATGATTTGATTACGATTTTGGTGCTGGTTCTCACCACGATTTCTATGGTAAGTTTGTTATGGGGTGAGATTCTCCAATTTCGTTCTTGGTAAGATTTCGAAATATGGTAAGTTGGAGACAATCTTTTGGTGTAATATTTTGGCGTTTGAAAACGATTTTGGAATGGATTTGGGTGTGATGTTAGGACTGAATTTGGAAAGGTTTGGAGTGTAAATGGTGATGGAGGCGGATGGCTTTAGGGTTAGGTTAGGTTTTAGTTTTTTTTTTCTTTTTCGTTCTGAGGAAGATGAGCGTGGGCTGCTGGATATAGGGCTGGGAAAGGTTTGGGCACGGGTTTTGGGCTTCGGGTCGTGGGCTTGGGCCAAACGAAATCAAAAGGGGCGATTGTGCTGGTAATTTAGTTTTTTTCTTTTGGGTTGGGTAGAATTTAGATTTTAGGTGTATTATTAACTTATTTAAATTAAATTATTTAAATACAACCCTGGGTGTTTTTATTAGTTTTAGCTTGGATTTAAATTATTACAATAATTATGAAATTGCTTTGCGTATTAATAGATGCGACTATGCTATTTGACACGACGTTATTACTAAATTATTTATTTATTTACGTATTTATTAGTATTAGAATTATTAAGAATTAATGGAAATAGAATAGGGCTTAAAAATGATAAATGTGAGTGCGAGACCCGAAGTGCTTAATATTCTACGTAAGGTACGGTGCTATTATCAAACTCCTTATCTACGCATGTATATGTTTAAAAGAAAATTGTTTAATTTATTGGTTATTGATTGAAGGGGAATGGACAAAATTGGGTGTCAACAGTTGTCCCTCTTTGTATGGAGAAGATGAAAGAATCTTCAGACAAAGACGTTGACTTATAGCCAATTTTGTCTCGGTCATTTAGAACAAAAGATTAAGAAAAGTGAGGTCCAATATCTATTCAAAAAATCATCCCAGTGTCGAATTATGATGACCATGGGTTATTGGTGTTGGGTGATAAAACTTATAGTGTGTTGTTGGTGTCTGAAAACTAAAGGTGGGGCCGACACAGATTTAAAATTTGTCCCAATGTCGAGTTATGACGACACTGGGCTATTGGGGTGTTTAGCAAATTAAAGCCGAAGCTGACTTGAATTCATAATTATCCTTGTATCGAATTATGATGACAATGGGTTATTGGTGTTGTGGGATGCTAGAGAAGAGTGGATCGACGTTCGAGGCCACCTTTGCCTTTTGTTGGGTAGCTTGACTTCCCCAACAAGATGTGCCTCAGTTCGCTGTGTAAGAAGTAGGTCTACGTTGTGCTCCGCTCCTGAATTAAGGTACCTGCGGGCTGAAGCTCAAGAAAACAGTTAGTGCATAACTGTTAAGACGAAATGATACAAAGAAGATTATGTAAGAATGTGAATCATGTGTCATGGTTGTGGTCACTCATGTATGTGATGTAACGAAGTGACGTGATGACACGTCGTCTTGTATGTACGAAATGCAAATGACGTCTTGCGTGGGCGTGGTTGCCTTGTATGGACGAAATGCAAGTGACGCCTTGTGTGGGCGTTGTCGTCTTGTATGGACGGAATGCAAATGACGTCTTGTGCGGACGTTATGCAAGTGACGCCTTGTGTGGGCGTTACGCAAGTGACGCCTTGTGTGGGCGTTACGCAAGTGACGCCTTGTGTGGGCGTTATCGTCTTGTGTTGACGAAATGCAAATGACGCCTTGTATGGACGTTGTCGTTTTGTGTGGACGAAATGCAAATGACGCCTTGTATGAGCGTTGTCGTCTTGTATATACGAGATGCAAATGACGCCTTGTATGGACGTTGTCGTCTTATATGGACGAAATGCAAATGTTGCCTTGTGAGGGCGTTATCGTCTTGTATGGACAAAATGCAAATGCCGCCTTGTATGGGCGTTGTCGTCTTGTATGGACGAAATGCAAATGACGCCTTGTATGGGCGTTGTCGTCTTATATGGATGAAATATGAGTGTTGCCTTGTGAGGGCGTTATCGTCTTGTATGGACAAAATGCAAATGTCGCCTTGTGAGGGCGTTATCGTCTTGTATGGATGAAATGCAAATGACGCCTTGTATGGGCGTTGTCGTCTTGTATGGACGAAATAAAAATGACGCCTTGTATGGGCGTTATCGTCTTGTATGGATGAAAAATGCAAATGACGCCTTGTATGAGCGTTGTCGTCTTGTGTGGACGAAATGCAAATGACGCCTTGTATGGGCGTTGTCATCTTGTATGGACGAAATGCAAATGATGCCTTGTATGAGCGTTATCGTCTTGTATGTACGAAATGCAAATGACGCCTTGTATGGGCGTTATCGTCTTGTATGGACGAAATGCAAATGACGCCTTGTATGGACGTTATCGTCTTGTATGGACGAAATGCAAATGACGCCTTGTATAGGCGTTGTCGTCTCGTGTGGACGGAATGCAAATGACGCCTTGTGTGGGCGTTATCATCTTGTATGGACGGAATACACATAATGTCTCCTAAGGTGTAGATAAAATTGTTCTATATGTGGGGTTGTGTCGTAATTCATGCATAATCAAAACTAGATGAAATAATTAAAGTGTAAATGATGTAGCCTGAGTAAAGAGGATGTGGTTTTTGCGAGATGTATTTGATGTAGACTTGTTGCAGTTTGACTTTGTGAACGAATCTGTTGTATTGGAATGTTATTGTCCTCATTGTTCCTGTTGTCCTGCAAAATCCACTCAAAGAAAAATTGTGAGTTCGGGGAGGGGTCGGCCGATTTGTGTTGGCTCTTGATACTTGCACGCGTTGTCTTGTCTGGACATGTAAGCCCTGTCTGATTTCGAGTCTCGATCAAAACATTTGTTGAAAATATTCTATCTTGAGAAAATATACTCACATATACTAATAGGAAATTATGTCGATCTTTGAATAGTAACATGTTGTGAAATAATGCGAACATCCTTATCCGAAATTGGCGATATATTCTCCCATATTCTCGGTGCTCCGTTGCCGTGAAGCTCTTTTAAAATTTGTCCCAATTTTGGGACATGGAACTCTTTGCGTAAATTAACCATGTCCATTGATGTCGTTTGTAGTAAAACTCTTAAAATTGTCCCAGTTTATGTCGATCTTTCAAGCATATGGAATCATATTTGTCGGTGTCTTTCCGTGGCGAAGTCCCTAACAATTTGTCCCGGTTTTTTTACTGACGAAACTGAGTCGGATATCTGTCATGCATTTGTCTTGTCTGTATGACGAGACTGAGTACAACTCACTAAAATGCAAAATGATAAAATGAAGATTTATTAATGGTGTGACCGAGGCCGATGTAGGCGCTACGTATCATTAAGGAATCAGTCGGACGTAGTTCGTTCTGAACAAGATTTAAAAAATTTAAAGACGGGGCCGAGGCGATGTGGCGCCTACGTATCCGCCAGGAATCAGTCACACGTAGTTAGATTCTGAGCAAAGTAATTGGGCTTTTCTAGAAATGGGACCGAAGCCGATATGGCCGCCTACGTATCCCGCTAAGGGAATCAGGTCAAACGTAGTTCAAATTACAAATGAAGTAATTACATGGAAAATAAAGCACTCTAAATGTAGTATCTCTTCACTGCATCTGCGTTGATGGCTCTCGGTCACACTTCGCCATCCATTTCAGCTAAGATGAGGGCCCCTCCATGGCATTCGGTGAACCGTAAGGCCGCTTGCCAATTGGGCGAATTTCCCTTCGCCTCACTTTGATTAGGGAATATACGTTCTGACCACCGGTATCTGGTTGGAAGTTTCTTGGTCGTACTTTTTTATTAAAAGCTCTGGCCATTCTGTTCTGGTAAAGTTGTCCGTGACAGACTACATTCATTCGTTTCTCATCAATAAGCATCAATTGTTCGTACCTACTCTGTATCCATTTGGCTTCGTTTAGTTCGGCTTCCTGGATGATTCTTAAGGATGGTATTTCTACCTCATTGGCAAGATAACCATTCCATAAACCAAGAGATACGGAGTTGCTCCTGTGGAGGTCCGGATTGTAGTACGGTAACCTAAGAGGGCGAAAGGCAAATTCTCATGCCAATGCTTGTAGTTATCTATCATTTTCCTCAGTATCCTCTTGATGTTCTTGTTGGCCGCTTCGACCGCTCCATTCATTTGTGGTCGATACGGAGTAGAGTTGCGATGAGAGATCCTGAACTTCTCACACGTTTCCTTCATCAGACCACTATTGAGATTGGATCCGTTATCGGTTATGATCGACTCTGGAATTCAAACCAAGCGGATGATGTTGTGGTGAACAAAATCCACTACTACTTTCTTGGTCGCGGACATGCGATGATGCTTCTACCCATTTTGTAAAGTAATCGATCGCCACTAGGATAAACACGTGTCCATTTGACTGGCTACCAATAGGACCGATGACGTCCATGCCCCAAGCTGCGAATGGCCATGGAAAACTCGTGACATTGAGCTCATTTGGCGGCACGTGAATCAAATCGTCGTGGATCTGGCATTGATGACACTTTCGCACGAAACGGATGCAATCTGTTTCCATTGTCATCCAGAAGTAACCTCCTCGTAGTATCTTTTTTGCTAGCGTGACACCATTCATGTGGGGTCTGCACATACCTCCGTGTGTCTCTTCTAATAACTTGTTTGCTTCTTGGGTGTCAACACATCTTAACAAACCCAAATCCGGAGTTCTCCGATAAAGGACCTCGCCGCTCAGGAAGAAATGGTTTGCTAACCTCCGAAGAGTCTTCTTCTGTATGTTGGTCGTGTCTTCCGGGTACTCACCTGCCTTGAGATACCTCTTGATTTCATCATACCAAGGTTTTCCCTCTGATTCTTCATCTATCTGAGAACAATAGGCTGGCTGCTCTAACACATCTAATTTGATTGGGTCGATGTAGTTCTTGTCTGGATGTTGAATCATGGAGGAAAAGTTGCTAAAGTGTCTGCAAACTCATTTTGAGCCCTCGGAGTATGCCTGAACTCTATCTTAACGAACCTTTTGCGCAACTCTTTCACGCAGTGTAGGTAAGGAAGTATCTTCCTATTCTTGGTGGCCCATTCGTCTTGCACTTGGTGAATCAACAGGTCTGAATCCCCTATGACCAGCAACTCTTGTATGTTCATGTCGATAGCCATTCGAATCCTAGTATGCAAGCCTCATATTCTGACATATTATTGGTGCGGGAATCGAGCTTTCGATATTGGGTAGTGTTGTCTGTTTACGATACCAAAACCGCTCCGATACCTACCCCTTTGAAATTCGCGGCGCAATCGAAGAACATTCTCCAACCCGGGTACTCTTCTAAGATGTCTTCTCCTACAAACATCACTTCTTCGTCAGGAAAGTAGGTCTGCAAGGGAATATATTCCTCGTCTACCAGATTCTCCGCGAGATGATGCGCTAACGCTTTGCCCTTGGTATCTTTTGGGTGACATATACGATGTCGAATTCACTTAAGAGGATCTGCCATTTTGCAAGTTTTCCAGTAGGAATAGGCTTCTAAAAGATATACTTGAGCGGGTCCATCCTCGAAATGAGATAGGTGGCGTATGCGGATAAATAATGTCTGAATTTTTGTGCGACCAGTCAAGCACGGCGTATGCGTTCGGCGTTGTGTAACGAGCTTCGTAAGGCATGCACTTTTTACTCAAGTAGTATATTGATTGTTCTTTCCTTCCCATCTCATCATGTTGTCCCAACACACATCCGAACGCATCTTCCAATACGGATAAGTATAACGACAAAAGGCCTCGGGTTACGAGGCACCAAGACCGACGATTGTGGATACTCTTTGATTTTATCAAGGGCTTGTTGGCACTCCAATGTCCACTTAGTGGCAGCGTCCTTCTTTAGTAACTTGAATATTGGTTCGCATATCACTGTTGATTGTGCTATGAACCTGCTGATATAATTCAAACGACCGAGAAAACTCATCACTTCCTTGCGACCTTTCGGAGGAGGTAGTCCCTGAATGGCCTTTATCTTCGAAGGATCCAACTCTATTCCCATACGCTCGCGATGAAACCCGATAATTTTCCATTGGGGCCGAAGGCACTTTGCCGGATTCAACTTCAGGTTGTATTGCCTCAATCGCTCAAAAAACTTCTTCAGATGGACCAAATGGTCCGTAGCCCTCCGTGATTTGATGATGACGTCATCCACGTAGACTTCAATTTCCTTATGGATCATATCATGAAAAATGGTAGTCATGGCTCTCATGTAAGTGGCACCTGCGTTTTTAAGTTCAAACGACATGACTCGATAATAATATACCCCCCACGGAGTGGTGAACGCGGCCTTCTCTGCATCTTCTTCGTTCATTAAGATTTGATGGTACCCAGCGAAACAATCGACAAATGACTGCAACTCATGCTTCGCATAATTGTCGATGAGTATATGAATGTTCGGAAGGGGAAAATCATCTTTAGGGCTTGCCTTGTTGAGATCCCTGTAATCGACACAAACTCGTATCTTACCATCCTTCTTTGTTACTGGCACAATATTGGCTAACCAAGTAGGGTATCTTGCTACCCGAATGACCTTAGCGTCTAATTGTTTGGAGATCTCCTCCTTGACTTTCAAACTCTGATCCGGCTTGATTGTCCTTGGTTTTTGCTTCACTGGACGACATGATGGTTCAATGGGCAACTTATGAGAAATGATGTCCGTGCTTAGACCTGGCATATCATCGTAAGACCAAGCGAATATGTCAACATACTGCTTCAATAGGGCCACCAAATCTTCTTTCTGTGCGGTATTCAAGTGAACGCTGATCCTCGTCTCCTTGACGACTTTATCATCTCCTAGGTTCACTGTTTTTGTTTCATCCAGATTTGGTTTCGGCTTATCCTCGAACTTTCCTAACTCTTCAGTTAATTCCTCTAATGGAAAACTTCCTTCGGGTTCTGTTGGATTGTTTTCGCGGTTCTGACTTTGTTCGCTTGTTTCATGACATGTCACATTTTCATTATCGATAAGTATATTATTTTGTATGCTGAAAGAAAGGGAATAAAGAACGTTGATTAAAACATAACTTGTTATTAAAACTTCAAAAGGGAAATAAACTCATAAAAATGTGTTCCCACAATTCAGATTAAAACCATGAATTGAATTGTTTGAGAGTGACTAATTATTAATTCTACCCAGACTCGTGAAAAAACAGCGTTGGGGTACAGGTCCAGTTGCTCAAGACATCTCCTGGCTCTGCACTCCAAATGGTCTGTTCATCTGCGTAGTCTTCCAAAATCGCATGGCACTCTGCTTCTTCCTCAGAAATGAAAAGGCCTTGAAGTCCCTCCGCGAGAATGTCTGCATCCTCCTCTTCTGGTAGCTGAGCAGTGTATGCTTTGACAAATGAATGATTCAGGGGCGGAACAAGTCTTGGTAGATGAGACTCATCCTTCCTTCTGTGATCAAATAACAGCATCTCCTCGGTAGTGAGCTGATATCCTAGGCCAAAAGTGTCCTTCTTCTCCGGCAGGTGAATCGGCTCTGTGATCCCTCCTAATTTTGGTCCAAGTCCTCGACCTGGCTCGAAACCATTTCTTAGCATTTTGGGAGTGTGGGGTAGTCGCATTCCTTTAGCCTTGCTAACGTCTACGATCTTGTTCATATGGTAAACAGACCCATCTAGCCTCTCCATACTCTCGATGACTGGAATTGCCCCTTTGGTGTTAGCAGTGTTGTCCTTCTCTCCCTCAACCACAACTTCATGATGATTCCAGATGAATTTCAAGACTTGATGCAAAGTGGAAGGGATGGCTCCGACCACGTGGATCCAAGGCCTCCCAAGTAATAAATTATAGCATGTGGATATGTCCAATACCTGGAATTCTATCACGAACTCTGCGGGCCCAATCTGCAGTGTCAAGTCAATCTCGCCTGCGACGCTCCTCAGGGTCCCATCGAAACCTTTTACCCTCATGTAGCTCTCACGGAGTTTCCCAATGTCGACTCCTAAAGCTCGAAGAGTATCCAAATGGCATACATTAACAGCTGACCCTCCATCGATCAAAACTCGAGAGATAAACTTATTAGCACACTTGACTGTTATGTTTAATGCCTTATTATGTCCACGACCCTCAGGAGGTAACTCACTCTCATGGAAGATTATCTTTTGCACCTCTTTAATTTGCCCGATCAGTGCTGAGAAGTTTTCATCAGCAGTCTCAGCTGGCACATGAGCCTCTTTCAAAACCTCTATCAAAGAGATCCGGTGGTTCACAGAATTCATCAACAGTGACAATAGAGAAATTTGTGCGGGTGTTTTACTCAACTGTTCTACAATGGAATAGTCTTCTGTAGGCATTCTTCTCCAAAATTCTTCTACTTCTGGTTCGGTCACAGTCTTTTTCTGGGGCATCTTCCGTGATACTTCCACAGATGTGTAATGTTGTCCAGACCTTGTTACCCCTGCCGCAACAATTTCTACCACCTGTTTCTGTTTATCCTCATTCTGTTGTTTGTTCGAGTGGCTCCAACCTGGCACTAAGGCTGACATTAGAGGCTTATGACGGCTCAACTCTACTTCCAACGGCGCCCTAACCTTGGTGGTAATCACATGAGCAATGTGGGCTGAAGATCTCCCTGTCTCTTTCTCTTTGATTTGCACGATGGTCTCTTCCAAATCGTACCCATCATCAAGGGTGATCATGTGCACGCCAACATTGTCGTGATTTGGCAAGGGATTGTTGTTGACATTAGGGGAAGGCTCTTTCAACCGAATAGCTCCTTCTTTGATCAGCTCCTCAATTCTTTTTTTCAAAGCATAACAACTATCTGTATCGTGTCCGGATGCTCCAGAGTGGTATGCACAATGCTTATTCTCATCATGCCATGGTGGGAGTGGATTGGGAGTTCGCCCTGGGATCGGCTGTATAAAACCAACGGCTCTCAATCTTTCATATAGTTGGGAGTATGGTTCGGCCAACGGGGTGTATGGTTTTGTTGGCTTCCTCTCGGTGTTGGTTCGGGGTTTGGGTGTGTTTTGTGCGTGGTATTGTTGTGGGGGTGGGTATGATGGTCGGTATTGTGAGGGATTTGTGTGGGCGAACGCCCGTGGCGGGTTGTATATTGGCTGGGTGGTGTAGACAGGGTATGAGACGGGTGAAGGTTGATAGTACGGGGAAGTATTTTGGCTAAAGTGATCATAGTGAGGGTTTTGGAACGTCGGGCTTTGGTACGTGGGGGTTTGGTATGTTTGGGGTTGGTATGTTTGGGGTTGGTATGTCGGGGTTTGATTTGGTTTGTGTTGTTGTACCGTCATGATAGGGGCTTCTCCATCCTTTTTCTTCTTATTCATTCCTCCGATTGATTCTGATTGTATTGCTTTGCTTGTTGCTTGCAAAGCAGCCAGATTCGTGATCTTACCTGTCCTAATTCCCTCTTCCACAAAATCTCCTATCTTTACTACTTAAGAAAAATTATGCCCAATGACGCTGATCAACCTCTCATAGTACGTAGGGTCCTTTAGGGATTGTACAAATAGTGTTGTCATTTCACTTTCTGCCATAGGCGGCTGGACCTTCGTTGCTTCAGACCTCCACCTCATCGCATATTCCCTAAAAGTCTCTGTCGACTTTTTCTCCAATTTCTTGAGGTAGAATCTATACAGGATGTTGTCAGTATTAAATCTGAATCTGTCCACAAAGTCATGTGCCATCGCCCCCCAACTACGTCATTTTCTTGGATCCTGGCTAGTGTACCAGTCCAAAGCTTCTCCAGTCAAGCTCCTAATAAACAACTTCATGATGATCAACTGATCCCTTCCCACACCCACTAACTTGTCGCAGTAGGATCTCAAATGTGCACGAGGATTACCTTTGTCATCAAATATGTCAAACTTTGGTACTTTATATCCGACGGGCATCTCGATGTCGGGATGCATGCACAAGTCCTCGTACTTTAATCCTTCATGGCCCTTGTTCGCCTGAAGGCTCTTAAAGGCTTCCTTCAAATCATGGATTTCTCTAGCCATGTTTTCATCTGTCCCAGTTCTTGTCCCTTTCTCCATCTCTTCATACTGAGCAAACTCCGGGGAAGGTATTGGTATGGGTGTGTTGATATGTGGGGCATGGGTCACATATATGGGTGGTCCGTATTATTTGTTGTGGTATGTCATTGGTGCGGGTTGGGCAGGTTGGTTGTCTTGGGTGGGCAGGGCGGTTTGTATAATCTGGGGTTGAGGCATGTACGGGTTAGGGTCATTTGTGGTTTGTGGGTTAGGAGAAGGTGTGTTGTTGTGTTGTGGATTGGGGGGCTGCGGGTTATTTGTTGGGTGTTGGGGAGGGCGTCGAAAAGACGGTGAATTTGGAAGTGTGGGTAGCTGTGCATTGAGGCTTATGGATAGCTTAGTGATATCTCGGAGTCGATCTATTTCCTCTTGCATGACCGCCATTTGTTGCAGTACTTGAGTGAGGTATTCGTCGGAAGATGTGGTATTCCCCCTTTCTGATGTTTCTGGTTCCTCTCGTTGAATGGCAATGAGTCCCAAGCCATCTTGTTCGTTTACCCCTGAATCATTCATTTTTGTTGCTCGTGCATTGGATCTTGTGAAATATGGGTGTTCAGCCAGTGCTTGCCAACACAAACCAGCCGAGGAGGGGAGTAGTACAGCAAAATCCTTTTATGTGAAACATGTGTTAGCATCGACATAAATAGAAGAACATATGGGGGCATATAATGAAGCTTCAAAAATGTGCGTCCTAATGTGCAAGGGGCCTCTATTATGCCAGAGGTAGGCCTAAGCGTCATATATGAGATAATGATGGATTGGTCCGAGCCATCGGATCGAAATGCTTTTATTGGGAAAAAAACTAAGATTAAATTGCAACAAAGAAATGTCAAAACTAAAGATTATTCCTAATGCTACATTATGTTGACGGAGAGTGTGGTGGTGGTGTAATGGTGTTGCTAGGCCCTGCTCCTGCATTTTCCAAATATTGCATGATATTTTGTAGTTGATCCCACATCTCAGGGGAGATGGCGTTGCTCTCTAATCTGCACACTTTTACCCAATTGGTCATGTTGATATCCTCGAAACCTTGTTTGCCTTTGGGACTCGGACTGCCACAATCTTCCTTGAACCATGCATAGTATTCAGGTGTACCTCCTGCTTGCTCATATTTGACATCTATTTTCTCAATGTTGTTCCATTCATCAAGGATTTGCCTCTTTCTGGGAAAGGTGCAACCTGCCCCAAACGCGACCTCTGAATCCTTCATGTCCGATCGGAGAGGGATCACCTGTTCTTGACCAAACTGGCGGAGTACACGCAGCGGAGCATATGGCTGAAGTCCCCTTAATCCGATGAGCTCGATGTAATAACGGTTTTTGCTCCTTACATAAGCCTTGTTGACACGGGATAGCAGTGGGTACCTCCATTGCACTTGGTTGCTAGTTCGGGATGCCAGAAATTCATACCAATCCCTAGTACCGACCGGCGACACCAATCGCTTCATCCTGTCGTAAAAACTCACAATCCTATAATCATTGCTAAAACAAATGTCTGTCATATTCGTTCACTGATAAAAGTGTTCCATGGCCCACATCTGTAAGATGAGATTGCATCCCTCGAAGAAATTGGTTTCCCTTCGCTTGCATTTCCCCAGAGCTCGAAATATCTCAGCTAGGATCATGGGAACCAAAGTAAGTTGCGTGCCACTAATGTCTTCAAAAACCATTCGGGTCACAGAACATATGCATGTGCTGATCCGTCCATGCTCGAGTGGAAACACTAGAGTGCCTAATGAGCAACAATGACGCAGATGTCGTCTAGTTTTCCACCGCCCTGCATCGCAAGAGAATTCTTTTCTAAACGACTGATAGTTATCTTGGCGACCATATCTCTCGTACAGATAATCTAGGGAAACCCAATTATTTTCAAAACAACGGAGTTCCTTTGTGTTTTTTAGGCCCATGTAATGCAAGAATCTCTTTCCAGATTGACTATAAGAGATGATTTGTCCTCTGCCTTGGTAAGCTAAGCTCGTGAAGTAGTTGATTTCTTCCAACGTGGGGGTGAGTTCGAAGTCTTGAAATCTGAACCCTGCCCTATCCGGATCCCAGAACTGAATCAAGGCCCTAACTATATGCTGATCTGGAGTGATGTCAAACAAAGCCATGAGACAACCTAATTTGCTTCTGATGGTCATTTTGCTGCTGCCGTCGAAATTCTCCCACCAAATCTTTAGCTTTGTCGGAACACCACTCACCATTCTGATTTCAGGGATTGTTGGAATACTGCTCATCCTATACATAAAACCAAAAAATAAATACAAAATTTCCCAATGCTAGCATGTCACGTTAGGGTCGGATTCGTCCATCAATATCACGTGATACACAATATGTTGTTGGTCGTTGGGTCGTGAAAAACCCTTCGACAATTAGGTGGGCTTCCTAACTGTGGTGTCAATGCCAAGGACTGACCCACCTAGGGTAAATGCATGCATGCCTTAAAATAAGGGGTGGTATAGCTCTATCCTAAGTTTCTAAGATTTGGTTCACTAGACGCAAGGTTCCCGAGCGGACAACTCGAGTGAGAAGGCTACGCGACCACCGGTTAGACCGGACACTCCGCGTATATTACCAACTCTCCTAAATTTGGGTTTTGAAGAAAGAATTTTGCTGATGCACCAAGTGCACCTCGCATGTAGTGTGTGATTGTGTGAATTTTCCAGAGTGGAAGAAATATGAGCGGAATGTCAGTTTAAAGAAAGCAGTAACAAATAGCAGTTAAGACAATATGCAAATATTCATATGTAAAGTAGAATAGTTTAGGCAAAACATAAAAGTAAATAAGTGTGAAACACAAAATAAGCAATTAAGCAAATAAGAAAAATAAAGAAAAAATAAAGCACAATAATTAACCTATGTTTGTTATGGTTAAGAACCTAAATCTCCCCAGTGGAGTCGTCATGTTGTCGCACCCGCTTTTGAACTCTCAGGCTTGAATGCGCGACGGAATGGTTATCCTCCCCCAAAATGTAAAATGTTAAGTGTTAAGGGAGTCGCCACCTAATTAATTGGGTGAATTAGGACACCTAAACGTCAACTAATTAAAGTTAACATTAACTCCATTTTAATGTCTGCGAAACTTAATAAGATTCTGGGTAAGTGTTCTTTATTATCCTAAAGGGAAGGGGTGATGCATCCTTTAGTATCTGCTAACTTGCGGTTATCCGTTCAAACCTAAGTCAATTATTTATGTTAAAGGATGCATGCTAAGAAAAAAAAATTGAACAAAAATGTGGTAAATGCTAAAAATGTGTTTTTTGTGGTAAAGAAAAATCTCCGTTTTGTAGCATATATATATAAGCTAATTTTGGATAAAATATGTATTTAGAAGGCGTTATATAGAAATACTTTTATAAATAAAACATATGTTAGGATGAAATGCAAATTTGGTCTTTGATGAAATGTATATTTAAACAACGTAAGATAGTACGAAAATTGATAAGGTTAATGAAGAGCTTATGAGAAAATTTATTTCTTAAGAATTAGATATGGAATGATGAATTGACTATATGATTAAAGCATAGCTAGAGTTAGTTGAATTATTTTAGATTTAGATCTATATGGTGAACCTAGAATAAATAAGGAATGGATTCATCTTTTAAACTACCCTTCCAATGTATTCAAGGACTAGTAGAGTTAATTATCCTATTAATTACAAGGTTAACAAATATATTTATCACAACAATAAATAAATAAATAGGCAAGGAAGGAATGAGATTTGGATTTGATGTAATGTTTAGAATGGATGAAGACGTCATCCTATCCCATTGTTGTTTGGAAGCCCTGCGGAAAAAGTGTGGACGGCGATACGGAGATCATGATGAGTCTCATACCGAGACTCTTGATTATTCTTCCGATGCATGTCATGTAAAATAAGAAATAAAAGGATTAGTATATGCCCAAAATTTATCAAAACAAGTATTCGGCACAAGAGTTAGTACATATGATTTACACTCAAGCATGTAAGCCATGATTAAATTGCAAAATCAGCAAGTAATAAAGACGGAAGGCAGCGTAATGGGTTGAGCTCAGATATGGACAGTGCATGCAGCAAGAAGGAAATACGGCCCTGGGGTGTAAACCATATGCAGAAACCATTCAAGGGCCCAGAAAGCTAGGAATTTCAGATTTTAAGGAAGAAAGTCAGTTGGTACTATATCTATGAAGAACCCAATTAACAGATAATCTCCTTCATGCCTATATTAGTCTATATTTACTCACACAGCCATGTAAAGAGTTGATCTAAAAATACACATGATACATCTGGACGTATACACGGATACACGACTTGTTTCTATTAATTAAGTCAATTTTATTAACCAATTTCACTTGGACAGACAAGGCATTCTCAATCCAATAATAAAAGTGCATATTTCCAATGACTAAAAGGAAAGCCTCAATATTTCAGGATTTTTAGCATAAAAAATCAAAAGACCTCGATCAACTATAGCATTTTAATGAAGACTGGACAGTGGTATGTCAACGACCATCCATTACCAGATTATCAAGTACGGTATCAGCAAACAAACATGGTTAATCAGTGATTCATTTCAAAGTATACGAGGTTAAACTAGTGAGGATGCATCAAACGAAGGACTTATCAACCAAACAAGTCTCGTACTATTATATTGGAGTCACTTTAGCATAGACAACCTTCAACTTAATGTTCTTAAAACAAACTGAATTGATTCATATACCAAATATATCCAAGTAAAGCAGTATACGACTAATATTTTAGCATGATCCTGATATGCAATATACCTGGAAATCAAAATAAGATAACAACTTCTATACTTCTACCAAATTTCAGGTCCAGTAGTGTGTGTCGGGGCTGTAAAATCCAGAGGCAATGTACTTCATGTACTGTATTTTGGATTATACTAAAGACAGAGGTATGTAGAAATCTAAGATTGAATCACACGACAGTAGTAATCTAGGTACTAGGCAGTCTTCGTGAATTCAACGAATAGCAAGACAAGTATTACCCATCTTCCAGACCTGAATTAATCCTAACAAATATATAGTGGAATCATAATATCTCGACTATCAACACAAAAAAATGGATCTAGGACCCTTATACAAATGTTATACACTTAGCCATACTCATAGAGAAGCCACGATCGAATACGCACATGCTCAAAACAGAATCGACACCACAAATACTGAAGGCCACAACTAACATATTTATCTGGAAACGATGACTAAATTAAGTCAAATAGATTCGATAAAAATAACATATGGATCCTATCATACAGAGCACATAGTACAAACTAAATAACTAAATAATAGAAAGAGAGTGGATTTCCGGACCTTTTGTGGGTAGCGAACTGAGGCGGCGTTTCGACCGTCGATTCACTCGAAAGGCTTATGCCTATGCGACGAAGAAGAACGAGCTTTTTGCTCTGAATATGAAGCCTGGATTAATAACAGGGGGTTTTGAGCGTGAAAGCTTTGTGGATTCTGTCTTTACGCACACCTTTGGTTTGCCTCAAGATTCATGCCTTTGAAGTTAATAAACACTCGTATATATAGTCCTCCTGTGGGTTCTGATTTTGGTAATATGATGATTTTAGACTGATTTTATTGCGATTGTGGTTGCGATTTTGTCCTGATTTGAGGGTTATTTGGTTCTTAAGAAGGGTAGCTTTGATTTGGGGGCTGATTTTGGTATCGTTCTTGTTATGGTAATGGTAAGTATGATTTGGGGATGATTTGATTACGATTTTGGTGCTGGTTCTCACCACGATTTCTATGGTAAGTTTGTTATGGGGTGAGATTCTCCAATTTCGTTCTTGGTAAGATTTCGAAATATGGTAAGTTGGAGACAATCTTTTGGTGTAATATTTTGGCGTTTGAAAACGATTTTGGAATGGATTTGGGGGTGATGTTAGGACTGAATTTGGAAAGGTTTGGAGTGTAAATGGTGATGGAGGCGGATGGCTTTAGGGTTAGGTTAGGTTTTAGTTTTTCTTTTTCTTTTTCGTTCTGAGGAAGATGAGCGTGGGCTGCTGGATATAGGGCTGGGAAAGGTTTGGGCGAGGGTTTTGGGCTTCGGGTCGTGGGCTTGGGCCAGACGAAATCAAAAGGGGCGATTGGGCTGGTAATTTAGTTTTTTTCTTTTGGGTTGGGTAGAATTTAGATTTTAGGTGTATTATTAACTTATTTAAATTAAATTATTTAAATACAACCCTGGGTGTTTTTATTAGTTTTAGCTTGGATTTAAATTATTACAATAATTACGAAATTGTTTTGCGTATTAATAGATGCGACTATGCTATTTGACACGACGTTATTACTAAATTATTTATTTATTTACGTATTTATTATTATTAGAATTATTAAGAATTAATGGAAATAGAATAGGGCTTAAAATTGATAAATGCGAGTGCGAGACCCGAAGTGCTTAATATTCTACGTAAGGTGCGGTGCTATTATCAAACTCCTTATCTACGCATGTATATGTTTAAAAGAAAATTGTTTAATTTATTGGTTATTGATTGAAGGGGAATGGACAAAATTGAGTGTCAACAGCTAGTTGTCAACTTCACTCCCAATTTTTGAACTTTGATATAAATTAGCAAATAAAATATAAAATTTAGTAGACATTGTAGAGTTGTAGAGAGAGATATAGAGAGATTAAAGAGATGGTAGGAAGATTTGTGAGAAAATGAAGAGGAAAATGAAATATTTATAGTTGAGAAATAGGGTTAAAGTGTAAATATACTAACTTAGGGGTTAAAAATAAATATTAAGGGGTAGGGGATTTATGGTGTAGGGGGCCATTTTAGCCGTTATACCTGTTGCACAATGGCTAAAATCGAAAATGGACGTTGTGCAATAGCTATATTTGCAAAGGGGGAGGGTCGGGATGGGCGGGACGAGACCTGGTCCCATCCCGTGTTTGAACCCCGACACCGATTTTTTTAAGGGGGGTCGAGGCGGGGCGGGGAGAGGCGTGTACTTACTTTTAACCATGACAAGCAGCAGTGATGAAAATTAAATGAAGGTGGAGAATCAAGATTATTTTGCTAGAAAATTTAGGCCAATGAGAGATTTTGTTAGGGTTTGCCATGATTTTTCTACCTTATTTGAGTTTTACCATAATTTTGTTTTAATTAAAAAAGTTTTTTTTGGTGAAAAAAGTTTTCTTTGTGGAAAATGATTCTGTTATATCTATCCTTTTTTTAGAGGAGATGTTTTAGACTTCAATAAATATAAGATCTTTTCTTCGTATTCAATAACACCGTAGCATCGACAATGTTGTCATTAAAGAGTCTTGTTTAAGGGGAAATTATTCTCTCAATAGTTTTTATACTTTCTTTATATTAGTTTTTTTATATATATGTAGGTCGATTAACCAAATCAGTTTATTATATTATGAGTCTTTTATAATTTCTTTTTGTTATCGTTGTTAAAGATTTGTTTTGGTAGCTTTCATATAATACCTTAATTATGTTGATCTTAACACTTCCTACTAAGTATGATTCCATACCTGAGGGCATTCGAATCCAAAATCTCTTAATTAATAATGAAGTAATACAAACAACTACACCACAATTTTTGTTGTAGTGAGTGCCAATACGCTAGTGTTCTTTAGCCTCTTATTGAAGCAAAAAGAAAAGAAAGGTTATTCCTTAAAGATCTCCGCAATTAGTAGGCATGTCAAATAAAGTATTTTAAGACGAACTGAAGTGTGAAACCAAACATCACTTTTACACCAACCCACTTCTAAATTTCCTGACTAAAAAGCAAGTAACTGTTAGAATCCGGATGGATTCAATTCTCAACTACAGTGTAGAAGAGAAACAAAGGGAGAATTGAGATGAAAACAGGAAAAGAAAACAGAAAGGATAAAACGTGAGATAGAGAGGAGAGGGAAGAGAGATTTAATTTGTGGAAGTTTTTCTATTATTTTCTATGTTAATGAAAAATACATATGAACCTCTATTTATAGACTAGAGCTAAGCTTAGTAAAGTAAAGCAACTAAGCTAAATAAAAGCAGTAAGCTTATGCTAATGGTGCTTATCTAACAAACAAATACCCAACTAGTACGTTGTAGTGAAGAATGGATCTTGGCTAACTCAATGAAAAAATTTGTATGTGAGGATTGTCCAAGTCCATATAAGGAGTCCATGTTCTCATTCCATTACCGATGTGGGACTCTTAACACTCTCCCGCACGCCCAGACTTCGTTAACTGGAGCGTGAACAATATAATTTGGGGCCCAACATCGGTGAACAAATAATTGGAATGAGTCACTACGATGTGAAAGAATGGATCTTGGTCTTCAACCGTAAAAAGCTAGCTTGTATGGTGAGGATTGTCCAAGTCCATATAAGGAGTTCATGTTCTCATTTCATTACCGATGTGGGACTCTTAACACGTATATATATATATAAATGTATGGTATATCTCAACAGTAAGTCAGTAACTATCAAGACTATAAATTAAAAAAAAAAATGTGAACATGCCTGGTACAGGGGAATTTTAGAGATATCTAAACGTGTTTCACTTTATTTTCTTAAACTTTTAATTATAACCTGCAAGGTCGGTAAAAGAAAATTGATCTTCCACCCCTTGGATCGATTTGTGTGTGTGTATATAACTATATATACACTTCTTTGTGGGTATGAAAAGGGACTATTCATGGAGTCCTCCAAAATTGTTGCTGAATTGGACTGTTATTTTCCGGTGAATCGCTTAGTGTTATAATACTGAAGGAATATTGTATATACCTATATTTAGAAGGATTGTGTCTTTGCCAAATGCAAGTGTGTGTAGTTACTACTAGAACAAAAGGACGAGTAATCGGTTGGAGTTGTTAGAATATTCTGCATTAATAGTGATTAATGTAATATTATTATGTATTAATGTAGTATTCTATTTTATATGATAGGTAGTATTATAATATATAAGGTAGGTAGTAAAGTAATAAAGAAGGAATAGTTTCAGGTGGGAGAACACCAGTACCTTATCAAATTGCTCTTCAATTCAGTGGAGACGGTTTTGGCTCTTTCTCTTCCGTTTTATAGGATAGGGATTTTCAAAATTTGGATCCAACGGATTAGGATCCGTTTCTGACGGATCGAATCTGGATCTTGTATTTGAGATCCGTATCCGGTTCAGATCCGACCCGTGGATCCGTTTTTTATTAAATATATTCATAACCTAGAAAGTAATTTTATAAGTATTTTCTTAAATTTTTTCATAATTTCTATATTTTATATTCAGATTTGAACTTTATTTTTTAAATTGCCCAACAGACCAGCCCAATTAACCTAATTCCCAAATCAGAGCAGCCAAACGAATCCTTTATGTGGTTCTTGATTTAAGATGAGTTAAGTTGATGTTAATTAGATTAGGTGTTGTTCTAGGCCTCAACAGTTATGAAATTCCTTTAGAGTAGTATGTGCTTCATATTTCAATATTTTAAAGTGGGTGAGAGTTGTATGTCAATGCAGAATCACTAAAAATTGAACTTTGGTTCCTAAAATTTGAACTGGAATATGTGTAAGTACAATAGCTTACCTTAAACTCTTTAGTAGGTTTGAATATGTAAAATCTCTTATAATTTTAGATACACATCTGCTTCTCCCAAAGACCCTATTTTGGTTTCTTTTAGAGAATACATAACTCTCAACTAGGTCCATTTCTTCAAAATTGTTATCCCTTTCCAATTATGCCCCTTTTTGGCATATGGTTGTCAACAGAAATATTAAACTTGTCTTCACATCTCTTTTTTTCCTGGAAAGGATAGAAGGAAGGCTTTCTAACTAGAACCATGTATGATCACATGTCCTTAACTCTGGTTTAATCAGTAAAGAGTTTTAAAGCAACAATGGTGTCAAATCTGGCTAAAAATATGTTATTTTTATCTTACCGAGCATCTGGAAATAGTTCATATATAAAATTTAGCTTCCTTAAAGTAAAGTGTCATTCTCTCCAAGATAAAAGTGTCATTTAGATTAAGCTTAATTGCAATACTTTGTCAAAAGGACTCTGGAATTTACATGTGGATCCAGATCCGATCTGATCCGTGGACTCGTAGATCCGATGAATCCGAATTTGGATCTGATTTTTATGGATCCGAATCTGAATCTAAATATAAAAAATATATTTAAATCTAAATCTAATAAAATCCGATCCAAATCCGATCAGTTGTCATCCCTAGCTCCACCCTCTTCTTGTAGATTGCTCTATGTACCACTTTGCATCAAAGCTACCGTCCCATCAAGGCTCAAACTTGACAAAATTGGAAAGTAGCATCGGTATCATTTCATGGCCCACTATGGGAGAAAGATGATTAAATGGATCATTCGCGCAAATGCCTTTATTTTGAGGTGTTCTTTAATTTTTGCCCCTCAACATTTTATGGTGAGCTATAATTTAGTTTTCGCAAAATATAATTTATGTTTAATTTCGACATATGTATTATAACATTCACATAAATTATATATGTCGGACAAAACAAAACTTTCAACACTCAACATAATCTGAAAAATGATATAATTTTATATTTCGCTCGGCATAAATTTTGTTTAACTTCAGCACATGTATCATAACATACATCCACACATATTATGTCGGAAAATGTCAAATTTTCAACACTCAACATAATCTGAAAAATACTACAAAATTTATGCCGTATTAAGTCTTACAAAATTTATGTCAAGCGAGACAAAAACAATTTTTAAAGATAAAAATATTATAAAAGTTATGCCTTATAAGCAGGTTCTGATATTTTTATCAAATAAGTAGTAAAGGCAAAAATGAAAGACCACTGCGGAATAATCCATGCAAAAGAAATGTTTGAATTGTGCTGTGGGGGTTTGACACGTTAATTTGAAAAAAAAAATTCTTATCGTTTAACAACAGGCCACCGCCCCATTTCATGTCTGTTCCGCTCTTCTTTTTTTTTTTATAAGGTTTTCAGATTTGTGTTTGACTACTTTACTGTTATTATCCAGACGTTCTGAAGGTAATAACACCGGTCCTTCAACACTATCATCAGGTAAATCACGGGATGTGCTCCTATGACTACGTTTCTGGGAGTGTACAACTGATCAATGAGACAAGGTCCAATTCCCAACATGCATAATTTCTTCGTGTTTGCGGAAAATCGAACCCACGCTGTCCATGTCAGAGCGTCTTATAGCGTTCAGGCTTTTGTCACTGGACTATGCCCCGAAGGACTCCTTCCTTTCATTATTAATCACTACTTTTTGTGGAAGAAGAAAATGGGCTTTAGTCCCCGGACATAGCTGGAGCCTGGATGACAAATGAGGTAAACTTAAAATTCAGATGGAGGTCTGCATCATGGGTTTAAATCCTGGTGAGAACACTTTGTTCTATTTTAGGATAGGATCTTGTAGGTGATATCAGTTGCTCTGTTTTCAAATCTTGGTCATTCAGGTATATCATGCGATTTACTGGTAATAATATTAAGAGGCTGATACTATTATCTCTAGAAATAGTCTGATATAAGCTAGGAAACTGAATATAAAAAAATGGGCTTTAGTTTGGATGGATAAGACATGTGTTAGAGGATTGCTTTGAGATTTCCGGCTTAGCTTCTCCACGTTTCTTGGCAAGTCACATTTTTGCTTTGACTTTAATGGAAGGCTAATTTTGATATGCCTATATTCATCCATTTCAATAACAAATACTGTCCAAACTATAGCATGAAGAAGTTTAGATGCGATTTAATTTGTTCTAAGAATTTAACACATATATATTGAGTTGTGTGATTTTTTCTTTATATTATTAGTATATTTTTATTTGTTGTATCTTTAAGGTTACCAATCCAATTTTTTTATGGACAATTATATGAAGTGAGTCCCTCAACTCCAATGAATTTTAAGTAATTTCCTTACTAGTCTATTCCTAAAAGAACAAACACATTCAATATTTAAAATTAATTAACTTTAAGTCTTCTACTTTGGGCAGTTAGGTCACTAGCTCATTATGCAGTCAGGAAAGGTAGAACCACAAGAGTCTATCAGACGATCTTACTGCATTTCTGCAAGAGGTTATTTTCACAGCTTGAACCTATGACCTCCGAATCACATTTCTATTGTATCCTTAGTAAAAGGTTTTATAATCGCAAGTTTCAAAATTAATCTTATAACCACATAAATTGTAAACGTGTAAATATAGGAAACAATATATTCCCTACCCATAATTAGAATATTTTCATATATTGTGTAAATATAATTATGGTAAGACTAGGATTCCTCTTTTGTATAGGCTTAGGATTTCTATTGTATAAGGGATGAATATTGTACTCTATATATACCTTGATATTAATGAAAGACTCCCCAATGGATATTAATATCATCTTACATGGTATCAAGAGTCTAAACACAAAACCCTAGAATTTTTTTCTTCCCTCTCTCTTGAGCAAGACGCCGCCGACCACCCACCCCCACCTTGGTATCATACCGCGCTTCTCTCTCCACAAAATACTTGGTTTTGTTTTTCTTCTTCATTCCTCTCTTCTCTAAATGACTATCCCTGAATCTTCCACACTTTCTGAATCTTCTACCTCCACAAATTCCACTACCACGTTGTCATCCTCTTTTCATCCAGCCCTAACTGTTACAACCATCAAGAACTCTATTCCCATTATTCTTGATCAAGAAAGCGATCGATTCTCCGCGGTTGAACTATTTCGTAATCATGCGTGTCTCTATAACGTGCTTCGATCACATCGATGACATCATTCCGCCTCCGAGGTTGATGAGTCTACTTGGAGTCGTCTGACGCACGTCAAGCGATGGATTTATGGTAGTATTTCTCAGGACCTTCTTCTTGCTATCATGAAATCTGGTGCCACAACCCTTGAGTTATGGAATCGTTTGGAGGAAAATTTTCAGGACAATAAGCACACCCGTGCTGTGTATTTAGAGGAGTAATTAAACAATACACATCTTGAAAACTTTTCCAATGTATCGAAATCGCAAACGATTAAAGCTGCGATTTAATCAACTTGCTTTGTCGACGAGCTCATATCGACACCAAACTGGTGTTACAATTGATGTTGGCATTCCTAAAGGAGAATATGATAGTTTGGACACCATGATTCAACAGGCAGATCTGTTACCCATCTTTAACAAAGCTCGCTCGCAGTTGTTGCTCGAAGAGACTCGACGTGCTAAGCAGGATGAGCACAGTCAGAAGGCATTAGTGGTAACGCGCCCTCAAGATCCAACGCCGCCAGAAAACTCTCAACCGCAGCAGGGACGAGGTGGAAATGGTGGCAGGAGCCGCGGCAGAGGAGGCCGTGGTCGTGGTGCGGTCGCGGTCAGCGTAACCAAGAAGAAGAATAACAACAGGATTGCAGAACAACTGGGCCGCGCTCTCGCCATTCGCACACGCCGTCGGACGCCAAAGACTGAGTCGCGGCACGGGCCGTAGTCGCGACCGAGTCCATTCTAGTACCGAATTTCTACAATTCGTATTCTTATCCTGGTTTGTTGGGCCCCGCTCCAGCCTTGCAGCAGGTCCACTTCATGCAAGGTCAGATTTTGCAGCCATCATCCGGCATGACACCCACTGAGTTGGTACAGACATTCAGTACCCTCTCCATGCAACAGCCTGACAATACTTGGTACATGGAATCAGGCGTCATATCTCACGTCACCCAATCTGCAGGTACTATCCCTAAACTGTTTAGTTTAAAGCATCCTCAATATGTTACAGTTGGTAGTGGATAACGCATTCCAGTTAAAGGGTATGGTACCTCATACACACAACCTCCTCATCCACCCTTCTCCCTAAAAAACACCCTATATGCCCCACACATAATTAAGAACCTCATATATGTCCGCCAATTTACTCGTAATAATTCTGTCTCCGTGGATTTTGACCCTTTTGGTTTTACTGTGAAGGATATTCATACGGGGACACCTCTTACGAGATGCAATAGCACGGGGGATCTCTATCCATTCACTTCCACTTTCGCTGCCAGATCTTGCTCTCCCGTCACTCTAGCGGTTGTTTCTTCTTCAACTTGGCATAATAGGCTTGGTCATCCAGGAGTCCCAGTTTTTAATTTTCTTAAAGGCAACAATTTCATTGCTTGTAATGGGAAACTTGCCCAAAATTGTGTTTCTTGCTCTTTAGACAAACATATTCGTCTTCCGTTTAAATCATCTACTAGTGTTACACTTGCTCCTTTTGATATTATACATGTCGATTTATGGACATCTCCTATCTCTAGTTCTCTCGGTCATAAATACTATCTTGTGTTGCTTGATGATTTTTCACACTATGTTTGGTTATATCCTCTTAAATTTAAATCGAAAGTGTTTGCCAAATTTCTTGAGTTTCACAAGTTTATCAACACATAATTTGGAAAAAGTATAAAATCATTTCAGTGCGATAATGATCGTGAATTCAATAACTCTATGTTTCACCGGGTTTGTACAAATAATGACATGGTTTTTCGCTTCTCCTGCCCTCACGCCTCACCACAAAACGGTAAAGCTGAAAGAATCATACGTACTATTAACAATATGATTCACACCCTATTGATTCATGCCTTCCTTCATCCTTCTTTCTGGGATATGCTGCTAAAATGTCAGAATACATTCTAAATATTCTCCCTACTAGCACTCTTCACAATATAACCCCTACCGAAATCCTCTACCATAGAGTCCCCTCCTATGATCATCTACGGATTTTCGGTTGTATGTGCTATCCCAACTTCAGTTCTACTGCCCCTCACAAGCTTGCTCCTAGGTCTACTCCCTGTGTCTTTCTAGGATTCCCGCCAAACCATAGGGGCTATATATGCTATGACTTGTCGACTCGTCAAATCCACATATCTCGTCACGTCACATTCGACGAGACCACATTCCCATTTTCGAATCTTCCAAAATTCCAAAAATCGACTACTCATTTCTTGACGAGCCTGCCATCTCTCCCCTCATCCTCGAACACCACGCCCTCTATTCCGCTGCCGAGCCGCGACGCGATTTAAATGAGCAATCTTCGGGAATATCGCCATGGCCGCGCGGCCGGCTTTGAGGCACCGCGGCGCCCAAACTTAAGAGAAGCCTGTCAACCTTCTAGCGCTGCGGCGCTCGATCCAGGAGTCGCGGCTCCTCCGACGGCTTCGCCCCCACCTTCTCCTTATCCAACTTTATCCACCGTCTCAGACACTACTTCGCCACCCACTGTCCCTACTCATCCAATGGAAACTCGTTCAAAGCATGAAATCTTCAAACCCAAAGTCTATTTGAACTTGTCTGCTCAAACCATCTCTCCACTTCCAAAGAACCCAAAATTGGCCAAACAAGACCCTAATTGGAATGCGGCTATGTATGAGGAATTCAATGCTTTAACTAAACATCACACGTGGGATCTAGTACCTAGACCTGAGGGGGTGTGTAATTCGATGTATGTGGCTTTTTCATCACAAGTTCAGAGACAGTGGGGATCTTGAAAGGTATAAGGCCCGTCTTGTGGCTAATGGCACAAATCAGCAGGAGGGCATTGATGTGGAGAGACCTTCAGTCCGGTTGTCAAACCGGCTACTATTCGCACAGTTTTGAGCATTGCCATGGGCAAACACTGACCGATCCATCAACTTGATGTGAAGAATGCATTCTTACATGGGGACCTGAGAGAAACAGTGTACATGCATCAGCCGCCTGGGTTCACCCATCCAGCAGTCCCTCACTATATGTGCCATCTCCATAAGTCACAATATGACCTGAAATAGGCTCCCCGTGCGTGGTATGATCGTTTTTCCAGGTATATCTTGCAGATTGGGTTTGTATGCAGCAAGAGTGATACATCACTCTTCATTTTTCATTGAGGTAGTAGCACTGCTTACTTATTATTGTACGTGGATGATATTGTTACATCGCCTCGCATGCATTAAAAATGAGATTATTATCTTGCTTAAGTCCGAATTTGCAATGACTGATTTGGGAAAGCCGAGTTATTTCTTGGGGATATCAGTGACCAGGTCTGTCAATCACATGTTCTTGTGTCATCGTAAGTATGCAGAGGAGATAGTGTACATGGCTAAGATGACGAATTGCAAAGTTATGCCTACTCCAGTCGATTCGAAATCTAAGATCAGTGCTATGGATGGTGCTCCAGTATCTGATCCTACTCTGTATAGGAGCCTTGCAGGTGCACTTCAGTATCTCAACATTGGTGAACATAGATTGGAATGAGTCTGACTCTGATACCATGTAAATAATGGATCTTGGACCTAACTCAACCCCAAAAGCTAGCTTGAGAGGCATAAGGCACGACTTGTGGCTAATGGCACAAATCAGCAGGAGGGCATTGATTGTGGTGAGACCTTCAGCCCGGTTGTCAAACCGGCTACCATTCGCACAGTTTTGAGCATTGCCATGGGCAAACACTGGTCGATCCATTAGCTAGATGTGAAAAATGCATTCTTACATGAGGATCTGAGAGAAACAGTCTACATGCATCAGCCGCCAGGGTTCACCCATCCAGCAGTTCCTCACTATGTGTGTCGTCTCCGTAAGTCATTATATGGCCTGAAACAGGCCCCCCCATGCGTGGTATGATCGTTTTGTCAGGTATATCTTGCAGCTTTGGTTTGTATGCAGCAAGAGTGATACATCACTATTCATTTTTCATCGAGGTAGTAGCACTGCTTACTTATTACTTTACGTGAATGATATTGTTCTTACTACCTCCTCCGACAGATTAAAAAATGAGATTATTGTCTTGCTTAAGTCTGAATTTGCAATGACGGATTTGGGGAAGCTGGGTTACTTTTTGGGGATAACAGTGACCAGGTCTGTCAATCATATGTTCTTGTGTCAGCGTAAGTAGGTAAAGAAGATTGTGTACAGGGTTAAGATGGCGAACTGCAAAGAGGTGTCTACTCCAGTTGATTTTAAATGTAAGCTCAGTTCCATGGATGGTGCTCCAGTATCTGATCCTACTCTGTATAGAAGCCTTGCAGGTGCACTTCAGTATCTCACATCACCAGGTCAGACATAGCTTATGTTGTTCAGCAGGTGCGCTTATTCATGCATGTCCCCATAGAGTCTCATTTCACTGCTTTTAAGTGTATCATTCGATACATTAAGGGCACTCTTGATTATGGTTTGCACCCATACCCCTCTGCACCAAACAAGTTACTTTCATATACGGATGCAGATTTGGAAGGGTGTCCGGACACGCGACGCTCCACCTCCGGCTTTTGTATTTTTTTAGGGGATAATCTTATTTTTTGGTCTGCCAAGCGACAGACTACCCTATCTCGATCCAGTGCCGAGACTGAGTACAGAGGCGTTGCAGATGTGGTAGCTGAGATTTGTTGGCTCAGAAATTTACTGTTAGAACTTCAGTGTCCTTTGCGTCAGACATATATTGTGTATTGTGATAACATCTCTTCCATCTATCTTTCTCATAATCCGGTTCAACATCAGCGAACCAAGCATATTGAGATATACCTACACTTCGTTCGTGAGAAAGTTGCGTTAGGTCATGTCAGAGTGTTACATGTTCCATCATCCTATCAGTATGCAGACATATTTACCAAAGGACTTCCCAGATAGTTATTTCTTGACTTCAGATCAAGTCTCAGCGTCCGGCCTCCTCCCGCTCCGACTGAGGGGGTGTGTAAGCACGTATATTATAGAAACAATTGTATTCCTATCCATAATTAGAATATTTCCATATATTGTGTAAATATAATTATGGTAAGACTAGGATTCCACTTATGTATAGGCTTAAGATTCCTATTATATAAGGAATGAATATTGTACTCTATATACTTTGATATTAATGAGAATACTCCCTAAGGGAGATTAATATCGTATTAGAGGGGGTGAAATTAATTAAAGAACTGTTGAGTTTGTTTGTCAAGTTGCATCCTGACAGTTAGTATTTGGGTTGTTTTAGTTGATACAATCTGGTTTGTTAACCAGTCTATGGTGCTTGTAATGTTCACTTTGGTATTAATAAAGTTATTTGTTACAAAAAAAAGTTAAAGAAATGCCAACTTCAACTAAGACATCATAACTGTTACTGATTGAATATTTTTTAGGCGACCCGCTAAAACAATCATTAGCTTAATTCCAACAACACTATTATCAAAGATAACTACACTGCTCTATGTTTCAATTTTATGTGTCTTTTTAATATCCATAAAGAATATTACTTCTTATATTAAGTACTCTTTAACTCTAAAATCCCACGTAACATGTTGAAGAGCATAAATTCAAATGCATTTGCTATATTATACCATATTCAAAAGTTTTTTCTAAATTCCCTTGAATTTCATGCCAAATTAAACTAAAAAAATGAAACAGAGAGAGTTGGTACTAAATGTTTGGTCCGAGGCTTATGAATAATCAGTTTGAGTAAGAATAAATAAAATTAAATACTGAAATAGCTAGACAGTTTCTGAATCAACATCTGAGGCAACACTGTGATAAAACAGTAACAAAACTTAAGAGTATAAATGCAGCGAAAAAGTAAAAGACACAAGATTTATATTTTCAAGGGTATATGTTAATATAATCCTTGATGATCAATGACCGAAGTAATGGATATATTATATACAATTACAAATGAATTTCTTTTTACAATTCGTAGCAATGAAAACAGAAAAAGAAATTACAAATAAAAACGAAGTCGGAGATGACTTCGGCCTAAAGATAAACATCTAAAAAGAAACATACAACATCATCATTACACTTGTTTCAACAATAATCTCAATCTAGATCTGGGCAGCAAGAGTAATGTTGGACTAGATGTTGTTATACTACTTTAGGCTAAGATGTTGATCCAGTTTCTAAGGTGAATATCCGAGAGCTCTCTTGGTGATTATTTTCGTTGAATTCTGGATATCAATACTCTAAAGTTCCCCCTCTATTTATAATGTGAAAACTTCCTTGAAATCCTCACTGATTGGTTGTGAGAGTTGAGAGAAAGAAGGCTGCAACCTGGACCGAGTCTTCCTCCATGAAAAGCTCAACGATCTTGACTTGATCTCTCCACGTTGCTTTTCTTCCAAGCTTGACTTTTTCTTTTCCCACATTTTAAACACAGGTTCCTTGGTAGCTTGCCTATGTCATTTTTTACTCACAGTAACAAACATTGTTTTGGCCGGAAGAATAGACAAAATCTTTTACAGAGTTGTTGTCATAACACTGCAGGCAACATCTGCAGGATGTTGTCCAGGTGTAAAACCTGGTGTTATCACAACACTCATCCAACATCAACAATCTCCCATTTTTTTCCTTTCTTCACAAAAATCCATACAAAACTAAAAATGACTAGGATACTAATTATCAATGTTGTCCTAACAATCTGAAAATCAGTAGGATCGGGGTTGTGCTCCCCTTAAACTGCAGTTATGAATTTCAAGTAATATAGTATTGATAAATAGGTTAGAAAAGTGTATGTCCATTAGTTGTGACTTGCATACATTATCTTCGTAATCGGTCAACAACTAACATTCACAATATTTCCACAGTAGGCAGAATAATATCTGCACGATCTAACTAATATCCCGAAATAAACTATTACAACCCAGCAAAAATATAATCCAAATAATCAGCATGCCAATTTATAGACCAAATTATCATCAATCATAAACCTAATCACCACTCATTAAGTTAACACCATCAGCTAGAATGATTATGTCACAGTAGCTTCCAGCCGCTTTCTGTGACAAACCAATATGTACAACACCATCATTATTCATCTCCCTTCGACACTGGAGAAGCAACAATTCCAGTCATTTCTTTCCCCCTGTTTCCTCTCCCCTTTTTGATATTGCTTGTCCTGTAGCAGCATCATCTTCTTCTCCTCCTTTTTGTGAAGAAATGATGTCCTCATAGTAGTCTCTGGATCGCACCAGCTCTTGGATTTGTCTGTTCAGTTCAACAATGTGCTTTTGAAGCCATTCATTGGACATTGGGACCTTACCTGGTTCTGTGTTGCCTGGAATGTTGGCAACATCTGATGATGTTTTTAAGTCCCAGTCTTCCTTCTTCTAGGGCAGATCGATGATCATGTCTCTGTTATTTAGTACTGTTCTTTGCACTGAGTATACCTCTAAGGCAGGACTCAACTTATCCCTTTTGGGATTTTAAACCCTTGATTGAGGAGGATTTGGTAGATCAAGAAGGGGTATGGAAGGTCAGAGTTGATCTTTCTTTCTGCCAAGTTAGCAACATGTTCAAATATTAAAGTTCCCAAGTCAACTCTTTCATTTCTCCCAATCTTAGAAAGCAGTGATGCTTGCTCTAGAGTCACTACAGTCTCATTAAGAGAATGTAGCCAATTGAAAGTGGTAAGCTTGTGCAAGGTTGTGAACAGGGCAGTGAGTTTAGACACAGGACTACGAGGTGCCCAAACTGTGATCAAATTTCCCGTAAGGTACTTGATCATAGCATTAAGTTCCTCTGTAGTGGGGTTGGAATGGGAGGGTTTTTTATTTATGATTATCTCTAGAGTAGAGTTGATGATTTCAGGTGTGAATTTATATACACTGTTGTAAAGGTATACTTGCCCAAATTTCTTCGAGCTCATGTCTTTAACAACATGTTTCAAATTGGCATAGAACACCTTAATCACCTTTTTATAATAAGGATTTTTCCTCTGATGTTAGAGCAACATAGTCTGGGTCAACTTGTGTGCCTGTTGCCTTTGATGTTGAGGCAACATTTCGATAAGTTCTTTTGACTCTTTTTAGCATAAAGTTCCTCAGAGGTGTGTTGTCTGACACCTCATCTTCTTTCTTCTCAGGTTCATCTTGTGGAGTGGATGCATAAGGTGTTACAGGAATGATGTGGGCACTTAAATCACTGTCAGTGTTGCTGCTGATACTGCTCGAGACAACATGGAAAGTCATCTTTTCTACAAGAGAAGTCGATTCGACCCTTGACTTCTTAGCAGTCTGATTCTCACCAAATCGGTTTTCAAAACCCTTTTAGACCTTCTCGATGGGAATGTTGATGAAGAATGTCGAGTAGCAAGATTCGAGAAGTTCGATGTTGTATCAACATCAATGAGGTTTTCACTGTCACCTGGAAAACTCATCTTTAATGGTTCATATGAACCTATAAGAATCATTGCATGTGAGGAATCTTCTTGGGTAGGTTTCAGATCATTAATTGGTGTATAATGCTTGTACATTTGTCTTTTTATTTGACGGGGTGGTCGACATTGGAGTGTACTCTTTAGTGTTGGAGCATTTCGGGGAAATGGACATAGGAGAGGGTTTTGGAGAGTTTGGTGTGTTTGGGAAGATTTGATTTTGCAAATATGTTAGTGGTTTTTGAGCTTCCATTGATTTGACTTACCCGGTTGATGTGACAATACAAAGGACTAATGGGAATATTTTCAGTATGGCAATCTTTATACACTACAACTTCTTTTTCCTCATATTTAGGTAGTATAGAGAAATTGAAACTCTTTACACTTAAAATAAAGAGAAAACATAGCACACAACATCTTTTAAATTTGAAAATTAAAATGGTAATCTCAATCCATTTGGATTTGAAATTAAAACAGAGACTTGAACTTCTAAAAATAAGACAAACAAGAAAATTATTCATCAATATACTGGAAGATCATGTTGTAGATGATGTTGGCAATATTTTTAATCAACTCAAGTAGTATAAAACTCTAAGGATTTTCTGATTTGGTAAACATCTTCTGTATATGTTCCGTATGAGTTTGATCTCTGTATCAATGTAACATTTACCATTGTCCTTAATCAACTTAGTTTAACACATAAAGAATTATTTTTTAAAATAATTATTGAGGTATTTTCAATATTCTTTGAAGCATGTGGTACTCCTATATAATAGGAACGATACTAATCTTAGAGCTTTGCTCTTTTTGTATACAACCAAATCATAAGTAGATGCTTTGCCTTCTTATGATACTCCTTTTTATGATATACCTAATTGTTAGATACATCATCGCAGAAAACAATATCTCTTTTAGTTCTTGTTGTTGACACCCAATTTTGACCTCTCGTCCAATCATTAATCATAAAATTACACTAATTTTTAGAATAATCATAATAATTTTAACAATAATAATACATGCATAATACATAAATAAGTAAATAATTTAATAATGACGTCGCATAAAGCATTTCTTAAAATTATATCCACAGCAATTTCATAAGCAATTGAAACACCCATTAATTCAATTTTAATTTAACATCGCAAAGTATGCATAATAAATAAGATTTTAATAACGGCATCGCATTATAAAACATTAAGCACTAATTAAATAGCACACCCGCATTTATTATTGTAATAATTTAAACCCAAGCTAAAACTAATAAAGCACCTAAAGTCATATTAAAATAATTTAATAATAACTCAAACCCCATTTACTAACACTTAAAATAAACTAACACTTAAAACTCTACCCAAACCAACTAAAATCAAGAGGCTCAGCCCAACTCTTTTATTTTTAAATACCCCAAGCCCATTCTAATAGACTAACCCACGGACCACTCCCCCTTTATACCCATTCATCTCCATCGTCCGGACAAAGGAAATAAACAACGAACCCTAACCTAATACTCCATCTCCTAATCCGCCGCACCAGCACCCACACCCCAAACCCCGCGATTCTCGCCGGAGAATCTCCACTCTGCCACCTCACTTCCCTCTCCTCTGTCATCCCCTTACCATAAATTACCGCCGAATCTCATAATCTCCCAAATTACCATAATAAAATCTTACATAAATCAGCATAAAATCTTACCCAAATCAGAAAAATCGTCCAAACCAGTATCATTAAATCAGTTACCATAACCACAACTTATCATAACTAAATCTTTACCAAAAAATCAGACCCCAACTCGTCTCAAAATCACCTCAAATTGCCGGTTGTTAAAACCGAAATGGATATAAAATATTGATCGATTCTTACCATTTTTGGGGAAGATTCGAAAAGAAGTATAAATAAAGGGGCAGAAGTTCAGGGATGAGAGGGATTTTTGGCAAGCATCGAAGAGTATTGATCCTCTACAAAGAAAAACATCAGTAAAATAAAAAATCAATAATCGAAATTGAGCAATGAAGCATCAAGAACCAATAAGCATTCTCAAAGCATAAACATCAGTCTCTCTAATCGCATCGCAATACCAAACCCTGAGTGGATCGACGACTTGATACGCTGCCTCGGTTCGCTGTCCGGAGAAGGTAAATTTATTCCCTTTCGTGTTTTCTTATGTGATTTACACTTTGTGGTATGTGTGGATTATACACTTCGTTAAATCTGTTTCATGCCGTTTAATTTGTCGTTAGTGTACGATTTGAGACACATTTGTTTGACGCTAAATCTGTCAGTTGAGATTAACTGCTATTAACATTCACGACTGTGTTGTTTTTATGTGCTTATTTTAGCTAGATTTGTTTGTATGACTGTTGTTGTTTATGCTTAAATATGAAGTAGGATTAGTCTGCTTTAACTAATCTAAAGCCATGTTATATAATGCGAATGATGGTTTGTTTCCATTGTCGAGAGTCAATTTACGAATTTGGAGGATCAAGTGTAGCCGGAATGGTCAATTATGTTCATATTAACTGCTTATTCCTATGTTGGAGCATATACTAATCCTTATATTTTCTTATCTTTTACATGAAACGCATAAAAGCAAATGAAGAGTCTCATTGCGAGACTCATCGCGACCTTCGCTAAAATGAAGACCCACATCTATGTGCACCGCATCCGCATTGGAAATTCCAAACCATTGGCGAAAGGACATCGCCATTCCTCGAGTCACCTTTATTAATTCCCCATCCTGCCCTATTTATTTATTGTAAATTATTTGTCTAACATTACACTAGTAAGACACTTAGTATATTCAAATTTCAAGTCACCATTAACAGTTAGTTTGTTATTAGAAATTGGCTTCCCCCTAAGTTAATTATTTTAGGCTGGCCATACTTAGCTATATTGAACCATTTAATAATCTTTATTGGCATAACACTTCACGTAGTTAAAATATTATTTGGGAATTCATCGTTTCTTATAAAGCCTACTGTCTGCATTCATTATTTTAAAATCATATTTTTATCATCATTTGTAAAAATAGATAGTAGCCTTATTTTATAGATGCATATCTTTATCACAATTGATTTTGCTTAATATCCTACTACCTAAGTTGTATACTCCATTTAATGGAATATTTTCGTCTGAAACTAACTTTATCTTTTTTATAAACAAATCTTACCATTTTTCTTACAAATACATTTATTTTAAATACTTTTAAACATTTTTTGTTAGCATAATAATTAACCTAGGTTTGAACGGATAACCGTAAGTTAGCGGATCCTATAGGGTGTCTGACCCCTTCCCTTTAGGATAATGAAGAACCCTTGCCCAAAATCTCACATAGTTTAGCAGACCACTAAATGGAGTTAATGTTGACATTAGTTTATTAATATTTAGGTGTCCTAATTCACCCAAATAATTAGGTGGCGACTCAACGAACCCTTTTAGCACCTTTAGCATTTTTAGCACCTTTTAGTTTTTTTATTTTTTATTTTTATTTCTAACCTTTAAAACATGAGTGAATATGTCACGGTCGAAAAAGGGCGTGATAGAAATGGCGACTCCACTGGGTATAAGTAGGTTCTTGACCATAACAGACCTAGGTTATTATTTGACATTACTTTTTACTTTTAATTTTCTTGTGTGTTGTAAATTGCTTTTATTTGTAATTGTTGTAATTGCTATTTGTTACCGCTTTCCTTAAACTGGCATTCGGCTCATACCTCTTCCACTCTGGAAAATTCACACAAGCACACACTACACGCGAGGTGCGCTTGGTGCATCAACAAATTTCTTTCATAAAAACCCAAATTTAAGAGAGTTGGTATTATACGTGGAGTGTCCGGACCATCCGGTGGCCGCGTAGCCTTCTCACTCGAGTCCGCTCGGGAACCATGCGTTTAGTAAAGCCAAATCTTAGCAAACTTAAGATAGAGCTATACCACATTTTTTAAGGCATACATGCATTTACCTTAGGTGAGTCGATCCTTGGTATCGTCTTCCCAATTAGGAAAACACCAAATTTGTCAACGGGTTTCTCAACCCAATGATCAATCAGCATACTATGTGTAGCGTGACAATGATAGACAAATCCAAGCCTAATCGTGACATGCCGAAATTGGAAAAAGTGTACCGTCATTTGGTCGCCATTTCCAACAAAAGCATTACAGTTTGATGGCTTGAACTAATCTGTCATAATCTCGCATATCTAGCATTTAGGCCTACCTCTGGCATAAAGAAGCCCCACACATGTTAAGACTCGCTTTTATTTATTGTTTTATGCTTGTTATGTGCTATTTATACCTTTGAAATAATTATATGTCTTATACTAACACGGTTTGCTGCATTTTGAAGGTCTTATTCTTTTCCTCCCCAACCTAAGGTCGATTCGTATTTGACTAAGATGTGGCAGAATACAAGTACTTCGCAAGATCAAAAGCACAATCACATAGAAAATAACTGAGTTATGGGCACTTAATCATTTGGGATGCAGAGCACGGAGACGTTCTAAGAGGGAACCTGAAAACATGCAGGGGTTGCAGATCCAAACAAGTCAGGCGTCAGAGCATCAAAGCTGTAAAGTCAATACGAATCGACCGCCCCCTCAAACTCACAAGTTTTCTTTGAGCGCAGGTTCTCCATATTAGCAGAAGAAGAAAAACAATAGCAGTCAAAGTCCAAGACGAGGGGGCACCATCTCGACCCATGCGGCTCACAAACGCATAACGAATTAGGCGCCGGAGCGACAAAAATCAAAGCTGCAAGGTCAATGCGAATCGTATCACCCCCCAAAAACTTACAAGTTTTCTTTGAGCGCAGAATTTTCAAAAGCAGAAAAATTTGCAACAATCAAAGTTCAAATTTCACAACCGAAGCAGCATAAAGTCAGCAACAATCAAAGTTCAAATTTCACAACAGAAGCAGCAGAAGAAGAAATATAACATTTCGCAGTTCTTCATAGTAGCAGGAGAAACAGAAGCAGAAAAGGACATCAACAATCAAAGTTCAAAAACAATAGCAAAGTTCGTGCAGAGACGAAATCAGCATTCGGCAAGTATTCGCAACATCCAACAAGTTCGTGCAGAGACTACATTAGCACTCGCAATATTCAGAAAACATTCACATCATTCAGCAAGCATTCGCAGATCCAAAGAAGTCCGCAGAGACTACATCAAGATTTGCGGATTCAAAGAAGCATTCGCAGATCCAACAAGTCCGTAGACTATATCAAAGATTCACATCATTCAAGCGCCGCAGATCCAAAGAAGTCCATGCAGAGACTACATCAGCATTCACAACATTCAAAGAAGCATTCGCAAAGATCCAAAGAAGTCCGCGGAGACTACATAAGCATTAGCAACATTCAGCAAGCATTCGCAACATCCAGCAAGTCCGTGCAGAGACTACATCAGCATTTGCAGCATTCAACAATCATTCGCAGCATCTACCAAGTCTGTGCAGAGACTACATCAGCATTCGCTGAATTCAACAAGCATTCGCAGCATTCAGCAAGTCCGTGTAGAGACTAAATCAGCACTAGAAACATTCAGCAAGTCCGTGCAGAGACTACATCAGCATTCACAGCATCCAACAAGTTTGTGCAGAGATAACATCAACATTCGCAACATCCAGCAAGTTCGTACAGAGACGACATCAACATTCACAACATCCAGTAAGTCCGTGCAGAGACTACATCAGCATTCGCGGCATCTAGCAAGTTCGTGCAGAGACGACATCAGCATTCGCAGGATCCAACAAGTCCGTGCAGAGACGACATCAGCATTCAGCAAGTCCGTTCAGAGACGACATCAGCATTTGCAGCATCCAGCAAGTCAGTGCAGAGACGTCATCAGCATTCGCAGCATCCAGCATGTCTGTGCAGAGACATTAGCATTCACAACATTCATGCAAGTCCGTGCAGAGACTACATCAGCATTCGCAGCATCCAGCAAGTCCGTGCAGAGATGACATTCGGCAACATTCAAGATTCAAAGACGCTCATGGACGACATCGATTCGCATCATTCAAAGACATCTCAAAGATTTACAACATCACATCAACAACGTCGATATTGCGTTACACATGACGATATTACTACCCACCTGATCACATTTTTATATTCATGCTTTATTACTTTTTCTTAGCAATTATGCACTAACTTCTTTTTAAGCTTTAGCCTACAGGATCCTCAATTTACAAAAGCATTTGCAGCACGTCTATGCAAGGACGACATATACGCATTCGCAATGGCAACATGTCTACACAAATATGACATCTCAGCATTGGCAACACCACACCGTCAACAGCATCGCCAGCACGCAACTCAGGATAACATCTCTACTCTCAGAATCATATTGCTTATATATTCATGTTTTATCATTTTTTGCCTTGACAGTTATGCACTAACTTTTTCTTGAGCTTTAGCATGCAGGAGCGCAACGTGGATTTTCTCTTACAATGTCCGACAATTTGTTGGGGCCATCTTCCCAACAAAGCGGCGTATGGACTGGCGTCGATCCACTCTTCAATAACACAGTGTCATCATAATTCAACACTGGGACAATTTTTGAATTAACATCAGCCCGCCTTTAGTGTTTTACCACGGTAGCTCAGTGTCGTCATAACTCGACACTGGGATAAATTTTGAGCCCGCGATATCCCAGTTTTGCCATAACTCGACACTGGGACAAATGTTGAGCCCGCGGTAGCCCAATGTCGTCATAACTCGACACTGGGATAATTTTGAACTGACATTTGCCCTTATTTTTCTTAATCTTTGCTTTAATTCCGAGGATAGAGACAAAATCGGCTATAAGTCAACGTCTTTGTCTGAATACTCTTTCATCATCTCCATACAAAGCGATACAAGTTGTTGACACCCAATTTTAACCCTCTCGTCCAATAATTAATCATAAAATTACACTAATTTTTAGAATAATCTTAATAATTTTAACAATAATAATACATGCATAAACACATAAATACTTAAATAAGTAAATAATTTAATAATGACATCGCATCAAGCATTTCTTAAAATTATATCCACAACAATTTCATAAGTAATTGAAACCCCCATTAATTCAATTTTAATTTAACATCGCAAAGTATGCATAATAAATAAGATTTTAATAACGACATCACATTAATAAAACATTAAACACTAATTAAATAGCACGCCCGTATTTATTATTGTATTAATTTAAACTCAAGCTAAAACTAATAAAGCACCTAAAGTCATATTAAAATAATTTAATAATAACTCAAACCCCATTTACTAACACATAAAATAAACTAACACTTAAAACTCTACCCAAACCAACTAAAATCAAGAGGCCCAACCCCCCTCTTTTATTTTTAAATACCCCAAGCCCACTCTAATAGCCTAACCCGCGGCCCACTCCCCCTTTATATTCGTCCATCCCCATCGTCCAGACAAAGGAAATAAATAACGAACCCTAACCTAATACTCCATCTCATAATTCGCCGCACCAGCACCCACACCCCCAATCCCGCGATTCTCGCCTGAGAATCTGCACTCCGCCACCTCACTTCCCTCTCCTCTGTCATTCCCTTACCATAAACTATCGCCGAATCCCATAATCTCCCAAATTACCATAATAAAATCTTACCTAAATCAGCATAAAATCTTACCCAAATCAGAAAAATCGTCCAAACCAGTACCATTAAATCAGTTCCCATAACCACAACTTACCATAACTAAATCTTTACCAAAAATCAGACCCCAACTCGTCTCAAAATCACCTCAAATTGCCAGTTGTTAAAACCGAAATAGATATAAAATATTGATCGATTCTTACCATTTTTGGAGAAGATTCGAAATGGAGTATAAATAAAGGGGCAGAAGTTCAGAGATGGGAGAGATTATTTGGAAAGCATCGAAGAGTATCGATCCTCTACAGAGAAAAACATCAATAAAATAAAAAATTCAACAATCGAAATTGAGCAATGAAGCATCAAGAACCAATAAGTATTCTCAAAGCATAAACATCAGTCTCACCAATCGCATTGCAATACCAAACCCTGAGTAGATCGACGAATTGATACGCTACCTCGGTTCGTTGTCCGGAGAAGGTAAACTCATTCCATATCATGTTTTCTTATGTGATTTACACTTCGTGGTATGTGTGGATTATACGCTTCGTTAAATCTGTTTGGTGCCGTTTAATTTGTCGTTAGTGTACGATTTGAGACACATTTGTTTGACGCTAAATCTGTCAGTTGAGATTAACTGTTATTAACATTCACGACTGTGTTATTTTTATGTGCTTATTTTAGCTAGATTTGTTCGTATGGTTGTTGTTGTTTATGCTTAAATATGATATAGTATTAGTCTGCTTTAACTAATCTAAAGCCATGTTATATAATGCGAATGATGGTTTGTTTCCATTGTCGAGAGTCAATTTACGAATATTGGAGGATCAATTGTAGCCAGAATGGTCCATTATGTTCATATTAACTGTTTATTCCTATGTTGGTATTTCCCCAGGTTGGACACATTCATTCTGTTCCCGTTAAGTGTCAGTGTACCTAGTAGTGCATCGTGAGCAGACTCTGCCTTCTAGTTTAATTTATATGACTCTGCATAAATTAAGGTATGACCTTCAAATGATCTTGTGTGCATTTATGGGTTTTCATATCCTTCCAAATTGATCATCTGTTTGTCACTCGGCTAAATTTATGCTTCATGCTTATCTTGAATTGGCGTCGTCTGAATTGTTGTGAATGCTCCTGAATTTTATTGTATCACTGGAATATAAACTTACCACTATCAATAGGATATTTCCAGACGTAGAGTTTTATACATCGTCTGTTTTAGTCGCTGATGAGGATAATAAAAATACATGAATGATCTCCCACATCAATCCTTGTTTGCTTGCATTGTGGTCTACCAGTTTGTTTTGTGCATGTATAGATAGAAGTAGATTAAGATAACTGAAACTGCTAACCAGTTACTGCTTGATTAAGGTATTCACCCCTTTGTCTCATATTCGACTACTTTAAAGAAATATGCATGTCTGGTTTAATTTAGATCTTTTTGGGAACATAAAAATACCAGTTGGATAGTCAAGAATGTGGTCGTATGTCTAATCTGAGCATGTTCCTATCTTGTCTACCCGAGGACCAGCATGTCTAGATATGCAATATAAATATGATGATGAGTCTGGCTACTGGTTCTTTGCCTATTATATTTGAACCGATGTGCTGATTTTAATCTGGATGCTGAATTATGTGTATTGTTCTCCTTGCTGGTTGGAACTATATACGTCTCTATTATCTTTTATTTTGTCTTGTGTGAAGCCTCTCAATCTTCCTGAATCATGTGTATTGTTCTCCTTGTTGGTCAGAACTGTATACGTCCCTATTCTCTTTTATTTTGTCTTGTGTGAAGCCTCTGAATCTGCTTTGTTAACTTACACCTGCACTGTAACATGTTTTTCCCGTGCATATTTCGAGATATGGCATGTTATAAAGTAAACTGATCGGCGTATCTTTAGTCTGTCTATTGCCAAAATAAAGTGTGACTCATATGTGTTGATTTTTATGCCCAATACATATTTACCATGTTTAATAAAATTGGAGCATATACTAATCCTTATCTTTTCTTATCTTTTACATGAAACGCATCGGAGCAAATGAAGAGTCTCATTGCGAGACTCATCGCGACCTTCGCCAAAATGAAGACCCACATCTATGTGAACCGCATCCGCATTGGAAATTCCAAACCATTGGCGAAAGGACATCGCCATTCCTCGAGTCCCCTTTATTGATTCCCCATCCTGCCCTATTTATTTGTTGTAAATTATTTGTCTAACATTACACTAGTAGGGCACTTAGTATATTCAAATTTCAAGTCACCATAAGAGGTAGTTTGTTATTTGAAATTTTCTTCCCCCTAAGTTAATTATTTTAGGCTCGCCATACTTATCTATATTGAACCATTTAATAATATTTATTGGCATAACACTTCACGTAGCTAAAACATTATTTGGTAATTCATCGTTTCTTATAAAGCCTACTATTTGCATTCATTATTTTAAAATCATATTTTTAGCATCATTTGCAAATATAGATAGTAGCCTTATTTTATAGATGCATATCTTTATCACAATTGATTTTGCTTAATATCCTACTACCTAAGCTGTATACTCCATTTAATGGAATATTTTCGTCTGAAACTAACTTTATCTTTTTTTTATACACATCTTACCATTTTTCTTACAAATACCTTTATTTTAAATACATTTAAATATTTTTTGTTAGCATAATAATTAACCTAGGTTTGAACGGACAACCGCAAGTTAACGGATCCTATAGGGTGCCTGACCCCTTCCCTTAAGGATAATGAAGAACCCTTGCCCAGAATCTCACATAGTTTAGCAGACCACTAAATGAAGTTAATGTTGACATTAGTTTGTTAACATTTAGGTGTCCTAATTCACCCAAATAATTAGATGACGACTCTGCGAACCCTTTTAGCACCTTTAGCATATTTAGCACCTTTTAACTTTTTTATTTTTTATTTTTATTTCTAACCTTTAAAACATGAGTGAATTTGTCACGATCGAAAAAAGGCGTGACATTGTCTTTATAGAGTCATGCTTGAGTAACTAAACAATATTATACAACATTTCCACAACATTTACCAAGTATATTGTCAAAACAGTAAATGTTATCCAGAATGTATAGATAACATTCAGGACAACACCTATCTTTCCTGCTTTATTTTCAGAGAAAACATAGACCAAGAGATCTCTTCAAACTAGAAAATCTCTCATGATCTAGAGCTTTGGTAAAAATGTCAGCTAGTTGACAAAGGGTATTAACATTGTCACGACCGACCGGTCAAGAATCGTAGTCTCAGGGCACCCCGACAGGTATACATCAGAGAATAGCAGCGGAACATACATAACACATAACCTGTATAAAGTAAACATCACTGGCCAGCCGATAAGGCTGCCTTCCATAAATATATACGTAATCAAAAGTACAACTTATTCTTACAGCCCAAAACACAGACGTGACCACAGACCTCTAAGAATAACAACTGTGGCGGGACAGGGCCCCGCCATACCCCTGAATGTACACAATACCTATAGCATCAGGGAAGAACCGTACCAACAAAACAAGCTTCCGGAGGAATGGAGCTTCTGACACCGGAACAGTGATCCTAAGAATGAGGATCCACCACCTGCTTACCTCTACCTGCGGCATGAACGCAGCCCCCGAGGAAGGGGGTCAGTACACAATATGTACTAAGTATGCGAAACTGGAAAATACTGAAAATACCTCAAGTATAAAATAACTGAAGACATGTATAAAAATCAGTTTACAGAACACTGTGCCTTACCAATAATGAGAATATCAACATATACCATACTGCATAAAATAGGAAGCTCATGGTCAAAGCAAGGTCATCCGCCCCGCAGTATCATTAAGCACTCCTACTCCTGGGACTATTTCACCCGCATGGGTCCTGTGGACCCGCATGAGGTATTCCTCGCATAGGCTGTACTCACCCGCATGGGACTATTTCACCCGCATGAGCCCTACGGACTCGCATGAGGTATTCCTCGCATCGTGGGTAGCAAATCCACAGAACATGTGGTATAACGATCTTGGGGATTTACCCCTCATTTATACTCTTACCCTGAAGAAGGTGGTATAACGATCTTGGGACTTACCCCTCATTTATACTCTTACCCTGGAGAAGGTGGTATAACGATCTTGGGGACTTACCCCTCATTTATACTCTTACCCTAGCTCAACCGGTCATCATACATAATATAAATAAGAGAAAATCAGAGATTTAACCCAAAGTACTACATACTTCCACTCTTTTAAAATGACCCTTTTTCACATAAAACTTTTGGGCAATTGATGCCTTAAAACCAATTTGCCTTTCACAACCTCAAATCATTTATCCGTACTCATTTTACTTAAAGTAAATCTTTCTTTGTTAACCTTTCATAAAGCTAATATAATCAACTTCCCATAAAGTTATTATATTAACGCTATACCTTAGTCAAATACATTTTTCCTAAAACCCAAGGGACTTACGCTTTTAAAAAAAGAAACAAGAATCATATACTTGAACACATCAAGTCCCTTAACTTTGAAAACTCAAGACATCCTTAAAACAAGTAAGGGATATCAAACCTTGTACGTCTATCGTACTACATAGGTAAAACCATTCATGCTCAAGAGATAGGAAAGTTCCACATACCTCTTCGACCAATCCACTTGCTAAGCCCAAAATACCGCACGTAATATGTCAACCTATAATGACCATAATACGTTTATTAACCTCTAATTCAATGTAGAATAATCCAAGTTCACGTCACTAAATCCTATGGAAAATTGGGCAGCATTTCCTTTGTTTCTACATACTTTGCCACCTTTTTCAAGGCCGAATTCAACATCCAAACGCCACATTTATGGCCTAACAATCCAAACATTTCAAAGGGGATTACACAATCAAACTTGGGTGTGTAAAATTCTGCCCCATAAGGTACAACAATTAACTTAACAATTTTAAGGTAGTTTTTAGGCTACAACATGCTCACATAACCCTTTTAACCAATCCTATCATATCCAAACCATATTTCTTACATGCAATGAATCTAAGAACATTATTTACTACTACAAGTTCCTTCTTCTTCACATGCAACATCAATAACTAGCTACAAGAGAAGAATTGTTACCTTAGAGCTTTAGCCAAAATTATTCCAACAATTTTGCTAGCCTCTTTCCAAGAACACCACCACAACAACCCTCAAGCTAGCCACAAGCTTCCTTCTTGTCCTAACTTTTCAGATTTTCCTTAAGCTTTGAATTCCTCTTGGAATTCTAGAGAGAAGTGAGAGCTCTAGCTTTAGAGAGAGAGAAAGACTTTGAAAGATGACCAAGTCTTGAAGACTTGGTCAATATAAAGGACATGCAAAAATCAGATGGGGGGGACACTTGTCATCCTCCCATGGTCTTTTTAAAAGAAGAAATCTGATTTTCCTCAGTTTTTCCGCCAGAATTCCGCCGGCGCGCTCGCATCCGCGCCATGCCCGCATCCGCGCCATGGCCCCGTGGCTCCCGCTCAAACACATTTCTGTCCGACTGCGCACTGAACTTGTAACTCCCATAACTTTCTACTCCGATGTCCTATCGATGAACGGTCGGTTGCGTTGGAAACTAGACTCAACGAACTACGCACTAGGACTTTGAAACACTTAGAAACTCTCAATGTAGCAGGTCATAACCCGCCTCAAAGTTGACTAAAACTCGTCCGAAACAATCCGTCAACCTATCTTTCGAAAATTTTAAGTCTTACTCCCTTACGTACGCTCTCACACGTAAGGCCAAAACTACGGGGTATAACATTCTCCCCCCCTTAAAAACATTTATCCCGAATGTTCCTTCTAGTCTTACTCAAATCACGATATCGACATAGATCCCCCTTAACTATTCTTTTTGCAATTAAAGACGCTCCACGAGCCACAACATACTTAAGCATAATTGTCAAATTAAAACTAACAAGCAGGAAAGTGGGTTACCTGGAGGTATAGGGATTAAGTGAGGATACTTCTTCATCATGTCATCCTCTGCTTCCCACGGCATCTCCTCCCTATTCTCGTTTCGCCATAATACCTTGACGGAAGCCACATCCTTGGTCCGAAGTCGCCTAACCTGACGGTCGAGTATCGCTATGGGACTCTCCTCATACGATAACCCTCTGTCACCTGGACATCATGAATCGGGTGCACTCTAGACGGGTCTCCAACACATTTCCGCAACATAGATACTTGAAACATCGGATATCCGCCTCCGGATCGGACGGCAGATTCAACTCATAGTAACCTTGCCTATCCTACGGACAATCTGATAAGGCCCAATGTACCTTGGGCTAAGTTTCCCCTTCTTTCCAAATCTCATCACGCCCTTCATGGGTGATACCTTTAGGAAAACCCAATCATCTATCTCAAATTCCAAGTGTCGACGCTGATGATCGCAGATACGACTTCGCCGACTGAGCTGCCAACAACCGCTCCTGGATAAGCTTCACCTTATCCACTGCCTGCTGAATCAAGTCTGGCCCGACCAACTGCACTTCTCCCACCTCAAACCAACCTATCGGTGACCTGCACCTCCTCCCGTATAAGGCCTCATAAGGCGCCATCTGAATACTAGAATGGTAGCTGTTGTTATAAGCAAACTCCACAAGAGGTAAATGATCCTCCCAGCTACCCCTGAAATCAATAATACAAGCCCGCAGTATATCCTCAAGTGTCTGGATAGTGCGCTTGGCCTGTCCGTCGGTCTGAGGGTGAAACGCCGTACTGAGACTCACCTGCGTCCCTAATCCCTTCTGGAAAGACCTCCAGAAGTTAGCCGTGAACTGGGCTCCTCTGTCTGAAATAATCGATACAGGAACTCCGTGCAGTCTCACAATCTCTCTGATATACAGTCTAGCATAATCCTCGGTCGAAAAAGTCATCCTGACTGGAAGAAAATGGACTGATTTCACACCGGCCGATTTATAACCCAAATGGAGTCATGCTCTCCGAGTGTGAGGTAACCCTATAATAAAATCCATATTTACCACCTCCCACTTCCAAGTCGGAATATCAATAGCTGCAATGACCTCACCGGCTTCGTGCTCAACCTTCACTGCGACACCCGCACTTTGCCACGAACTCCGCAACGTCCCTCTTCACGCCGTCCCACCAATAGATACACCTGAGGTCATGGTACATCTTAGTCGACCCCGGGTGAATAGAATAACGAGCACCGCGCGCCTCGTAATCTGCCGACGAAGTCTCGCCACATCGGAACACACAACCGACTCAAATCTTAGCACCGCCGTGCTACCTCAAATAGACTCGTCTCCTCCAAGTCTTTGCATCTCGATACCGTACCATAATCGGATCCTCATCGCCGCCTCTTCACCTCCTCGACGATGGAAGACTCGGCAACCTCTCAAACCCGAACTCCACTACTATCAGAATCAACCAAACGAACCTCAAGGCTCGCTAGCTGATGTAACTCTCGGACCATATCCCTTCTCTCTGGATGTACATCGCATTGCACTACCCATCGACCGCGACTAAGGGCATCCGCAACTACATTGCCTTCCCCGGGTGATATAAAATGTCGACATCATAATCCTTAGCGGCCAACCACCGCTCTCGCCGCAAGTTCACTCCTCCGTGAAGATATCTTTGGAGACTTTTGTGGTCTGTGTAAATGTCCACATGAACTCCATATAAATAATGTCTCCAGATCTTCAAGGCATGAATCATCCGCTAACTCCAAGTCATGTGTGGGATAGTACTTCATGCTTCCTAAGTTGTCGAGACGCGTAGTTATAACTTTGTCGCGGTCGCATCAAGACGCACTCCAAGCCCGACACTTGACGCGGCCACAATAAAACCACATATTCATCTAAACCTCCGGAAGAGTAAGAACTGGGCGGCCGCCAATTTCTCCTTTAGCAATCGGAAACTTTCCTCACAAGTATCCGCCCACCGAACATACCGCTCGAGTCACTTAGTCAAAGGTGCTGAAATGGAAGCAAACTTCTCCACAAACCTCCGATAATAACTGCAAGTGCCCAAAGTCGCGCACTCCGTTGGTGTAGCTGGTGCAGGCCAAGTTCGATCGCCAATCTTTCTTTGTGTCAACCCGAATACCATCTACCGATAACATGCCCTAAGAAAGCCACCAAGCCAACCAAAACTCGCATTTCGAGAACTTGCATACAATCGCCGGTCCCGAGGACTCCCAATACCGTCCTCAAATGACCAGATGCCTCGCTGCGGCGCGAATACACCAAGATATCATCAATGAAAACTATCACGAACATATCCAAGAATGGCACGAACACCCTATTCATCAAATCCATGAATACCGCCGAGCGTTGTCAACCCGAAAGACATCACTGAACTCATGGTACCCATACCGGTCCCGAATGCGTCTTCGGATATCCGCTCTCTAACTCGCACTGATGATAACCTGCACCACGTGTCTATTTTGGAAAAACACCTTGCACCCTGCAACTGGTCAAACAAATCGTCAATCCTGGGGAGGGGATATCTGTTCTTGATAGTTACTTTGTTCAGCTACCTGTAATCAATACACATACGCAGCGTCTCATCCTTCTTCTTTACAAATAACATTGGCGCTCCCCAAGGAGAAACACTTGGCCTAATAAAGCCTTTCTCCAGCAAATCTTTCAGCTGGTCCTTCAATTCTTTCAAATCGGCAGGTGCCATCCTGTATGGCGGAATAGATATCGGTCGAGTGTCTGGCGCCAAATCAATGCAAAACTCAATCTCCCTCTCAGGAGGGATACCCTAAGCTCGCCGGGAATACGTCGAAAACTCTCTAACGACCGAATCGATCAAGGTCCGATCTCACCTCGATGATCGAATACTCGAACCATATGGTAGATATACCCTTTCCGCACCATCTTCCTAGCCTTGAGGTAAGAAATAAACCTACCCCTCGGCGATGCAGTATTCCCCTTCCACTCGATAACCGGCTCACCAGGAAACTGGAACCGAACTAATCTCTCTCTACAGTCCACATTGGTATAGCAAGACGCTGGCCAATCCATACCCATAATTACATCAAAGTCCGTCATATCCAACTCTATCAAGTCGGCTAGAGTCTGACGACTGTCTATAGTCACTGGGCAAGCCTTATATACCCGCTCAGCTACCACCGAATCACCTACTGGCGTAGCCACCTCAAAAGGTCTTATGGTCTCGGGCTCTATCCCTATTCTACCAGCAATATGAGGAGATATATAGGACAAGGTAGAACCTGGATCTATCAAAACATATACATCACAGCAAGAAACGAATAATGTACAGTGACGACATCCGTGACGCCCCGGTCTGGCGGCCGGACATAGCATAAGCGCGGTTCTCGAGGACCGGCTGAATCGGGACCCTACCACGACCTTCGCCGCGTATGCCGCCCGTGAACACCCCTCGCTCCGGCGCATAACCGTCAAGACGAAGATCCAAAGAATCGACCGCTTACCTGAACCATCACACTTCCGCCACCTCGACGGACAATCTTCTCTCAAATGGCCCCGCTGCCACAAGAGTAACAAGCTCCCGGCGAACACGACACTCGCACGCGACCTACCGATCGAGCACACCGAGATGGGGTGGTCTCGACGGTAGCGATCTCGCTTCTCGAAACCCCGGTCCTCGAGCCCCGACCGCCTCGAATGACCGGCTGATCAAACCTCCCGCCGTAAAATCGAGAAGGAGCACTCTGGCCGGCTGAAATGTGGACCTAGTTCGCCGCCAGGCCGCCGCCAAAGCCGCCCGAGACTCGTTGTCCCGGCCTCGGGCCGGCCTAAGTCTACCGATCCTCCTCTCTCGCCTCAATCCTCGCGCATACGCTGCATCCCGGCAATATCCATCCCCGTCAAGAGCCACTCCTAAGCAGCAGAATCATGCGACGGTTCAGCCCCATCACATATCTATGAACTATGTCTGCCATGTCAGCTACAATGGTGTGTGCATATCTGGCCAAGGAGTCAAACTCCAGGCCGTACTCTCTGATAGTCATCCCGTTCTGCCTCAAGGTCAAGAATCTATCTACGCGAGCTCTCCTCATCTCGGGAGGTAAGAAGTGATCCAGGAAAGCCTCGTGAACTCCTCCCAAACACCGGAAGAGCATCCTCACCTCGACAACTCCCACGACTCAAACCAGCTTCAACGCAATGTCGCGAACCCAGAAGAGACTAACATGACGGACTCGGGCCTCCGAGGCCCTAAGCACTGCATAGTCCGTCAGAATCGCCGAACGAACTCCCGAGATCCTCCTGACTCAACCATAGAACTCGGGTGGATGACAACCTGTGAAATCCCGAATCCAGAACCGTCGGCCAGGGTTGGCCGCCGCTCGCTCGCTTGGCGCCGCTCGTCACTATCTGGTCAATAACCGGACCGCCTCGTATCTTATATCACCGGCCGGGATCGAGGCTCGCATCGCGGTCTCGCAGCCGCCGCCGCTAACTCATTGAGGCCGGGCGACGTGGGAACTTCGCCGCCAAACATCATCTTCGTAAAGACCGAGCATGTGCCTCGCGGACCCTCCGCGTCCCACTAGCAGCCTCCTCACCGCTTTGCCCTTCTCGCCGCGGTTGCGCGCGAGGCATAATCGTACATAAAGGAAAATATCAGAGGAAGTTCAACCTATAACACAGCTCTATTGCACGATCTTTAGAGTGAAAAAATGGAAACCAATCCTAAATATCCCGCAGCCTCCTGATTATAGATGTGGTGCCCAACACACCGATAATCAAGACTCTACTAGACACGGTCTGTAGACACTTTCCGAGGACTAACTGCTCTGATACCACTTTTGTCACGACGACTCGGGTCGCGAATCGTTCTCACGGCACTCGATGTATACATCGAGAGAATAGCAATGAACATACATAACACATAACCTCGTATAAAGTAAACATCATCGCCACCGATAAGGTCGCTTCCATAAATATATACGTAATCAAAAGTACAACTTATTCTTACATTTCAAAACACGACGTGACCACGCACTTCTAAAAATAACAAGCGTATGGACAGGCCCTCCATACCCCGAATGTACACAATACCTATAGCATCGTGAAGAACCGTATCAACAAAACAAGCTTCCGAGGAATGAGCTTCGACACCTAACAGTGATCCTAAGAATGAGGATCCACCACCGCTACCTCTACCGCGCAGATGAACGCAGCCCCGAAGGGGCCGCACACAATATGTACTAAGTATGCGAAATCGAAAATACCGAAAATACCTCAAGTATAAAATAATCAAGACATGTATAAAAATCGGTTACGTAACACCGTGCCTTACCAATAATGAGAATATCAACATATACCATAATCGCATAAAATAAGAAGCTCATGGTCAAAGCAAGGTCATCCGCCCGCAGATCATTAAGCACTCCTACTCGGGACTATTTCACCCGCACGGGTCACGTGGACCCGCATGAGGTATTCCTCGTGATAGTCAGACTCACCTGCATGAGACTATTTCACCCGCATGAGCCCTACGGACTCGCATGAGGTATTCCTCGCATCGTGGGTAGAAAATCCACGGAACAGGTGGTATAACGATCTTGGGGATTTACCTCTCATTTATACTCTTACCCTGAAGAAGGTGGTATAACGATCTTGGGGACTTACCCCTCATTTATACTCTTACCCTGGAGAAGGTGGTATAACGATCTTGGGGACTTACCCCTCATTTATACTCTTACCCTAGCTCAACCGGTCATCATACATAATATAAATAAGAGAAAATCCGGGGATTTAACCCAAAGTACTACATACTTCCACTCTTTTAAAATGACCCTTTTTCACATAAAACTTTTGGGCAATTGATGCCTTAAAACCAATTTTCCTTTCACAACCTCAAATCATTTATCCGTACTCATTTTACTTAAAGTAAATCTTTCTTTCTTAACCTTTCATAAAGCTAATATAATCAACTTCCCATAAAGTTATTATATTAACGCTATACCTTAGTCAAATACATTTTTCCTAAAACCCAAGGGACTTACGCTTTTAAAAAAAGAAACAAGAATCATATACTTGAACACATCAAGTCCCTTAACTTTGAAAACTCAAGACATCCTTAAAACAAGTAAGGGATATCAAACCTTGTACGTCTATCGTACTACATAGGTAAAACCATTCATGCTCAAGAGATAGGAAAGTTCCACATACCTCTTCGATCAATCCACTTGCTAATCCCAAAATACCGCACGTAATATGTCAACCTATAATGACCATAATACGTTTATTAACCTCTAATTCAATGTAGAATAATCCAAGTTCAAGTCACTAAATCCTATGGAAAATTGGGCAGCATTTCCTTTGTTTCTACATACTTTGCCATCTTTTTCAAGGCCGAATTCAACATCCAAACGCCACATTTATGGCCCAACAATCCAAACATTTCAAAGGGGATTACACAACCAAACTTGGGTGTGTAAAATTCTGCCCCATAAGGTACACCAATTAACTTAACAATTTTTAAGGTAGTTTTTAGGCTACAACATGCTCACATAACCCTTTTAACCAATCCTATCATATCCAAACCATATTTCTTACATGCAATGAATCTAAGAGCATTATTTACTACTACGAGTTCCTTCTTCTTCACATGCAACATCAATAACTAGCTACAAGAGAAGAATTGTTACCTTAGAGCTTTAGCCAAAATTATTCCAACAATTTTGCTAGCCTCTTTTCCAAGAACACCACCACAACAACCCTTACAAGCTAGCCACAAGCTTCCTTCTTGTCCTAACTTTTCAGATTTTCCTTAAGCTTTGAATTCCTCTTGGAATTCTAGAGAGAAGTGATAGCTCTAGCTTTAGAGAGAGAGAAAGACTTTGAAAGATGACCAAGTCTTCAAGACTTGGTCAATATAAAGGGCATGCAAAAATCAGATGGGGGGGACACTTGTCACCCTCCCATGTTCTTTTTAAAAGAAGAAATCTGATTTTCCTCGCTTTTCCGCAATTCCCGCCGCGCTGCCTGCGCAATGGCCATGGCGCTGAAACTTCAGCGACCCTCAGATATCCGCGCCATGCCTCGCATCCGCGCGCCCTATGGCTCTCGCTCAAACACATTTCTGTCCGATCACAGACCGAACTTGTAACTCCCATAACTTTCTACTCCGATGTCCTATCGACGAACGGTCGGTTGCGTTGGAAACTAGACTCAACGAACTACGCACTAGGACTTTGAAACACTTAGGAACTCTCAATGTAGAGGGTCATAACCCGCCTCAAAGTTGACTAAAACCCGTCCGAAACAATCCGTCAACCTATCTTTCGAAAATTTTAAGTCTTACTCCCTTTCGTACGCTCTCACACGTAAGGCCAGAACTACGGGGTATAACAAACATGTTCGATTTGAACTAACTGTTTTTCAACTAAGTCTCTTAAAAAATGATGTCGTATGTCTATGTTCTTTGTACGTGAGTGTTGAACAAGATTCTTGGAAATATTAATTGCACTCAGATTATCACACTACAAAATCATAGAGTTTCTTGTCAAGCCATAGTCATCTAGCATATGTCGTAACCAAATCAGTTGAGCACAATAACTTCCAACTGCCACATATTCAGATTCGGCAGTCGAAAGTGATACACAATTTTATTTACGACTATATCATGAGACTAAATTATTGTCTAAGTAAAAACACCCACCACTAGTACTCTTTCTATCATCTACATCATCGACCCAATCTGAGTCACTTATCCTATTAGATTAGGATTAGTGTCATTGGTGTACCAAATACCCAACTCACTAGTTCCGGCGACATATCGAATGATACGTTTAACAGTATTTAGGTGAGATTCTTTGGGACTAGCTTGGAACCTTGCACATACACACACTAAACATAATGTCAGGACGACTGGCAGTAAGGCATAAAAGACTACCTATCATTGATCGGTACAACGTTGGGTCAACATTCTGTCCAACATCGTCTTTACATACCTGTTGTGTAGAGCCCATCGGTGTCTTCATATATTTAGCATTTTCAAGACCAAATTTTCTAACCAGATTCTTGGCATACTTGCTTTGAGATACAAAGATCTCATCTTCAGTTTGTTTAATCTGCAAGCCTAAGAAAAAGGTTAGTTCACCAATCATGCTCATCTCAAATGTTGTCGACATTGCTTCAATGAAAGACTCTAGATATGTTCTAGAGGTGGAACCGAAGACAATGTCATCAACATAAATCTGGGCAATCATAATATCTACACCGTGTCTTTTGATGAACAATGTTCTATCAGCTTCTCCACGGATTAAACCAAATTCTATAAGAAAGTTTGTTAAACGACCATACCATGTACGAGGAGCTTGTTTTAGCCCATACAAAGCCTTTTTGAACTTGTATACAAAATGTGGATTCACAAATCATTTTGGTTGTTTAACATAAACCTCCTTGTCCAAATAGCCATTGAAAAAAGATCCTTTTGCATCTATTTGATGCAAGGTAATTTTGAGATAGCAAGTAGTAGTATTATCGACTCAATCCTAGCCACATGTGCGAAGGTTTCGTCGTAGTCAATTCCCTCAACTTGTGTGTAGCCTTGAGCAACAAGTTATGCTTTGTTTCCAACAACTATCCCGGATTCATCTGATTTGTTCTTGAAAATCCACTTGGTTCCAATAACATTAATGTTGTCAGGACATTTTACCAAGTGCCAGACTTCATTTCGGGAAAATTGTTCAAGCTTTTCTTGCAAAACTTGAATCCAAAAATTATCTTTTAAAGCTTATTCAACGTTCTTTGGTTCAAGAGTAGATATTAGGCAAGAAAGACTAACATGTTGGTATATGGTGGACATACACACATACCTTACAATTTCTCAATAATTGATTGATTTTCTCTCTCTTGTACGCATCTTCTCGAAAACTCCCCCTATCACTTGGTCAGGTGGATGGTTCCTTCTAATCCTTGATGGAGGATCTCATCTTACTTGATCAAGCAATTCAGTAGCAAACTCCTCCTCCACTTTGACCCCTATAGTCTCTTCTTGTGGTTCAGATATTTCCTCTAATGTTGTGACAACATCTGGGACAACATTTGCTTCTTCAGTTTGGTGCTCCTTTTCTATTGTTACCACAACGTTATTTTCTGATGACTTTCCAGATATATCTAGAAGATCATCAAATATAACATTAACAGACTCATGTATGGTCTTAGTCCTCAGATTGTATATTCGGAAAGCATGGCTATTCTGTGAGTAGCCAACAAATATTCTTCTATCACTTTTTGAGTCAAATTTCGCCAGTTTGTCCCTGTCATTTAAGTATAGCACACACACTCAAATACATGAAAGTAACGCACAGTAGGTTTTTTCCATTTAAAATCTTATAGGGGGCCATTTTGGTGTCTGGCCTTAAGTAGACTCTATTTGTGATGTGTCATGCAGTGTTTAAGGCTTCTGCCCAAAACCTTTTCCTACATTTGTTTAGAACTTAACATAATCCTGGCCATTTCTTTCAATATTCTGTTTTTTCTCTCAGCCACCCCATTCTGTTGAGGAGTCTTGGGTGCTGAGAATTCATGGAAGATGCCTTTCTTTTCAAAGAATTTTGCAAAATATTGGTTTTCAAATTCCTTTCCATTATCAGATCTGATTCTAAAAATGGAAGAATAAAACAGGTTCCTAATATTAGAGTATAGCATTCTAAACATGTCAAAAGTTTGTGATTTTTCTTTCAGAAAATAGATCCATGTGAATCTGAAAAAATCATCTACAATCACATAGGAATATATCATGCCTCCTAGGCTGTCTACTTCAATAGGACCCATATTATCCATATACAATAGTTAAAAACAATGAGACGTACCTGAATGTTGTCCGTCATGTTGGACAATATTATGAGAGACACGAGTCTGCTTTCCTTTCAAACAATCTTCGCACATTGTTTTATCTTCTGGATTCAGCTTGGGAATGCCTCTAACAGCTCAAACGAGATTAGTTTCTCCAAGGTGTTGTAGTTGACATGTTCCAACTTCTGATGCCAAAGTATCAAGTCACTTACCCTCACAAAATTGCAAAATTCTTGTCCACCAACGAGATAGCAATTGTCTCTAGTTCGAGTACCAGACATGACACACTTATTTGCAGAATCTGTAACTTTACAGCCATGTTTGTTGAATTTTACCTCGATATCATCATCACATAGTTGGCTTATGGTAAGTAGGTTAGCCACTAGACCTTCTACATAAAGAACATTTTTCAAGGTTGGAACATCCGGAACATTGAGAGTTCATTTCCCAATTATCTTACTCTTGCTTCCCCCACCAAAGGTCACGTATCCTCCATTGCATGCTTCATAATACTTCAGTAGGCTTTTGGTACATGTCATATGTCGTGAACAACCACTATCGAAATACCAAGAACCTGTAATGTTAGTACGTAAAGCAGTTATGCACACATTACACCTCAGGTTTAGTTTAGGTACCCACACCTTTCCAAACCTTTTCTTCTTTCTGATCGCAGGCTGGCTGCTTCGAGTATTGTCAACGATGTTGGGCAACATTGATGATGACATCTTCGATAGTGATCTGAGTACAGAGTTTTGAAGTTTGTAGCAGTAAATGTCCTACCTTTTTACAAACTTCGATCTATCCTTAGTGTTATGAGGGTGATTCTTCGCATTTTCTTTGACAATTTTTATCCCCACTTTTTACTAAGGATCTTAGAAGTCTCTGTTTTACTAGGTGATTTATACCCAAGCCCTGCCTGTGTAGGTTTGTTGAAGTTTAGGATTTCATCCATTTGGAGGTTCCCGTGTTGAGCCTTTGGAAGGTGGTCTCAGCTAAGTTCAATATTGCACGAATCTTACTAAGTTCTAGATCCTTCTTGGTAAGTGTCACCTCTAATCGGTTAATTGTGCCTTTCAGATTGTTGTTTTCAAGAGCCAAAGATTTTGCCTTTGAGTCTAGTTGCTCAGATTCTGTGATCAAAGCATTACAAAGGTCTTGTAATTACTTTATCACTTCATCTCTAGTGTCAACTAGATCCAAGTCAACAACTTCACACGAAGAGACAAAACCACTGAAATAATTTATATAAGAATAGTCAAAATAAACGTACATTTCTGATGTCGTTGGGTTTTCAGATGTTGTGTCCAATGTTGTTGTAGATATTGTAACAACATTGTCTACAACATATTCATTGTCGGACAGTGAGTATTCGAACATTGCTGTCAGCATTGCCTGTGGTTCTTCTTCTTGATCTTCTTTTTCCTCTTCGTTTTCATCATCACTGAGACTTACCCACAGAACCTTACCAATTTTTATAAGGGTATTTGCACGCTCATTAGAATAATGTTCTCAACCCGAGCATGCATGGCATTGCACTCCCTCAAATTGTTTGGAATTAAAATTGGTGTTGTCCGAGTTGGTTTTTCTCAGTGAATTATGGTTTCTCTGTTCTGAAGGTGACCTAATTGGCTGTTTATTAAAAAGTAGATTTTGGTGCTCCTTATATTTAGCTTTATTATGATCATTATTGATATTTCTCACCATCGAATTAAATCGACGAGTGAGTAAGGCAACGGTTGCACCATTACCCAATTCCTCCAGGTTTTCATCCTTATTTTCAATCTCTGTTTCCGAGGTTTGTCCTTGGAGTGCCAAAGTCTTATCTTTATACAGATCTCTTTGACTTTTAATGTTCATCTCATATGTTTGAAAGATGTTCATCAAGGCATGGAGATCCATAGTGGAAAGATTATGAGTCTTTTCAATAGCACAAATCTTTGTGTTAAACCTTTCAGAAAGAGATTTGAGGGCTTTGTCCACAAGTTATCTGTTGGTCAAAGGAGAATTGTTACACCCTGGAAATATTTCAGGATATGTTTCTAAGAACGTACGTAAGAACTCAAATGTTAAGGTTTGAGACGAGTAAAAATTTATCGGAATTATGGAATTGTCGGAAAACGAAATATTGCGATTTAACGGGAGGCGACACGTGTCACCCCCCTTTATGGACATGGACGAAATGTGCAAGGGTGGAATGGTCAATTGACCATAATTTATGATGAAGTCTTGCAAAGCTTAGAGCTTGACAACTTTGACCAAGTCAATGACCCCACATAAGCTTGATATTTAGTGAATCTCATCCAAACCACCCAAGTGTTCTAATATATACCCTTCCTTGTGTTATATATGTACACTAGTAGGTGCAAGACCTTGTCATTCTCCACACTTAGAATTATTTTTCAAGAACTTGTTCTTGCTCTTTAGGGGAGCTCACGGCTAAGAGGTTTTTCAAGAAGGAAAAATTTCCAATTTTTGTCCAATAATTCCCCCACTTTAAACCAAGGTACCTAAGGGTATTATATGTGTTTCTCAATAGAAAGATCCCGGAAAAATGGTGTTTTCGTATTAGTCGCAAGGCGAAAACCTAAAGGGTTATTCAACTTTGAAGTTGAAACTTGAAGATGAGTTTTTCATAAGCTTCTAAGGGTGGCTTGGGGTGGATTGGAATGTCGGAAGGAGAAGCTAAAGGTGTTAGGGATCGACTTGTACTCTTGGAGCATATTTGGGCTAATTGAGGTATAATCTTCGTTTAACTTTTGTAATTGAAGATTTCATGTTATGATAAGTTATAAGTGGTCATGTGATATGTGTTATGAAGTTTGTTAAGTGTTATGGAATTGGAAGCTAAAATCCAAAATGTCATATTTAGCCATTTGAAATTGAAATCCAATTTGATCGATAAATTGATTTGTCGATGTTACCTACTTGGAGAATGTAGTAGCTAGAATCAATCGCGCTTGATATCTTATTATGCTACCAATTTGGATTGAAATGGAAATTGAATAAGAATTGATATTGTTATATTATTGTGAGCCAATCGGGTACATTTGGTTATTCATTTGCATTGATTACCTACATATTATTGTGAGCCAATTGGGGATGTTTGGTTATTCATTTGCATTGGATTACCTTCTATATTATTGTGAGCCAATTAGGGCTATTTGGTTATTCATTTGCATTGGATTACCTTCTATATTATTGTGAGCCAATTGGGGCTGTTTGGTTATTCATTTGCATTGGATTACCTTCTATATTATTGTGAGCCAATTGGGGCTGTTTGGTTATTCATTTGCGTTGGATTACCTTCTATGTTGTTATGAGCCAATTGGGGTTGTTTGGTTATTGTATTTCGACCTTGGAAAAGGTGGCAAAGTTAGTAAAAACAAAGGAGGTGCTGTCCGATTTTCCGTAGAATTTAGAGACTTAACACTTATAATATTCTACGTTTGAAGTAAGGCATTAATGGACGTATTGTGAATATTATAGGTTGACATACTACGGGCGGGAATTTGTACTTGACAAGTGGTTTGACCCGAAGAGGTATGTGGAACTTTTCCTATCTTTTGAGCATGACTAGTTTCACGTATATAGTACGGTAGACATACAAGATTTTGACAATCTAGTCAATTTGACATCCTTGGCTTATTTTAGGAATGTCCAAGTTGATTGAGTTAGGGAATTAACTCACTTGTTTAAATGTTAAGGATATCTTGGTTTTCAAAGTTAAGAGACTTTAAGTATGTTGAAAGTATTTTGATACTTGTTTTTATGGAAAGTTTAAAGAGTGGTTTACTCTAAGTAATTTAAGTATGTTAAGGGACTTGAAGAGTTTTAAAGTATGCGATACTTGTTTCGTTTTAAACGTATAAGTCCCTTGGATAGGAAATTGTACTTGACTAATGCATAAAGTGAATATAACGACTTTATGGGGAGTTGGTTATATTGGCTTTATGGAAAGATAAATGGCTTGTTTTATTGAAAGGCAATTTGATTTAAGGCATCAATTGCCTAAGGTTTTAAAAGAAAGAAGTCACTTGATTTAGAAGCCTAAATGTATTTCTAAAAGGTATCGTGACTTGTCTTGAAAAGTAGTTATGACTTGATACTACGGTTATTAGTATCTTGGAAGTTATATATGAAAAAGAGTCAGTTTAAGAGAATAGAAGTACATAGTACTTTGGGTTAAATTCTGATTTTATAATGACATGTTAGCGCTTAAGTAAACTAAAATGAGAATGTATATGAATAAGGCTAATAAGTTGTTGGATTTCTTAACTTGCTTATTTATTGTATGATAAGCCAGGTAGGGCTTATGTTATGTATGATGGCCATTGAGCTAGGGTAAGAGTATAAATGAGGTAAACCCCAAGACGTTATACCACCGCCTGGGTAAGAGTATAAATGGCGGTAAACCCCAAGACGTTATACCACTGCTTCCGTGATTTGCTACCCATGATGCGAGGAATACCTCACGCGAGTCCTATGGGCTTACGCGGGTGAAATAGTCCCACGCGGTAGTGTACCTATGCGAGGAATACCTCATGCGGGTCCACGCGATCTACGCGGTGAAATAGTCCCGTGAATAGATTGCTTAATGATATCGCGCGCGGTGGTCCCGCTGATCGTGAGCCTCCTACTTTAGATATTGTAAGTATTCACCTATTTACTCTCATTGTTAGTAAGGCACGATTAATCGTTAATTGAGTAATCATACATGTCTCCGCTTTATTTTAGACTTATGATTTCATTACGCATTTCGCCACATATTTGGTACACGTTATCGACCTCCTTCGGCCGCGTTCACGCCGCAGTAAAGTAGGTCGATCCTCGCTCTTAGGATCATCGCTCACCGTTGAGAAGCTCCTTCATTTCGGAGGCTTATCCCCGGTATTGTTGTCAGACATTCGTGGTATGGCGGCCCCGCCCGCCGAGTTGTTGTTCTTAGATGTCTGTAGTCACATTGTGGATTGGGCGGTAAAGAAAAGAAAAATGTACTGTTCTATTTCTGGATTGAGTATATTTTACGGAAGGTGGCCTTATCGCCAGCTTGCTGTTGGTTAATTCTTCAAGTTTTTTTGTATGTTGTGTATGTTCCGCGCTATTCTCGACGTATACTGGCGGGTGCCTGTAGGGCACCGCGTGCCCGGTCGGGTCGTGACAAAAGTGGTATCGAGCGCTTAGTCCTCGGAAAGTGTCTACGCACCGTGTCTGCAGTAGTCTTGATTATCGGTGTCGCGCACTACATCTATAATCGTGAGGTCTGCAGGACATTTAGGATTGGTTTCATTCTTCTCACTCTAAGATCGCGATAGAGTCAGATGGTTAGGGTCGTCTCCCTAACAAGTTATGATTGTTTGCCACGAGAAAGCGCAAAGATGACTCGGGAAGGATTACGTGGATTTCGTATCCAGGTTGGTAATGGTTGTAGTTGGTATTGTGACATACAACTATGCGAATTTATGTATGAGGGTCAGACGCGTGTTGCCTAGAATGATTTAGATTACCAGGATTTGGAAGGGACTAAATAAATACCGGGAAGGTATGAAACAGTTTAATGAATTCTCATCAAGGTTTTACGTGCTAATTTGAGATAATTAGGAAATGATGAGTTATCGGAAAAGGTAATGGACCCTTAAGAAGTTATTATTAAGAGACTAAGTGGAAGACTATGATAGTAACTTAAGCTACGTGGTATGCTTAAGGGAATTGTACGGGCGAGATCCGAACGAAGAAAGTATGGTTGTTGTGGTCAAGACAACACGATTATGATATTACGAGAAGTTCTTGTACCCGGTTACGGGGGGCTGATAAGATAGGCTTGGAGCATGGAAATTGCGAGCCTAAAAATGTTGATAACCACCAAGACCTTAGGTATATAAGGCCTTCTGCAGTAAAAAGTTAAGACGCACCTAGGAAAAGAGTTAAGTACGACGCCGAGTCGGGTTGGGGATCTATTTAGGGTCGCCCCATAACTTGAAAGGAAATGGGATCAGTTGGTAGTAGTCCCGCTACGTGACAGGGTCACGAGGGTGCAAGGCCCAAATTTAGTTAATCATTTTATGGGTTCGTGGACGTGTTCCACCGTAACTGTGTGAGAGCCTAATCGCCTTATGTTGTTTAATTTAGTAACTCGAGTGGAGGCCAGAGTTAGTATGGAATTTATGTATGTAAGCTAGAATAAGTTTGGGAGTACGGAAAGCAGTACGACCAGTAAGAAAGAGAGCAACCAAGAGTAAGGAAATGGAACCTGAATCCATGAGGACCTTTCAAGGTGACTACACCCGTGAGGGTTGGGTGGTAGCTGAGCGGTTAGATAATAATTGACGGTAACGATAAAGTCGTTGGACCCAGAAATTATGACAGCATTGAGGTCATTATGAGTTCGGGCTAGTTGGCCTTTGTTATGCCAACGTGGACTACATAAGAGAGATTGATTCGGTACGCTTCCTGGCGGTTGCCATCGAGTGGAAAGGAAGAGAAGTGGTGGTAACGATGAATTATCCTTCCTTCTTTGACATTGTTTTCTTTTAAGTCCGTGTGACTTGTTCACTGGGGTAAATTGACGCAGAAGTATGTAATAATTGAATTTGGAGGAAGTTATTTTGAGTGCCTCGAGGTACTTGAGTTGGTTTGTGTGGCGTCGGCCACGACCTTCCGATAATTTCGGAAAACGCAAGGCAAGAATAAAAATAAGTATGAATCTCGCCGCGGAAAGCCGAGGGCATCTTTGGTAGGTTGGAAAATCTACACTAACTTAAAGGTGGTGCGTGATGATTAGCTACCATCGACCGCAAGAGGACTCGTGATTAGGGTTGTGACTCCAAGGAAAGCTTAAGAAAAGGAGATAAGTCCTCTTCCCAAAAAGGGACGCTTTGCGTATTATTGGGTTGCGTGTACCCATGTTGTTAGACGAAGGATATAAGACCGGTAGGTCTTCGTGATCGCCATGCCATAGGTTACAGTAGATAAACGCGTGGGAAAAGTGTTGTGTTGGGGTAATTAACGACGCATTTAATTGGTCGGAAGTAGCGTAAAGATATAAATGTAGGTTGCACGAGGTATGTTTACCCTGACTAGTGTAAAGACCATTAGTAATTAATGGGAAGTAAGAACATTTCGAGAAAATGTGGTAACACCTAGTTATAGGCTTTGCAACCGGGAAAGGAAAACCGGTTATTACTTGACGAGATCAAGAAAACCTTCCCCAAAAATGTGATCGACAAGAAGTCTTAGCCACAGGCGAGCAAAGGAATTAAGTCTAAGTTTAGTGACCAAGTTTGGTTGCAACAAAAAAGGGAAACAGAACCATAAGTGAGATTAAGGATACCGAATATTTCGCAGAATGAGAAAGGCTTTTAGTTATTGGGAGATAAGTTGACCACGACTAGCTTCTAACCTCCCGTGAGACTAGAGGTTAGGTTATATTGATAACACGTTGGGTGTTGGGCTAGGTTGTGTGCCGACGCAACCCGATAAAGATAGAGCCTATGTTTTCGGTAGTTGGGAAGCAGAAGGAAATTGCGCCACTCACGATTTAGTCTTGTGGCGCTTAAATCATGCCTTGAAGATTTGGGGGCATGACGTATATATAGACTTCGTGGATAATTGTGCACTCCAAAAAGCCTCCGATATCTGCAGATCGAGGGTGGAATTTGCGACAACGATGGTGGTTAGAGTTACTCAAGGATCGTGATATTGATATCCTATACCATCCGGGAAAGCCAAGACGATTCTGATACTCTTTGTCGTGGACCTGGGTAGTCCGCCGTTGGGCGACAGATAGGCGATGGTCCGTGAGATCCTTCGCCATCGAGCCTGGGGTTCGATTATTTGTTTCAAGGTTAATGAAGTTCAGATCCGAGAGGTTGCCAGTCTTCCATCGTTGAAGAGGTAAGGAGGCGACGATGAGGATCCAGCTTATGATACAGATCGAGATACGCTCTCCGAAGAGAAGAGCATGTTTGAGTAGCGCCGAACGGGTGTCGTGAGATGAGGATAGATTGCGTGTACCCGGTGCCGCAGGACGACTAGTCAGGTTTTGCGAGGCACGCAGCCGCTTATCGCCCTAATTGTTTGGGGCCGACTAAGTCGTGGTCGTGACCTCAGTATGTATGGGTAAGATGACCGTAAAAGGGACATAGCGGAGTTACCGCTAGTGTCCGAGATAGTAGCAGTCATGGTTGAGCACCGTAAGCTGGCTATTGCGAGCGATTGAAATCCCAACCTAGATATGAGAGGTAATTAATATAGATCTTGTTACGGTGGCATCGTACGGAGGAAGTGCGACTCCACGGGGTCATGGTAAGGGTCCGAAACCACTGTGTTCTTCCGTTAGGGCCATTTACTCTACCGAGGATTATGCTTGCTTGTATAGCAGAGATTGTGAGATCGCACGGTTCCTACGTTTATGATGACCGATGCACGAGCTCTGTTGGATAACTTCTGGAGGTTTTTCAGGAGGGATTAGGGACACAGGTGAGTCTCAGTGTTGCATTACACCCTCAGACCGACGGACAGGCAGAGCGTACTATCCAGGCACTTGAGGATAGGATGAGGGCCTATGTTCTTGATTTCAGATTTAGCCGGGAGGGTTAATTGTCTCTTTATGTGTCGCGCATAACAATGCATACCTTTCCGATTCGATGGCCTGTATGAGGCCTTGTATGTAAGAAAGTGTAGATCGCGGTTGGATGCTTCACATAGGCGAGGTTCAGATTTGGTCCAGACTTGATTCACGGCCGTGGATAAGGCGGCTTATCCGGAAAGATTATTAGTAAGCTTAGAGTCACCAAGCTTCATACGATAACCGACGCCGACATGGGGTTCACTTGACATTTTAGTATGAGTACGCTTGTGTGGCCTCGTGTGGTATTATTGGTATGTAGGGTTGTAAAAGAAGACTATGTCGCTATCTTTAAGTTGGACTCAGAGAGAACATTCGGGACGAATGTTTCTAAGGGAAGAATGTTACACCGGAAATATTTGGATATGTTTCTAAGAACGCACGTAAGAACTCAAATGTTAAGGTTTGAGACGAGTAAAAATTTATCTAATTATGGAATTGTCGAAACGAAATATTGCGATTTAACGGAGGGCGACACGTGTCACCCCCTTTATGGACATGGACGAAATGTGCAGGGTGGAATGGTCAATTGACCATAATTTATGATGAAGTCTTGCAAAGCTTAGAGCTTGACAACTTTGACCAAGTCAATGACCCCACATAAGCTTGATATTTAGTGAATCTCATCCAAACCACCCAAGTGTTCTAATATATACCCTTCCTCGTGTTATATATGTACACTAGTAGGTGCAAGACCTTGTCATTCTCCACACTTAGAATTATTTTTCAAGAACTTGTTCTTGCTCTTTAGGAGCTCACGGCTAAGAGGTTTTTCAAGAAGGAAAATTTCCAATTTTTGTCCAATAATTCCCCACTTTAAACCAAGGTACCTAAGGGTATTATATGTGTTTCAATAGAAAGATCCCTAAAAAATGGTGTTTTCAGATTAGTCGCAAGGCGAAAACCTAAAGGGTTATTCAACTTTTAAGTTGAAACTTGAAGATGAGTTTTTCATAAGGGTGGCTTGGGTGGATTGGAATGTCGGAAGGAGGAGCTAAAGGTGCTAGGGATCGACTTGTACTCTTGGAGCATATTTGGGCTAATTGAGGTATAATCTTCGCTTTACTTTTGTAATTGAAGATTTCATGTTATGATAAGTTATAAGTGGTCATGTGATATGTGTTATGAAGTTTGTTAAGTGTTATGGAATTGGAAGCTAAAAATCCAAAATGTCATATTTAGCCATTTGAAATTGAAATCCAATTTGATCGATAAATTGATTTGTCGATGTTACCTACTTGGAGAATGTAGTAGCTAGAATCAATCGCTTGATATCTTATTATGCTACCAATTTGGATTGAAATGGAAATTGAATAAGAATTGATATTGTTATATTATTGTGAGCCAATCGGGTTGTTTGGTTATTCATTTGCATCGATTACCTACATATTATTGTGAGCCAATCGGGCTTTGGTTATTCATTTGCATCGATTACCTTCTATATTATTGTGAGCCAATTGGGCTGTTTGGTTATTCATTTGCATTGGATTACCTTCTATATTATTGTGAGCCAATCGGGGTGTTTGGTTATTCATTTGCATCGATTACCTTCATATTATCGCGAGCCAATCGGTTGTTTGGTTATTCATTTGCGTTGGATTACCTTCTATATTGTTATGAGCCAATTGGGATTGTTTGGTTATTGTATTTCGACCTTGGAAAAGGTGGCAAAGTTAGTAAAAACAAAGGAGGTGTCATTCCGATTTTCCGTAGAATTTAGAGACTTAACACTTATAATATTCTACGCTTGAAGAAGGCATTAATGGACGATTGTGAATATTATAGTTGACATACTACGGCGGAATTTGTACTTGACAAGTGGTTTGACCCAAGAGGTATGTGGAACTTTTCCTATCTTTTGAGCATGACTAGTTTCACGATATAGTACGGTAGACATACAAGATTTTGACAATCTAGTCAATTTGACATCCTTGGCTTATTTTAGGAATGTTCAAGTTGATTGAGTTAGGAATTAACTCACTTGTTTAAATGTTAAGATATCTTGGTTTTCAAAGTTAAGAGACTTTAAGTATGTTGAAAGTATTTTGATACTTGTTTTTATGGAAAGTTTAAAGAGTGGTTTACTCTAAGTAATTTAAGTATGTTAAGGACTCAAGAGTTTTAAAGTATGCGATACTTGTTTGCTTTTAAACGTATAAGTCCCTCGATAGAAATTGTACTTGACTAATGCATAAAGTGAATATAACGACTTTATGGGAGTTGGTTATATTGGCTTTATGGAAAGATAAATGACTTGTTTTATTGAAAGGCAATTTGATTTAAGGCATCAATCGCCTAAGGTTTTAAAAGAAAGAAGTCACTTGATTTAAGCCTAAATGTATTTCTAAAAGGTATCGTGACTTGTCTTGAAAAGTAGTTATGACTTGATACTACTGTTATTAGTATCTTGGAAGTTATATATGAAAAAGAGTCATTTTTAAGAGAATAGAAGTACATAGTACTTTGGGTTAAATTCTGATTTTATAATGACATGTTAGTGCCTTAAGTAAACTAAAATGAGAATGTATATGAATAAGGCTAATAAGAAGTTGTGATTTCTTAACTTGCTTATTTATTGTATGATGTTGGTAGGGCTTATGTTATGTATAATGGCGGTTGAGCTAGGTAAGAGTATAAATGGCGGGTAAACCCCAAGACGTTATACCACCCGCCTGTGGTAAGAGTATAAATGGCGGGTAAACCCCAAGACGTTATACCACCGCTTAGTGGATTTGCTACCCATGACGCGAGGAATACCTCACGCGAGTCCTTATGGGCTTACGCGGTGAAATAGTCCCACGCGGCGGTACGACTATGCGAGGAATACCTCACGCGTCCACGCGATCTACGCGTGAAATAGTCCCGTGAATAGATTGCTTAATGACATCGCGCGGGTGGTCCCGCTGATCGTGAGCCTCCTACTTTAGATATTGTAAGATTCACCTATTTACTCTCATTGTTAGTAAGGCACGTTGCATCGTTAATCGAGTAATCATACATGTCTCCGCTTTATTTTAGACTTATGATTTCATTACGATTTTCGGGCCACATATTTGGTACACGCCAGATCCGACTCCTTCGGGCCGCTCACGCCGCAGTAAAGTACAATTCCGATCCTCGCTCTAGATCACTGCTCACCGCTGAGAAGCTCCTTCATTTGGAGGCTTATCCCCGGTATTGTCGGTTGTTGTACATTCAGGGTATGGCGGCCCCGCCCCGCCAGAGTTGTTATTCAGAGGTGCGTAGTCACATTGTGGATTGGTGTAAAGAAAAGAAAATGTATCGCTTTATTTCGGATTGAGTATATTTTACGGAAGGTGGCCTTATCGGCTAGCTTTGTTGTTGTTCTTGTCAAGTTTTTTTGTATGTTGTGTATGTTCCGTGCTATTCTCCGATGTATACAGCGAGGGTGCCTGTAGGCACCGACCGCGCCCGGTCGGTCGTGACAAGAATCAAGCACTTGACACTGATTTTCAATGTCAATTAACTTTTCAAAGTAGGACTTTATATCCTCAGATTCTTCCATCCTCAAGCGTTCATATCGACTCAAAATCATGCGTTGTTTTGTACGTCGCACACTTGAGGTACCCTCACAATGAGTTTGTAAGGTTTCTCAGGCGTCCTTGGCCGTTGTACAATTCTGAATGAGTTTGAAGATGTATAGATCTACCCATCTGAATATAGCATTTAAGGCATTTTCATTAAATCTAGCACTGTTGATCTCTTCCGCGGTCCATTCAGATTCGGGTTTTGTAAGAACATCACCGTCCTCATCTGCTGGATATTTGGGGACTACATAACCTTCGGAGACTGATCTTCATGCTCGAACATCAATTGATTTGATGTGAGAACGAAGACAGGTCTTCCACTAGGCATAGTTGGTTCCATCAAGAATTGAAAGTCTACCAACATTTTGAATAGATGAGTCCACAGCCGTTAGATTCAGGATCAAACACTTATTGTATTAAGTGTTGGCTCTGATACCACTTGTTTGGTCCGAGACTTATGCATAAGCAGTTTGAGTAAGAATAAATAAAATTAAACACTGAAATAGCTAGACAGTTTCTGAATGTTGTCGTCAGTGTTGTCTTAACATCTGAGGCAACACTATGATAAAACATTAATAAACCTTAAGAGTATAAATGCAGCGGAAAAGTAAAAGATACAAGATTTTTATTTTTAAGGGTATATGTTAATATAATCCTTGATGGTCAATGACCGAAGTAATGTATATATTATATACAATTACAAATGATTTTTTTTTACAATTCGTAGCAATGAAAACAGAAAAAGAAATTACAAATAAAAACGAAATCGCAGATGACTTCAGCCTAATGATAAAACATCTAAAAAGAAACATACAACATCATCATTACACTTGCTTCAACAATAATCTCAATCTAGAATCTGGGCAGCAAGGGTAATGTTGGACTAGATGTTGTTATACTACTTTAGGCTAAGATGTTGAACAATCATCACCCTACAAACTAGCTTTTGGGGTTGAGTTAGACCAAGATGGTATCAGAGTCAGACTCATTCCAATTCTTTGTTTCACTGATATTGAGCCCCCAAATTATATTATTCACGCTTCAGTTAACAAGGTCTGGGAGTACTGAGTGTGTTAAGAGTCTCATATCGGATATGAAATAAGAACATAGACTCCTTATATGAATCAATTTGAATCATATTCACTCTACAAATTAGCTTTTGAATTGAGTTAGACTCAAAATCCATTCTTTACCGGATCAAATAAAAAAATGTAACGCATGCATCGCCAAAAGATAGAAAGGCATGTCAGAATAATTAATCATTAATTATTGAAGAGTTGAAGTCTTAATATCATGTAGGTCGCTGCCATTGAAAGCACATGCTTTGTTGCAGGCTAGCTGCTCCCACCCCAACTTGCTGCCTTCCTTTAAAGATCTTTACACACGATATTACTACTTACCAACTGCATCTTATTATCTTCATTTTTGTAAATATAATTCAGGCTCGATAATTTTTCCGATATTAAATTTATATGATAAGTCATAACAATATAAATTTAACATGGCTTCTTAAATTGTATTTCCTTTTCAGGCTTGTTTTATATAATTTACTTGAGGCAATGACGGATCCAAAATTTTCACTAAGAAAATTCGAAAAAAAATATATAGTCCATGGGGTTTGAATTTTGGAACCACAAATTAAATTTTGAACCTCTTTAATCACTAAGTCAACTAGTCTTGTGCTTAAGGGATTAAAATATATATATGTACATAAAAAAAAAATTATCTTACATATATAATGTAATTTTCGCCAAGTCAGGTGAACACCCTCATCCCCTCCTAGATCCGCCCTTGACTTGAGGTGAGATTCTATCAAAAACAGTTTTTCTACCTATCTTCACAAAGGTAGGGTTAAGACTGCATACACACCACTATCTTCTTCAAACCTTACTTGTGGCATTATATAGATATGTTGTTATTGTTGTTATTGTAAAACGTTAAATTATATTGATAATGTAAAAATTAAGTACTCCATTTGTTTTAATTTATGTGAAATAATTTTACTTGACACGAATTTTAAGAAATAAATGAAGATTTTTGAAATATGTGGTCCAAAATAAGTCTTATATAAATGCGTGACTGTAAATTGTTTTTAAATATAAAAAAATAACATTCTTTTTTTGACAGACTAAAAAAATATGATGACACATAAATTGAAACAGAGAATATATAATTATATATATAATTTATTTTACCCCAAAAATGTTTTTCTTGAGTCAAACGATCTTTTTAACTACCTTTACAAAGTAAGGTAAGATATATTTACACTATCCTCCTAAATCCTACTAGTAGATTACAGATCCGTTTGGTACAATTTATTAAAAAGAGTTTTTAGGAGTAAAATTTTTCAAGTAGAGCTTTTTATTAAAAAGTGGTTAGGTGTTTGATTGTCAATAACAAAAATGCTTTTGTATAAAAAACAAAAAAAGTTGAAGGCTAAAATAAGCTCTACTCAAGAAGTCCAAATTTTGAGCTTTTTTCAAAAGTGTTTTTTAAAATTCAAAAGCACTTCTGAATTCCACAAACCAAACACTCCAATTAAAGATAAAAAATATTGTTAGCTCTCCAAAAACACTTTTAACCTTTAAAAAAGTCATACCAAACCGACACTACACCTACTATATTGGTGTTGTATAATCCGTTTTACTAACCCCTATTGGAAAAGGTAAAAAGGAAGCATTGAAAGAGAAAAGGTATGAGATATCTGGAAAGATATGGAGAAATCGGCCCACAAGCTCACGGTGCAGTCAAAAAAAGCAGGAGGATCTGAAGTTGTGGGCGGTGAATGGATCAACTTGGAAGTACTTACCAATAAAAATCAAACATCAGAAGATACTGATAACCACCAAGATCTTGAATGATTGCAAAAATGATTCATGCCAGTCTAAAGTAAACTCTCATACTTTACTGTAGTAAATTAGTTACTGCGCCGCATTACTTTTTTTACCTTCCCTTGTACGAATTCTCAAGGGTAAAATTTAATTTTTAATGGAAATAAACAGGGGAATCCTCTTCTCTCTCGATTTCCGTAAGAGATTTTTTTCATGATTTGAAGATTACACTATAGTAATTATTAGGTTATGTAATACTATTTTAAGTAATTACAAAGATAATAGTTTAAATGACTTGTTTGTTATCGTATTTGAATGCATAAATATAATTACATAATTTGATCTTCTTCTTTTTTTTTAAATAAAATATAATTATAAAAAATCAAAATAAATTTTCAGATAAAATGTAACGAAGTTTGAGTGTGGAAAATAATAAAATATCAAAAATTAAAGAGAATGATTTTGAAAATTCCTCTGGCCCATCAATTCTTTCCACCACTCCTCCCTTTCCCCCTGATTCCGAGAATTAGAGTGTAATTGTTCTCCATCAATAAATATAAAAAAATTAAAGAGAATGATTTTGAAAATTCCTCTGGCCCATCAATTCTTTCCACCACTCCTCCCCCTCCCCCTGATTCCGAGAATTAGAGTGTAATTGTTCTCCATCAATAAATATAAAAAAATTAAAGAGAATGATTTTGAAAATTCCTCTGGCCCATCAATTCTTTCCACCACTCCTCCCCCTCCCCCTGATTCCGAGAATTAGAGTGTAATTGTTCTCCATCAATAAATATCAAAAAATTAAAGAGAATGATTTTGAAAATTCCTCTGGGCCCATCAATTCTTTCCACCACTCCTCCCCCTCCCCCTCCCCCTGATTCCGAGAATTAGAGAGTGTAATTGTTCTCCATCAATTACACTCAATTTTATGTTAGATCATCATTTTGTCAATTATATCAAAATTCATCCGATCCATGAATTCTTTGCACCTTCCTCCCTTGAGAATTAGAAAGTTTAATTATTTCCCCCAATCACACTTAATGTCATGCTCATTATTACTTTATCAAATAAATAAACCAAATTATGTAGTTATGTACATCCAGTTACCCCCAAATTTTTAAAAACTACCTTCCAAACAGAGCTTAAGAAAATGGAATTCCGGTTAACGAAGCTGTTAAACATTACCCACGTCCAGATTGGGGTCCACACGACAGGCCATACCCAAGGCCCGTTGAGTGTCCAGCAGTGGACACATTATTATTGTATATTTGGTAAACTTAGTCTTGTACCATAATTAGAATTATTCTATTACATTAATTGTATAGAATAGGGATTTAGATGTAAAGTAGGAATAGAATTCTCCTATTGTAACTTGTATATATATGTCTTCAATCAATAAGAATAATCAAGGGATTATTTCTTTCAAGGGCCGCTGTCACGACCCGATGAGGCTGCCGCAATATATATATAAACGGGAACATCCCTACAACACCGTAGTACAACTGGCCAACAACATATATACACAACTCCCGCAAGTCCAGCCCACATATGAATACAAACCTCTAAGAGTTTGGACAATAACCTATGACGGGACAGGGCCCCGTCACACCCCTGAATGTACGTAAGCCTACCATACCAGGGTCTGTATCAACATGACAAGCCTCCGAAATAATGGAGTTTTTCCAAAACTGAGTAGAGATCCTAAGAGCGAGGATCACCAAACTGTGTACCTAAACCTGTGGCATGAAACATAGCCCCCCGAGGAAAAGGGACAAGTACTAAGTATGTAAACATAAAGTACAGTAAATAAACCATAACTGACCAAAAGATGACAGGGACAAGTAAAAACCTTACCAGCTCCAACCATGCCATATAAAATAAAAGCCAATTGTATCTTGTATCACTGTATCATCAGTCATCAGACTTTGTATAAACAAATGAGAGTCAACTGAGCCTTTTAAAAATATGTCTTTTTAAAAGTAAGATCCACCGTGTCATTTCAAATTATGAAATAAATACCATTTCAAAATATGAAAGTCATGTCAGGGTCATCCGCCCTCAGAATCATTATGCAATTCCAACCATGGGTCTTACACCCGCAATATCAAAGTGTGCCCGTGGAATTCCTTCATCACTGTCGGCATGCACAAAGTATAATATATAACATGCCCGTGAAATTCCTGCATGACTGTCGACATGCACAAAGTATAATATATTACATGTCCGTGGAATTCCTGCATCTCGGGAACATGTCATCAAGGAGAACTAGTCCGTAGAATAATAATATCACCCGGTAATTGAACCCGCACCATGGCCGCACGCCCACGAAATTCCTTTATCGTGAAAGCATGTCCATGAGACAATATAGTGGAAGCATGCCCATGGAATTCTTCTATCATGTAAGCACGTCCAAGTAAATAATACAATAAGATGGTCGGCCCTCCAATGAGGGACGCGGTAGTATAGAAATATAACATTTGCACGAAAGGCTATCATGAGCGAACTTATGCAAGTTTAAAATATTCTTTGACTCTCATTATCATAAAATGAATAAACCATCATTTTAGTAAACCAAGACAATACCATGTCTTCTCTTTAAACCAAGACAATTACCATGCCTTCCTTTTAAACAAACCAAGACAATTACCATGCCTTCCTTTTAAACAAACTAAGACAATTATCATGCCTTCCTTTTAAACAAACCAAGATAATTACCATGTCTTCCTTTTTAAGAACACATTTAACATGAACTTTCCTTTTAGAAATCCCAAGGTACTATCAATGGAGTATATCTAACAACTTCCATTTTATGAGCCGTGATTAATATATCATGAAATTTTATCTAATCAGCTGTGAACCTAGAAAATGTAAAACGAACTGGTTATATCTTAGCTTCTATGCAGATGGAAATTCTACTCATTTCGATATAATTGATTGTCGATTCCTTTTTTTCATTAACGCTGCAATGGCTTGTTCGATACCTTTTCTCATTAGTGTTATAACTTAGCAAGATCAACTCGACTACAATGCTTTCTAAAAACTCTTACCAACATCTCCCATAAGATTTGGTAAGGACTGTTAGGAACTATTTAGACATGCCTTAAACATAGAATCAACAACATGACTACCCTTAACTTCTAAGAGTAGAATAACTTCCCTTTTTATAAAATCCGAAGTACTATTAATGAAATAGATAGAACCACTTCCTTTCTAGACAAACCAACTAGAACCATGTACGTCCGCCGCACATCTTTTTCATTATAAACCCCAGGACACTAACACCCGTAGTATCAAGACACTTTCCACCTTTAAGATCAAGTCAAGTATACTTTTAAACTCAAGTAACTTACTCTTTTAAAACTAAGGCACTTCCTTTTTTTAGATAAAGTTACTACACCTTTTAAATCAAGTAACCTATTCTTTCCAAATCAAGGAAACACCACAATGAAATCCGAATTCATTAAAATCCTCATTTGGAAATTCCAGACACTTATAATATCAAGTATCATTTTATAAGGTCCATGCTCAAGAAGATAGGAAGAGTTCACATACCTCTTCGGCTAATCCACATGCTAAGTAGAATACGCCGCAAGTAGTACTTCAACCTATAACGATAACAATACTTCTATCAACTTCATGATACTAGTATACTTATACTACTCAATGAATATCCTTCTTTTATAAAAAATTGGGCAGCACTTCTCCCGTTTCTACGTACTTTTTCACCTTTTCCAAGTCCCGATTTCAACAACCAACAAGCCATACTTAAGGGCATAACCAACAGTTAACCAAAGGGGATTACACGTCTAACTTGACGGGTAAAATTCAGCCACTTAATCTACCGAAATAGTCCACTAAAGTCCATAGTCCAATGTAAAAACAATCCTTTAGTCCACTAAAATCAGTCCATAGTCCACTAAAACAGTCCACTAAATTAGTCCACTAAAACAGTCCATTATATCCAACAGTTTTATAGTTTTCGGCCAACTACTACAACCAAACTGTTTCCATAACTTCTTGTAATCCAACTTATATTCCAATACTTTTATATAAGTTATATTACCTTGTTAACAACAAGATTCCTTCATGTCAACATGTAATAGGTAATGTTTAACAACAACAAAATCCAATGAATCCGACAACGCCAAAACTATCTACAATCGGTTAACATGCCAAGATTGTGACATGTACTTCTTATTCTTCATTCTTTTTAATCACAAATTCATCCATTAATTACTACAACATGTAATCTCCAATTACTTCAAGAGGAGAAATAATCCTTACCTTAAATATGCCCCAAACAATCCAGTTAAAGTCAGTCCAGGGTTTAGTCTTATCTCATTATTCTTCAAGTTTCAATCACACACAAGTATCCACTACAAGTTTGTAACCATTTTTCCTTCTTGTTTTACTTCCAAAAAGTTCATAAACAAGCCTAGGAAAATCACCCATGTTTCGGCCACACCATTCTAGGCCAAGTACCACTCTCGGCCAATCCTTGTTTTAACAACCTTGGAGAGTTAATTTGGTTTAGAACTTACTTAGGGTATTTAATCTAGGATAATAATAAACTCTTGTTCATCCCTTGGCTCTTTAGTCTTCTTGAAAATAACAAGGAGAAGAGAGGTTTTGGATGATGAAGATTATTATGTCAAGTCTTGTTATCACCTCTCTTATATAGGAAATTATCATACAAGGGGAGGGACCTAAGTGGTCCACTTGTCTTGAAAATATCTCACAAATATCTCCCAAGGCCACTTGCCTTCTCACCTTGGCCGAGTTCCCCCCCCCCCCTCCCCCCACCTTTCCACTTGTTTACTTTGGATGAAAAATATCTCCCTTTCTATACATTCTTGCAATACATGTACATATACATGTACATATACATATACATAATTAGAGCTTTTCTACACAAGTGGGGAGGGACACATGTCACCCTCTTATTCGTCCATAATTCCCTTCACAAAATAATAATCCAACACTTAGCCAAAATACTTAAAATTTCCGAACCCCCCCCCCCCCACCCCCAAAAAAATTGTGAAATTTTGACGGGCCTCATATTATCAATTTTCGTAATCCAATACTAAGCCCGTAAATCCACATTAGGGATTCTAACTCCAAGTTAATAAATTTTTCGTCTTCACATTTTTTCCGAAATTTTTCCGGAGGAAAATGTAATCATACTATCCTTCCAATATTCAAACCTTAGTTCCTTGAGTACGTCTTATATTAATGCCTTGGAAATACGGGGTGTAACATCCTTCCCCTCTTAAAAACATTCGTCCTCGAATGTTCGTAACAGGTTCCAAGCAGTCGACTTAATCCGCATTTGCACATAACCATCACATGCTCACGTTTTGTCCATTCTCGACTCCCACAACCTGGTTTTGGTGGAACGCGTCCACGAATTCGTACTGCGATTAACTAGACTTGGGCCTTGCATCGTCGTGACCCTATCACATAACGGGACCATCTCCAACTGACCCTACTTCATTTTATGCTACGGGTCAACCTGAAATTGGTCCACAACCCGACCCATCTTCACAATTATTTCTCATTCTTAGTCTGAAATAAATCTCACTACTCGTGCCTTTCCTAATCTCAACATGTTCTAGTGTACATACGTAATCCTGGACGTTGCTCCAGATTCCATTCCCGGATGATACCATCCCTTAGGGGATAAATTGATAACTTATTTCTATATTCAATACGTAGGAAACTCTGAAGAATCGCATTACATGATGCCGATCTACCATCTTCCAACCTTGGTCAATATACTTCACCTCAAATTCTTCCAATAATGTCTTATGTTAGGTAACACTGGTACTTATCTTATTCTGTGTATCCACTTGGGATACTTCGAAATACGGTGGCCATGGTTGCCATACCAAACTAACCTTTTGTTCCTTTACATCACGTTCTAACAACTTGGTAAACTATTGGAACCTAATACACTTACCCTTTTGTGTATTTAATTTCAAACAAAGGTAACATATTCAAGTTATGAAAGCCTAGTGATCTTCTTAGATCATCTACTCATTTTCAGTTCTTACAAACCACAGAATAATCACAATTTATACATTTCATACATACCATGTACTTTAATCAAGATTAACCGTAAAGTATTTTACCCAAGAAGGCCTTGTATATCTAAGGTCTCACGGTTATCAATATTCTAAGATTCTCAATTATTCCATGTCTTAAGCTTACGTTATCGGTCCCCGCATACGGGTAAGGTAGCTTCTCATAATCTCAAAATCTGATTGTCTTAATCATAACAACCTTAATTACTCCATACGAATATCATTCGTACATATCACTTATGCATACACCACAACTTAATCTAACAACTTGGTATGCCATTAAATCAATTAACCTGATCTCCTAAGAGTTTGTCCCCCTCTCTACAGCCCATCGCCTCCTAAATATTTCAATTTAGCACACCTATATATGCCTTGGTGTGGATTCACTACACTGTTTCATACCTTCCAAGTAATTATTAAAGTTCAATCAGCACATGATAATCCATAATTACTTCAGACAACATACACATGGCCCCAAATAAATACGTCCGTATAGATGTATATCATTATACCAACTATACAATAATTTTACCAACTTGTACACAAGGTCCATATATTCCTTTACGGGCCACTGTCGCTTTCTCATAGCTGCAATCACAATAACTGTTAGGGAGGGACCATCCTAACAACACATCTCTATCGCAGGACCTTATAGTAAGAAGAATAGAAATCAATCCTAAATATCCTGTAGCCTCTTGTGTATAAATATGGTGCACACATACCCATTCCCAAGACTCTACTAGACACTGTATGTAGACATTCTGAGGACTAACTGCTCTGATACAACTTTTGTCACGACCCGAACCCCGGGCCCGCGACTGGTGCCCTACCTGGGCACCCCCTTTTATACCCTCACATCTTTTTCATTATAATCCCCAAGACACTAACACCCGTAGTATCAAGACTCTTTCCACCTTTAAGATCAAGTCAAGTATACTTTTAAACTCAAGTAACTTATTCTTTTAAAACCAAGGCACTTCCTTTTTTTAGATCAAGTTACTACACCTTTTAAATCAAGTAACTTATTCTTTCCAAATCAAGGAAACACCACAATGAAATCCGAATTCATTAAAATCCTCATTTGGAAATTCAAGACACTTATAATATCAAGTATCATTTTATAAGGTTCATGCTCAAGAAGATAGGAAGAGTTCACATACCTCTTCGGCTAATACACACGCTAAGTAGAATACGCCGCAAGTAGTACTTCAACCTATAACGATAACAATACTTCTATCAACTTCATGATACTAGTATACTTATACTACTCAATTAATCTCCTTTCTTTTATAAAAATTTGGGCAGCACTTCTCCCGTTTCTACGTACTTTTCCACATTTTCCAAGTCCCGATTTCAACAACCAACAAGCCATACTTAAGGTCATAACCAATATTTAACCAAAGGGGATTACACGCCTAACTTGACGGGTAAAATTCAGCCCCTTAATCTACCAAAATAGTACACTAAAGTCCATAGTCCAATGTAAAAACAGTCCTTTAGTCCACTAAAATCAGTCCATAGTCCACTAAAACAGTCCACTAAATTAGTCCACTAAAACAGTCCATTATATCAAACAGTTTTATAGTTTTCGGCCAACTACTACAACCAAACTGTTTCCATAACTTTTTATAATCCAACTTATATTCCAATACTTTTATATAAGTTATATTAACTTGTTAACAACAAGATTCATTCATGTCACAATGTAATAGGTAATGTTTAACAACAACAAAATCCAATGAATCCGACAACGCCAAAACTGTCCACAATCGGCTAACATGCCAAGATTGTGACATGTACTTCTTATTCTACATTCTTTTTAATCACAAGTTCATCCATTAATTACTACAACATGTAATCTCCAATTACTTCAAGAGGAGAAATAATCCTTACCTTAAATATGCCCAAAATAATCCACTTAAAGTCGGTCCATGGTTTAGTCTTAGCTCCTTATTCTTCAAGTTCCAATCACACACAAGTATCCACTACAAGCTTGTAACCATCTTTCCTTCTTGTTTTACTTCCAAAAAAGTTCATAAACAAGCCTAGGAAAATCACTCATGTTTCGGCCACACCATTCTCGACCAAGCACCACTCTAGGCCAATCCTTGGTTTAACAACCTTGGAGAGTTAATTTGGTTTAGAACTTGGTTAGGGTGTTTAATCTAGGAGAATAATCAACTCTTGTTCATCCCTTGTCTCTTTAGTGTTCTTGAAAATAATAAGGAGAAGAGAGGTTTTGGATGATGAAGATTATTATGCCAAGTCTTGCTATCACCTCTCTTATATATGAAAATACCATACAAGGGGAGGGACCTAAGTGGTCCACTTGTCTTGAAAATATCTCACAAATATCTCCCAAGGCCATTTGCCTTCTCACCTTGGCCGAATTCGCCCCCCCCCCCCTCCCCGCAGTTGTCCACTTGTTTACTTTGGATGAAAAATATCTCCCTTTCTATACATTCTTGCAATACATGTACATATACATAATTAGAGCTTTGCGACACAAGTGGGGAGGGACACATGTCACCCTCTTATTCGCCCATAATTCCCTTCACAAAATAATAATCCAACACTTAGCCAAAATACTTAAAATTTCCGAACCCCTAAATTGTGAAATTTTGACGGGCCTCATATTATCAATTCCATTACTTCGTAATCCAATACTAAGCCCGTAAATCCACATTAGGGATTCTAACTCCGAGTTAATAAATTTTTCGTCTTCACATTTTTTCCGAAATTTTTTCGGAGGAAAATGTAATCATACTATCCTTCCAATATTAAAACCTTAGTTCCTTGAGTATGTCTCATATTAATGCCTTGCAAATACGGGGTGTAACATCCTCCCCCCCTTAGAAACATTCATCCTCGAATGTTCGTAACAGGTTCCAAGCAGTCGACTTAATCCGCATTTGCATACAACCATCACATGCTCACGTTTTGTCCATTCTCGACTCCCACGACCTGGTTCTGGTGGAATGCGTCCATGAATTCATACAACGATTAACTATACTTGAGTCTTGCATCGTCGTGACCCTATCACATAGCGGGACCATCTCCAACTGACCCTACTTCATTTTATGCTACGGGTCGACCCGGAATTGGTCCACAACCCGACCCATCGTCACACTTATTTCTCATTCTTGGTCTGTAATAAATCTCACTACTCGTGCATTTCCTAATCTCAACATGTTCTAGTGTACATACGTAATCCTGGACGTTGCTCCAGATTCCATTCCCGGATGATATCATCCCTTAGGGGATAAATTGATAACTTATTTCTATATTCAATACGTAGGAGACTCTGAAGAATCGCATTACATGATGCCGATCTACCATCTCCCAACCTTGGTCAATATACTTCACCTCAAATTCTTCCAATAATGTCTTCTGTTCGGTAACACTGGTACTTATCTTATTTTGTGTATCCACTTGGGATACTTCGAAATACGGTGGCCATGGTTGCCATACCAAACTAACCTCTTGTACCTTTACATCACGTTCTACAAACTTGGTAAACTATTGGAACCTAATACACTTACCCTTTTGTGTATTTAATTTCAAACAAAGGTAACATATTCAAGTTATGAAAGCCTAGTGATCTTCTTAGATCATCTACTCATTTTCATTTCATACAAACCACGGAATAATCACAATTTATACATTTCATACATACCATGCACTTTAACCAATATTAACCGTAAAGTCTTTTACCCAAGAAGGCCTTGTATATCTAAGGTCTCACGGTTATCAATATTCTAAGGTTCTCAATTATTCCATGTCTCAAGCTTACGTTATCGGTCCCCGCATACGGGTAAGGTAGATTCTGATAATCTCAAAATCCGGTTGTCTTAATCATAACAACCCTAATTACTCCATACAAATATCATTCGTACATATCACTTATGCAACAACATAGCTTAATCTAACAACTTGGTATGCCATTAAATCAATTAACCTGATCTCCTAAGAGTTTGTCCCCCTCTCTATAGCCCATCGCCTCCTAAATATTTCAATTTAGCACACCTATATATGCCTTGGTGTGGATTCACTACACTGTTTCATACCTTCCAAGTAATTATTAAAGTTCAATCAGCACATGATAATCCATAATTACTTCAGACAACACACACATGGCCCCAAATAAATACGTTCGTATAGATGTATATCATTATACCAACTATACAATAATTTTACCAACTTGTACACAAGGTCCATATATTCCTTTCTGGGCCACTGTCGCTTTCTCATAGCTGCAATCACAATAACTGTTAGGGAGGGACCATCCTAACAATACAGCTCTATCGCACAACCTTAGTGTAAGAATAATAGAAACCAATCCTAAATATCTTGTAGCCTCTTGTGTATAAGTATGGTGCACACATACCCATTCCCAAAACTCTACTAGACACGGTCTGTAGACATTCCAAGGACTAACTGCTCTGATACCACTTTTGTCACGACCCGAACCCCGGGCCCGCGACTGGTGTCCTACCTGGGCACCCCCTTTTATACCCTCACATCCCTTTCAAGACATAGGCCAAATAAAAAATGAAAATTATATATGTAGCAACAAGGCAAGCCGATGAGGCTGCCGCTATATATATATATAAACGGAAACATACCTACAACACCGTAGTACAACTGGCCAACAACATATATACACAACTCTCGCAAGTGCATCCCACATATGAATACAAACCTCTAAGAGTTTGGATAGTAACCTATGACGGGACAGGGCCCATCCACACCCCTGAATGTACGTAAGCCTACCATACCAATGTCCGTATCAACATAACAAGCCTCCGAAATAATAGAGCTTTTCCAAAACAGAGTAGAGATCCTAAGAGCGAGGATCACCAAACTGTGTACCTAAACATGCGGCATGAAACACAGCCCCCCGAGGAAAGGGGGTCAGTACAACAAGTACTAAGTATGTAAATATAAAGTACATTAAATAAACCATAACTGGCCAAAAGATGACAGGGACAAGTAAAAACCTTACCAGCTCCAACCATGCCATATAAAATAAAAGCCAATTGTACCTTGTATCCTTACCTTAAATATGCCCAAAATAATCCACTTAAAGTCGGTCCATGGTTTAGTCTTAGCTCCTTATTCTTAAAGTTCCAATCACACACAAGTATCCACTATAAGCTTGTAACCATCTTTCCTTCTTGTTTTACTTCCAAAAAGTTCATAAACAAGTCTAGGAAAATCACTCATGTTTCGGCCACACCATTCTCGGCCAAACACCACTCTCTGCCAATCCTTGGTTTAACAACCTTGGAGAGTTAATTTGGTTTAGAACTTGGTTAAGGTGTTTAATCTAGGAGAATAATCAACTCTTGTTCATCCCTTGGCTATTTATTGTTCTTGAAAATAATAAGAAGAAGAGAGGTTTTGGATGATGAAGATTATTATGCCAAGTCTTGCTATCACCTCTCTTATATAGGAAAATATCATACAAGGGGAGGGACCTAAGTGGTCCACTTGTCTTGAAAATATCTCACAAATATCTCCCAAGGCCACTTGCCTTCTCACCTTGGCCGAATTCCCCCCCCCCCCCCGCACTTGTCCACTTGTTTACTTTGGATGAAAAATATCTCCCTTTCTATACATTCTTGCAATACATGTACATATACATATACATAATTAGAGCTTTTCTACACAAGTGGGGAGGGACACATGTCACCCTCTTATTCGCCCATAATTCCCTTCACAAAATAATAATCCAACACTTAGCCAAAATACTTAAAATTTCCGAACCCCCCCCCCCCCCCCCAAATTGTGAAATTTTGACGGGCCTCATATTATCAATTCCATTACTTCGTAATCCAATACTAAGCCCGTAAATCCACATTAGGGATTCTAACTCCGAGTTAATAAATTTTTCGTCTTCACATTTTTTTCGAAATTTTTCTGTAGGAAAATGTAATCATAATATCCTTCCAATATTCAAACCTTAGTTCCTTGAGTATGTTCTCATATTAATGCCTTTGAAATACGGTGTAATAGCGTCGCTGTAAGAGTCGCAATGCCTTCGAGGTTTTGGCGCCGGCGCTCTGGCAGTTGTCGCTACGACTGCATGAGTTTTGGCTCATGTGGCGGCATTTTTTCAGGCAAATCTAAAAATGACGGAGAATATAGGGGGAGACATCCTCATCCAAAAAATCATAAGAACTAGGCACGGGTTTTTCTACTTTAGAAAAGGGAAATTGAGATTCATCAAAGACAACATGATGACTAATGATGATTCGTTTAGAGACAAATCAAAGAATTTATAACCACGGTGATTTGACGGAAAACCAAAAACACACAAGGAGTAGAACGTGCCTGAAGTTTATTGATTGTAACATAAGCATCCGAAGACCCTAAGATGAGAATATGACGGAGACTTATTGTATAACACTTTGAGAGAGGATGAATATGTCAAACCTTTAGAGGGAATAATATTGAGTAGATCGGTAGTCATTTGTAGCGCATGATGCCAAAATAATGGAGGAACGGAAGAATGAACCAATAAAGTGCGGACAATATTATTAATGGTACGAATTTTTTGCAGCTTTTCATTTTGTGAAGACATATGAGGACAAGAAAAATGAAAATTTATCCCATTTTGAGCACAAAACTCCCTAAATTCCCCATTGTCATACTCTTTGCCATTATCACATTGAATGGTTTTTATTTTCCATTCGAATTGCGTTCTTATGAAAGCTCTAAATTTTACCAAAATGGAAAAAACTTGAGATTTTTTCGCAGTTGGAAACGTCTATAAATATTTAGAATAGTCATCTAAGAATAAAACATAATAATGATGATCCGTAGAACTGAGAATCGGAGATGTCCACAAATCACTATGAATAATATCAAATGACATTGAAGTATTAGAATTTGACGCTACAAATGGTAACTTAATAATTTTTCCCAAAGCACAGGATTGACAAAGTGGAGTACTACGCGTACCCTTACAAGAAATAAACTTATGTCTATCTAAAGAAGATAAAATAGACGACCCTGAATGACCTAGCCGAGCATGCCACAAGGAAGGAGCAAGAGCTGCAAAAGTAGATGGCATAGCTTGACACGAGACGCTGAGACTTGGAGTGATTGGATAAAGATCACCCCTACTGTTACACCTCATGAGATGACTCCCCGTCTTGAAATCCTTCACAGAAAACCCAAACAGATTAAAATTAATAGAAACCCAATTATCAGTGGTGAATTTACGGACAGACACTAAATTTTTAATCAATTTTGGAGCATGAAGAGTATGTTTCAGGACAAGGGGTGGATGAGGAGGGGACAAGGTTTTATGACCATAACCCTTAATTAGACTAGAATTGCCATTACCAACAGTTATATTACGATTAGTGCTCAAATTGGAATAAGACGAGAGAGTACCTTGATCGGATGTCATGTGGGTAGTGGCGCCGATGTCCATGTACCAATTAGGGTCCGATTGAGTCAAGCCAAGTGTATGCATCGCTGCTTCAATGCCATTTTGGGTGGGCCCCACTGCGTGAGTGGGCACGATGGGCGAGGCCAAGTATCTTTGGATCACGAGCCGCCATACGCCGTCCGAACCCGAGTCCGAATCGGAAGAAGTTGGGTCGTGACTGAGGTGTCGTGGCGCTATAGGGCTGCGCCGCGGTGCTGTAAGGTTGCGTCGTGGCACCGTGGAGGCGCCGACCCATCGCCATCGCCCAGGCCTCAGGCTCGGATCGCCGTTGCCGCCGACGTTACCTCCGTTGTTGCCTCCATGATTCTTGTCATTATTCTTCCGATTCTGGCCCTTCTTACCACCCCCGTTGTTGTGATTTTGAGTCACGTTGGCTAGATTGGAAGGAGAAAAATTGGAAGCAGTCATCATGACGACATGGCTGGCCCCAATCGCCACTTTCTTAGCCAATCCGGCTTCCTCCAAAGTAAGCATAGAACGGGCTTGATAAAATCATGGCATGGGGTTACTCTGACGAATAACCGAAGCAACACCGCTATAGGCCTCTGACAGACCTGCAACCATCTGAAGAACTAGACGACTTTGAGAAACAGGAGAACCCACGTTGCTGCGTTGGTCTGCCAAGTCCTTGAGGCATTTGCAATAAGAGGAAACGTTGGGAAAACTCGCCATAGCCACCTGGGAGAATTCCTGCTCAAGGATAACAATTCGAGAATGACTGTTATGTTGGAATATGTCTCGCAATAGATCCCACGCCGCCATGGCCGTGGAGTTGGGTTTCATAATCGTCTGTAAAAGATCCAAGGAGATAGCGGCATAAATCCACTGAAGAACCTTGGCATCAAGCATGACCCATAACTCTGGATCTGCTTCTTTAGTGGGCACAACCATCGTAGAAGTAGACGCCGCATCACCCCCCTTTGGAGGAGTTGGAGGAATGATGTGGTGGAGGACTTTATGTGCCAAAACATGAATCTTAAATAATTCCTCCCACGTTCCATATTGAACGTTTTCTAGGTCAAGAACGATAGGAAGAACACTCTTGATATTAGAAACTGTGAGGGCAGGGTGAAAAGTGTTCTTATCAGCCATAGGGAATAGAACAACAAGATTCAAAGAAGGGAATTTGTGAGAAAGAATTTTGGAAGAGAAGATACTCGGTTTTTGTGAAAGAGGAAGAACACAAAAAAAATTGAGAATTTAGGGCAAAATTTCGAAAAGGAGAGAGGAAATTTTGAGGAGCGGAAGCAAGTTAAAGAGAACCTAGACTCTTGATACCATGAAAGAAATAATCCCTTGAAATAATCCCTTGATTATTCAAGGAATTTCTGGGCTAGGTCCTGCCATGTGAAGACGAAGTCTGTTGGCAGGGAGTTCAACCAAACCTTTGCTCTGTCCCTGAGTGAAAATGGGAAGAGCCTCAACTGAATGGCATCATCAGTAACGTCATTGTATTTGAATGTGACACAAAGCTCCAGGAAATTCGCAATGTGCATATGTGGCTCTTCAGATGACGACCCTCCAAACTAGACTGTGTTCTGCACCATACCCAGTAGCAGGTTTGATCTCAAAGTTTTTGGCTCCTTTTACTGGGAGCCTGATGCAAGTCTGCACCCCTATAACTGTAGGCAATACATAATCCCCCAAGCTCCTTTCTGCATGGACTTGTATTAAGACAGGTGGTAACTCACCATCCGCCAAATTATTGTTTTGCTGATTTTCCATTGTCAAAGGATCATCAATTTCCTTGTCTCTCCTGTAAGTGATCAAAAACAAGCAAACAGATCACGACAAAATGTTCTAAAATAAAAAGACAAAAATAAAAACCAAATTAGAAATAAATGATAGATAATTCGATATTGATTATACGTCAGTCCCCGGCAACGGCGCCAAAAACTCGCTCACCCAAGTGCATGTATCATTCACAAGTAATATAGTCTGTAAAACCGAATATCGTCCACAGAGACTGGTTATCAAGTACCGAACTTCTAAACTTTGGTTTCTATTTGGCAATCGGTAAATTGTTTGTTTTATAACTAAGAACTATAATTAAAGCAAAGTGCAGGAATTTAAACTGAGGTTGATAATACTATGGGTTTATAACAGTTATGAAGGAAATAGGGCTTCCAATCTCCTCAACTATCTACTTTTTCACTTGTTAATGCAATGCTAATGGGTCTTCTTCTTATTAAGATAGTAGGTTAACTAATTTGTCATCATATTCCGGTTAGGATATACGAGAGATCAATCTTGTGCAGAAACCTTCTATATTTCTATGATAGATTTTACCACACAAGATGATTAAGAACAGTAACCTTAAACACTACACAAGTATCGGGGTACTTTCGAACACGATTTTAACCTATGTCTAAACAATTACAGCATATTCAAATCTCTCCTCTCGGTTCTTGATTCAAAATCATATAAGTAATGATAATTAGTAGCTAATTATTTATCAGCAATCAAAGCAATATTGAATAGATATTAATAAAGTTGAAGAAGAAATCAATTAACTAATGCATTAACTATATGAAAGAACTTCAAGAAGATTCGACGAAAACTCTACTAAAGTATGCTCATAAACATTGTCATGTCAAGAACTAAATTACAATTCAACATAACTGAAATAAACTAAGGGAAAAAAAAAGAAATACTGTGAACTAAAGTCTCCAATTGTGGCCTCAAATCTGCCATGAGTTGTGTTGTTTGATAGAATGTTTAACCTCTCTCACTAAACTAATCCCCAGGGCTTAAGTATGTTGCAAATTTCATGCCCTATGGACCCTTCTGCCCTTGGATAATTCTAACTCGGATCTGAAAATTCGCTGCAAGACAATGTCTCGCAGAGTGGCACGCGTGCGAAAGTCCTGCAGCCTCTCAGTAAATATGACACCGCAGTTCTACTTCTGGACACCGCGGTGCTGCTTTGCCTTCGTCCGAATCATCAATTCTTAACATTTTTCTGCCTCGGGACCTCCTTTTATGCCCACTTTTCGCTCTATTTTGCTATTTTGCCTTTTTGAACCGTTATGACTCAAAAGAAAGAAAAACGACCCTAATACTATACTAAACACAACAAAAACAAGTAAAATACTAACTAAAAATGACTCAAAAAATATATACAAAATACGCCTAACACACACGCTCTCTCGGTTTCTGTGACTAAAAGCAGTCGAGACCTCCCTTCCCAAACAACCTAGACACTTCTTGGTTTGTTCTTCTCTTCTCCAACAAAATCTGAGACCTCCCTTCACCAAATCCCTTCTCCAAATCTTCTTGTTCTATTCACTATGACTGATAAGAACATGTTTCATCCTGCCCTCACAATTTCTAACATCAAGAGTGTTCTTTCTATTGTTCTTGACCTAGAAAACGTCCAATATGAGACGTGGGCGGAATTATTCAAGATTTATGCGATGACACATCAAGTCTTCCACCACATAATCCCTCCGGCTACTAATACGGAGGGTAATACGGAGGAGGTTGTGCCCACTAAAGAAGATGATCCAAAATCATGGGTGACTCTTGACGCAAAAGTTCTCCAGTGAATTTATGCAACTATCTCACTTGACCTCTTACAAAAGATTATGGAACCTAACTCCACAACTATGGCTGCTTGGAATCAATTGCGTGATATCTTCTAGGATAACATCATTCACGCATTGTAACCCTTGAACAGGAATTTTCTCAAGTTGTTATGGAAATTTTTCCTAACGTTTCATTTTATTGTAAACGAATCAAGAATTTGGCGGATCAACTTCGCAACGTGGGGGCTCCTATGAGCAATAGTCGTCTTGTCCTATAGATGGTTGCAGGCCTGTCCGAGGCCTATAACGGGGTTGTTTCAATTCTTCGTCAAAGTAACCCCCTTCCGGAATTCTATCAAGCCCGCTCCATGCTCACATTGGAAGAAGCAGGTTTGGCTAAAAAGGTGAATATAGGGGCTAGCCCCATCGTCATGATGACTGAGTCCAATTTTCCTCCTTCTGATTCCACCAACTCGAGCCAAAATCATAACAACTGTGATGGTAAAAAGGGTTAAAATCAGAAAAATAAATTCAAGAATCGCGGTGGCACCACATGCGGCAACCGGAACATTGGCGGTGGAGGTGGTGCCCTCGTATCGGCCAAGAAGAATCGTGGGCCAGCGGTGGCCCTGTTTTCGCCTAGCTCGCCCAATGCATTACCCGAAATCGGGCCTTTACGCCGCCACTGCACTCCGTTCTGGGTCGATTCCGGGTTTCAGACCAACAAATGGGTCGGGGTAGCTGTCTAGGGTACTTGTGCCTCGGCCCCCTCAAGCCCATCACGCAACAGGACCCACACAAACTGACATTGAAGGCGCAATGCACACGCTTGGATTAACTCAACAGGACCCAAATTGGTACATGGACACAGGCGCCACTACTCACATAACATCCTACCAAGGTACTCTCTCGTCTTATTCCAATTTGAGCAGTAATCGTGGTATAATTGTTGGTAATGGTAATTCAATTCCAATTAAGGGTTATGGTCATAAAACTTTATCTCCTCCTCATCCACCACTTGTCTTGAAAAATACTATTTATGACCCAAAACTAATTAAAAACTTGGTGTATGTCCGTAAATTCACAACTGATAATTGAGTTTCTATTGATTTTGATCTTTTTGGGTTTTCTGTGAAGGATTTCAAGAAGGGAAGCCCTCTCATGAGGTGTGACAGTAGGGGAGATCTTTATCCAATCACACCAAGTCTCTATTTCTCGCGTCAAGCCATGCCTTCAACTTTTGCAGCTCTTGCTCCTTCATTGTGGCATGCTCTTCTATGTCATTCGGGTTGTCTATTATATCTACTTTAGATAGAAATAAGTTTATTGTAAGGGTACGCGTTGTACTCAAATTGTCAATCTTGTTCTCTAGGAAACATTATTAAGTTACCATTTGTACACTCAAATTCTCATACTTCAATGTCATTTGATATTATTCATAGCGATTTATGGACATCTCCTATTTTCAGTTCTATGGGTCATCGTTATTATGTTCTAATCTTGGATGATTACTCTAAATTTTTATGGAATTTTCCAATAGCGAAAAATCCTAAGTTTTTTCCATCCTCTTAAAGATTAGAGCTTTCATTAGAACTCAATTCGAACGGAAAATAAAAAATATTCAATGTGATAATGGCAAAGAATATGACAATGGGGAGTTTCGTGCCAAAAATTGGATCAATTTTCATTTTTCTTGTTCTCATACGTCTTCACAAAATGGAGAAGTCGAACGTAAAATTTGTACCATTAATAACATTATCCGTATTTTATTGGTTCATTCTTCCGTACCCCCATTTTTTGGCATCATGCTCTACAAATTGCTACATATATTCTTAACATTCTACCGTCTAAAGGTTTGACATATTCGTCCCCTCTTTAAATTTTATATAATAAGACTCCCTCGTATACACATCTTAGAGTTTTTGGGTGCTTATGTTATCCGTTGTTTCCATCCACCACAATTAACAAACTTCAGGCCCGTTCTACTCCTTGTGTGTTTTTGAATTTTCCATCTAATCATCGTGGTTACAAATATTTTGATTTATCATCTAATAAAATCATCATTAGTCGTCATGTTATTTTTTATGAGTCTCAATTCCCGTTTGCTAAGATTAGTAATCCTGTACCTAGTTCGTATAATTTTGTCACGACCCGACCTCGGGCCCGCGACTGGTGCCTTACCCCGGGAACCCTAGTGATAATACATCAGAGAAAAACCAGCGGAAATAAAAATTCAGAGACATGAAACAATGAAATATAAGAAAACAGGCTAACCAAAACGGTCACCTTTCTGTATATATACATAAAACCCGAAGAGTTATATCCTTTTACAAACTCTGCCCACAACAGTACTACAGACCTCTAAGAATGTAACCACAACTATGATGGGACAGGGCCCCGCCATACCCCTGAATGTATAAGTACCTACAATGATAGGGGACTATACCAAAGATAAGCCTCCGGAGAAACGGAGCTTCCCAAAACGCTGAACTGTGATCCTATGAGCGAGGATCAACAACCGGTGTACTTACCTCACTGCAGATGAACGCAGCCCCCCGAAGGAGGTCAGTACAATAGGTACCAAGTATGTGAAACTGAAAATACTGTAAATGAAATCATAATAGTCTATATAAAGCAGGAGACATGTATGATAACCAAACTACAGTACAACATATAAGTAGTCATGTCAAGTCAGGGACTCACGCCCTCAAAGTCATCACTCATGCCCGTGGAATTCCTTCCTCACTACCGGCAGTCCATGACATAAATCATACTCATGTGATGCGCCCGTGACATCCTACCTCACTGTCGGCGTACATATATACAATACATATATATACCTCCTGCCCGTGGAATCCTCCGTCACATCGCAAATTGTAGGTGTAGCATATAACCATGTGACCGTCTGGCATCCTACCTCACCGTCGGCGCATACATATACAATATATATATATATATATATATATATATATATATATATATATATAATACGCGACGCATGCCCTAATCCTCATCGGTGTAGCGTGGCCATAACGCGTGCCTCGGCATCCTCATCGCAGTGCAGTCTTCACGGGAGCTAGCCCATGGAATAATGATCGTATATACCATGCCCTAATCCTCATCCGGTGTATGTGTCTTCATGGGAGCTAGCCCATGGAATAATGATCGATATACCATGCCCCTAATCCCTTATCGGTGTGACAGTGTCTTCGTGGGAGCTAGCCCATGGAATAATAGTAATGGTCACATGCCCCCGGAATCCCTCATCGGTGTAGACATGCCCATGTGACAATAATAATATACCGGGAGTTTAACCCGCTGCATGGCCGCATGCCCCCGGAATCCCTCATCGGTGTAGACATGTCCATGTGATAATAACAATGGAAGCATACCCGTGGAATCCTCCACCGCCAGACATCCAATGAAACGCACGCATCTAACCCGATCTCGGTCGCATGCCCCGATCCTCATCGTATAAGCATGGCCAAGATCAAACAAAATGGAAGCATACGTGGAATCCTCCACACCGCTGCAGACGCTCCAACAAATTCACAACAAGTCAGCCGGCCCTCCAACCGAGAGACGCGGTAACATAGTAATACCACCAAGGCTATCACAACTAGCATAGGCAAATTTAACATACTCTTAGACTTCCATTTTATGACAACAAATCCGGGTTTTAACCCCAAAGTACTACATACATTAATCCTTTCAAAAAGATCTCTTTTTACGTAAAAACAACTCGATACTATTATCCGTAGTACCAAACACGTTCATGTTTAATCAAGTACTTTACACTTTTTAAACCAAGTGGCTTACACTTTTAAAACAACGTCAAGTATACTTTTAAAACCCAAGTAACTAACTCTTTTAAGATCAAGGTACTCCTACCTTTTAAAACCAAGCCACTTATATTTTTCTCATCAAGAAAAGTTCGATATTTGAAAATAAGTTACTTATACTTTTAAACTCAAGTTACTTCTCTTTTCCCAAAATCAAGTTACCCTTTTAAATCCAATAATAAAACCATTCTTTTGTTTTCATAAAGTCGTTATAACTAACTTCCCATAAAGCTATTATAACACTTTATGTTTTAAACCAATTTAAGACAAAACCCTGCCTTTCTTTTAAACCAAAACACTTCAAATTCTCAAGTCTCTTTTCTTTTAGAAATCAAGTTCCTTACTTTGGAATTTAAGAAAACAATACTTGTTTATAATGATTCTTATTAAAGTAGTCATGATCTATGAAATGTAATACAATTTTGTCTTATCTTAGCTTCTATGCAGATGGAAGATTCTACATGTTTTAATATAATTATTTGTCATTACATTTTCCTTTATTAACGCTGCAATGGCTTGTTCGATAGTTATTCCCATTTCCGAAATCAAGTAAAACTTTATTCTTTTAAGGACCAAGTACTCATTACTCACGAATGAGGTTTCACCACTTTTTAACACAATTAAAGTTCTTCACATTTCATATCAAGTCAAATATAAGTCAAGTCTCTTATCTTTTAAAAACTCAACAAACCATTCTTTTACCTACATAAAGTCGTTATAACTAACTTCCCATAAAACTATTATAACATTTTATGTTTTAAACCAACCAAAATTCGTTTAGCACACGTACGTCTATCGTACTACATAGTTCACAACATCATGCTAGAAAAGATAGGAAGAGGTTCACATACCTCGCGACGATTATCGACAATTAGCAAAATGCTCCAAGTACTATAACCTTGCTAGCCTTTTCCACCCTTCAAGTAGAATACGCTACTCGTAGTACTTCCACCTATAATGGCCATAAACGCCTATCAACTTCTCGATCTCTTTGTAGCACAATTCAAAGTACAAGGTTCCTTATTCTACGAAAATTCGCAAAGACCTCCCCGTAACCACATAAATCTCTCCTCAATCAAGGCCCGCTACTAATCCAACAACTCGAGGGGTTACCGCCTAACGGACGTGTACAACATCGCCTCACAATATTACTACAAGTCTCATCAGAATACACCAATGTAAATACAGCTTCAATTCTTTATAATCATCCTTCCAATATATCTTATACTCAATTCTAAACTACTACAATATGTAATATCCAATTACAATAGGGGGACAAAGATAATTACCTCGATAAGCCCAAAATTATCCAAGATTAATAAGTCGATCCTGAGCAACGCTTAGCTACAATTCCTTACGCTCAAACCCGCCCAAGCAACCCTTAGAAGTTTCTAAACAACTTCTAACACTTCAACCAACAATGAAGATTTTCCTGTGGTTTCATTTTGCGACTATTGGAATAAAGTAGTATTTCTGCTCTTATGTTGGGATAACTTGGGAATACTACAAGGATTTAGGCTAAGGTATTTGGGATTATACCACAACTATTGAAGAATTTCTACACAAGTGGGGGGTTTGGACGAGAGCTTCACGAAGGGAGGGAGGGAGAATTTGCCTTGGAAAATATTTCAAGTGTGGATGAATTAAGTCTTGCACTCAAGGGGTATTTATAGGCCAACCAATGGCTAAGATTAAAGCAAGTGTAAGGTGAGGATTGGGGACATGTGTGTGGGTAATCTACCAACCATATGTCCACCACAAAAATTGGACAAGTGGCTTGCCACTTGTCCCCCACAAACCGTCCATGGAAACATGCCCAACTCCAATCGGCCAACATGGCCACATGGGGGTGACACGTGTCTCCCCCTACTCGTCCAAAATATTTCATCTTTCGAAAATATCCAAAATATCGAAAATCTTGAAAACAAAGTGGGCCCCACAAAACCGTAAATTTCTCCCGTGGGCCCCACGTGACCAAATCCGGAAATAAAATTCCATAATTATAATAATCCAAAAAGTCCAAATACCAAATCTGGGAATCCAATTCCCATTAACGAACCTTTTTCCTTCACAAAAACCGGAAACTTTTCCGTCGAAAAAATCACATCTTTCTTCCTTTCCAATTTAATGTTGTATTCTCGTACGTACGTCCTCATATACATACCCTGGAACTACGGGGTGTAACATTCTTCCCCCCTTAGAAACATTCGTCCCGAATGTTCCTTCTAAGTCTCCAAACGTACATGCGTCGGTATAGTCTCCACTACTATACTTACAAAACCACTTATGCCACACCTGGCCATAATATAACACATGCGCAAAACTCCAATCCAAGCCAACGAGGAATCACCTCTAACATCACAAAAGCTTCCACCCATGGTCTAAAGGATACTCCATTCGCATCTTCACTTCACAACAAAATGTTCTCTTTTATTCTGTTAACACACGTTCACTTCTTTCCTTACTCGTCGTAGCCTTCTCGTACACCCGAACTCTTTCTAGTACACGTACCATACCCACCATCGTCGCTTTCCAAAACCTCGAGTCACTACTCCAAACTTGGTCATTTTACTAGCCTCAAATTCCTTTAAGGCCATTCCCGCCTTCACGATCCGATTCTCGTCGAACGATCCACGAACTCGCATAACGGTTACCTAAACTTGGGCCTTGCACCGCGTGACCCCATCACCTAGCGGACTACCTCAAATTTACCTTACTTCATTCCGGCCGCGGGTTGACCTCGCACCGCCTCAACCTGACCCATTATCGCGCCAAACTCTCTCGTTCCCCGATCCAGAACAATCTTACTAATTTACGTCATGGAAGCTACCACTTCTATCTCAAACTACCCATGGAATTATCACACAAATACTTCACGTATACTATGCACTCCGACAAAGATTAACCGTAAAGTCTTTTACTCAAGACGGCCTTACATCTAAGGTCTCAACTATTATAAATTCTAAGGTTCACAATTGTCTCATCCCCAGACTTACCCTTTTCACTAACCAGGCTTCTAAATCATATTTTATCACAATGCCATCCGAACATAACACTTAACACATCATCATAACATCAAAACAAACTAGTCTCTAGAGGGTTAAGGATATACCTGAAAATCAAATAGGCGGTTCAAAGGACCGCTAAAACTGGGAACTTCCACCGTGACCTCTGCCGTGGCCTGCCGGTGTATGAACATCCTGCCTAGCTATGGAAGGTGAAGAACCCGCAACTGATCCCGTAGTCTGCGCTATCCCACTAGTGCCACCTCTGGTCGGATAGTCTCTCGCCAAATGGCCCTGTTGGTCGCAAGCATAACAAGCTGTCGAAATAGTACGACACTCCCCAAGATGGGGTCTACCACATCGACCACACCGAGGTAGGGGTGGCTCCATCCGCTAACACCCTCCTCCCCGAAACTCAAGCTCGAGCCCGACCGCCTCTGAACATCCCGAACGCCCCAAGATCGTGGAGGACCACTCATCGGGCGGAGGCGCATAATCGCTCACACGAGGCGGTCCGCCTCGAAAGTTACCAAAGGTCCTCGTTGTCTCGCCTCTTATGTTGATCTCGTCTCACGCCGGTCTCTACGCTCTCAATCCTCGCATAAGCTCGTATATGGGCAATGTCCATGCCCTGAAAGAGCTACTCGCATAACTCTCTCGCTAGATAATCGCCAAGTCTCGTGACATATCGGTGCACTCTATCCTCCATGTCCGCCACTAAAGCGGGACATAACGAGCCAACGAGTCAAACTCTATATCAGATTCCCAACCGCCCGCCTGCTTCGCCAACATCATAAATCTATCTCGCCCGAAGCTCTCTCATCCGCGAGGGCAAGAAGTGTGTAAGAAATGCCTCTGAGAACTCGTCCCAATCAGCTGGAGGCGCATGCTCCCCCCGGGATAGTTCCCATGAATCAAACCAGTCGACGGCAGTATCACGCAGCCGATGTGAACCTAATACCACCGACTGCTCTCGAGGCCCGATCACTTTCATGATCCGCCGCACTGCCGAATAAACTCCGAGGATCTTCTCGGTTCGATCCATATAACTCGTGGATCTGAACTCAAGAAGTCCCAAGTCTCAAACTATCGGATCTAGGTGAACCACCGGTACTACCGGAACCTCCGACTCTCGTCTGTCCTCATTCCTAGCCACAAGCCTAGCTAGTAACTGGGCCATCTCCTTGTAACTCATATCCTCGGCTCCTGGTCGTGGAACTGGAGACTCAGGTATCGTGGTCTCAATAGCTACTGCTGCTGCTCTAAACTCCCCTGGGGCTAGCGGCGTCGCAGAACTCCCCATCTGAAGTACCACCTTAGGTAAAGACTGGGCCTCGCTGCAGTAACCCTCGTGCTTACTCGCAGCCTCCTTCGCCGCTTGCCCTTCTGGGCTCTGGTTGCCTTGCGTAGAGGCATAACTGGTACAAAGGAATACGTCAGAGGGAGTCCAACTTATAACACAGCTTTAAGGCACGATCTCAGAGTGAGAAGAATGGAAACCAATCCTAAATATCATGTAGCCTCCTGATTATAGGGGTGGTGCACAACACGCCGATAATCAAGACTCTACTAGATACGGTCTGTAGACACTTTCCGAGGATTAACTGCTCTGATACAACTTTTGTCACGACCCGACCTCGGGCACGCGACTGGTGCCTTACCCCGGGCACCCTAGTGATAATACATCAGAGAAAAACCAGCGGAAATAAAAACTCAAAGACATGAAACAATGAAATATAAGAAAACAAAGCAACTAAAGCGGTCACCTTCTCAGATATATACATAAAACCCGAACAGTTATATCCTTTTACAAACCCCGCTACAACGATTACATGCACCACTAAGAATGTAACCACAACTATGACAGACAGGCTCCCGCCATACCCCTGAATGTATAAGTACCTACAATGACAGGGGACTATACCAAAGATAAGCCTCCGGAGAAACGGAGCTTCCCAAAATGCCGAACTGTGATCCTATGAGCGAGGATCAACAACTGGTGTACCTCTACCTGCGGCATGAACGCAGCCCCCCGAAGGAGGTCAGTACAACAGGTACCAAGTATGTGAAACTGAAAATACTGTAAATGAAATAATAATAGTCTATATAAAGCAGGAGACATGTATGATAACCAAACTACAGTACACAACATATAAGCAGTCATGTCAAGTCAGGGACTCACGCCCTCAAGTCATCACTCATGCCCGTGGAACTCCTTCCTCATGCCCGTGATCCATGACATAAATCATACTCGTGATGCGCGTGGCATCCTACCTCACCGCTTGGCGCATACATATACAATACATATATACCTTGCCCGTGGAATCCTCCGTCACGCCACCGTAGGTGTAAGATATAACCATGTGACCGCGGTGGCATCCTACCTCACCGTCGGGCGACACATATACAATATATATATATATATATATATATATATAATACGCGGCCGCATGCCCCGGAATCCCTCATCGGTGTAGCATGGCCATAACGTGCCCTCGGCATCCCTCATCGCAGGTGCAGGTCTTCATGGGGAGCTAGCCCATGGAATAATGATCGTATATACCATGCCCCTAATCCTCATCGGCAGACATGTGTCTTCACGGGAGCTAGCCCATGGAATAATGATCGTATATACCATGCCCCTAATCCTCATCGGTGTAGACATGTCTTCATGGAGAGCTAGCCCATGGAATAATAGTAATGGTCACATGCCCCCGGAATCCCTCATCGGTGTAGACATGCCCATGTGACAATAATAATATACCGGGAGTTTAACCCGCTGCATGGCCGCATGCCCCCGGAATCCCTCATCGGTGTAGACATGTCCATGTGATAATAACAATGGAAGCATACGTGGAATCCTCTCACACGCTCAGACATCCAATGAAACGTACGGGCATCTAACCCGCATCCTGGTCGCATGCCCCGGCATCTCTCATCGTATAAGCATGGCCAAGATCAAACAAAATGGAACCATACCCGTGGAATCCTCTGTCACTGCCGGTACGTCCAACAAATTCACAACAAGTCAGCCGGCCATCCAACCGAGAGACGCGGTAACATAGTAATACCACCAAGGCTATCACAACTAGCATAGGCAAATTTAACATACTCTTAGACTTCCATTTTATGACAACAAATCCGGGTTTTAACCCCAAAGTACTACATACATTATTCCTTTCAAAAAGATCTCTTTTTATGTAAAAATAACTCGATAATATTATCTGTAGTACCAAACACGTTCATGTTTAAATCAAGTACTTTACACTTTTTAAACCAAGTGGCTTACACTTTTAAAACAACGTCAAGTATACTTTTAAAACCCAAGTAACTAACTCTTTTAAGATCAAGGTACTCCTACCTTTTAAAACCAAGCCACTTATATTTTTCTCATCAAGAAAAGTTCGATATTTGAAACTAAGTTACTTATACTTTTAAACTCAAGTTACTTCTCTTTTCCCAAAATCAAGTTACCCTTTTAAATCAAATAATAAAACCATTCTTTTGTTTTCATAAAGTCGTTATAACTAACTTCCCATAAAGCTATTATAACACTTTATGTTTTAAACCAATTTAAGACAAAACCCTGCCTTTCTTTTAAACCAAAACACTACAAATTCTCAAGTCTCTTTTCTTTTAGAAATCAAGTTCATTACTTTGGAATTTAAGAAAACAATACTTGTTTATAATGATTCTTATTAAAGTAGCCATGATCTATGAAATGTAATACAATTTTGTCTTATCTTAGCTTCTATGCAGATGGAAGATTCTACTTGTTTTAATATAATTATTTGTCATTACAATTTCCTTTATTAACGCTGCAATGGCTTGTTCGATAGTTATTCCCATTTCCGAAATCAAGTAAAACTTTATTCTTTTAAGGACCAAGTACTCATTACTCACGAATGAGGTTTCACCACTTTTTAACACAATTAAAGTTCTTCACATTTCATATCAAGTCAAATATAAGTCAAGTCTCTTATCTTTTAAAAACTCAAGAAACCATTCTTTTACCTACATAAAGTCGTTATAACTAACTTTCCATAAAGTTATTATAACACTTTATGTTTTAAACCAACCAAAATTCGTTTAGCACACGTACGTCACCGTACATAGTTCACAACATCATGCTAGAAAAGATAGGAAGAGGTTCACATACCTCGCGACGATTATCGACAATTAGCAAAATGCTCCAAGTACTATAACCTTGCTATCCTTTTCCACCCTTCAAGTAGAATACGCTACTCGTAGTACTTCCACCTATAATGGCCATAAAACGTCTATCAACTTCTCGATCTCTTTGTAGCACAATTCAAAGTACAAGGTTCCTTATTCTACGGAAAATTCGGCAGCACCTCCCCCCCCGTAACCACATAAATCTCCTCCTCAATCAAGGCCCGCTACTAATCCAACAACTCCAAGGGGGGGGGTTACACGTCTAACCGGACGTGTACAACACTGCCCCACAATATTACTACAAGTCTACTGTAAATACAGTCCAATGTAAATACATTTCAATTCTTTATAATCATCCTTCCAATATATCTTATACTCAATTCTAAACTACTACAATATGTAATATCCAATTACAATAGGGGGACAAAGATCATTACCTCGATAAGCCCAAAATTATCCAAGATTAATAAGTCGATCCTGAGCAACGCTTAGCTACAATTCCTTACGCTCCAACCCGCTCCAAGCAACCCTTAGAAGTTTCTAAACAACTTCTCTAACACTTCAACCAACAATGAAGATTTTCCTAGGGTTTTATTTTCCGACTATTGGAATAAAGTAGTATTTCCGAGCTCTTATGTTGGGATAACTTTGGAATACTACAAGGGATTTAGGCTAAGGTATTTGAGATTATACCACAACTATTGAAGAATTTCTACACAAGGTGGGGGGGGGGGGGGGGTTTGGACGAGAGCTTCACTAAGGGAGGGAGGGAGAATTTGCCTTGGAAAATATTTCAAGTGTAGATGAATTAAGTCTTGCACTCAAGGGGTATTTATAGGCCAACCAATGGCTAAGATTAAAGCAAGTGTAAGGTGAGGATTGGGGACATGTGTGTGGGTAATCTACCAACCATATGTCCACCACAAAAATGGGACAAGTGGCTTTTTGGATGACGGTATCTCCCCACGAGAGCGCCTAGCGCCCACTGCATGGCTCAATCATACTAGTTAGGCTATATATTTCACACATTAATGTGAGTCTATTTTTTGGGGAAAAGATAAGGCGTACAGAAGCTCGTGCAAAGAATATTTTGTTAAGGGGTTTCAAACCTATCTTACTAATACTAAGAAAGGGGCTGCTAGTTGTAGCGCGCTAGCGCCCCTATAGAGTAAGGCTCTTCTTCTGCGAGACTCCATCAAAATGCGCCACTCGTTGGTTGTCCAATCTGTGCTAATGTTCCCATGCCCAATACTATCCCATTTTCAGTTTCCAGTCACGAACCCAGTCACCAAATTGGGCCAGCAGGCCCACTGCCTGCTGGCCAGTTCGATATTCGTCCCAATAATTCCCCAAATTCACCAAATCCTGCCCCGAGTCATGGTCCGATCACATGAAGTCAACAGGGTATTTTTAAACCAAAAAGACATTTAAATTTAAATTCAAATGCTCTTAAATCTCCACTACCCCGTAATCCTGTGTCTGCTTTAAATGACCCGAATTAGAAAATTACTATGACTGATGAATATAATGCTCTAATTGATAATAAGATGTGGGAGTTGGTGCCCCGTCCATCTAGTGTTAATATTATTCGGTCTATATAGATTTTTGCTCATAAGGACAATTCTGACGGTGCATTTGCAAGGTATAAAGCTCGTATTGTAGGTGATGGTAAGTCTTAGCAGGTTGGTGTTGATTGTGGTGAGACATTTAGCCCAGTGGTCAAGTCGGCTACCAATCGCACTGTGCTCAGCTTGGCTCTTTCAAAATCATGGTTTATTCATCAGCTAGACGTGAAGAATACTTTCCTACATGGTGATCTAAAGGAGACAATATATATGCATCAACCCTTGGGGTTTATGGATACTCGATATCTTCATCATGTTTGTTTGTTGAAGAAGTCCTTGTATGGGCTTAAGCAGTCTCCACGAGCTTGGTATAAGAGGTTTGCTGACTATGTTTCGACTATTAGGTTCTCTCACAACAGGTCTGATAATTCATTATTCATATATCATCAGGGTTCTTCCATGGCTTATATACTATTATATGTGGATGATATTATCTTGACTGCCTCTTCTGATGCATTAGGCCAATCTATTATGACAATACTCAGTTCTGAGTTTGTCATGAAAGACTTGGGGCCATTGAGTTATTTTTTTGAGAATGCTGTCATTCGTCATACATGTGGACTGTTCTTATTACAGAGGAAGTATGCAGCTGAGATCATTGAGAGGGTTGGTATGTCATCTTGTAAGTCCATTTCTACTCCAGTTGATACTAAACCCAAGTTGGGTGCTGCAATTGGCTACATCAGGTGTGATTGTAACACCCCATTTTAAGGAGTCGCCACCTAATTAGTTAAGTGAATTAGGACACTTGATTTATTGCAATAAAAATACTGCAATTAATCTCCATTTAATGATCTGCGAAATTAATGAGATTCTGGATCAGGGTTCTTTATTATCCTAAAGGGAAGGGGTTAGGCATCCTTTAAGATCCGCTAACTTGCGGTTATTCGTTCAAACCTAGGTTAATTATTTATTGCCTTTTTTATTCTACATATTTTAAGCAGTTTTCATAATTTACAATTACAATGGAATGCAATACAGAATAATAAAGCTAAAATCGAATAAAACTCCGGGACATCTTTTAGCCCTTTTAGGCCTTCTGCATAAGATGATCTACGGGTACCTGCATAAACACTTAGTAAAAGTGTTAGTAATAGAATAAATAATTTTAAAGCAATGACAAGAATTAATAAGTAAAGCCAAAAATAAATCTGTCTTTTGTACAGGGGAGGCCTTGGAAATCAGACGGAGATTCCTTCATCGACCAATAATGTTAGAAACAATAAAATAAATAAACCTTCAAATCCGCGCCAAAACAGTAATAGTTTTAAACACGGAGGGCTCAGATATATAAAATAAAGTGGGACATCCTAAATAAGTCCGGCTGTGAAAATTCGCCCCGCCGGCGCATGTTGGTTATCCTGTGTAAGTAGAAGAAATCATCAACGCCCAGAAAACTTCATTTTATTTTATTTTCCGTCTTTGCAACTGTGGAGGCCTCAAAAATCGACGGATAACTTTTTCATTGGCCAATCAAGTGTAGTATAAGTTCAAATCAGTAATAAAAATAAACGTGTAGCATCTGTTCATTTAGAATAAAAATTTGTTCCATTAAGTGTAATAAAATAGGAGGGCAAAATCGCCCTAATTAGCCCAAAAATGAAACGGAACAGTGAAGGTTCGTCGGATACATTCCAGAATGTCGCCGAAATGAAACGAATGATAATAAAATCAGTCCAACAGCAACAACAAACAACAAGGCCCCGAAAATTAGAAAAATCGAACCACCCACCAGCAACAGCCAACAAAACTCCCAACAAGAAACCAACCGCAGTCGCCGGAGCTTAAACAAACTCCGATAATGTCCAAAATGAAGGAAATCAGTCCGATATCAACAACAAAAAACAAGTCCCAAAAATCAGAAAAAATCGATCTATTAACCACAACAGACCATAAATACCGAAAAAATAAATTCAAGAACAAGGTCGCCGGAGTTTTTAGAACTCCGGCAAGAACCATAAAACGCAAAACAAACCATCCAACAACCAAAGAGAGTCACATATCTCAAAAACAAAGCGAAACAGGATTCGCCTAAATCTTAAACTCCGGCCAGATGCCGAAATAATGAAAATGATCCAATAAACAACAACATGCTTGCGGTGGCGGCGTCACTTCCACGGCTAACGCCGGAGCAACGCCGCCTGGTGGTGGTCGGTGGTGGCAGTGCTGGGTTCGTGAGGTTCGGGTGTGGTTCATCGGCGGTCTGTGGAGTTCACCGGAGGGACAATGGTATGGTGGGAGTTCGTCGGTAATGTTGGTGGCAATGGGGTAATGGGAAGTTCGATGGGGGCGTTGGTGGAGGAGAGAATGGAGGGAGAGTGAGTATAAAAATCTGAAATGGGGGTCTCCCTAAAGTGTGCGGCTGTGAATCCCTCAATTGAAGTGTGGGTAGTGTTTATTATATAGGGGTTGGATTAGGGTTTAGTTTTTTTAGGTTTGGTTTTGGGGGGAAAATAAATGGGTGTTTGAAATTTAAAAATTGGCGGTTGGGTTTATGGAATGGTGGACTGGACTGATCCGGATTGTGCATCGGACTGAACTGGTTTGACAAAAATGCAAAACGGGTTAATTATTTAAAAGAAAAATTATTTAAAAAGATGCAAAATTATTAAAATGCAAATACCGATGCAATAATAATAAAAATAATATTTAACAAATGTTTAATGTCTAATTAAAAATTAAAACGGGATGTCAATTAATTATTTAAAGAGATGCAAATATTATTAAAATAAATGATGATGTAATAATAATAGAAACATAATATTAACAAAGACATAATGCTTAATTTAAAATAAAAAGATAAAAATACAAAAAATGATGATTAAAATGTGGTGTCCTAAAACACATAAAATTGCAACAAATATACGAAAAACGGGTCAAAATTGGTTGTCAACAGCATGTCCCTCTTTGTACGGAGATGATGGAAGAGTCTTCGGACAAAGATGTTGACTTGTAGCCAATTTTGTCATGTTTTATAAATTAGAACTCAAAAGTGGGGCTGATGCAGACTCAAAATTGTCTCAGTGTAGAATTATGATGACACTGGGTCGTTGTGATGCGAAAATAAAAAGAAAAGCTGAAGCAGATTTAAAAATGTCCCAGTGTCGAATTATGAGGACACTGGGTTGGTGCGATGCTAAAATTATGGCCGGACGAATACCGATTCAAAAATATGTCCAAGTGTCGAATTATGATGACATTGGGTTGTTGTGATGCTGGAAAATTAAGGCAGGGCGGATGTGGATTCAAAATTTTGTCCCAGTGTCGAATTATGATGACACTGGGGTGTTGCGGGATGCTGGAGGAGAGCGGATCAACGTTCGAGGTACAAATTGCTTCAGTTCGCCGAGATAGTTCCACGTTGTGCTCTTGTTCCTATAAATTAAGGCTCCTGCAGGCTAAAGCTTAAAAAGATTAGTGCATAACTGTTAAGACAAAAAAATGATAAAACATGAATATATGAGAAATGCGATCATGTGAGTAGGAGTGTCGTCCTGTGTAGACGTAAAGTGTTGAAGGTGACGTAGTTGCAGATGAATGATTAAGATGTTGGTGACGTCATTGTGTTGACATGTTGCAGGTTTAGCTCATTCACGATAGATGTGACGTGAGTGACGCCGGTGCTCAGGCGTTATTGTGCATATGACGCTAGGAGTTGACTTAGATGATGCCGGTGTTCAGGCATTGATGCAGATGATGTTGGTGCTCATGCATTGATGCATATGATGTCGGTGTTCAGACATTAATGCAGATGATGCCGGTGCTCAGGCATTGATGCAGATGACGCCGGTGCTCAGGCGTTGACTTAAATAACGCCGGTGCTCAGGATGCAGATGATGCCGGTGCTCAGACATTAATGCAGATGATGCCGGTGCTCAGGCATTGATGCAGATGATGCCGGTGCTCAGACATTGACTTAAATAATGCCGGTGCTCAGGCATGATTTAGATGATGCCGGTGCTCATGCATTGACTTAAATAATGCCGGTGCTCAGGCATGATTTAGATGATGCCGGTACTCATGCATTGATGCAGATGATGTCGGTGCTCAGACATTGATGCAGATGATACCGGTGCTCAGAAATTGACTTAAATAACGTCGGTGCTCAGGCGTGATTTAGATGATGTTAGTTCTCAGGCATTGATGTAGATGATGTCGGTGCTCAGATATTGATGCAGATGACGTCGGTGCTCAGGCGTGATGCAGATAACGTCGGTGCTCAGGCGTGATGCAGATACTGAGATATCGTCCTTGCACGGACATGTTGAAACTGATCTTGTAAATTGAGAAACCTGTAGGCTAAAGCTTAAAAGGTTAGTGCATAGTTGTTAAGACGATAGAACATGATAAAGCATTAATATAAGAAATGTAATCATGATAGTAGGAATATTGTCTTTGCGCAGGCGTAATTAGTTGCAGTTGTTCGTCGTTTCCGGACGCAATGTAGATGTTCTTCTTTCTGGATGAAGATGGCATCGTTTCCGGACGCAATGCAGAGTTCGTCTTTCTGGATGAATTTGGCGTTGTTTCCGGACGCAATGCAAATGTTTGCCTTTCTGGACGAAGATGGCGTCGTTTCCGGATGCAATGGAGATGTTCGTCTTTCTGGACGAAGATGGCGTCGTTTTCGGACGCAATGCAGATGTTCGTCTTTCTGGACGAAGATGGCGTCGTTTCTGTACGCGATGCAGAGGTCGTCGTTGCATAAACGAAATTTAGATAAAGTCGTTGCACAGGCGTAATAAGATGGCGTCGTTGAGTGGAAGCGATATAGAGGTCGTAGTTGCATAGGCGAAATGTAGATAAGGTCGTTGCACAGGCTTAATAAGATGGCGTCGTTGAGTGGACACGATATAGGGGTCGTCGTTGCATAGATGAAATGTAGATAAGGTCGTTGCATAGACGTAATAAGATGGCGTTGTTGAGTGGACGCGATATATGGGTCGCGTTGCATAGACGAAATGTAGATAAGGTCATTGCATAGGCGTAATAAGATGGCGTCGTTGAGTGGACGCGATATAGGGGTCGTCGTTGCATAGACGAAATATAGATAAGGTTGTTGCATAGGCGTAATAAGATGGCGTCGTTGAGTGGACGCGATATATGGGTCGTCGTTGCATAGACGAAATGTAGATAAGGTCATTGCATAGGCGTAATAAGATGGCGTCGTTGAGTGGACGCGATATATGGGTCGTCGTTGCATAGATGATATGTAGATAAGGTTATTGCATAGGCGTAATAAGATAGCGTCGTTGAGTGGACGCGATATAGGGGTCGTCGTTGCATAGACGAAATGTAGATAAAGTCATTGCATATGCGTAATAAGATGGCGTCGTTGAGTGGACGCGATATATGGGTCGTTGTTGTATAGACGAAATGTAGATAATGTCATTGCATAGGCGTAATAAGATGGCGTCGTTGTGTAGAAGCGATATAAAAGTCGTCGTTGCATAGACGAAATGTGGATAAAGTCGTTGCACAGGCGTAATAAGATGGCGTCGTTGAGTGGACGCGATATAAAGGTCGTCATTGCATAGACGAAATGTAGATAGGCCGTTGCACAGGCGTAATAAAATGGCGTCGTTAAGTGCATGTGATATAAAGGTCGTCATTGCATAGACGAAATGTAGATAAGGCCATTTCATAGGCGTAATAAGATGGCGTCGTTGTGTAGACGCGATATAAAAGTCGTCGTTGCATAGACGAAATGTGGATAAAGTCGTTGCACAGGCGTAATAAGATGGCGTCGTTGAGTGAACGCGATATAAAGGTCGTCATTGCATAGACGAAATATAGATAAGGCCGTTGCACAGGCGTAGTAAAATGTCGTCGTTGAGTGGACGCGATATAAAGGTCGTTATTGCATAGACGAAATGTAGATAAGGTCATTGCACATGCGTAATAAAATGACTTCGTTGAGTGGACGCGATATAGGGGTCGTCGTTGCATAGACGAAATGTAGAGAAGCGCCCTTGATAGACGTAATAGGAGGACGCTGTTGTGTGGATGTAATGACATCGTTGGATAGACGTAATAAAGTGATTTCGACCTGGTGGGTCAGACTACTATGATGAAATTACCTGCAGAATATAAACCGAATAAAATAATTAGAGTTGTAAAGTGATTGAGAAATGATGATGAGAGTGGCCCTGTGAGCCAAATGACGCCTTGATAGACGCGTGCGATTATGGCTTTGCGGGCTGAGCTGCTATGTGAAACTTTCTAAAAAATCAAAGATAGATGTAATAATTAGTGTTATAGATATGCAAAAACGAATGAATGAGGATAAAAATGTGGCCCTGTGAGCCGAGCTGCTATGCGAAAATCCCCTTCAACGTTGCCAACTTTCCAGCCCCTGTTATCTGTACTCAAAAGAAAGGCTGCTGATTTGTGCGGACTTTGTAGCTTTAACTCTGACCATTCGCATGCCCGATCAGTTCGGACTTGTAACCGTTGTCTGGCTTTAAGTATTTGGCTACGAGAGCGTAGTCGATAATATGCTATTCGGTATTGACTGCCTCTTCTTGCAGTGAAACTTTTTTTTTTAAAGCAGCCCCAGTTTTGGCATAAGCGGATGTCGAATGGACGAGACCGAATTTGATATGGAATACCTTTACTATCCTATCGCAGAGATTGGATGGAGTGTGCTTTGTAACCGATATAGTAAGGGCAAAAGATTTTAGAAAGAGTTGGACTGAGTCCGATGTGGCCACCTACGTATCTCGCCATAGATATCAAGTAGATACATAGTCTAGGAGTAAAGCCCTGTTGAAGTTAGGTTTGTCGATTAGACTTCGAAATGTGGGACTAAAGCCGACATGGCTGCCCACGTATCCCGCCGAGAGAATCAGGTCACGCGTAGTTCGCCGGTGACGGAGAATAAAAAGATTCTTAATAGATGGAAAATTAGGATTTTTTCAAAAATGTGGGACCGAGGCCGAAATGACCGCCTACGTATCCCGCCATGGGAATCAGGTCACACGTAGTTTCAAGGTGTGACAAAATTTTGAGAAAATGGTTTTTTGGGATATGGACTTTCAGCGTATCGCGCTGATAACGCAAGGAATAACACAGCCCCAGAAAACCAAGCTAGTATAGCTCGTAATCAATGCTAAGCGCATGCACAAAGTTGAAGTGGCAGAATACTATACTAAAGTGCACATAGCTGAAAGCAACAAACATTACAATAGTAAGCAGACTATATAGATATCGAATGCGCGTCCTAGCATATTTGAGACCTCTTTTAATGCCAGAGGTGGGCCTAAACGCCAAATATGCGAGATTATGATAAATAGGTCCAAGTCGTTAAACTGCAATGTTTTGTTGGAAATGGCAACCAAATGACGGTGCACTTTTTCCAATTCGGCATGTCATGTTTAGGCTTGGATTTGTCTATCAATGTCACGCTACACATAGTATGCTGGTTGGTCGTTGGGTTGCGAAACCCGTCGACAAGTTTTGGCGTTTTCCTAATAGTGGTGTCGATACCAGGGATCAACCCACCTAAGGTGTATGCATGTATGACTTAAAATAAAGAGGGCGGTATAGCTCTATCTTAAATTTTCTAAAATTTGGCTTCACTAGACACAAGGTTCCCGAGCGGACACTCGAGTGAGAAGGCTACGCGGCCACCGGATGGTCCGGATGCTCCTGCGCCTTTGCCAACTCGCCTATATTTTGGTATTTGAAAGAAATTTGCGGGTGCGCCAGCACACCTCGCGTGTAGTGTGTGATAGTGTCAATTTTCCAGAATGGAGAAAATATGAACGGAATGACAATTTAAGGAAAGCAGTAAAATAATGTAGCAATTAAAGTAGTTAATTACAAAATAAAAGAAAATAATATAAAACATTTACAACAAATATAAAAGCAAAATAAAGCACAATATTTAATTAACCAGGGTTTGCTATGATCAAGAACCTGATATCCCCAGCGGAGTCACCATGCTGTAATACCCCATTTTAACCGGAGTCGAAACGGTGTACTACTTATACGGTTGATTCCTAAATGTATTTAAGGAGTCGCCACCTAATTAGTTAAGTGAATTAGGACACTTGATTTATTGCAATAAAAATACTGCAATTAATCTCCATTTATTGGTCTGCGAAATTAATGAGATTCTGGATCAGGGTTCTTTATTATCCTAAAGGGAAGGGGTTAGGCATCCTTTAAGATCCGCTAACTTGCGGTTATTCGTTCAAACCTAGGTTAATTATTTATTGCTTTTTTTATTCTACATATTTTAAGCAGTTTTCATAATTTACAATTACAATGGAATGCAATACATAATAATAAAGCTAAAATCGAATAAAATTTCGGGACATATTTTAGCCCTTTTAGGCCTTCTGCACAAGATGATCTACGGGTACCTGCATAAACACTTAGTAAAAGTGTTAGTAATAGAATAAATAATTTTAAAGCAATGACAAGAATTAATAAGTAAAGCCAAAAATAAATCCGTCTTTTGTACAGGGGAGGCTTTGGAAATCAGACGGAGATTCCTTCATCGGTCAATATTGTTAGAAACAATAAAATAAATAAAACTTTCAAATCCGCGCCAAAACAGTAATAGTTTTAAACACTGAGGGCTCAGATATATAAAATAAAGTGGGACATCCTAAACAAGTCCGGCTGCAAAAATTCACCCCGCCAGTGCATGTTGGTTATCCTGTGTAAGTAGAAGAAATCATCAACGCCCAGAAAACTTCATTTTATTTTATTTTCCGTCTTTGCAACTGTGGAGGCCTCAAAAATCGACGGCTAACTTTTTCATTGGCCAATCAAGTGTAGTATAAGTTCAAATCAGTAATAAAAATAAAAGTGTAGCATCTGTTCATTTGGAATAAAAATTTGTTCCATTAAGTTTAATAAAATAGGAGGGCAAAATCGCCCTAATCAGCCCAAAAACGAAATGGAACAGTGAAGGTTCGCCGGATACATTCCAGAATGTCGCCGAAACGAAACGAATGATAATAAAATCAGTCCAACAGCAACAACAAACAACAAGGCCCTGGAAATCAGAAAAATCGAACCACCCACCAACAACAGCCAACAAAACTCCCAACAAAAAACCAACCGCAGTCGCCAGAGCTTAAATAAACTCCGATAATGTCCAAAATAAAGGAAATCAGTCTGATATCAACAACAAAAAACAAGTCCCAAAAATAAAATAAAAAATCGATCTATTAACCACAACAGGCCACAAATACCGAAAAAATAAATTCAAGAACAAGGTCGCCGGAGTTTTTAGAACTCCGGCAAGAACCATAAAACGCAAAACAAACCGTCCAACAACCAAAGCGAGTCACATATATCAAAAACAAAGTGAAACAGGATTCGCCTGAATCTTAAACTCCGGCCAGATGCCGAAATAATGAAATCGATCAAATAAACAACAACATGCTTGTGGTCGCGGCATCACTTCCACGGCTAACGCCGGAGCAACGCCTCCTGATGGTGGTCGGTGGTGGCAGTGCTGGGTTCGTGAGGTTCGGGTGTGGTTCACCGACGGTCTGTGAAGTTCACCGGAGGGACAATGGTATGGTGGGAGTTCGTCGGTGATGTTGGTGGCAATGGGGTAATGGGAAGTTCGATAGGGGCTTTGGTGGAGGAGAGAATGGAGGGAGAGTGAGTATAAAAATCTGAAATGGGGGTCTCCCTAAAGTGTGCGGCTGTGAATCCCTCAATTGAAGTGTGGGTAGTGTTTATTATATAGGGGTAGGATTAGGGTTTAGTTTTTTTAGGTTTGGTTTTCGGGGGGAAATAAATGGGTGTTTGAAATTTAAAAATGGGCGGTTGGGCTTATGAAATGGTGGACTTGACTGATCTGGATTGTGCCTCGGACTGCACTGGTTTGACAAAAATGCAAAACGGGTTAATTATTTAAAAGAAAAATTATTTAAAAAGATGCAAAATTATTAAAATGCAAATGCCGATGCAATAATAATAAAAAACAATATTTAACAAAAAGCTACCTTAGTGTATTGTGATAATATTAGTGTCATATACCTTTCTGGTAATCCAGTTCAGCACCGGCGCACTAAACATATAGAGATGAACATTTACTTTGTTCGAGAAAAGGTAGCTCGAGGACAAGTACGCGTCTGCCATGTCTCTTCCAGATATCAAATTGCAGACATCTTTACAAATAGTCTTCCCTCGGTCCTTTTTGAAGATTTTAGAGATGCCTCAGATGAAGACACCTCGCTATGATCAAGTGCGTTAAATATACATTCTAAATGCATAATATACATGTATATAGAATATATATTGGATAGATTGTCACAATGGATGGTCTGCACAGCAGCCCATCACGGGACTGCCTTCCAGAAAGCCCATCACGGGCAGTAGCCCATCTCGGCTTACATATTGTATATTTGGTATATTATTGTATTAGTATTGTAATGTTACCATAATTGTTTAGTTAGTCTTCATATAGAATAGAGATTTAGATGTAGAATATGAAAAGAATTTTCCTATTTTAACTTATATATATACACCTTTCATCAATAAGAATAATCAAGAGATTATTTCTTTCAATACGAAAGTCACGAAAGATCGTCTAATATTCAGATTCGAGATCAAGAAAATTAGGCAATTTTTTCAATCTATCTTAGCTAGCATAGTATATATGCGACTATCCGACCGATATATATATGGACAGAAGGTACTTTCTCTCACTTTGGAAAGTAAATTGTTTTTAAATATAAAATTATAATATACTTTTTGAAATAAATTAAAAAAAAGTAAGGCTGGCCAGTGGGCTAGGCCGGCCCGGGCCCGACCTGGTCCCGGCCCCGATTAAATTAAAAACAATTAGCGGGTCCGGGGCTCGAATCGGGACGGGACATGGTATGGTCCCGCTAGGACCCGACTCGTCCCGGTCCCGCCCCAGTCCCGCTAAAAAACAACCACTTACCAAAAATAGTCGTTGCAATAACGGCCATTTTACATTTTGGACGTTAGACAACGGCCATTTTGGCTTCCCCCAACCCCCCCTACCCCCTTTATATTTATTTTTAACCCCTACGTTATTATATTTACACTTTAACCCAATTTTCCAACTATAAATACCTCATTTTCTCTTCTTATTTCTCACAAATCTTCCTACAATCTCTAATCTCTCAAATCTCAATCAATCAATCTCTATACAACATTGTCTACTACATATTCACTCTATTTATTAATTTGAGAATTGGGAGTGAAGTTGACAACTAGCTTGAGGATTAATCTATCGAGTAAAGTTTCAATTTTCAACCTCTTTCGATTACACATCGACTCTACGTCGGCGTTTGGTACATTCGTTCTCTCATTAAATTATTATTTTGTTTTTATTTCATTTAGCACATTTAATTTCATTATCTTTAACTTTTTAAGTCTTTAACTATTTATTACCATAATTAAAATGAAAAGAACAAAAAATGTTTTGGGCAAGGCCTTGGGTATCAAGGGCAAGGGCAAGGGTACTTCTTCTAGTATTCCTAGACAAGATGATTTTATAGATCCTGAACTGTTTTCTGAAATACCAAATGATCTTGACACAAATGTTTATCCTCAAAATGAAGAAGATTTTAATTTAGATGACACTCTAGATGATGATACACCTACTAATGTAGATGATGATACACCCACTAGTGAAATGTCTCCTATCCCCCCTAGTATGAGACGAGGTCCGGCAAAACGACCATTAACATCAGCTGTATGGAAATATTTTCACAGGGACGTACCGAATCAAGTAGCTATATGTAAAACTTGTAAATCTGTTTATACTTTTAAAACTGGACAAAATCATGGTGGGACGGGGGGTTAAGCAAGACACCTATTGCAAAAACACAAAGTCTTGCATGCCCAATACCTTATTGAAAAAGATGGTGAGCAAGCGTCTTCTCAATCGGAACAATGTTCACATACTGTCCCGGAAAAAGTACAAGGTCAAATTAACCCTATGACGGGGGGAGTTGTAGGCCCTAAATATGATAAACATAAAGATAGGGAAGCACTAGCAAAATTAGTCGCTGTGGAGGGTTTGCCTTTTTCATTTCCTGAATCGTCTGGTTTTATTCATTATATTAGAGATATGTATAATCCTGCTTATAAAGATTTTCCTAGATCAACGGTTAAGAGAGATGTGTTTAAATTTGCACACGAATATCAACAATATTTGTGTTATTCATTATATCATTTAAATTGCAAAGTCGCTCTAACTTCTGATATAGGTCGTAGTACTAACGGCCATGATTATTTAACCAGAATTGTCATTGGATAGATTATAAATGGTCTATGCAAAAACGTATTTTAGCATATAGATATATAGATAGTAGGCACACTGGTGAGTTTATTTCACAAAATATTTATTTAGTCTGCGATTATTACGGAATAACTGATAAAGTTATGAGTATTACATTAGATAATGCAGCTTCTAACAATTCTGCTATTTATGTTTTAAAAGAAGTTTTAACTCCGTCTTTTCCAAAACATTTTCATATCAAATGTGCGTGCCATATTTATAACTTAGTTGTAAAGGATGGTCTTTCACTTTTTCAAGATATTCTTGAAAAAATACAATTTGCTATAAACTTTATTTTTAAAAATAATAGAATTCAACAGAGAAAAGAATATAAAAAAACTTGTCACGATTGTGGACTATCTTACAGAAAAATTCCCGAAGAAGTACCAACTAGGTGGAATTCTTTATATGACCAACTAGTTGTTGCTTATGACTATAGAAAACCTATCACTTTATTTTTTAACGCTCATAATCAAAATCTAATTGATATGATTGTGGATAATGATTGGGACAAAATTAAAGAACTTATTGTATTTCTAGAGAATTTTCAACGAGCAACAAAAGAATTTTCTACTTTATATTATCCTACTATTTCAACTATGTTGTTTTATGTAGCTATAATATTTTTATTTCTTAAAGAATATATGGAAAAACCTGCTTATAAGGCAGCTATTAAAAAAAATGTTTATGAAATTAAAAAAATATTTTATTCCTATTCCCCCTATTTATATTATTAGTGTTGTATTAAACCCGACTATTAAAGTAGACGGTTGTAAAAGTCTTATTGAAAATATTTATAACTGTATGGACGTACTACCACCTCCAACTCCCAAAAATTTAAATGTTGAGCCACCTATTGAACAAACGCTAGAAGAAGTGTTGGATAGCGTAGAAGATGAATGCAAAAAAGTATATCGACATTACCAGCAAGAAAGTGCTAGTAACCAACCCAACATTATCTTCTTCCGCTCAACACAACCTCAAAAAAGACATGTTGTTACAGTATTGAAAGCCTCAGAAATAGAATGTGTGGTGGTAGCACTGCTAACCAAATTAGCGAGTTCAATGTTTTTGTTTTGCAGGGCACTTTACCTTACCAAGCAGTTGTCAATGAAGACGGAAAGGAAGACTTGTTGAAATATTGGATGCAGAATGAGAAGACATTTCCGACACTTTCAATGATGGCCCGAGATATTTTGAACATTCAAGCGTCATCAATCGCTTCGAAGCGCTTTTTCTGCAGCAGAATAGAGAGCACGTACACTCGTTAGCGGGAGACTTGAGACGGTACTATTCAGAGATTGGATACGAGCGAAGCGAAGGTCTGGCACACCCGAGATTAACGAAGAAGACGAAAACTACAACGACATCTTATCTGAAGGCATGAGTAGCGAGGTGGAACAATTTGACCAAGATATACCAATTCCAACCGAAGAACCACACGAAATTATAAAGAATTTAGAAAAAGTATTTTCAAATTGGTAATATATTTCATTGCAATTTTAGTATTTTTTTCTATATCTTTTGTAAATTTTTTCAACAACAGTACACTACAATGTTGTAATTCTGAATCTTGTATATTTTAATGAAATAATTAATAATATAAGAGGCACAAAAAACTGATCTTGGATGTTTTTACACTCTTCTTTTCTTTATTTAATTATTTAGTTTATAAATATATATGAGTATAATACTATAATATGAGTATATGACTATCACTATATGACTATATGTTACTTTGTCAGTATTTTTAATTTAGTGGAAAAAAAATTAAAAAAAATGTCCCACCTGACCCGTCCCGACCCCATCCCGACTCGCCTATCCGATCCCATTGGGTCAGCCCTAAAAAATGGTATGTCACATCTATTGAATAAAAAGAGTAATATATATATATATATATATATATATATATATATATGATAAATACTGTATTTATGCATAAACTGATTCAAACACCACTATTAATTAAAAACAATCTTATCTAAACTAGAGTAACCATAGTAAATATGCAACAATGCATGATATTATTTTAATTTTTCATCGGATATCAAATACTTATGACTAATTCAAGTGTGCATAAAGAAATTTGTTTTATAAGGTAAATGTTATTATCTATCAACAATAAATAATAACATTTACCTTATAAAACAAATTTCTTTATGCACACTTGAATTAGGTCCGTCGAAGTTAGAGTGGATCTTTGGGTGTCCTTTCACCAAAACTCTACTCGTGATAGACTGTTGTAACAACATGGATAGTACACATATAGTACCCATTACCTTTCCGTGAATCTTCCTATTTTTTCCTATAAAAAGAGTTAAAGACCCCTCTCCACTGCTCTTCGACAGGTTTAACCCTCATCTATTTCACACATATCCCTAGCACCCTTTCTGCCTCACCCTCCACCCCCCCATAAAAAAGTTTTGTTTTTTCGCTTTAATTTTGGTCCTGAAGAATGTAAGTAAGGTGTACTGCAACTGTTTGATTTAGTGTAATTAGGGTTATTGATAGGAAGAAAGGGTGATAATTGTTGACGGAAGATAGAGAGCACTAATGATTATATGCTAATCAAATTTGGGGGAAGTGCAGCAAAAGCATCTCTATTCATTTGTGCTCTCTAGGCTTCTGTCATCACCTTCAGCCTGATCTCCTTCTTTTTGCCTTATATTTGTGTTCTTCTAGCTGTTTTCATGAAAGTTATCTCATATTTTCGTGTATTTTATGTAAATAGTCAAATACTGGATGTTACTCCTCCCATAGATCTCTATTATCGGCTAGTAGTAGATTCTATGCTCTCGGACTCGTAAAAATGTTAGATAGGTGCGTGCTGGATCCTTAAACACTAGTATATTCTTGGAGGATTCGACACGGGTTCGGTCGGGTCGGCAGTATGCTAGTAGTTGCTTCATCGGTTTAGGTTTAATTTCTTTAACTTTTACTGAAATCTCTTTAAGATGAGAAGCAAAAAATAGTAAGGAGAAGCTATTGGTCACGATTTACATAATTGAAGACCCCTTCTTTGGTTATATCTTGCTTTGCAATTTTTTTTGGAGGTAAGGTTAGATATGAAAGTAGGAGAAATATTAGATTGTTTCTTGTCTCCAAATTATTGTTAATGCTTGAATTCCTGACTTAATCAGTTTTCTTTTGAGTTTATATGCCTTTGCAGCTATTGATAGACGATCCAAATCTCCTGGGTTTTGCCAAGCACTCAAAGGATGAGACGTTATTAAGCAACCTTTACATGTAATTAACCCTCTACTCTTTGTATCCTCTCCCCTTAATTAACTCTCTTTTTCATTTATTGGGATGAAAGGTATGTTAGTTGTGTTAGTATTTCTCATCATTCTAATTAAACATTAGAGATGTGAGATTTTATAAATTTGTTCATCTTTCCAAGAAACCTCCATAATAGGGGTATCAGAGATGTACATTATTTTGTGTGAGAATAACACTAGAGTAGATGAAAATAAGGTTATTCCTTTATCTGTAATTGGAATATCACTAGTATTGTGGAATGTGCTATATATGGACGTTTCTAGACAGAAACTTGGTCTGTGTAATAATATTGAACATTCCCAACATGAAGAACCCTCCTTTCATGTTGTCATTATAACTATTTATTGAATTTAAGTTTTTAATCACAAAATTTAAACTTTGTTTTCATGTCCGTCTTGTTTCGATGCATGAAATATCTTTTTAAAAGGCATCTCGGCGAAAGAAGACTGAGAACACAACTTCAGCTTTCAAGCATTGTTTTTCAAATGCTATTTCTTTTTTAAATCTCAGCCAAATCATTGTCCAAATGCTTTTTTCTCCTTTTCCAATGGTGAACTTCTGTAATTTGTGCAAGCTCTTGCAAAATTGTGACAATCAAAATAAACTAAAAAGAAACTTTAGATTTTAGATGGCAAATTGGAAAGATACATGAATCAAACAGCTATAAAGCAGTCCTAAATTGGCCGGATGAATTTCAGGCTATATTGGTGGACGTACAGTTTCGTTTTTTCTTTTCTAGTCAAATAACTCAAATCCGAAATTTTCGGAACAATCAGCATTTCGCCTATAAACTTTTCCCCACAAGAAAAAGCAAATGTGTCAGACAGAAGTGCTAGTCAAGCCTTAGTTTAACTCTTGTGCATAAAGTAGTCGAATTATATATCATACTATCAGATTAGATAACCTTCACAATAAAAGATAAGGTTCTATAATATAATTCATAGTACTAATAAACCTTAAAAATATATACACTACAAGAAAGTATAGAATTGACAACAAAATTTTAGCAACAAACATAAATGACAATCAAAATTTAATATACTGTTGCTAAAATTCATAAATGGCAACAAAAAAATAATGTGTTGTTGTGAAAACTATTCGCATTTGAGGTTATTGCAACAACAATTTTTATTATTGCGACAAGTACTTTTGATAATAACATCCAACATATGACAACAAAAAATGTTGTCGGCAAATACATTTCTTTTTGTAGTGAGAAACTTAAAATAATCAGTAAAACATGATAAAGATATATGAATAGAGAAAATATCATTTACACTATTCGTATGCATAAGTTAAAGCTAGAGATGGCAGTGGATCCTGAACCCGGTGAATCCATATCCGTTTTATAGGATATTGATCTTTAAAATTTGGACCCGAAAGATTCGGATCGGACTCGAATCCATTTCTGACGGATCAGATCTGGATCTGAATCTTGTATTTTAGATCTGTATCTGGTCCAGATCTAACCCATAGATCCATTTTAAAGTGAGTATTAATTGGGTCATTTTGTCAATAACTTGGTTATGTTATGACAAAAGAGTGTCACTTTTTAAACTCATATTCGGCTAGTGCTTAAAGCTCTGAAAATCATATCATTTGGGGGTCTAAATAATTCACTCCATCCCAAATACACGATCTGCCCTGCAAGCCCAATTCAAATTAAATTATCCGGCCCAAACACCTCAACTACCTAGCCTCTGAACGCCCAAAGCCCCTTAAGCTTTCTCATTGGCCCCAAATCGCAGAAAACTCTAAGCCCCAATTCATTGCCGCCTTCGATCCCAGCAAAGACCAGTTGTCTATGCAATTTTTGGTGAGTTCAAGGAAGTATCATCGACACTCGTCGCCTCAGTCACTGCTCCACAATAGGTAATCTTCCTCTTTTTTCTTTTTAGTTTTGTTTTGACATAATTTGTAGTATTTTTTATTGTTCGATGTGGTTTGTAGTATTCCAGTTTGCTTTTAGTTTATAGTTGTGTTCCTATTTAGATTTAATGTGTAGTCCTCCATTGCTTTTCAATTCTGTTTTTGATGTAGTTTACTAGTATTTTCATTTTTGCTTGCAGTTCGCACTACTACATTTCAAGGTTAATGCGACGCCTCAAAATCATCACCATAGGGCCCTTTTGTCGTTGCATCCGCTGGCGTTGCATTAGATCTAATGCAACGGCTGATCGACCTAATGCGACGGACTGGTACAGCCGTTGCATTAGATATGCACCTAATGCAACGACGATATTTAACTGTCGCATTAGGTGCATATCTAATGCGACGGTTTGAAGAAGGTGATGCGGCGATATTAGGAAGGCGTTGCATTAGCTATTCGACATCTTATGCGACGACTGTACGAGATAATGCAACGTCTCAAACACACATTTACTTCATCAATGGCAAATCAAATGTTCAAGCAATTGAAGTAAACCAAGTATTAATGTTACGGACTAATTCAAGCACCTGTGGTTGTGCCAACTACACCACACATTTGGCATTAGTAATAACTACTCTCATCAACAACCCTTATACTCTGTATGTTCAAATGAAAAGCTTAACCTACTCGCGAAAATTTAGAGTGTCCTATGTATTCTCTATAATCTAATTGTTCTATGAGTAGTAACAACAGCATTTCATGCAACTCGGGTTCTGCTTGATTGTCACCGGTATTCTTTATGCGGACCCGATTACTAGCATCTGAACCATTCTTCATCTTCCTTTTCTTGAATTTGACTTTCTTTGGTTTCAGAGCTGTTGCACTCTCCTGGTTGCTGATTCTCAAATCTCCGGCATTCATATAGAGGAATTGCAAAATTCATCTTCTGAGCATACTCTTGCAACAAATTTTTGCACAAGCCTATTTCATGCTGATAAATACACCAAATAAAGTTAAATAGAAAGGTTTTATTACTTTCAGAACACAAAAAATTGAAAGTTAACATACAACAACCAAGCAAAAGTACTACACTAGTTAACAAATAAGAAAACTAAAGTTTCTTCACAGATCTAATGTTACTCGATGCGACTGTATGAGATAATGCCATCGGCTGCCCAGTTGCCGCTGCCATCGCCGCCAGCTAGTGGCCGGAAAAAATGGAGAAACTCCAAAGTTGACAACCAAGCTTCGGATAATAGTGCAAAATGTCGAGAAAGATGAGACGAACTCAATTATGTTATCCTTAGTCGTCGACAATGACTGAGGTAAAATGCCCAAAACTGATCGGAAATTTCGAATGGTCGATCTGAAAGTTAAAGACGAATTGAAGCTGGTGTATGGTTGCAAAATGTCAGGTTAGGACGACGCAACTAATGGTACCAACCTCAGTCGTCGACTGTGTCTCAGGTCGCCGGAAAATGCTATGCGACGACTAGGGTTTTCAGATTTTTTGATTGGGTGTTGTGGTATTTTGGTGAGAATCGAACAACGTGGGGGTGTCAAAATGACGGGAATGTGATTCCGAGTGTGATGGTACCAACGCCGAACCTTGAAATCGCCGGAATCGACCGGAATTTGCAAAAAAAAACGACCGAAATCGACGGGCTTGCAGTGGGTTTTTCGATCTGAAATTGACGGAGATGTAGGATGAATCGATGGGGGTACTTGGTATGGAAATGACGGGCTTGAAGAGGCAAAGCTATTGGACTATGTCTCGTCCCCGATGGATGCCGGAATTGGCCAGAAATGGCGATTTTTGGGGTGGGATTTTGGGGTTTTTTTAGGGTTAGAGATTTTTGGGGTTCGAAAATGACCTCATAATTCTTTGAGTTATTCAAAAAAATTGTATAATGGACAATGTTAAGTAGACTCGTTGCTATAAAAAAATAGGCATAGAATTACGTAAATTTGACATGATTTACGTAGAATTCCTTATTTCTATTTCTTTAAGACAGGGAAACACTTGTCGTTGCATTAGCTGAGGGTGAACAAAGTTTGTGAATTGTGATAGTGTCACTTTCTCTATAATGAATGAACAAAAAAGACTTGTTCCTGTCAACCCTGCCCTACTAAAGTTTCCCATTCACATATCTAGAGATTTCCAATGTAATTCACATCCTTAATTTATGACATATGAACACTAAGGTGGCTTTGTGGTGCATACTGATTTAATTTGGGCCTATTATAGGGCAAAAATAAAAGAAACAAAATAACAAACAAAACAAATAGCCTCCACTTACCCTCAAGCCCTAAACTTCCTCCTCTTTTTCTTGATTCTTTCTTCCATGGGGAGCAGTTTTGTTCACATTGTTCTACATGCATATATATATATATATATATATATATAGTATGTACACGAATATTATACATATACATAATATATTTGATATCCGAGGCCATCCAGATTAAGTATATATTTTTTTACTTCTTTTCTATTCTCCCTCCGTTAAATTTATTTTATATGTTTTAATTTGACTAGCCACATAATTTAAGAAATAAGATAGATTTTAGAACCTTGTAATTTTAAATTAAAGATGTTTATTATGTATCAAAATGTTCAAATTTTATGTGCTCTTAATATATCATATCGGATATTAGAATCGAGGAGCTGGCAAATATAGAATTGACATTTCTTTTAAATAATAAAAAAATGTAAGACAGATAAAAAAAATCTTTTTAATGGACAGATAAATGGAGTAATATATTTGGGATTATTATTAGGAATTTTGAAGTTCCTCAATATATTTGAAAAGACATCACAAGAAACAATTGAATGACCCCACATGTCAAATCAAACTAGTACAAGAGAAGAATTCCACGTCCACATAATGTGGTCAGTTAATCAGTAGTCAGAAAGGTGTAACCTCGTATTATGACTTCCATCATATCAACCTACATTAATCAGTACTACTCATAATTAATTCTTTCTAGAGCATGTACTTCTTCCTTATCTAGATGAATGACCTTTTTATTTAGGATTATACACTGATCATATTTAACTTTTTTTTATAGTAACAAATAATGTCTCTTGTTTATGTTTTGATTACTAATTCTACTTGTTAGGGATTGTTGCTTGCAATTATATTTTAGATGATTTGATAATGTAAAAATACTTTTATGCTATTTTCTCCGTTTTAATTTATGTGTCACGGTTGAAATTTTGAGAGTCAATCAAGTTTTTCTTTGACCGAAGTTTCTTTATATGTCTTTTAAATATTTTAAGTTGTTAATTATTGTGATTTGTAGTATTTTTTACGTAATTTTTAAATATATAAATTTTATTTTAAAAAATTTAAAATTTCATATCCGAATTCACAATCAAAGTTTAGAAGTTTGAATCTCAAAATTCTAAATGTGCCACGTAAACTGGGACACAGGGTATAGTACATACTGTCAAACTAGCACAACACGTAACACTGAGGAAGAATATGTTAGACAACACAACACGTAAAAACGTAATTACTTTATTATTGTAAAGTAATTACACCAAGTTTTGAACACTATAACTTGACCACAATATACATCAAATTCTTACTCTTTTATTTTAGCAACACTTGACACTCACACTTAAGCTTACTTAAGTATTTACACACTTTTTGAGACACTTAAGCTTACTTAAGTATTTACACACTTTTTGAGACACTTAAGCTTACTTAAGTATTTACACACTTTTTGAGACACTTTAACTTACACACGTTTTAGACTCACTTGAACACTTTTTGGATGCACACTTAGGGACTTATACTCACTTGCTTACAACTCAAATAGACCGCCTCTAATTATAGGTGGTGATGGAAGAATCCAGTTAAGATACTTACTACTCTATTTTAGAATATTCCTCACTACCTTTTTTCCGGAATCATTCTTCTATTTGTTTCTAGATTTATTCTTTCTAGACTCCACTCTCGAACTTTCATTCTAAAGATCTTTTTTCAACTCTCTAGAACTACTTGAACATTGTAGATTGATTATCCATTGTCTTGGAGATTAAGTAATTGGTAATGACTTTTAACAGAATAATTAATCTGCCTACATAATCATTTCATTATTACAAGATAAAAAAAACCTTACCCGAATAAGAGTAGTGGTGAGCAGGGCGGACCCGGGATTCAAAAACAGGAGATTCATTCAACCACTCAATATTAATACTACTATATTAAAAAAAATGTTCAATACTAACAATAATGATAAACGTCTATTAAAAGATGTGTATAACATAATCAAAATATAAGTCACTCAAATAACTTCAAATCTATTTGGATTCTTCTGGCTCCCATTCCTTGAAACCGACTGATAATATCTCGATCAACAATTGTACTAAATACATCTTTCTCAACAAAAGTAACCAAGCAATCATTAAGCCACTGGTTCGCCATTTTGTTTCTTAGTTCATCCTTCACATATTTCATCCTTGAAAAAGACCTCTCAACAGTTGCAGTTGCTACTAGTAAAGTCAAAACCAAATTCACAAGCTTGTACACAAATCTGAAAGTCTTGTGCTTTCGCACAAGAGTCTTGCAAAGATCTGAGAGTCCTTTCAAATTGAAAAAGTTATCATCTATCCGTACACAATTAATATAGGATTCTAGTTGGGCAGACAACTCTTCATCTTCAACATCCAAAAATTCTTTGGATACAATCTTGACATCCTCACAAGTGTTTTAGTGTCAAAAGATTCAAATGATGAACAAGGACTCAAACATGCAAGACAATTCAACAACTCCATGTTTTATGGAGTAAACTTTTCATTCAACTCTTTCAATATCAAATCAATGATATGAAATAAGCAATCATGTTTAAAATAATTCAAAGTGTTCACAAAAGGAGTCTTACGTTTGGACTTATTATCTTTTACATATCGTGATTCCATGTCAGGCACATAAATCTCGAGATTATCACAAGGTGATACAACCTTGTCATAAAATTTTTTCCATTCATATTCTCTCATTTTTTGGAACATATTCTTGTTGGCTTGGACAAGGTTCATTTTTACCTGAAGGGCTCGTCGTAGTGGCCTAACTGGCCCTTTTGCGGTATGTGCACCAAGCCAAAGGTGTTTTTTTCTTTTCATTTTTTTGGCTTTTTCTTTTTAATTTATAGATCTATTTATTTGGGACTTGAAAGTCTGCGTTGGTTTTAATGGACTCAGTCAATTATTTTTTAAATTTTGGATTGGGTTTTTTCGGTATGGGCTTGTACATCCATCTTTCATGGCCCAATAGTAAAAAAAATTAAAAGGAAGAAGATGATAAATAAAGAAAATAATGCATTTGCTGAGAATTGAACCGAACTTCATTGGAGTAAAAATTCAGATTTCTACCATCTCAACTACACATTTATTATGTTGTTGGGGCTTCACATGAATACCTTAAAGCCCCCTGAGTCCGCCCCTGATGGTGGTGAGTCAACATTCTGCAGCAGAAGATGAGAAGTGAACATGAAAATCCCATTTTGAAAGGAAAAATTCAGTCATCATTGACCTTCATTTCTCTTTTTCTTCCTTTTAGTTGTTAAGGTTCTTTTTCATCTTTGTAAGAACGTGTATATATATATATATATATATATATATATATATATATATATATATATATATATATATATATTTGTAAGAATATTTTCCTTTCAATAATGTAGTAATTATACCCATATTACAAGCTATAATTATGCTAGAGATATTATTTGATGAGCCTAGAAATGCTATCTAATCTACCTATATTAATGATAATCTAATTATCATATACAAATGATATTACAAGATGTTTAGTGCGTTGATGGTTCACCGGATTTCCTGAGAGGTAGATAACACTAACATTATCACAGTATACCAATGTCGCCTTCGAAATCGGGCAATGGAGTTCCATAAGATGATTACGAAGTCAACAAGGTTCAGACACAACATTGCAACCCATCAATATTCTGCTTTGGAACTAGATCTGTACAGCGTTGCTTGCAGTTTGGAGGACCAAGATACCAAGTTGTCGCCAAGAAATATACCATAATCAAAATTGGAGTGTCTGGTGTCCGGACATCCTCCACAGTCGGCATCTGTGTAGGAGACAAGCTTGGATGTCGATGATGGACATAAATGCAAGTCATACTCTAAGTACCTTGAACATAACGCACAATGCGTTTGAGAGCATGCATATGATCATTCATCGGATTATGCATAAATAGGCACACTTGTTGCACAACATAAGAAATATTCGGCCTGGTGAATGTAAGTGTTACACCCCGTATTTCCGGCAGTTGAGATAAGAACGTACGTAAGAATTTGGGAATTTGAATTTTAGAAAGAATGAAAAATTCTGAAAATTTCTCCGAACCTTGTAAAGGAAAAAGGTTTATTAGATGAATTTAATTCTCGAATTCGGTATTTGGGACTTTTAGAATTTATCGGAATTTTGGAATTTAATTTCGAAATTTGGTCATGTGGGACCACCCGAGAAATTTTGTATGTGTTGGGGAGTTTGGGAAGGCAAACGCAGAACAAAAAAATACCAAAACGTGTATGAACAGTGAAAACCCGTCCATGAACAGTGTTGTTCGATGAACAGTGTTCGAAAAAACGCCATTTCCGGCCAAACCAGGAATCCGTAGGCGAGGCGTATACCAAAAGTTTCGTCTCGTCGAGCGTCAAATCCATACCAACCGCCACCGTCGATTCTCCGGAATCGCGGCAATTCGAATCGAAGTTTGGTCACTGTTCATCCATCTTCCCCGTTCGATTTTTCTGATTTTCCGACCAACTGAGGTACAATCGAAGGGAGTGGAGTATACCATCAGAACCACCATCTCCTTGCCGTCATTTCCATGTAAACCAGGACCCTCGATTCTTGCTCAAACTCGTCGTCGACCAGATCGATCTTCGCCGAAACCCTAGGTCGTCGACGAGCATTTTCCGGCCACCACAGGTAGAGTCGACGGTCGTGGCTAGTGTAGAAATATTCAGGGTGGAAAGGCCGACATTTTGGCACCACCCACGACCTCCAATTCAACCCAGATCGTCGGGTCGACCAAATCATATTTTTCGATCGAAAGTTGGAAGATTCCGATCGATTCCGGTACAGTTGAGGGCTAAGGCATATACCGTTGTGTTCGTATTGATCTTAGCTACGTTTTGCAACCAATCCCGAGCCTCAATTCTCAGTATTTCGAAATCCGCCATTGACGCCGCCTTGAGCTCGCCGTGGCGGCGCAGTGCCGCCGAGACCACCGTGAACCTCCAAAAATTGACTTTCCTCTATTAATTCATCCACGCAACAACAATTCGATGAATTCACTTCCAACGGATCACAAATGGAATTTTTCCGACGAACAATTCCGGCGACGGGTAGCGGCGTAGTGGGAATTCTGCCACCAATGGCGGTAGTTCAGGCTGCTTAACCACACAGAAATATTCCACAGTACTCTCAGGCAGTCCGGACAACAATTTCCAATCACCGGCGTTGTCTACTTGGCGTGTGGATTAGCCGAAGAGGTATGTGAACTTCTTACCTTTTTTGACATGAATTTGATAAGTCTAGAGGACTGGAATTATTTTGGTAAGTCTAGGTGACTTGAATTATGTGATAAGTCTATGTGACTTGATTCTTGGAAGTAAGTAAATTGATTTTCAAGGTTATGCGGCTTGTTTTATCTAAATAATTATGAGACTTGATATTTTCAAGTTATGGGACTTGATTTTGAAAGTTGGTGTAATTTGGTTATTTGAAGTATAAGTGAATTGATTTGAGCCTTAAATGTGGCGTTTGGTTATTGAATTCGGCCTTGAAAAAGGTGGCAAAGTATGTAGAAACAAAGGAAGTGCTGTCCGATTTTACGTAGAATTTAGTGACCTTGTACTTAGAATTATTCTACGAAGAGATCTAGAGGTTGATAGACGTTTTGTGGCCTGTATAGGTTGAAATATTACGAGTAGCGTATTCTACTGAAAGGGTGGAAAAGGTTAGCAGGGTTACAGTACTTTGGAGCTATTTGCTAATTGTCGATAATCGTCGCGAGGTATGTGATTCTTCCTATCCTCTTGAGCATGACTATTTGTGAAATATATAGTGCGGTAGACGCACGTGTGTTAAAGGAATTTGATTTCCCTTTTGTGCATTGACTTGATATGAAGTGTAAAGGTCTTGATTGTGTGAAAAAGTTAGTAAACTCCTATTCGTTAGTAATGGGTACTCGGTTGTTAAAGAATAAGTCCTCTTGGTCTCATAAATGCTTATAGTTGTGATTGGCTGGTTTAAAACATAAAGTGTTATAATGACTTTATGGGAAGTTAGTTATAACGCCTTTACGTAGGTAAACGAATGGTTTGTTGTTTTCAAAAGATAAAAGACTTGACTTATAATTGACCTAAGTGGTGTTGAAAAGTGTGAAACCTCATTCGTGAGTAATGAGTACGTGGTCTTTAAAAGAATAAAGTTTTATTTGATTTCCTGACATTCTAAAGTAAGGAGACTTAAAGGCTTTTTGAAAGGGTCATGTAACTTGATTTTGGGAAAAGAGAAGTAACTTGAGTTTAAAAGTATAAGTAACTTGTTTTCAAATAGTGAACTCTTCTTGATGGAAAAATATAAGTGGCTTGGTTTTAAAAGGTAGGAGTACCTTGGTCTTAAAGGGGTTAGTTACTTGGGTTTTAATGGTATACTTGACGTTGTGTTTAAAGTGTTTAAAGTACTTGATTAAAACATGAACGTGTTTGGTACTACGGATATTAGTATCGAGTTGTTTTTACGTAAGAAAAGGAGATCTTCTTTTTGAAAGAATTAAAGTATGTAATACTTTGGGGGTTAAAAACCCGGACTTTGACATAAAATGAAAGTACCTTAAGTTGTGTGTAACTTGCCTATGCTTGTGGTGATAGCCTTTGTTGTGCAAGTGTTGTATTTCTGTGCTACCGCGTCTCTCGTTGGAGGGTCGGCTATCTGGTTGATTGATGGACATACTGACACGATGGGTGGCCGGGTATGCTTCCATTAAGTGTTATCTTGTTATTTGCTTTGGACATCGACACGATGGGTGGCCACGAGTATGCTTCCATTATGATTGTTATCTTGTTATTTCCTTTTGGACATCTTGACGATGGGTGGCCAGCGGGTATCTTATTAGGAGTGTTATCTTGTTATTTGCCTTGGACATACCGACACGATGGGTGGCCACGAGTATCTTCCATTATGATTGTTATTTTGTTACTTCCTTTGGACATACTGACACGATGGGTGGCCCACGGGTATGCTTCCATTAGGATGGTTCTATGGCCATGCTTATACCGAGGTGAGATGCCGGGGCATGCGGCCGTTGTGCGGGTTAAATTCCCGGGTTATATTGGAGTGATGACTTTACGGGCGTGAGTCCCTGACTTGACATGACTGCATATATATATTGTGAACTGTAGTTCGGTTATCATATATGTCTCCTGTTTTATATAGACTGTTATGGTTTCATTCTGATATTTTTGAGTTTCACATACTTGGTACATGTTATGTCTTGACCTCGCCGAGCTGCGTTCATGCGCAGTAAGTACACGGTTGTTGATCCTCGCTCATAGGATCACAGTTCTGCGTTTGGGAAGCTCCGTTTCTCCGGAGGCTTATCTTTTGGTATGATTCCCCGAGATTGTAGGTACTTGTACATTCAGGGGTATGGCGGGGCCTGTCCGTCATTGTTATTATAATTCTTAAGTGCAGTAATGCTTGTTGTGGGCGGGGTTGTAAATGATGTGCTTGTTCAAATTTACGTATATATGCAAAAAGGCAACCGTTTTGGTTGCTTTGTTTTCTTTATCTTGTTTCATATCTGTATGTTTTTATTTCCATTGGTTTTTCTCGATGTTGTATCACTAGGGTGCGGGGTAAGGCACGATCCGGGCCCGGATCGGTCGTGACAAAAGTGGTATCGAAGCGATTAATCCTCGGAAAGTGTCTGACCGTGTCGATGAAGTCTTGATTATCGGTGTGTTGTGCACCACATCTATAATCGAGGCTACTGAGATATTTAGGATTGGTTTCCATTCTTCTCACTCGAGATCATGCCTTAGAGCTGTGTTATAAGTTGGACTCCTCGGCGTATTCTTTTCACCCGTTATGCCTCTACGCAGACAACCAGAGCCGGGAGGCAAGCGGCGAGAGGAGTTGCGAGTAGAACACGAGAGGTTACAAGGGCATAGGCACAGTCATTACCCGAGATAGTGCTTGACGGCGAGTTTTGCGGCGCCGCCCGGCCATCGAGTTTAGAGTCGCAGCGAGGCTCACGAGACCACGGTACGAGCCTCAGGTCCCGGCTGGAAGCGAGAGGAGATGGGTTACCGGGAGATGGCCCAGTTACTAGCCAGGATCGTGGCCAGACATGAGGATAGGTTGGATGCATCAGTTCCAGTAGCACCCGTGGTTCACCCGAGATCGGATAGTTTGAGGCTACGGGACTTTCTGAGTTGCAGCCCGCCAGAGTTCTACGGGTCGAGGCCTGAGGATGATCCGCAGAAGTTCATCCGATAGTTACAACAGATCATGAGAGTGATCAAGGCTTCGGAGACCGAGTCAGTGGTCTTAGGTTCGCATCGGCTGCGTGATATCGCAGTCGACTGGTTTGATTCGTGGGAGCTGTCCCGGGGAGTGCATGCGCCTCCAGCTGTATGGGACGAGTTCTTTGAGGCATTCCTTGGTCATTTCTTGCCGCCACAGATGAGGAGAGCATGGGCCGACAGATTTTTTTTGATGCTGAGACAGAGAGGACGCACAGTTCGGGAGTACAACGTTGAGTTCGACTCGTTGGCTCGATATGTCCCTACGTTAGTGGCAGATATGGAGGACAGAGTGCACCGCTACGTCACGGGGCTCGATGACTACTTGGCAGAAGCTTGCTCGGGTGTAGCTCTTGGTAGGGCATGGGCGTTGCCGTATACTGAGCTTATGCGGGGATGGAGGAGCGTAGAGACGGCGTGGGGATCGAGATCAGCATAAGAGGCCAAGACAGCAGGTCCTTTGGTAACTTTCGGCGGACCGCCTCGTGTGACTAGTTATACACCTCCGCCCGATGCAGTGGTCCTCCACGATCTTGAGCGTCCAGGTATTCGAGGCGGTCGAGCTCGGGTTTGAATTTTACGGGAGTGGGAGTACTCGCCGGATGAGGCTACCCGTATCTCAGTGTATCCGTTGTGGTAAAACCCATAGGGGGGAGTGTCGTACTAGTTTGGGAGATTGCTATACTTGCGGCCGGCAGGGCCATTTTGCGAAAGAGTGTCCGACCAGAGGTAGCGCGGCAAGGGGAAAGTGAAGCAGTAGTTACAGGTATATCCTTAACCCTCTAGAGACTAGTATGTATTGATGTTATGATGATGTGTTAAGTGTTATGTTCGGATAGCTTTGTGTTAAAATGTGATTTAGAAGCCTGGTTAGTGAAAAGGGTAAGTCTGGGGATGAGAAAATGTTGAACCTTAGAAATTATGACAGTTGAGACCTTAGATGTAAGGCCGTCTTGAGTAAAAGACTTTACGGTTAATCTTTGTCAGAATACATAGTATACGTGGAGTAATTGTGTGATAATTCCATAGGTAGTTGTGATAGAAGTGGTAGCTTTCATGACGCGAATTAGTAAGAGTGTTCCGGATCGGGGAACGAGAGAGTTTGGGCGCGATAATGGGTCGGGTTGAGGCCAGGTCGCGGGTCAACCCGGAATGAGGTGGGGTCAGTTTGAGGTGGTCCCACTAGGTGGTGGGGTCACGCGAGGTGCTAGGCCCAGTTTAGATAGTCATGGTACGAGTTCGTAGACGCGTTCGACCAGAATCGGATCGTGAAGGCCGGGAATGGCCTTAGAGGAAATCGAGGCTAGTAAGATGACCAAGGTTGGAGGTAGTAACTCCAAGGTTTTGGAAACAGAAGTAATGAAGGAAGTACGGTACGTGTACTAGAAAGAGTTCGGGTGTTCGGGAAAGGTACGACGAGTAAGGGAAGGAGTGAACATGTGTTAAGAGAAGGGAAGTGATCATTTTGTGAAGTAACGAGGTGAAGAAAGTATCCTTTAGACCATGGGTGGAAGCTTTTGTGACGTTAAAGATGATTCCTCGTTGGCTTGGATTAGAGTTTTGCGCATGTGTAATATTATGGCCAGGTGTGGAATAATTGGTTTTGAAAGTATAGTAGTAAAGACTATACCGGCGCGTATATGTTTTGAGACTTAGAAGGAACATTCGGGACGAATGTTTCTAAGGGGGGAAGGATGTTACACCCCGTATTTAGTGATTGAGATAAGAACGTCGTAAGAATTTGGGAATTGAATTTTAGAAAGAATGAAAAATTCTGAAAATTTCTCCGAACCTTGTAAAGGAAAAAGGTTTATTAGATGAATTTAATTCTCGAATTCGGCATTTGGACTTTTAGAATTTATCGGAATTTTGGAATTTAATTTCGAAATTTGGTCATGTGGGACCACCTGAGAAATTTTGTATGTGTTGGGGAGTTTGGGAAGGCAAACGCAGAACAAAAAAAATACCAAAACGTGTATGAACAGTGAAAACCCGTCCATGAACAGTGTTGTTCGATGAACAGTGTTCGAAAAAACGCCATTTCCGGCCAAACCAGGAATCCGCCGGGGGCGATACATATACCAAATGCTTCGTCTCGTCGAGCCCGTCAAATCCATACCAACCGCCACCGTCGATTCTCCGGAATCGCGGCAATTTCATCGAAGTTTGGTCCTTTGTTCATCCATCTTCCCCGTTCGATTTTTCTGATTTTCCGACCAACTGAGGTACAATCGACGGGAGTGGAGTATACCATCAGAACCACCATCTCCTTGCCGTCATTTCCATGTAAACCAGGACCCTCGATTCTTGCTCAAACTCGCCGTCGACGGATCGATCTTCGCGAAACCCTAGGTCGTCGACGAGCATTTTCCGCCACCACGGTAGAGTCGACGGTCGTGGCTAGTGTAGAAATATTCGGGGTGGAAAGGCGACATTTTGGCACCACCCACGACCTCCATTCAACCCGGATCGTCGGTCGACCAAATCATATTTTTCGATCGGAAGTTGGAAGATTCCGATCGATTCCTCTGATTGAGGGCTAAGACGATACCGTTGTGTTCGTATTGATCTTAGCTACGTTTTGCAACCAATCCGAGCCTCAATTCTCGGTATTTGGAATCGCCATTGGCCGCCTTGAGCTCGGCGGCGTGGCGCCGCGAGACCACCAGTGACCTCCAAAATTGACTTTCCTCCATTAATTCATCCACGCAACAACAATTCGATGAATTCACTTCCAACGGATCAAAAATGGAATTTTTCCGAAACGATTCGGTGCGGAAGCGGCGCAGTGGGAATTCTGCCACCAATGGCGGTAGTTCAGGCTGCTTAACCACACAGAAATATTCCACAGTACTCTCAGGCAGTCCGGACAACAATTTCCAATCACCGGCGTTGTCTACTTGGCGTGTGGATTAGCCGAAGAGGTATGTGAACTTCTTACCTTTTTTGACATGAATTTGATAAGTCTAGAGGACTGGAATTATTTTGGTAAGTCTAGGTGACTTGAATTATGTGATAAGTCTATGTGACTTGATTCTTGGAAGTAAGTAAATTGATTTTCAAGGTTATGCGGCTTGTTTTATCTAAATAATTATGAGACTTGATATTTTCAAGTTATGGGACTTGATTTTGAAAGTTGGTGTAATTTGGTTATTTGAAGTATAAGTGAATTGATTTGAGCCTTAAATGTGGCGTTTGGTTATTGAATTCGGCCTTGAAAAAGGTGGCAAAGTATGTAGAAACAAATGAAGTCTTTGTCAGATTTTAGTAGAATTTAGTGACCTTGTACTTAGAATTATTCTACGAAGAGATCTAGAGGTTGATAGGCGTTTTGTGGCTGTATAGGTTGAAATACTACAGTAGCGTATTCTCGAAAGGGTGGAAAAGGCTAGCGGTTCTGATCTTTGGAGCTATTTGCTAATTGTCGATAATCGTCGCGAGGTATGTGATTCTTCCTATCCTCTCGAGCATGACTATTTGTGAAATATATAGTGCGGTAGACGCACGTGTGTTAAAGGAATTTGATTTCCCTTTCGTGCCTTGACTTGATATGAAGTGTAAAGGTCTTGATTGTGTGAAAAAGGTAGTAAACTCCTATTCGTTAGTAATGGGTACTCGGTTGTTAAAGAATAAGTCCTCTTGGTCTCATAAATGCTTATAGTTGTGATTGGCTGGTTTAAAACATAAAGTGTTATAATGACTTTATGGGAAGTTAGTTATAACGCCTTTACGTAGGTAAACGAATGGTTTGTTGTTTTCAAAAGATAAAAGACTTGACTTATAATTGACCTAAGTGGTGTTGAAAAGTGTGAAACCTCATTCGTGAGTAATGAGTACGTGGTCTTTAAAAGAATAAAGTTTTATTTGATTTCCTGACATTCTAAAGTAAGGAGACTTAAAGGCTTTTTGAAAGGGTCATGTAACTTGATTTTGGGAAAAGAGAAGTAACTTGAGTTTAAAAGTATAAGTAACTTGTTTTCAAATAGTGAACTCTTCGATGGAAAAATATAAGTGGCTTGGTTTTAAAAGGTAGGAGTACCTTGGTCTTAAAGGGTTAGTTACTTGGGTTTTAATGGTATACTTGACGTTGTGTTTAAAGTGTTTAAAGTACTTGATTAAAACATGAACGTGTTTGGTACTACGGATATTAGTATCGAGTTGTTTTTACGTAAGAAAAGAAGGAGATCTTCTTTTTGAAAGAATTAAAGTATGTAATACTTTGGGGGTTAAAAACCCGGACTTTGACATAAAATGAAAGTACCTTAAGTTGTGTGTAACTTGCCTATGCTTGTGGTGATAGCCTTTGTTGTGCAAGTGTTGTATTTCTGTGCTACCATGTCTCTCGTTGGAGTAGGCTATCCGGTTGATTGATGGACATCGACACGATGGGTGGCCACGGGTATGCTTCCACTATATCGATCCTTTTGGACATACCGACACGATGGGTGGCCGGGTATGCTTCCATTAGGAGTGTTATCTTGTTATTTGCTTTGGACATATCGACCACGATGGGTAGCCGAGTATGCTTCCATTATGATTGTTATCTTGTTATTTCCTTTTGGACATACCGACACGATGGGTGGCCGGGTATGCTTCCATTAAGTGTTATCTTGTTATTTGCCTTGGACATACCGACACGATGGGTGGCCCAAGAGTATCTTCCATTATGATTGTTATTTTGTTACTTCCTTTGGACATACCGACACGATGGGTGGCCACGGGTATGCTTCCATTAGGATGGTTCCATGGCCATGCTTATACCGAGGTGAGACTTGGGGCAGGCGGCCGTTGTGCGGGTTAAATTCCCGGGTTATATTGGAGTGATGACTTTACGGGCGTGAGTCCCTGACTTGACATGACTGCATATATATATTGTGAACTGTAGTTCGGTTATCATACATGTCTCTGTTTTATATAGACGTTATGGTTTCATTCTGATATTTTCGATTTCACATACTTGGTACTGTTATCGACCTCCTTCGGGCTGCGTTCATGCCGCAGGTAGAGGTACACCGGTTGTTGATCCTCGCTCATAGGATCACAGTTCTGCGTTTGGGAAGCTCCGTTTCTCCGGAGGCTTATCTTTTGGTATGATTCCCCGAGATTGTAGGTACTTGTACATTCAGGGGTATGGCGGGGCCCTGTCCCGTCATTGTTGTTATAATTCTTAGAGGTCTGTAGTACTGTTGTGGGCAGGGTTGTAAAGGATGTAACTGTTCAAATTTCTGTATATATGCAAAAAGGCAACCGTTTTGGTTAGCCTGTTTTCTTTATCTTGTTTCATATCTGTATGTTTTTATTTCTTTGGTTTTTCTCGATGTTGTATCACTAGGGTGCGGGGTAAGGCACGATCACGGGCGAGGATCGGTCGTGTGATAAGATCCGCAGGCCCTGTCAGTCTGCGGTAAAATGTCGGGTCAGAAAATGGCTTGCCCGAGGATGCACTCAATTAGGGTTTAGTATCCACCGGAGTTGCCGACAGTTTACAAGAGGACATGCCAGCACGTTCAACAATCTCTACTGCATACTTCTTTTGAGATAAAAATAAGTCATTTGCATATCGTGTCACAACTATCCCTAGAAAGTAGTGTAGTGGCCCTAGATCCTTCATAGCAAATTCTTAGCCAAGTTGTGACACAATGGACTTGCGAAGAGCATCGTATGAGGCAGTTAATATAATATCATCCACATATAAAAAAAGATAAGCATAATTATTACCATGACGGTAGATAAACAGTGAATGATCAAAACAGTTGTTAGAAAAACCAATATGTGAAACAAAATTTTCAACCCGCATGTACCAGGCACGGGAGGCTTGTTTTAGCCCATATAATGATTTCTTTAGTAGGCACACATGATTGGGATACTTGGAGTCCATGTATCTCAAAGGTTGATACATGTATACTGTTTCATTTAGTTAGCCATGGAGGAAGGCATTTTTAACATCTAACTGATGAAGTGGTCATGCCTTTGAGAGAGCCACACTAAGGATTGTTCTGATAGTTTTCGATTTAACCACCGGATTGAACGTCTCACCGCAATCCACACCAACCTGTTGTGCTTTCCCATCACCTATAAAACGGGCTTTATACCACTCAAAAGTACCATCAGATCTTTCTATGACTGAAAATCTACATAGACCGAATTATTAGTATTAGGGGATGAGGTACCAACTCCCACGTCCTATTTTTAATAAGAGCATTAAATTCATCTTCCATAGTCATTTTCCAATTCGGGTCATTGAGAGCACACAAGATTATGAGGCAATGGTGATTTTGAGAATCTAGTGTGTAGGCTATATTTGGTATTGGGTTTGAGAATGTCGTGTTGACTATGGGTGACCGGACGTTGGGCCGAAGTTTGGATTGGGCTAACGGGTTAGACTGCACTACCTGGCAGTTGGTAGTGAACTGAGTCGTGGCCCAAGCCACTGTCGGGCAGTTGGACGTGAGGCGCTGGTCCAGTGGGTATTATTGGGCTCAGTTTAGGAGGCCTAGTCCGCTGGGCAGTGGTGTGCCTCGGCTGGGCCACTATTTCGGGGCCCAAGTCACCCAAAATATTTGGGCTGGCCGAAAGAATGGGTTCATTTGGGGACGAAAAATATTAGGACAAATACAGGGGCAGACCATCATCTAGAAAATCATAGGTATGGGGTCCGGACTCATACATTTTGACAAATGGGAAATTTATTTCATCAAAAATTACGTGACGACTCACAATTATTTTATTGGGGGAGAGGTCGTAACATTTGTAACCTCGATGATTAGAGGGATATCCCAAAAAAATGCAATGAGTAGATCGGGGTTGAAGTTTGGTGAGTGTGGTCGATGAAAAAAAAAAGGATAGCATAAACACCCGAATACCTGTAAATGAGAATAAGACAGGTCTCGTAAGTAGATGATTTTTAGAGGAGCTTTATAGGATAAGTTTTTATGAGAAAGTATGTTCAATAAATAGGTGAAAATTTGTAGTGCATGATTCCAAAATGATGATGGTAGTGTGACATGGACAAGAGATGTTCTTACAATGTTATTGATGGTTCAAATTTTTCATTCTGCCTTCTCATTTTGTGAGGGTGTGTGGGGAAATGAAAGGCGAAATTTTAAACCATTAGAGTTGCAAAAATCCCAAAAATGTCTATTATCAAACTCCCTACCATTATCACATTGAATATTTCCGTTCAAATTGATTTCAGATGAATGTTCTAAAAGTGAGAAATGTGGAGAAAACTTGTGATTTTTTAGACAAGGAAAACGTCCACAAAAATTAGAGTAATCATGGCCCGAAGAGCTCAAAACGGGTGATGTCCAAATATCACAATGGATAATATTGAAAGGCAAAAGTGTGCATGAATTAGATGAAACAAATGGCAATTGAACACGTTTACCAAGTGGGACATGAACGACACATATTAGAATTACGTGTTTGAGTACATGAAATAAAAGTATTTTGTTTGAGGGAGGCTAAAACAGATTCCGGATGACCCAAACGTTTATGTCATAACGAAGGTGCGAAAGCTGCAAAAGTCGATGGTAACTTGGATCGTTGATTGGGTGAGGTAATTGGATAGATCTCCCCTTGACTATCACATCTCAATAAAAGTGTTCCCGTTTGAAAATTCTTCACGAAAAATTCAAAAGGGTCAAAAGCAACATACACCCAATTATTATTAGTAAACTTTCTAACAGACACCAAGTTTTTAATTAATTGTGGAGCATGAAGGACATTCTTTAAAGATAATGGTGGGTTTGGTGGAGACAATTTGGTAGAACTATAACCTCGAATTGAAATAGAATGACCATTTTTTATAATTATACCATTATTTTTGCTCAACTTAAATAGTACGAGAGATTACCTTGGGAGGAAGTCACATGAGACGTTGCTCTGGAGTCCATATACCAATTCGCATCGGGCAGATTAAATTCAAGGGTGTTGACGGACTCAATATCAGTTGGGCTAGCCACTGCCGAATAGGCCTCCTGCCACTGGTTCAGAAATGGCCAAAATGGCTCTAACTGCCACTGTTTCGTGGCCCAAATGTATTCGGCCCAAAACCATTTTGATGGCTGCCAGTGGCCTGTCCAGTAGGCCTTGGACTAGGCCTGGTCCAATTACCCGACGGAAATGGGCAGGGTGGCACAACTCAAGGCCACTGTTAGGCCCACTGGGTTGGTCTACCGCCCCACTGTGGTCGGGGCTGCCATTGTTATTCACCGGTATCGCTGCTCCTACCTCCTTGTCCACCGCCACCGGTCTGGTGGCCTCCACCTTTTCCATTTTTGTGATTTCCACCCCAATTTTTACCACTATTTCATTCTTTTTGTCCCCGATTTTGCTGTATAGGTTCAAAATGGGTAGTAGCTTCATTGGTTGGGGTGGAGAGCATGGTGGAATTAGAGACGGTTGTGGCCTTTTTGGCGAAACTCGCCTCTTCAAGAATAAGCATAGAACGGGCTTGGTAAAAAGTGGTAGATGATTACTTTGTCTGATGAGCGCCCCACGCCACTATACGCGTCAGTAAGGTCAACAACTAATTGTAGAACCAATATATTGTTTGTAACCGGCGAACAATCATTTTTGAGTTGATCCGATAAATATTTGAGGCATTGACAATACGCCGATGCATTCGGAAAATCCGACATGACAGTGGTGGAGAATTTTTGCTCCAACGTGACAGCTCGAAATTTTTTGTTGTCTTGAAAAATATCCATCAAGCGATTTCAGGCCTCCATCGCCGTAGAATCGGGTTCCATTATTGTGTGCAACAAATTGCTAGAGATAGTTGAATAAATCCACGAGAGAACTATCGCATCAAGTGTGAGTCAACGTTCTTTTTCATCATCAGGTTTTAACACCTTTTCCTTGCCTTTTTCCGGTGGTATTATGTGATGAATAACCTGGTGGGAACGACAACTAAAGAGCGCTGCTCAAGTTGCATAATGAACATTTTCCATCTCAAGGGTGACGAAAATATGTGCTTTGATGTTAGAGACGGCAAGATAGGGATGAAATGTTGATTTAGAGTCCGACATTGCTGACCGAAAAAAGAATAAAATAATGGAAGAAAAAAATAAATGAGTGGTGGTCGGCCGGTTTGTGGGAGGAAGAGGGTCGGCCGACGGTGGGTGTATAATTGTTTAGGGTAGGATCGTTTTTCCTAATCTTATGATACCATATAAGAATATTTTCCTCAATATTTCCCTCCCAATAATATGTTAATTATACCCATATTACAAGCTATAATTACGCTAGGGATATGATTTGATGAGTCTACAATCATGTCATCTAATCTACCTATATTAATGCTATTTTACCTACTATATACAAATGATATTACAATCAATTACAATAATTATTAATTACAATATTAATTAATAATTATTCTATCAATATTCTTGATGATATGTATATTTTTGGTGAAGGAGAAGTAGCAAAACGAAGTGAAAACTGAATTGAAATGTGAAATGTTAGTTGCACAACTTGTGTGGACAGGAATTAGTACTTTTTTTATAGTCGAGGTTTCCAGGCTTGCGTCTGACTACTTCACTGGTATTATCCAGACGTCCTCGAGGTGATGGCGCCGGTCCTTCAACAACATCACCAGTAAATCGCGGGATGTGCTCCAGTGGCTAGTTTTTGGGAGCGTACAATTGATCAATGAGACAAGGTCAAATTCCCCAACATGCAGAATTTCTTCGCGCCTGCGGAGAATCGAACCCACGGTGTCCATGCCAGAGCGTCTTATAGCGCTCAAACTTTACCACTGGACTATGCCCCGGAGGACGGACAGGAATTAGTACTTGATAGCACGTTAGAGGGGGGAAAGAGAGAGATGGGATTTGTGCGAAAGCAAAAAAGAAAAAGGGAGGGTACTTCGAGTTGTCAACATAGCTAGCTAGCTTATCCAAACACAAAACAGTTGCAAATTCTGTTATTCCTCAGTCTACCTAATAACTAGATATGTAAGGCTTCATATATAACCCATAATAGCTTAGTTTCTTCCCATTTCAATTTATGTAATGTATTTGACGGAATTTAAGAATGAATGAAATACTTTTTAAATTTATGATCTATTAAAAATGTTGAGAAAATGTATTTAGAAGGAGGTTGAGACCCTCATAAACAAGGAGGGGGTCGATTGAATATTTCAGCCATTGATGAGAATTTTACTCGCACCCGAACCCCAATTCTTGTTCATTTTGGATGATCATGTCGGGTGAACAATCTATAGAATTTTAATCTGGCTATAAACTACCGCATTGGCGATGAAATAGGAAGTTTAAAGTTAAATTATTATTAAATATAAAATTAATATTTTTTTTGTACAGCCTAAAAATAAAAAGTGCTACCGAGGGATCAAGATATGTTGCCTGCCTATCATGCCAAAGGCGATGCTGGTGGATATGTCAAGGATGTCCCAGCTCTGAATCATGTACTTGAAATGCTAAAGGTCACATAAATCAGGACAGAGCGAATACTCAGGGCCGGCCCTGAGCAGGGGCAAATGGTGCATCTGCCCTGGGCCCAAAATTTAGAGGGGCCCAAATTTTTTTAGTAAGTATTATATTATATTATTATAACTATTAACCCTAACCAATAATGGTCTGTTCCACTCCTCAAAAAGAAGAACGTTTTTGTGCATCTGTTCCACTCCTCTAGGTTGTTTTTTCTTTTTCTTGGAAATATCAAATTTGTTTCTGTGGAGAGGGATTTCTCGAAGGGGGTTTCTCAAATTCCAGGTTATGTTGTTTTTTGTTTATTCTTTGAAGTATTAAAATTGCATTGACTTTCCTTGTATATTATTTCTGTTTTCAAGTAACAATGTTCTCTAAGAAACACACATCTTGAAGTCAAAAAAGAAAAAGAAAAAGACAAAGAGAAGAATTAACTCAATCTCAAAAGGAAGCTCTGGATAAAAAAATTCAAAACAAAACAAATAGTCTACTTGATAACTCAACTGGAAAATTGAGTTTTTATTAGGCATGGTTATTTGGCATGATATTTTATTGAAAATTAACTTAGTCAGCAAAAAGTTACAATCTAAAGATATGTGCATTGATGTTGCTTTAAAAAATTTGGACGGGCTCATTTCTTTTTTTGAGAATTATAGAGAAAATGGATTTGCATCCGCTATGATTGAAGCTAAAACTATTGTTTGTGATATGGGGATTGAACCCAAATTTCCTAAAAAGCGTCAAAGTCATAGAAAGAAACAATTTGATGAGAATGTCAATGACGAGACAGTACAATCAGTTGAAGAATCATTTAGAGTCAATTATTTCATCTGTGTAGTGGATATGACTCTTTCTTCATTAAGGAGTAGATTTGAACAAATGCAAGCATATGATGGTATTTTTGGGTTCTTGTTTAATTCAAAGAAGTTAACTTCATTGGGTGATGAGGAATTGAAAAATTGTTGTCTGAAGCTTGAAACTACTTTAAGAAATGGCGAGTCTTCTGATGTTGATGCAAGTGATTTGTTTTCAGAGTTACAGGTGTTGCAATATCTTTTACCATCAACAGTAAACACAACACTTGAAATTGTAAAGTTTGTAAAAGATATGGATTGTTTTTCAAATGCTTTGATTGCCTATAGAATACTATTGATTGTACATGTGACTGTAGCATCTGCAGAAAGAAGTTTTCTAAATTAAAATTATTGAAATCTTATTTGAGGTCTACCATGTCACAATAAAGGCTACATGGGCTAGCAATCTTATCCATTGAAAATGAGATGTTAGAAAAGCTTGAATTTGAAAGCATCATTGAGGATTTTGCTTCTCAAAATGAAAGAAGAAATCATTTAAATAATATCTTTTTAGTTGTGATTTTGTTGTTTTTCACTTTATCTTGCAAGTGGTGATGTTGATATTTTGCTGGTTGCTTGTTGCTGGATGAAAAAGAACTTATTGAATTGTTATAAGTATTTATCTTGTTTATATATTATAACTTTTTATTCTAAATTTTAATATATTGAAGTTTGAATCGATACAATTTATTTGGCTTAAATGTTAAATTTTTAGTTAATTTGAACAGGTTAGATCTTGGTTGAAAAAATAAGAGTGAGTTCATCACTAAGTTTAAATATATATAGGGCCTAATTTTTACTTTTGCCCTGGGCTTTGAAAAATTCAGAAACGGCACTGCGAATACTACTACAATAACATACTCAGTGTAATCCCACAAGTGGGGTATGCAGTGGCGGAGGCACTCTAAGCAAGGTGGTGCAACTGCGCCACCATTTTTTTTTTGGAAATTTTCGATCAAAACGATGTCGTTTTAGATGAAAAGAGGGGTGAAACGGTGCGTTTGAATTTTCTTCGATCAAATTTTTTTTTTTGCTGCACAAAAACATCTCTGCACCACTAGAAACTGTATATAGTTGTCATTTTTTACTTCCTTGAGAGTCAATTTGACTTATTTTCTAAGGTAAATTAAATTAGATTAATTTAATATTTAATATTACACAAATGTACTTAATATGAATTATAGTTCTTCTCATATCAAACAACAACATATCCAGTATATTCTTATAATTAATATTTGGAGGACGGATTTACACAGACCTTATGAGGTAAAGAGGTTGTTTCTGGTAGATCTTCGGCTCAATTCTTCTCGTATCAACATCAATATGGTAAAAAAAAACATTTAAAATGTTGATTAAAATTTAAATAGTTTGACTTTCGAAAAGCAAAACGTGACAATTATTTTAGAACGAAGACAATATTTTTTAAGAATAAATGTTTTTAGATATATTCATTATTTGAGTAGTAGTTTTAAGCAAACCATACCCAATGAGGGCAAGCTTTTTTGTGTCGAATCTAGTTCTTATTCATAGGAAGAATACAACATATACTGAGGTAGTCCTAAAATATATGTTATAGAGAAAATATCTATAACCAACTTCTTAACAACCCCAACAACCTCTTAATTACTTTTAACTAACCAACTTCTAATATATGTAATTTCTCTGTTTCAATACCCTCCCGCAAGCTAGGTGGTAAGAACAAGTTCTTCAATCCTAGCTTGAGTAATATATAAACATGTTGCCCTGGTAACAACCCTTTTGTCATAATGTCTGCAGGCTTCTCTGTGGTAGTGATATGAAGAGGAGACACCAATCCTTTTTGTACCTTCTTCCGGATGAAATGTCAATCGATGTCTATATGTTTTGTTCGTTCATGAAAGATTGTATTTGCTGCTATCTGAATGGCTAATTTGCTATCACAATATACTGAAATTGGTTGTTGTATACATACATTAAGCTCTGTAAACAAGCCAGTGAGCTAGACTGTTTTTCCCACAACTGATGTCAGTCCTCAGTACTCAGCTTCTGCTGAGCTTTTGAAAATGGTCTGCTGCTTTTTTGACTTCCATGAGATGAGAGAAGACCCAAAAAATACAAGGTAATATGTGACCGATCTTCTAGTATTGGGGCATGAAGCCCAGTCAGCATCACAATAGGCAGATAGCTCATCAACATCTCCTGTGGGCATGAAAATCCCTAAACCTGGTGCCTGTTTCACATACCTTACCACCCTCTATGCTGCTTGCATATGTGATACTTTAGGTGTTTGCATAAATTGACTCAAGCATTGCACTGCACTGCAAAAGCTATATATGGTCTAGTGTTAGTCAGGTAAAGTAATCTTTCACTAAGTCTCTGATAGCTAGCAAAGTCCTCCAAGATAGGGTCATCAATCACACTCTTATTACCATCCTTGACAGCCTTGGAATTGTTATAATGTTGATCAAATTCTGCAGATGTTAACTTCACATTTGATTCCATTGGTGATCTGGAAGGTTTTTGCTCCCATTAACCACATATCTGTGATCAATTCCAGTGAGTACTTTTTTTGGTGCATTACAATACCAGTTTTGTTTCTGGCAAACTCCAACCCCAGAAAGTAGCTCAACTCCCCCAGGTCCTTGATCTTAAAATGTTGTTGCAATGTGGCTTTTGTTTCTTTAATAAGCTCTGCATCATTTCCAGTTATGAGCAAGTCATCCACATAGATCAACACTACTACCATTCTACCATTCTTCTTCTTTGTAAGTAGGGAATAATCCAAATGACTTTGTGTGAATCCAGAGGACTTCAGAGCAGTAGTCAATTTGATATTCCACTTCCTTGAAGCCTGCTTGAGTCCATATAATGACTTAAGCAATCTACATACCTTCCCTTACTTGTGTGTAAAGCCTTGTGGTGGGCTCATGTACACCTCTTCATGAAGGTCCCCTTGTAAAAAGGCATTAAATACATCCATTTGATGTATAATCCACCCCTTGGCAGCAGCAACAGAAATGACTGATCTACTATCACCATCTTCACCACAGGAGAAAATGTATCTTGGTAATCAATGTCTTCCTTTTGGTTATACCCCTTTGCCACAAGTCTTGCTTTAAACATTTCTATTTCTCCTGTTGCCTTGTATTTGATCTTGTATACTCACTTGCAGCCTATAGCATTTTTTTCTCTTGGCAAGTCAACCATCTCCCAAGTTTTGTTGTCTTCTAGAGCTTGAATTTCTACCTTCATAGCATCTATCCATCTCTTATCCTTAGTTGCTTCATAGTATGAGTGTGGCTCAGACTCTTCTGATGTATTGGCTATAAAACTTTTATACAATGCTGATAAACCAACATAGATGATCACATCTGATAATGGATATGAACAGGTCTTGACAGACCTTGATTCTGCCACTGGTTGTACAAAATCTTTCATCCAACTGGGAGGCCTTTTGTTCCTGGTTGATCTTCTGGTTCCTGATTGCTCCTGAGTGTTCATCAAGTCATGTATCATGTCCTCAGGGTGATCATGAGATAATACTACATCTTCTGCATGCAGTAGACCATCTGCTCATCTCTGATCATCATGATCCATCTCCAATTCAGCAACAGTTTCAGTAACAATATCAGCAGCCACCTGCTCACCATTGTCTTCCTGCTCATCATTATCAGCATGTAAGTTAGAAATAGGAAAGTATGTATTATATGGATCTCCATATTCCTTATTCTGTGAAAAATGAAATATTTCTTCATGGAAGATCACATCCCTGCTTATAAACATAGTCCTGTTGGATAGGTCAAGCAACTTGTACCCCTTCTTCTTGACTGCATATCCAAGCAATACTGATTTGATAGCTCTAATATCAAATTTTCTTTCTTAACCAGATTTGTAGTATAACATAAGCATCCTATGACCCTTATATGAGATAGGGAAGGTGCATTCTTAAACAACTTTTCATAGGGTGATATGTTCCCTATAACCACAGATGGTATTCTATTAAGAACATAGACTTCTGCTTCAACACAGTCTCCCCAAAACTTTGCTGGTAGATGTCCTTGGAATTTGATGGCTCTTACAATCTCTAAGATGTGCTTGTGCCTACTTTCCACCACCCCATTTTGTTGTGGAGTGTATGGACAAGAGCTTGGATGTATGATCCCAAGCTGACTAAGCAAATCTGAACAAGCATTGTTGAAAAATTCTGTCCCATTGTCTGTTCTTACACATTTGACACTTACACCAAACTGTGTTTTAATTTCCATTAACAAAGTTTTAAGAACATTGGTTACATCAGACTTGACATGTAAAAGAAACACCCAAGTCCATCTAGTGCAATCATCTACAACTGTAAGAAAGTACCTCATGCCATTATAAGTAGGCACCTTGTATGGTCCCCATACATCAAGGTGTAACAATTGCAAAGCAGCATCTGTTTTACTGATACTATCAGAAAATGATTTCCTAGTTTGTCTAGCTAGTGGAAAAACATCACAATGTCTTATTGTAAAACTGGATCTATTACCAAGACCACTTATTTTCCTAAGCATGCTCATTGGAACATGCCCCAATCTTCTATGCCAGAGATCTGCCTCCAGTTCTGCCTTTGTGACTATTTTTGATACATGTGCTTATGCTTTTAATCCATCCATCCTTGACTCCAGCATGTATAGACCTTCTACCTTTCTACCAGTCCCCTTCACCTTCCTAGTGAAGAGATCCTGCAGAACAAAGAAGTCAGGAAAGAACTTTGCATAGCAGTTTAATTCCTTAGTTAACTTTTGTCAAAGAGGAGGTTGAACTTGAAGCTTGGTACACATAACACATGCTCAATAATATCACCTCCTTCTAGTCTGCAACTCCACGTCTGTGTGATTGATGTTGTTTCACCAGTAGGCAACTGCACATAACCTGCATTATCTAGATCACGTCTTTCAATCATGTTCTTATTATTCACCATGTGGTTAGTTAATCCTGAATCAACTATCCAATCAGAAGCAACCTGTTTTGTTTTATGAACCATACCTGTCATATGGACCTTAGGTATTGGTGTATTGTTAAAGGATACACAAGCATCATTCTGCTGATTAAGCATTGTCAGCACTTTGTCATATTTGTCTGGAGGACATGATCTCAACATGTAGTTAAGCTGATCATGTTGCTCCTGAGATAACTGTCTCAATCCTCCCCTGTATTTCTGATTCTGCTGAATACCATTTTGTGGATAAAATCCACCATCATTTTATTCAGATGGTAAATCTGTCATGACTACATTTGTTTGTTTCTTCCCTTTGAAATCAGTAGGATATCCTACAAGTCTGTAGCATTTTTCTCTTACATGTCCTTGTTTGTTGCAGTAATCACATTGCATCAATTTATAGCAGATTTCTCTACTATGTCCTTTCATTTGACAATGATCACATAACATGTACTGAGCAAATGATTTCTTCTGTTTGTTCTGGCTACTAGCAGGTCTGCCAAACAGTGTTATGGACTCAGTAGACTCAGCTGCAATATACCTTCCAGTCATCAATTTCTGGCTTTCATCCTGTGCAATCATGACATAGGCTTGATTCACACTAGGTGTGGGTGACATCAAGAGAATATGACTCCTAGCTTGATTGTAACCATCATTCAATCCCATAAGAAATTCCAACAATCTCTGATTTGTTAAGTGTTCTATATATGCTCTGAGAATGTTACAGTCACAGGTAGGTAAAGGGATGATCGAATCAATCTCATCCCATGAGTCTTTCATTCTAGATAATAGCTAGAGACATGTGAAACACCTTGGTGTAGCATAGCAAGTTCCTTTTTAAGTTGATATACCATAGACATATTGATTTTATCAAACCTTTCTTTTAAATCCTTTCACACTGCACATGCAGTTTATATGTATAATATTCCACTGAGCAAGTTCTTATTTACATTCCTCATTATCCACGATATCACCATCGCATTACACCTATCCCACTGGTTTACTTGATTAACACCATATGTATCTCGTTTAGATGTTCCATCTATCAATCCAATTTTATTTTTTGTCAAAAGAGCTAATCTCATCGCTCTACTCCACAGAATATAATTTTCCATTCCTACTAGTTGTATGTCCACTTGTACTACTCCATGAGTATCTGAAGAACTCAAGTACAGTGGATGATTATGGTCGACTATGTTCGAATTTGAATTTGAACCATTCGAACCTTCATCAGTAGCAATTGCAGTAATCGGATGTGTGTTCTCCATAATAGAAGTGTAGAATTGAATGATTAAATGCATAATTTCAACTTACAGACAAATCTGCGATCAGAATCCCTTACAGAAAATGTTGAATCGAAAAATAGCCAACTCGTCTAATGAATCCCTCGATTTCGGTTCAGAAATCCCTCGATTCACTTTGCCCGAGCTTTGATACCATGTTAATTGACTAGATATGAACTCGATCTGATTTGCATGTGCAAACCAGTCTATAGAAATCGTAACAGTGATAGTGAAAGAGGAGAAGACGAAGGTTGCGTGAGAGAGTAAGTTTGTGAAAGCTTTTCAATCTATTTCTGATAGTCCACAAACGCACTGTTATGTCCTTATTTATACAAGATGTAAATCTTAAGATACTAAAACTAAATGAAGAAAATATCTAGAGAAAATATCTATAACCAACTTCTTAACAACCCCAACAACCTCTTAATTACTTTTTACTAACCAACTTCTAATATATGTAATTTCTCTGTTTCAACACTATTTTATTCTTTTTTCGCTACAATTAGAAATGAATTTTTCGTTTTATAATTTTATTTTTTTATTATGGTGGTTATAATTTTATTGTATTATGAAGAAAATTTCTTAATATCTATAAAGTTTATAAGAAATACAAAGAAGTAAAGGTAGAAATTTCATAGTTATTTCTTTACCTAAATTAATTTTAAGGGTTTGTTTGGAAAGCTACCTGATAATTGAAATTGGTGTAGTTACAAGGGTAGTAATTATGCAGTATAGTAATTACGAGGACCTGTTTGTTTGTCATAACAATGTATTTACAAGTGTACTGTTTGGTTGCACAAGTGTAATTATACAGTTTGACTAAATTTTAAAAATAAATATTAATTATCAAAAATTAAAAGTTAATATTTGAAAAAAAATTATCTTTATAAATGATATTAAAGATACATATATTTTTTGTAATAACAAGTCAATACTACTAAGCAAATAAACTAGAATAAAAAATATAACATTAATTTAAAATCTATTTTTAATATAATACTCTTATGTCAAATTCCAAGATAACATAAAATAAGTTCCAACATAATTCAGTAAATACAATTCGAAAGAAAAGGAAAACATAAGTATTTAACCTCACTTCAAAACGTTAATCTGATTTGTTAATGACTCATTTTTGCTAATATTGGGATGTCTAGTTATGCTAAATAAAAAAAATAAAAAAATAAAAAAAAATACAGCAATTACATGGAATCACAAGAAATAAAGGTTGGAAAATGAGAAGAAGAAAAAATGAAAGATAAATAATGTAAAAAATAGAATATATTTTAAAAATAAAAATAATTTAAACAATAAAATAAATAAATTAAAAAGAAAAGAAATTTAAAAAAAATAAAATGGAAAGAAGTTAAGAAGTAAATTAATAGTAACGCTAAAATTTTGATGGAAAGTTATACATATGTATATAATGGGTCAGTTACTCAGTTTTAACATGAGGTAAGCGAGTTGGTGTAGCGATGAAGCGCGGACCATGTCACAAGTTCGATCCCCTGCATAAACCTTCTTGGTTGAGCCTGTCACACATGGCTTGCCAAGTGTGGTTAATCGGCTGACGTGGTTTGCAGGCTATTGCGTCAGCCCGAGGTTTACCCTGTGCGCACTCGAAAGAGTAGCGGCTGCGGGTTCCTTCGTCAAAAAAAAAAAGTTACTCAGTTTAATTCATTTTTTATTGGGTTTGTTTCTAATAAAATGAAACCAAATATTGTCCTTTTGTTTTAATAAAATTGAATCAAATATTATCGATTTTTTAAAATGTATAGCCAAATCAAACTAAACCTTAAAAAAGTTGATTTATTTAATCGGTTTGATTTAGCCTATAGATCGATTTTCATCTAACCGTGAACACATTGGCGGAGCCATCATGTAATTAGGAGTCTCGGACTCCCCCTCAAATTTAAATTTTTCCTAGTATACTATTAGTAATATTCATGATATTACAATAGAGTTCTTAATATTTCATTTGAATGGAATTTGTTTCACCACACTAGAAAGGTTCATGCCAAGATATGTTCAAACGCGGATCCACAATATAAATTTGACAGATTCGATGTTTAAAGTTTTTAACACATAATTCATTGTAGTTTTGAAATTTATAAATTTAAATTTTATTGGTTTTGTCATATATATTTTAAACTTCGTCCCAAATATATTGACTTTGATTGAACTAGCGGCTGAAAGGTTGCATCCACCACTGGATATGTTGACTTTTGGTTTCACAATAAAATAGAATAAGAAGAAGAATGACTCAAGATAAATTAAATAACTCAACATTTACATGCATGTTCTTATAGAATAGAATATATGTAAGATGATATTAATCTCGTTTGAGGAGTCTTTCTCATTAATATCAATATATATAGTGTACAATGTTCATTCCAATTACAATAGAAATCTTAGTCTCATATACAAGAGGAATCCTAATTTTACCATAATTATATTTACACAAATATTCTAATTATGGGTAGGGATATTATTATACTACTATACACGTTTACACACCCCAGTCGGAGCAGGAGGAGGTCAGACGCTGAGACTGGATCTGAAGTCAAGAACAACTGTCTGGAAAGTCCTTTGGTAAATATATTTGCATACTGATATGATAAGGGAACATGTAACACTCTGACATGGCCTAACGCAACTTTCTCATGAACGAAATGTATGTCTATCTCAACGTGCTTGGTTCGCTGATGTTGAACCGGGTTGTGAGAAAGGTAGATTGCAGAGATGTTATCACGATACAATAGATGTTCGACGCAAGGACCAAGTTCTAACAGTAAATTTCTGAGCTAACAAATCTCAGCTACCACAGTTGCAACGCCTCTGTACTCCGTCTTGGCACTGGAACGAGATAGGGTGGCTTGTCGCTTGACAGACCATGAAATCAGATTGTCTCCTAAAAAAACACAAAAGCTGGAGGCGGAGCGTCGTTTCCGGACACCCTGCCCAATCTGCATTTGTATATGAGAGCAACTTGTTTGGTGCAGAGGGGTATAGGTGCAAACCATAATTAAGTGTGCCCTTAATGTATCAGATGATACGCTTAAAGGCAGTGAAATGCGACTCTCTGGGGGCATGCATAAATAAACATACATGCTGAACATCATAAGCAATGTCTGGCCTTGTAAATGTGAGATACTGAAGTGCACCTGCAAGGCTCCTATACAGAGTAGGATCGGAGACTAGAGCACCATCCATAACACTGAGCTTAGATTTTGAATCAACTGGAGTAGGTATAACTTTGCAATTCGCCATCTTAGCCATGTACACAATCTCTTCTGCATACTTACGCTGACACAAAAACATGTGGTTGGCAGACCTGGTCACTGATATCCCCAAGAAATAACTCAACTTTCTTAAATCAGTCATTGCAAATTCGGTCTTAAGTAAGACAATAATTTCATTTTTCAACCCATCGGAGGAGGCAGTAAGAACAATATCATCCACGTAAAGTAATAAGTAATCAATGCTACTACCTCGATGAAAAATGAAGAGTGAGGTATCACTCTTGCTGCATATAAACCCAATCTGCAAGATATATCTGACAAAGCGATCATACCACGCACGGGGGGCCTGTTTCAGGCCTTATAGTGACTTACGGAGACGACACACATAGTGAGGGACTGCAGGATGGGTGAACTCAGGCGGCTGATGCATGTAGACTGTCTCTCTCAGGTCCCCATGTAGAAATACATTCTTCACATCAAGTTGATGTATTGTACAGTGTCTGCACATATCTATGCTCAAAACTGTGTGAATGGTAGCCGGTTTGACAACTGGGCTAAATGTCTCACCACAATCAATGACCTCATGCTGATTCGTGCCATTAGCCACAAGACGTGATTTATACCTTTCAAGATCCCCATTGTCTTTGAATTTGTGATGAAATAGCCACATACAACGAACCACATTCACCCCCTCAGGTCTAGGTACTAGATCTCATGTGTATTGTTTAGTCAAAGCATTGAATTCTTCAGACATAGCCGCATTCCAGGGTCCTGTTTGGCCAATTTGGGATTTTTGGGAAGTGGAGAGATGATTTGGATAGACAGGTTAAATTGGAATTTAGGTTTGAAGATCCCGTGTCTAGCACGAGTTTCCATATGGTGAGTGGGGATAGCGGGGGGATCTAAAACAGAGGGTGAGGTCGGATAAGGGGATGGTGTAGGAAAATCCGTCGAAGGCGTCGCGGCGCTATTGTCGAGGGGTCGCGCCTCTAAATGCGATTCGGAACTTGGTGCTTACTGAAAGGGAGGCGCCGCGGCGCTTTCTCGATGGGTCGCGGCACTGACATCTGGGATGATTGGGTGAGCTGATCAAGGATAATGGGAGAGATGGCAGGCTCGTTAAGAAAGAAGTAGTCCAATTTTTGGAATTTCTAAAGATCGAAAACGATAATGTAGTCTCGTCGAATGTGGCGTGACGAGAGACGTGGATTTGACGAGTTGACAAGTCGTAGCATAGATAACCCCTATGGTTTGGTGGGAAGCGTAGGTAGACACATGGAGTGGATCGAGGAGCTAGCTTGTGAGGGGCAGTAGAGGCAATGTTAGGATAACATAGACAGCCGAATATCCGTAGATGATCATAAGAGGGGACTCTATGATATAGAATTTCGGTAGGGGTCATATTGTGAAGGGTGCTAGTAGGGAGAATATTTAGAATATATTCTGACGTTTTAGCAGCATATACCCAAAAGGACGGAGGGAGGCATGAATCAATAGAGTGTGAATCATATTGTTAATGATGCGGATGATTCTTTTAGCTTTACCGTTTTGTGGGGAGATGTGGGGGCAGGAGAAGCGAAAGACCATGTCATTATTAGTACAAAACCGGTGAAACATAGAGTTGTTGAATTCACAACCATTATCGCACTGAAAAGATTTTATACCTTTTTCAAACTGTTTTTGAATGAATGTTCGAAACTCAAGAAATTTGTCAAATACATCCGATTTAAATTTGAGAGGATATAACCAGACAAAGTGGGAAAATCATCTAGTAATATAAGATAGTATTTATGACCGAGAGAACTAGCAACATGTGATGTCCATAAATCGGCATGTATAATATCAAATGGTGCAAAGGTAACACTAGTAGATGATTTAAACGGAAGACGAGTATGTTTGCCTAAAGAACAAGAAACACAGTTTTGGGCAAGCTTCCCATTATTACAAGTAATGAAATTATTGCTTCTAAGAAAATTAAAAATTGGTGCTCCTGGATGACCCAGCCTATTAAGCCATGTTGAAGAAGAAATGGCCGCTAGAGAGACAGGAGAGCAAGATCTGGCAGCGGAGGTGGGAGTGAAAAGATAGAGATCCCCCGTGTTATTGCATCTCGTAAGAGGTGTCCCCATATTAAGATCCTTCACAGTGAAACCAAAAGGGTCAAAATCAACAGAGACAGAATTATTACGAGTGAATTTGCGGATAGAGATTAGGTTCTTAATTATATGTGGGGAATATAGGGTATTCTTAAGGGGGGATGGATGAGGAGGTGGTGTGTAGGATGTACCATAACCCTTTATTGGAATGCGGTGGCCACTACCAACTGTAATAGATTGAGGATGCTTTAAACTGAAGAGTTTGGGAATATTACCTGCAGATCGGGTGAGGTGAGAAGTGGCTCCGGAGTCCATGTACCAGTTGTTGTCAGGCTGTTGCAAATTGAGGCTTCTGAAAGCCTGATCTAACTCAGAGGGGTGTTGAGTGTATTTTATACACTCTTTGAGTTTTTTTTAGTTAATATTTTACTCTTTTATTTTGTGTTTAGTATAGTGTTAGGTGTGTTTTTCCTTCATTTTGTGTCACAGCGGTTATAAAGGAGAAGATACTACTTTTGAGGATGAAATTGCACAAGAAAACGCCAAGAAATGAAGTTTAAGAAGTCCCAGGAAGTATAAAAGAAATTTGACTAAGTCCGTACAGAAATATGAAGAAGTTTCAGAATTTCACTATCAGAGGCTGCAGTATAATTGGCGTCGTGGCGCTGCTTGGCGCCGCCGTGGCGTTGTCGACGTGAAATTCTGAAACTTCTTCATTTTTCTGTCCGGACTTCGTCAGATTTCTTCTATACCTCCCGAAACTTCTTAAACTTCATTTCTTGGCATTTTCTTGTGCAATTTCATCTTCAAAAGTAGTATCTTCTCCTTTATAACCGTTGTGACACAAAATGAAGGAAAAACACACCTAACACTATACTAAACACAAAATAATAGAGTAAAATACTAACTAAAAATGACTCAAAAGATTGTATAAAATACACTCAACAAACAACCCAAACTTACACTTTACTCGTCCTCGAGTAAAACATTAAACAAAAACAAAAATAAAAATAAAGACTCTATGAAATGGATCAAATAGTTATAGCAATGCTTCTTCAAAATCATGGATGAAAGTTGGGATAATATGTTAGAACATACATAGCATGAATATTTAGCAATCTAGAATCTCAAGTTAGATATTTCGCAAATTCACTTAGATCATGATCAATTGGAAATACAAATATCTAACATATGCATGTCAATTTCATTCCATCTTTCCCAAAACGCTATAGACCTATTTACTTGCTATTATCCACTAATCATAGACATATATATTAAAGATCATCAGGACTTTCACTGGTTGTAATGTAGGCTTAGGCAGGGGTAGGTAAAAGTAGGTATTTAGGCTCAATTACGTACCATAAGCATTTTCATTCAACTTTTTTTCCTTCTTTTTGACTTTATTTTTAATCACATACCTATTTCCCCCTCTTTCCTTTTTAGAGAATGAGATATATTATAAATAACAAGCACCCTCAAACTTAGATTTTTGCATATTTTTCATTGGGGTGCATTAAATTTTCACTCTTTTTTAATTCTTTTTCAACACTTTTCGTTTCAAGAGTTTTCAATTATCACTTATGGCACAACAAATGAATCATAGGGTGTCAAAGAAATATCTTATTTTAGGCTCAAAGGGGCTGACTAGTGATACAATTTATGTCAGGATAGGTAATGAATGGTCAGAAGGGCTATCAAAGAAATGCCTGAATCATCTCCCTAAACATGTATATCTTAACTATTTCGTCTCAAATAACAAGCAAACAGATTTTCTAGACATTTTTCAACCTTTCTTTCCATAACTGACACACATAGGCTAAGCACAAATATCCCAAATAATTAGATGTCATGAATTTTTTGCATATCTAACTTAAGCATACAGATTGTCGCTTTTAATTCCATTACATCATCCCACTTTATCCACTCAATATCTTTAGCAACTACAACATGCATGATTCATAAAAAAAATTATGACTCAAAAACACACAAAACAACACAAAAACAAATCAAAAAGACTCAAAAACAGAACAATAAAACAAAATAAGACCCCCCCCCCCAAACTTAATCGACACATTGTCCCCAATGTGTGAAGACTAAGAATAAAGACAACTTACTGTCACAACACATCGGCCATAGCGGAGGTCTGGGAGAAAATATTCTGGAAATTACACAGCTTTCGAGCCCTCTGAAGTTTCAGCGTCGTGGCCCTGCATTTTGGCGCCACGACACTTGCCCTTTTCCAACATTTTTTATCCTTCTCCGCTCAGGGTCAGTCCTTAGTCCACCTGTCATCACAATATAAGACAAAAACCAATACCGTGATACTATTCAAGACAAAATAAAATAAACTAAAACAAAATTTAAATAACGTAATTAAAACCATTGGGTTGCCTCCCAAGTAGCGTTGTCTTTAATGTCTTTTAGCCGGACGCAGGTTACTTACTAAATCAAGGGGGTAGAGTGTCCCCTCCGCATATCCATTTTAGCACCATTCTCTTTCTCCTCCTTCTCTTCTTTTTCACAGTTCTGATTTCAGAGGAGTTCAATTCTTTTTCATCAAGAGTTAGTTCAGAAGTCTTACCATCAAGGGCATCAGTACCCTTGGAACTTTCATGAGGAGCCCTTGTATCAACAACACCAACAGCAAAACATCTAGCATCGACTTGAGGTTCAGTGGGCTGCTTGAAAACTTTGAACACCATTTCCTCACCTTGAACTCTGAGCTTTAACTCCACATTTTCAACATCAGTGAGGGCTCTCCCTGTGGCTAGGAATGGTCTCCCAAGGATCATTGGCATATTTTCATCTTCCTCTATGTCTAAAATGAGGAAATTAGCATGAAGAATGAATTTGCCTACTTGTACCAACACGTCCTCAATAATTCTTTGGGGATGCACAACTGAGCGATCAGCTAGCTGCAAGGTGATTGTAGTTGGTCTTGCTTCCCCCAAACCAAGTCTTCTGAACACAGAGAGGAGAATTAGGTTGACACTTGCCCCTAAATCACATAAGGCTTGCTTGCATGTCACATTTACTAGGGTGCAAGGTAGGGTGAAACTCCCCGAATCTTTCAACTTAGGGGGAAGTCTCTTCTGCAAGATAGAACTGCACTCCTCTGTCAGCGTTATTGTCTCATAGTCCTCCAGCTTTCTCTTCTTAAATAGGATGTCTTTCATGAATTTCACATAGGCTGGCATCTGCTCCAAAGCTTCAATGAAAAGAAGGTTAATGTGCAGTTTTTTAAATACCTCCAAAAATTTCGAAAACTGCTTATCCAAAGCCTTCTTCTGCAGTCTTTGAGAGTAAGGAATTTTGTTTGTATACTTCCTTATTACTGCGGGTGGAGCCTTCTCTAAAGTAGGGCGGTCATCAGTAACCCCCTCCTTTTCTACCTCAATTGTCTTCCCCACATCCTTTTCTTCTTTAACTACTGATTGGGGTGCCATCTGCTCTAACTGCTTCCCACTCTCCAGTTAATTGCCTGACACTGCTCCTTTGGGTTCATCACTGTGTTGCTAGGGAGGTTTCCTTGCGGTCTACTGTTCAGTGTGTGTGCCAGTTGTCCCACATGTGTTTCTAAATTTCTGATAGAAGACCTAGTCTCTGTCAAGAACTGTTGGGTCTCTGTCAAGTATTGGCCAAGGATGAAATTGAGGACCTGGTTTCTGCTATGAATTAAGTCTGTGAGTTGGCCAAGGTCAACAGTGCTGCTTTTATGTCATCTGACTTCTCTTATGGGTCAGGTGGGCTGAACTGCTGTGAGGATGATGTCTGAAATTGTGGTTGCTGCCCTTGTTCATTCTTCCATGAACAATTAGGGTGATTTCTCCACCCCGGATTATATGTGTTGGAGAATTCATTATTGTAGGGCCTCTGAAAATTCCCCACTGCCAAAACCTGCTCCATGGGCACATTATTCGGGTCCACTTCTGTACACCTATCAAAAGTATTGGGACCCCCACAAATTTCGCAACTCGCATGTGTCTGAACCGCTTTAACTGACATGGTATTCTGTTGCATCTGCTTTGTCAAAGTGGCTACATGTGCAGTCAATGATGTGATAGCATCCAACTCATAAATCTTAGTCATCTTCCTACTGTTCATTGTTCTCTCATCGGCCCCCTGATGGTTGTTTGTGGTCATATCCTCTAGCAAATCATGTGTCTCATTGACACTCTTTCTCATGAACGTACCACCTGCTGCAGCATCAATGATGGTACGAGTTGTACCACACAACCCATTATAAAATATGTGGACTAGCATCCACTTCTCAATCCCATGATGTGGGAACTTTATCTGCAAGTCTTTGAACCTCTCCCATGCATCATATAATGGTTCTCCCTCCAGCTGATAGAAGTTATTAAGTTCACCTCTGAGCTTCGCTGCCTTAGCTGGGGAAAGAACTTGGCAAGAAACTTCTGGGCTAAGTCTTGTCATGTAGTGTTGGAGTTCGCCTGTAGTGAGTTCAGCCAGCACTTTGCACTATCCCTGAGTGAGAATGGGAAGAGTCTCAATCTAATGGCATCATCAGTGACACCATTGTATTTGAAGGTTGCACACAGCTCCATGAAATTTGCTAGATGCAAGTGAAGATCTTCAGACGGTAATCCGCCAAACTGAACTGAGCTCTGAACCATATGCAATAGGCTGGTTTGATCTCAAAATTATTGGCTTCAACAGCTGGAAGACGAATGAAAGTTTGTACTCCTGTAATGGTTGGCATCACATAGTCCTCCAAGCTCCTTTATGCAAGGACTTGTCTTAAAATAGTAGGTAACTCATCATCCCCCAAATTATTGTTTCGCTGATCTCCCATTGCTAAAGAATCAGCTGCTCTTTTCTCTTTTCTGTTATGTCTGCACAATCTCTCAATCTCAGGGTTTAGAGGTATAGGAATGTCAGCTCCTCTCCTACTTCGCATAAACTAAGTGTTACACCTCGTAATTCCAGGACATGTATATAAGAATGTACGTAAGGAATCAGGATGTTAAAAATTTGAACGAAAGAAAGAATTATTTTTCGAAGGAAAAATCCTCCGAACCTCGGAAAAGAGAAGTGTTTGCTAATAAGAATTGGGTTCTCGAATTTGCTATTTGAGACGTTTAGAATTTATCGGAACTATGGAAGTTTATTTACAGAGTTGGATACGTGGGGTCCACCCGAGAAATTTTACGTTTTTGTGGGGCCCATGAGGTTTCCGATATTTTGACTAATTATGGAAATTTCGGGAAACAAAACATTTTAGACCAATGGGAGGGCGACACGTGTCACCCTCCACATGGGTCATGTTGGACGAAACAATGATCAAGTGTAGCAAAAAATTGGCTTGATATTATTGACTAAGTCAAGAAGTCAAGATAACTTGATAATATTGACCACATCCTAGCCTTCCATTTGGATTAATCCTAGCCCTTGATTTAATTATATATACTACTACTCCTAGTAGCAAGACTAGTTCATTACACTTAGAAAATTTTCCACAACTCTTCTAGCTCAAGAAGAGCTCTCGGCAATGCCATCTCTCCAACACAAAAATTTTGCAATTGTGGATCATTGTCACGACCCGAACCCCGGGCCCGTGACTGGTGCCCTACCTGGGCACCCTTCTACCTTAACAATACAAGTAGACTGCGGGACTGAAATAACACCTCTTTTTTTTCTTTTTCTTTTCTTTTAAAACAAACGTACGTGCAAGGGCAAAGCCGACAAGGCTGCCATATATACATAAACAAAAGACACTATACCGTACATGAGTCCAATCCCACATATGAATACAGACCTCTAGGAGTTAAACTGAACTATGACGGGACAAGGCCCGCGTGCACCCATAAATGTACAAAAGCCTGTACTGATGGAACTATACCAAAATGATAAACTCCTGAACAAAGGGAGCTATCCAAAAACCCTGAGCAGGATCCTACACCTGCCGATCACCAAACAGCGTACCTACACCTGCGGCATGAACGCAGCCCCCCGAAGGAGGTCAGTACGAAGAATGTACCAAGTATGTGAACTGAAAATACTGTAAACAAATCATAACAGTCTAACAAAACAGGAGACATGTATGATAATCAAATTACAGTTCACAATACATAAACAGTCATATCCAGTCAAGGACGCATGCCCTCAAAGTCGTTACTAAAACATAACCATGGGTCTCACGCCCATAATATCAATCATGCCCGTGGAATCCTTCCTCACCATGGCGATCCATGATATAATATAACCTCAAGTCCCGGTGGTATAGCATCTTGGGGTTTACCCTCACTTATACTCTTACCCCGGAGAAGGTGGTAAAGCAGGTGGTATAGCATCTTGGGGGTTTACCCCTCACTTATACTCTTACCCTGGAGAAGGTGGTATAACGTCTTGGGGCTTGCCCCTCATTTATACTCTTACCCTATCTCAACCGGCCGTCAAACAACACATAAAGCAGGTGGTACAGCGTCTTGGGGGTTTACCCCTCACTAATACTCTTACCCTGGAGGAGGTGGTATAACGTCTTGGGGCTTGCCCCTCATTTATACTCTTACCCTATCTCGACCGACCATCAAACAAGACACAAGCACAACCATGTCTTTTATAAAAATCCGGGAATTTAACCCAGTACTACAATAACGGAAGCATACCCGTGGAATCCCACATCACTGTCGGTACGTCCATGTAACTTATAACAAGACAGCCGGCCCTCCAACCGAGAGTCGCGGCAACATAATAAAACATAATACTTGTACTCAAAGGCTATCAGCAGCACACATAGGTTAATTCTCAATTAACCAAGCCAAAGTACTTATCAAGGCACAAATAGAATAGTTCTCATTTAACAAGCCAAAGTACTTATCAAGGCACACTTAGACAAATTCTCAATTTATCAAGCCAAAGTACTAATCAGGGCACACTTAGACAAATTCTCAATTTATCAAGCCAAAGTACTTAATCAAGGCATACATAGAATAATTCTCTTTTAACAAGTCAAAGTACTTATCAAGGCACACTTAGACAAATCCTCAATTTATCAAGCCAAAGTACTTAATCAAGGCATACATAGAATAATTCTCTTTTAACAAGTCAAAGTACTTATCAAGGCACACTTAGACAAATCCTCAATTTATCAAGCCAAAGTACTTAATCAAGGCATACATAGAATAATTCTCTTTAACAAGTCACAGTACTTATCAAGGCACACTTAGACAAATCCTCAATTTATCAAGCCAAAGTACTTAATCGGGGCATACATAGAATAATTCTCTTTAACAAGTCAAAGTACTTATCAAGGCACACTTAGACAAATCCTCAATTTATCAAGCCAAAGTACTTAATCAAGGCATACATAGAATAATTCTCTTTAACAAGTCAAAGTACTTATCAAGGCACACTTAGACAAATCCTCAATTTATCAAGCCAAAGTACTACGTGCATTACATTCCTTTATAAAAGACTCTTCTATGTAAAGCCCCAAGATACTAACACCGTAGTATCAGCGTGTCTATTTGTCAAAGTAAGTTACTACACTTTTAGAAAACTCATTTCAAAGCTTGAAATCAAGTAACTCCAAATTTTCACAATCTAGGCAACTTATGCGATTTAATCAAAATAGACAACTTTCTAAACCTTCCATAAAGCCGTTATAACCAACTTCCCATAAAGCCGTTATAACCCTTTATGGTTTTAGATATTCATTCCTTCAATAACCAAGAGACTTATACTATGAAAACCAAGTATCACATACTTACAAATCAAGTTCTTAACTTTCAAAATACTTCAAGTCTCTAATAGTTAGAAAACAAGTTTTCTTCTACTTTTAAACCTCAAGTAACTTCACCCTTAACGAGTTACTTCTCTTAAATCATGTCATTTCTCCTCTTTTAAATCAAATAAGTAAATCACTCCTTTGACTCCCCTAAAGTCATTATAATGACCTTTAGGTTTTAGAACAAGGCACTAGCCAAAAGATTTGGAAACCACTTCCTTTTTAAGTCTCTATGTACTTTAAGAAAAATACCTTCACTTTTAAGAACCCAAACTTCATCAAGAAAATGGATTCTACAACTTACTATTTAAACATCAAGGTACACTCAAGGAAGTACATAGAACAAATTCTATTTTAGGCAATCCAAATACAAGCAAGGAATGGATCATTCAAGGAGTAGAACTTACTTTCTTTATTCTAAGGAATCATGCTAGAAGAGGAGATAGTTCACATACCTTTTCGGCTAAATCCACAAGCTAAGCCGAATACGCCGTACGTAGAAGTGTCAACCTATAATGGTCACAACAAGGCTATCAACTTCTAGTCTCTATGTAGAATAATACTAAGTACTTAGTCTCTAATTCTACGGAAAATCGGGCAGCACTTCCTTTATTTCTACTCACTTTGCCACCTTTTTCAAGGCCGAATACAATAACCAACAAGCCACATTTAAGGCTCCAAACAACAACCAAACAAAGGGGATTACACGCCTTACACTACGTGTAAAATTCCGCCCCATAATTCATACGAAATAGTAATATACTTCACTAGCCATTCTCGGCCAACATACAACCAACATCACTAAGTCTTTTCCAACCCTTTTCCAAATTCCAAGTTCTTAGGTCAACATGTTATTTAGTCATAGACAACATCAACAACTACAATTTCCTTCTTTATTCAACATTCGACGACTTAAACTAATAACCAACTTGAATTCCAATCTTAAAGCTAAACATGCTAGATTTCGGATTAGGGTTCCAATAGTCAAAATACTTATCAAACTTCATACAATATAACACATGCTTGCTAAAATCCATAGCTACAACAATAAGTAAGTCTTAACTACTAAAACGACAAAATTTATACCTTTCCAAGCCCTTAAAATTTCCAAGATCCAAAGTCGCGCCTTAGCAATTCTTAGCTCCTTTCCTTAAGCTCCAATCCGCTCCAAGCACTCCTTAGAGGCCTATGAAGAACCCATCTTCAAGTTCCAACTTCAAAGTTGAAGAACTCCCTTAGTTTCGCCATGCGACTAACGTAAAAATACGTTTTTTCCGAAATCTTTCTATTGAGATATCCTTACAATACCCCTAGGGACATTGGGTTAAAGTCTTGTGGCTAATGGATCAAAACTATAAAATTTTTGTGTGGGAATAACATGAAAGCCGAGAGCTTCACTTCTCTCTCTAAGGGTTCTAATTTTTTCTAAGTGTAGAAAATGCCAAGTCTTGCACTAGTAGGATATATATAACACATTGGAGGGTAAGATTGCAACACATGAGTGGTTAGGATTTAAAATCACATGGATCAAGCCTAAGTGGCAAGTTGACTAGTCAATAATGTCAAGCTAGCAAGACAAATCTTCCAAGGTGGTAAATGACCATTTTACCCTCACTCTAATTTCGACCAAGACGCGTGGGGTGCCACGTGTCGCCCTCTCATTCGTCCATAAAATTCGTAACCTCGTGGCCCCACAAAACGTAAAAGTCCTCGGGTGGGCCCCACGTGACCAAATCCGAACAAAATAAATTTCCATAATAATAAAAAGTTCTATACTTTACAAATAATACATTTTGAGAATCCAATTCTCAACAACGAACATTTTTCCTTTCCGACGTCCGGAAGACTTTCCCTCGGAAAAACAATCCTTCCTGTCGCACTCATTCCAAGTCTTGTGCTCCTTACGCACATTCACTTACACATGTCCTAAACTTACGGGTGTAACATTCTTCCCCTTAGAAACATTCGTCCCGAATGTTCTTAGTCGATTGTCAAGCTATATAAATTCCGCATAAACTCTATAATATGCTTACAATCAAAGCGCACAAGACTAACGATGCCACACTGCCATCGCCTAACATACGTAAACATAATAATGGACCTTCCGTCCGTGGTCCCTTCTCACAAAACTCAAAGGTTACAGTCTTCCCAAACACGGGATCCTTAAAGGTTCCTTTCTTTCCTTACTTGTCATACTTTCAAACTCATCTAGTACACGTACAAAATCTCAAATTTTGTTTCTGTTCTCCAATCCTTGGAGTTACTATCCAAACTTAGCCATATTGTTACTTACTTTCCCGTTAAGGCTCTTCTCGGTCCTTACGACCTAGTTCCGGTGGAACGCATCCACAAACTCGTACCACAATTAACTAAACTTGGGCCTTGCATCCCGGGACCTATCACATGCGGGACCACTTTCTAATCGACATCACCCCAGTCCATACTACCGGCTGACCCGTAATGAGTCCATAACCCGACTCATCGTCACACTTAACTTCTCATTCTTAGTCTGAAATAAATCTTTCTCTTATCTCAAGGTACTTCTTACCCTATCCCCTATTTACTGGAGGTCGTCTCATATGCCAAAGTATTCCTACTGCACAATCTTCCCTAACGATCTTACACGTCGGGGCAATTCAACTTGTGAACTTTATACAACTATAGTCTCAGTTCACCTATCATTCTTGTCAACGTTCTTACTTCTCACTTTACTAATCAAAGTATCCCTACCTCTGGGGTACTATCACTTACAACGGCTAGCACCGCTATCTTGGTCAATAACATAACTGCTTCCTCGCGACTATAGTCTTCTCTAACAGAAGCGGAGGCCTGGCCGAGGCCTCAAAACCTGGCGCAGAAGAACTTGCCGACTGCGGAACAACATCCGGTATACCCTGGGCATAAGCCCTAACAACTCTCTGAGTCTGACTAGTCGCTCTTGCTACTCCTTTGCCCTCCTGGGCGGCTGCGCTCTCGGAGGCATAATCAGAACACAACAATACGTCGAGAGGAATTTTCTTACTAACAATTGCTACATGGCACGATCTTAGAGTGAGAAGAATAGAAACCAACTCCTAAATGTCCTGTAGCCTCCTGTTTATGGGTGTGGTGCGCAACACCGATAATCAAGACTCTACTAGACACGGTCGTAAACATTCAGAGGGTCGATCGCTTCGATACCACTCTGTCACGACCGAACCGGGCGTGGCGGTGCCTACTACAGGCACCGCTTCTACCTAACAATACAAGTAGTGCGGATGAAATAACACCTCTTTTTTTCTTTTTTCTTTTAAAACAAGCGTCGTGCAAGGGCAAAGCGACAAGGCTGCCGTATATACATAAACAAAAGACACTATACCGTACATGAGTCGATCCACATATGAATACGGACCTCACAGGAGTTAAATCGAACTATGACGACAAGGCCCGCCGTACCCGTAAATGTACAAAAGCACATCTTGATGGAACTATACCAAAATGATAAACTCACGAACAAAGGAGCTATCCAAAAACCACAGCGAGGATCCTACACTGCCGATCACCAAGCAGCGTACCTACACTGCGGCGTGACGCGGCCCGAAGGAGGTCGATGCGAAGAATGTACCAAGTATGTGAACGAAAATCGTAAACAAATCATAACGATCTAACAAAGCAGGAGACATATATGATAATCAAATTACGATTCATAATACATAAACAGATCATATCGATCAAGGGCGCGTGCCTCAAAGTCGTTACTAAAAACATAACCATGGGTCTCACGCCCATAATATCAATCATGCGTGGAATCCTTCCTCACCGCCGTGATCCATGATATAATATAACCTCAAGTCCCACGGTGGTATAGCATCTTGGGGTTTACCTCACTTATACTCTTACCACGGAGAAGGTGGTAAGCGGTGGTATAGCATCTCGGGGTTTACCCTCACTTATACTCTTACTGGAGAAGGTGGTATAACGTCTTGGGGCTTGCCTCATTTATACTCTTACCTATCTCAACCGTCAAACAACACATAAAGCGGGTGGTACAGTCTTGGGGTTTACCTCACTAATACTCTTACCACGGAGGAGGTGGTATAACGTCTTGGGGCTTGCCCGCATTTATACTCTTACCTATCTCAACCGACCATCAAACAAGACACAAGCACAACCATGTCTTTTATAAAAATCGGGAATTTAACCCAAGATTACTCTGATAACGGAAGCATACCCGTGGAATCCCATCACCGCTTTCAGACGCGTCCATGTAACTTATAACAAGACGGTCGGCCCGAGAGTCGCGACAACATAATAAAACATAATACTTGTACTCAAAGGCTATCAAGGCACACATAGGTTAATTCTCAATTAACCAAGCCAAAGTACTTATCAAGGCACAAATAGAATAGTTCTCATTTAACAAGCCAAAGTACTATCAAGGCACACGTAGAAAAAATCTAAATTTATAAAGCCAAAGTACTAATCGGGACACTTAGACAAATTCTCAATTTATCAAGCCAAAGTACTTAATCAAGGCATACATAGAATAATTCTCTTTTAACAAGTCAAAGTACTTATCAAGGCACACTTAGACAAATCCTCAATTTATCAAGCCAAAGTACTTAATCAAGGCATACATAGAATAATTCTCTTTTAACAAGTCAAAGTACTTATCAAGGCACTTAGACAAATCCTCAATTTATCAAGCCAAAGTACTTAATCAAGGCATACATAGAATAATTCTCTTTTAACAAGTCAAAGTACTTATCAAGGCACACTCAGACAAATCCTCAATTTATCAAGCCAAAGTACTTAATCAGGGCATACATAGAATAATTCTCTTTTAACAAGTCAAAGTACTTATCAAGGCACACTTAGACAAATCCTCAATTTATCAAGCCAAAGTACTTAATCAAGGCATACATAAAATAATTCTCTTTTAACAAGTCAAAGTACTTATCAAGGCACACTTAGACAAATCCTCAATTTATCAAGCCAAAGTACTACGTACGTACATTCCTTTATAAAAGACTCCTTTCTATGTAAAGCCCCAAGATACTAACACCCGTAGTATCAAGGCGTGTCTATTTGTCAAAGTAAGTTACTACACTTTTAGAAAACTCATTTCAAAGCTTGAAATCAAGTAACTCCAAATTTTCACAATCTAGGCAACTTATGTCGATTTAATCAAAATAGACAACTTTCTAAACCTTCCATAAAGCCGTTATAACCAACTTCCCATAAAGCCGTTATAACCCTTTATGGTTTTAGACGTATCCATTCCTTGATAACCAAGAGACTTATACTATGAAAACCAAGTATCACATACTTACAAATCAAGTTCTTAACTTTCAAAATACTTCAAGTCTCTTAATAGTTAGAAAACAAGTTTTCTTCTACTTTTAAACCTCAAGTAACTTCACCCTTAACGCAAGTTACTTCTCTTAAATCATGTCATTTCTCCTCTTTTAAATCAAATAAGTAAATCACTCCTTTGACTCCCCTAAAGTCATTATAATGACCTTTAGGTTTTAGAACAAGGCACTAGCCAAAAGATTTGGAAACCACTTCCTTTTTAAGTCTCTATGTACTTTAAGAAAAATACCTTCACTTTTAAGAACCCAAACTTCATCAAGAAAATGGATTCTACAACTTACTATTTAAACATCAAGGTACACTCAAGGAAGTACATAGAACAAATTCTATTTTAGGCAATCCAAATACAAGCAAGGAATGGATCATTCAAGAGTAGAACTTACTTTCTTTATTCTAAGGAATCATGCTAGAAGAGGAGATAGTTCACATACCTTTCGGCTAAATCCACAAGCTAAGCGAATACGCGTCGTAGAAGTGTCAACCTATAATGGTCACAAGGCTATCAACTTCTAGTCTCTATGTAGAATAATACTAAGTACTTAGTCTCTAATTCTACGGAAAATCGGGCAGCACTTCCTTTATTTCTACTCACTTTGCCACCTTTTTCAAGGCCGAATACAATAACCAACAAGCCACATTTAAGGCTCCAAACAACAACCAAACAAAGGGGATTACACGCCTTACACTACGTGTAAAATTCCGCCCATAATTCATCTGAAATAGTAATATACTTCACTAGCCATTCTCGGCCAACATACAACCAACATCACTAAGTCTTTTCCAACCCTTTTCCAAATTCCAAGTTCTTAGGTCAACATGTTATTTAGTCATAGACAACATCAACAACTACAATTTCCTTCTTTATTCAACATGCGACGACTTAAACTAATAACCAACTTGAATTCCAATCTTAAAGCTAAACATGCTAGATTTGGATTAGGGTTCCAATAGTCAAAATACTTATCAAACTTCATACAATATAACACATGCTTGCTAAAATCCATAGCTACAATAAGTAAGTCTTAACTACTAAACGACAAAATTTATACCTTTCCAAGCCCTTAAAATTTCCAAGATCCAAAGTCGCGCCTTAGCAATTCTTAGCTCCTTTCCTTAAGCTCCAATCCGCTCCAAGCACTCCTTGAGGCCTATGAAGAACCCATCTTCAAGTTCCAACTTCAAAGTTGAAGAACTCCTTAGTTTCCGCTGCGACTAACGTAAAAATACGTTTTTCGAAATCTTTCTATTGAGATATCCTTACAATACCCTAGGGACATTGGGTTAAAGTCTTGTGGCTAATGGATCAAAACTATAAAATTTTTGTGTGGGAATAACATGAAAGCCAGAGCTTCACTTCTCTCTAAGGGTTCTAATTTTTCTAAGTGTAGAAAATGCCAAGTCTTGCACTAGTAGGATATATATAACACGTTGGAGGTTAAGATTGCAACACATGAGTGGTTAGGATTTAAAATCACATGGATCAGCCTAAGTGGCAAGTTGACTAGTCAATAATGTCAAGCTAGCAAGACAAATCTTCCAAGGTGGTAAATGACCATTTTACCCTCACTCTAATTTCGACCAAGACGCGTGGGGTGCGCGTGTCGCCCTCTCATTCGTCCATAAAATTCCGTAACCCTCGTGGGCCCCACAAAACGTAAAATTCCTCGGGTGGGCCCCACGTGACCAAATCCGAACAAAATAAATTTCCATAATAATAAAAAGTTCTATACTTTACAAATAATACATTTTGAGAATCCAATTCTCAACAACGAACATTTTTCCTTTCCGACGTCCGGAAGACTTTCCGTCGGAAAAACAATCCTTCCTTTCGCACTAATTCCAAGTCTTGTGCTCCTTACGTACATTCACTTACACATGTCCTAAACTTACGGGGTGTAACAATCATAAACCACAATATTTTAACCCAAGGTTCCTAGAGGTATTGTAAGGTTATCTCAATAGAATGATCCCGTAAAAACTATGTTTTCACGTTAGTCGCAAGATGAAAACCTAAGGTGTTCTTCAACTTTGAAGTTGGAAATTGAAGAGAAGTTGGTTATGAGCTTCTAAGGAGTGCTTGTAGCGGATTGGAACATAAGAAGAGGAGCTAAAAGTTGCTAAGGATCGATTTTTACGCTTGGACATTATTAGGGCTTATTGAGGTAAAATCTTCGTCTTCTTAATATGATCAAAGATTACATGTTATAGTAGTTGATAAATGAGCATGTGGTATATATATTGAAGTTTGAAAAGATTTGGATCATGTCGACTTGTTATAAACCGAAAATGGGCACGTTAGCCATTTATGTTGTAATCAATTTGGTCGATAGTTACAATCGTCGCATGTTAAGAAAGAAATGATTTATAGTTGTTGTAATTGTTATTATGTATATAACATGTTGGAATAACAACTTGGATTGAAAAAGAAATTGAAAGGAAATTGATATTTGTTGTGACAATGGTAGCCGAATATGGCTTGGAAATATTGGACAGTTTTATATTGATTGTGGGGCATAAATTTACACGTCCTGTTAGGCGTGTAATCCCCTTGGAATTTCTGAATTGTTGAGCCTTAAATGTGGCATTTGGTTATTTATTTTCGGGCCTTGAAAAGGTGGAAAAGTATGTAGAAACAAAGGAAGTGATGCCCAATATTCCGTAGAACAGGTGACTTTACGCTTAGGATATTCTACGTTTGAAGCTAGAAGTTAATAGACGTATTATGGTCATTATAGGTTGACATACTATGTACGACATATTGGACTTAGCAAGTGGATTGAACCGAAGAGGTATGTGGAACTTTCCCTATCTTCTTGAGCATGAGTTTTATAAATGTATAGTACGGTGGACGTACATGGTTAAAAATGAATTCGGTTTCATTTTGGTATTCTTGCCTTGTTTTCGAAAAGTATATGTGACTTGAGATTACATGAAAAGATTTCTTGACTTGGAAAGTATTAATTGCTTGAACTATTCTAAAGTTAAGAGACTTGAAGTATTTTGAAAGTTATGTAACTTGATTTGAAAGTATATGATACTTGGTTATAAAAAGAATAAGTCTCTTGGTTATAAAAAGAATGAATTTGTCTAAAACATAAAGAGTTATAACGGCTTTATGGGAAGTTAGTTATAACGGCTTGATGAAAAGTTAAAGATGTCTTAGTTTCTAAAGCATAAAGTTAGTATAACGGCTTTATGGGAAGTTGGTTATAATAACTTTATGGAAAGTTAAAAGAATGGTTTACTCTAGTGTTGTAAACAAAGATAAATGACTTGAAATGAAGAAAGTCAAATTGATTTAAAGGCATCAATTGTTTAAAGTTTTAAAGTAAAAAGTCACTTGATTTAGAAGCCTAAATGTATTTCTAAAAGGTGTAGTGACTTGTTTTGAAATGTAGACATGCCTTGATACTACTGGTGCTAGTATCTTGGGGTTTTTATGTGAAAAGGGTTCTCTTTAAAAGAATGGAAGTACGTAGTACTTTGGGTTAAATTCCCGGATTTTTCATGACATGTTAGTGCCTTAAGTTTAAATAAAATGAGAGTGCATGTTAATTAAGTCTAATAAGAAGTTAGGGGATTTCTTAACTTGCTTATGATATTTATGATAAGCCGGTGGTGCTTATGTTATGTATGATAAGTCGGTGGTGCTTATGTTATGTACGATAGCCGGTTGTGCTAGTGATATATTGTTCATTACGGGTCATTCCCCGGGCTTGTTGCATTTGCATGTTCCGTGGATTTGCTCCCCACGATGCGAGGAATACCTCATGCGAGCCCGTAGGGCTATGCGGGTGAAATAGTCCCATGCGGGGCGGACCAGTCCTATGTGAGGCGGATGACCTCATTGCGGGTCCATAGGACCTATGCGGGTGAAATAGTCCCAGGAGTAGGATTGCTTAATGATACTACGGGCCCTAATTTGATCATGAGCCTCCTATTTTTATGCAGTAAAGTATACTCTTGTTTACTCTCATTGTTAGTAAGGCACAGTGTACTGTTAATGTGGTTATCATACATGTCCCCAGCTTTATTTTAAACTATTATGATTTCATTACAGTACTTTCAGTTTCACATACTTGGTACTTGTTGTACTGACCTCCTTCGGGGGGCTGCGTTCATGTCGCGGGTAGAGTTATACAGGTTGCTGATACTCACTCTTAGGATCACTGTTCAGCTGTTGAGAAGCCCCATTACTCCGGAGGCTTATCTTTGGTTCAGATCCCTGGTATTCTCGGTTGTTGTACATTCAGGGGTATGGCGGGGCCCTGTCCCGTCACAGTTGTTATGTCAAAATTCTTAGAGGTCTGTAGTCATGTATGTGGGTCGGTTTGTAAAGAAAAAGGATGTAACTGCTTTTGACTATTTATATATGTATATCCAGAAAGGCAGCCTCATCGGCTAGCCTGTTGTTTACTTCTTACTGATTTAAGTTGAGTGTTTTATATATGTTCCGCTGACTATCTCTGATGGTTACCTGTAAGGGTGCCCAGATAGGGCACCAGTCGCGGGCCCGGGGTCGTGTCGTGACACTAAGTGTTATACCCCATAGTTCTGGCCATACGTGTGAGAGCGTACGAAAGGGATTAAGACTTAAATTTTAGAAGGATGGGTTGACGGATTGTTTCGGACGGGTTTTTGGTAAACTTTGGGGCGGGTTATGACCCGTTACATTGAGGGTTCCTAGGTGTTTCAAAGGCCTAGTGCGTAGTTCGTTGAGTCTAGTTTCCAACGCAACCAACCGTTCGTAGATAGGACATCGGAGTAGAAAGTTATGGGAGTTACAAGTTCGGTGCGCAGTCGGACATAAATGTGTTTGGCCAGAGTCACGGCGCGGCCCGCGTGCGAGCGCATGGCGCTTGATTGATCTGAGGGTTCGCTGAAGTTGCAGCGCCGCGGCGCCGGGAAGCAGGGTCGCGGCGCCGAAATGTTCTGGGAGTCGGCAGAAGTTGAAGCGCCGCGGCGCCGAGGCGGGTTTTGCGAAGTTAAGTGGAAAATTCTGCACTGTTTTGTTTTAAAAGAGGCCTTGGGTGGGTGACAAGTGTCCCCCCCCCCCTCCCCATCTGATTTTTGCATGTCTTATATATTGACCAAGTCTTGAAGACTTGGTCATCTTACAAAGTCCTTCACTCTCTCTAAAGCTAAAAGCTCTCACTTCTCTCTAGAATTTCAAGAGGAAATCTAAGCTTGAGGAAAATCTGAAAAAGTGTGGCAAGAAGGAAGCTTGTTGGCTAGCTTGTAGAAGTATTGTGGTGGTGTTTTTGGAAAGGTGGATAGCAAACTTGTTGGAATAATTTGGCTAAAGCTCTAAGGTAACAATTCTTCTCTTGTAGCTAGTTATTTGTGTTGCATGTGAAGAAGAAGGAACTTGTAGTAGTAAATAATGCTCTTAGATTCATTGCATGTAAGAAATATGGTTTGGATATGAAAGGATTGGTTAAGTGTCACGACCCGACCCCGGGGCCGCGACTAGTACCCTACTGGGGTACCCTGTCAGGTATATGTCAGAGAATAGCAGCGGAACATAACAGAACACATAACTTCATAAAAAGGGTAAAACATATTTGGCCAGCCGATAAGGCTGCCTTCCATAAACATACTTAAACAAAGTATTTACAATACAACTGGTTCTTATAGCCCAAAACACATAGGTGGCCATGCACTTAAAGATAACAATCGTGACAGGGCCCCGCCATACCCCTGGATGTACAAAATACCTATAGCATCAGGGAAATGTCCGTACCAACAATAAGCTTCCGGAGGAATGGAGCTTCTGACACCGGAATAGTGATCCTAAGAACGAGGATCCTCAATCTGCTTACCCTTACCTGCGGCATGAACGCAGCCCCCGGGGAAGGGGTCGACACAATATGTACCAAGTATGTAAAGTCGGGAAAATATCGTAATATGATATCATAAGTCTAAAAGCAAGTCGAGTCATGAAAGACAATAAAATACCTTTTATCGTGTCTTACTAACAATGAGTGACAAGTATATATATATAATAATCGCATAAAATAGAGGCTCATGACCAAAACAGGGTACCTCGCCCGTAGTATCAATAAAACCATCCTACTCCTGGGACTATTTCACCCGCATGGGTCCTGTGGACCCGCATGAGGTACTCCTCGCATCGGTGCACCGCCGCACGGGACTATTTCACCCGCATAAGCCCATAAGGACTCGCATGAGGTATTTCTCGCATCACGGGTAGCAAATCCACGAACAGTGGTATATCGATCTTGGGGACTTTCCCCTCAGATATACTCTTACCCTGAAGCAGATGGTATAACGATCTTGGGGCTGTACCTCAGATATACTATTACACTGGAGCAGATTGTATAACGATCTTGGGGCTTGCCGCCGGATATACTCTTATACCGTGCAGATGGTATAACGATCTTGGATCCGCCTCGGATATACTCTACACCGGGCGGATGGTATGACGATCTTGGGGCTGGCCCCTCAGACATACTCTTACACTGAAGGAGGTGGTATGACGATCTTGGGGCTTGCCCCTCAGACATACTCTTACCCTATCTCAAACTGTCATCATATCATAAATAAGTTAAGAAACTTATAACTTCTTTTAGTCTTGTTCATATACTCTCTCATTTTAGTTTACTTAAGGCACTTAATCATATCTTTAATAAAAGAACACCGGGAGTTTAACCCAAGTACTATATGCTTCAACTCTTTCAACAATGACTCTTCTTTATACATAAAAACCTTTGGACAATTGATACCTTAAAATCAATTTGCCTCTTCACATACTTATCTTATTTAGAGAAAATCTCTTCTCATTAACCTTTTATGAAGCTAATAAACCAACTTCCCATAAAGTTGTTCTATTAACTCTACACTTTAGTAAAATCATACTTTTCCCCTAACTAAGGGAATTATACCTTCTTAAAATGAAACAAGTCATTATATACTTAAAACAAGTAAGAATACCAAATCTTGTACGTCTACCGTACTACATAGTTTCATCTATTCATGCTCAAGAGACAGGAGAACTTCACATACCTCTTTGGTCAATCCACTTGTTAGGTCCAACTACCGCAAGTAATATTTCAACCTATAATAACCATGATATGTTCATTAACCTCTAATTTCAATGTAGAATAATCTAACTCAAAAGCCACTAAATTCTATGGAAAATCGGGCAGCATTTCCTTTGTTTCTACTCACTTTGCCACCTTTCTCAAGGCCGAAATTATCATCAAAACACCACATTTTAGGCTCAATCAATCCAACAATTCAAAGGGGATTTCACACCCAAAATTCTGCCCCATAAGTTTACAACAAATCACTTAACAATTCTAAGGTAGTTTTTTAGGCTACAACATGCTCATTTGTTCTTTTAACCAATCCTTTCATATTTCCAACCACATTTCTCACATGCAATCAATCTAAGGGCCTTATTTCCAACTAAAAGTTCTTCCTACTTAACATGCAATACCAAATACCAACTATAAAAGAAGAATGGTTACCTTAGAGCTTTTAGCCAATTTACTCCAACAATTGTTAGCCTCTACTCCAAGAATATCACCACAATAGTCTTCACAAGCTTGTAATAACCTTACCTTCCTATCACACTTTTCAGATTTTCTTTAGGCTTAGAAATTCTCTTGAAAACTTAGAGAGAAGGGAGAGCTAAAGCTTTAGAGAGAGAGGGAAATTGGAAGATGACCAAGTCTTCAAGACTTGGTCAATATATCATGCAAGAAATCGGATGGGGACACTTGTCACCCTCCCAAGGTCTTTTAAAAGAAAACTGACTTTTCTAAGTTTTTCCGCCCAAAATCCGCCTTCGCGCCCAACCCCGGTCGCGATCGTACTACCGGGTACTCGCTGTATATGTCGAGAATAGCAATGGAACATACATAACACATACGTATAAAAGGTAACATCACCGCCAGGTAAGGTCGCTTTCCATAAAACATACTTAACAAAAGTATAATAGTACAACTGGTTCTTATAGCCCAAAACATAAATGTGACCACAGACCTCTAAAGATAACAATTGTGGCGGGACAGGGCTCCGCCATACCCCCTGAATATACAAAGTACCTATAGCATCGTGGAAACTGCACCAAAATAACAAGCGTCAGGAGGATGGAGCTTCGACCTCGGAAGAGTGATCCTAAGAATGAGGATCCACAATCGCTTACCCTTACCGCAGATTTAACGCAGCCCCCGAGGAAGGGGGTCAGTACACAATATGTACCAAGTATGTAAAGCTGGAGAAAATACTGTAATACTGATATCAAGTCTAAAAGCAAGCTGGAGTCATGAAAGACAATAAAATACATTTTATTGTGCCTTACTAACAATGAGAGTGACAAGTATATATATATAATACTGCATAAAATAGGAGGCTCATGATCAAAACAGGGTACCTCGCCCGTAGTATCAATAAAACCATCCTACTCCCGGGACTATTTCATCTGTATGGGTCCCGTGGACCCGCATGAGGTACTCGCGCATCGGTACGCATCACGACGGGACTATTTCACCCGCATAAGCCCATAAGGACTCGCATGAGGTATTCCTCGCATCATGGGTAGCAAATCCACGGAACAGTGGTATAACGATCTTGGGACTTTCCCCGGATATACTCTACCCCGGCGATGGTATAACGATCTTGGGGTCAGACTCGATATACTCTACACCGGAGCAGATGGTATAACGATCTGGGCTTGCCCTCGATATACTCTTATCTCGTGCAGATGGTATAACGATCTTGATCCGCCTCGATATACTCTTACATCAAGCGGATGGTATGACGATCTTGCGCCGCCCTCGGACATACTCTTACATCAAGGAGGTGGTATGGCGATCTTGGGGCTTGCCCCATACATACTCTTACCCTATCTCAATCATTATCATATCATAAATAAGTTAAGAAACTTATAACTTCTTTTAGTCTTGTTCATATACTCTCTCATTTTAGTTTACTTAAGGCACTTAATCATATCTTTAATAAAAGAACACCGGGAGTTTAACCCAAGTACTATATGCTTCAACTCTTTCAACAATGACTCTTTTTTATACATAAAAACCTTTGGACAATTGATACCTTAAAATCAATTTGCCTCTTCACATACTTATCTTATTTAGAGAAAATCTCTTCTCATTAACCTTTTATGAAGCTAATAAACCAACTTCCCATAAAGTTGTTATATTAACTCTATACTTTAGTAAAATCATACTTTTTCCCTAACTAAGGGAATTATACATTCTTAAAATGAAACAAGTCATTATATACTTAAAACAAGTAAGAATACCAAATCTTGTACGTCTACCGTACTACATAGTTTCATCTATTCATGCTCAAGAGATAGGAAAGCTTCACATACCTCTTTGGTCAATCCACTTGCCAAGTCCAAACTACTGCAAGTAATATTTCAACCTATAATAGTCATGATACGTTTATTAACCTCTAATCTTAATGTAGAACAATCCAAGTTCAAAGTCACTAAATTCTAAGGAAAATTGGGCAGCATTTCCTTTGTTTCTACTCACTTTGCCACCTTTCTCAAGGCCAAATTTATCTTCCAAAACACCACATTTAAGGCTCAATCAATCCAACAATTCAAAGGGGATTCCACACCCAAAATTCTGCCCAATAAGTTTACAACAATTCACTTAACAATTCTAAGGTAGTTTTAGGCTACAACATGCTCATAATCTCTTCTTAACCCATTCTTCATATCCAAACCACATTTTCTAGCATGCAATGACTCTAAGTGCATTATTTTACTACCACAAGATCTTTCTTCTAAGCATGCAACACTAGAACTAAATCTAAAGGAAGAAATGTTACCTTAAAGTTTTAGCCAAAACTTATCCCAAATATTGCTAGCTTCCTTTCCAAGAACACCACCACAATAATGCCAACAAGCTAGCTACAAGCTTCCTTTTCTTGTTCTTAACTTTCAGATTTTTCTAAGGGTTTTTAGAGAGAAGGGGGAGCAATTTGAGAGAGGAAGATGTTTGAGAGATGACCAAGTCTACAAGACTTGGTCAATATAAGCCATGCAAGCAAAATCAGATGAGGGGGGACACTTGTCACCCACCCATGCCCTTTTTAAACCAGAAAAAAGACTGGCCTAAGTTTTTCCGCCCAAAAATCCGCCTCGCGGCTGAAACCTCCGCTCTGGACTTTCGAGCCGCGCTGTTCAGCGCGCGCTGAATCTTCATAACCCCTCAAGATTTTTAGGCGCCGCGGCTCGCATCCGCGCCGCGCCCTGCCGCTTTGCTCAAACGCATTTCGCCGATTGCGCTGAACTTGTAACTCTCATAACTTTTTACTCCGACGTCCTATCGACGAACGGTTGGTTGCGTTGGAATCTAGACTCAACGAACTACGCCCTAGGCCTTTAAAATACTTAGGAACTCTCAATGAATCGGGTCATAACCCGCCCCAAAGTTGACTAAAACCCGTATGAAATAATCCGTCAATCTATCCTTTGAAAATTTTAAGTCTTACATGCTTTCGTACGCTCTCATACGTAGGGTCAGAACTACGGGGTATAACATTCTCTCCCCCTTAGAAACATTCGTCCCGAATGTTCCTTCTAGGCTTACTCAAATCATATTATCGACATAGACCCTCTCAACTACTCTTGCAAAAATAAGGAAGCTCCACGAGCCACAACAGACTTAAGCGAACTTACTGAATCAAAACTAACAAGCAGGAAAGTAGGTTACCTGGAGGTATAGGGAATAAGTGAGGATACTTCTTCATCATATCGTCCTCTGCTTCCCATGTCATTTCCTCCTGTTGCTCCGCCATAGCACTCGACTAAGCCACATCTTTCATTCGAAGTCACCTAACTCGACGATCGAGTATCGCTATGGGACTCTCTCATACGATAACTCCTCTCACTTGACATCCCGAACTGGTGCACTCTAGATGGATCTCCAATACATTTCCGCAACATAGACACATGAAAATCGGATGCACCGCCTCCAAATCGGACGGAAGATCTAACTCATAGCAACCTTGCCTACCCTACGACACTGACACGCCCAACGTACCTTGGGCTAAGCTTCCTTCTTTCCAAATCACATCACGCCTTCATGGGCGATACTTTTAGAAAAACCCAATCATCTATCTCGAATTCCAAGTGTCGACGCCGATGATCTGCATACGACTTTGCCGACTACGAGCCGCCAACAATCGCTCTGGATAAGCTTCACCTTATCCATCGCCGTGAACTAAGTCCGCCCGACTAATCGGACTTCTCCCACTCGAACCAGCCTATCGGTGACTCGCACTTTCTCCGTATAAGGCCTCGTAAGGCGCCATCTCGAATATTGGAATGGTAGCCGTTGTTGTAAGCAAACTCCACAAGAGGCAAATGATCCTCCACTACCTTGAAATCAATAAAACAAGCCCGCAAAGATATCCTCGAGTGTGCGGATAGTGCGCTCGCCCGTCCGCTACCGAGGTGAACGCTGCATCGAGACTCACTGTGTCCCTAATCCCTTCGAAAAGACCTCCGTAAGTTAGCCGAGAACCGGCTCCTCTATCCGATATAATCGACACCGACTCAGTGCGGTCTCACAATCTTTCTAATATATAATCCGCATAGTCCTCACCGAGAACGTCGTTCGACGGAAGAAAATGGGCTGATTTCGTCACCGTCGACAATCACCCAAATGGAATCACGCTTCCTCCGAGTGGTAGGTAGCCTGTAATAAAATCCATATTTATCACCTCCCACTTCCAAGTCGGAATATCAATAGCTCGCAATGACCACCGGCTTCGTGCTCAATCTTAACTCACACCGACATCGCACCACGAACTCCGCAACGCCCCTCTTAGGCCATCCCACCAATATACGATCCGAGGTCATGGTACATCTTAGTCGACCGGATGAATAGAATAACGAGCACCGTGTGCCTCCCAAAATCTGCCGACGAAGTCTGCCACATCGGAACACACAACCGCCTCGAATCTTAGCACCCCATCAGCGCTACCTCAAATAGACTCTCTCTTTCTCGAACAGCGCATCTCTGCATCGCATCAAAATCGGATCCTCATCGCCGCCTCTTTACCTCTCGACGATAGAAGACTCGCAACCTCTCGAACCCGAATTCTCACTATCGAATCAACCAAACGAACCCCAAGGCTCGCTAGGCGATGTAACTCTGACCATATCCTCTTCTCCGGTGAACATCGATGGACTACCCATCGACCGCGACTGGCGGCATCCGCAACCACATCGCCTTCCCTGGGTGGTATAGAATATCAACATCGTAATCCTTAAGTAGCTCGAACCACCGTCTCTGCCGCAAGTTTAGCTCCATCTGGCTGAAGATGTACTGGAGACTCTTGTGGTCTGTGTAAATGTCCACATGAACTCCATATAAATAATGTCTCCAGATCTTTAAGGCATGAATCATCACGCTAACTCAAGTCATGCGTGGGATAGTTCTTCTCATGCTTCATAAGTCGCCGAGATGCATAAGCTATAACTCGCTGCGGCCGCATCAAAGACGCACTCAAGCCCGACACCGACGCCCACAATAAACCATATCCATCTAAGCCCTGCGGAAGAGTAAGAACTGGGCCGTCAACTTCTCCTTTAGCAATGAAAACTTTCTCACAAGTATCCGTCCACGAACATAGCCGCTTACGAGTCACTTAGTCAAAATCTTTGAAATAGAAGCAAACTTCTACAAACCGCCGATAATAACTCGCAAGGCCCAAAGTCGCGCACTCCTTGTAGTGGTCCGCCATGTCTTGATCGCTTCAATCTTCGCCAGTATCAACCCGAATACCATCGGCCCGATAACATGCCCTAAGAAAGCCATCGACGCCACTAACTCGACTTCGAGAACTTAGCATACAATTGCCGGTCTCGGAGGACTCCCAATACCGCCTCAAATGACCAGATGCTCTCGCTACGCGCGAATACACCAAGATATCATCAATGAAAACTATAACGAACATATCCAAGAATGGCACGAACACCCTATTCATCAAATCCATGAATCTCTGGGCGTTGGTCAACCCGAAAGACATCACCTGAACTCATGGTGCCCGTAAGGGTCCCGAATGCGATCTTTGGGATATCTATCTCTAACTCGTGCACTGATGATAACTGGACCGCAGTCTATCTTGAAAAACACTTTGCACCACCTGGTGGTCAAACAAATCGTCAATCTGGGGAGGATATCATTCTTGATAGTCACCTTGTTCACCGTCAGAATCAATACACATACGCTGGCGTCCATCCTTCTTCTTCACAAACAATACTGGTGCTCCCTAGGAGAAACACTTCGCCTAATAAAGCCTTTCTCCGGAAATCTTTCATTTGGTCCTTCACTCCTTCATTTCGGCAGGTGTCATCCAGTATGGCGGAATAGATATCGGTCGAGTATCTGGCGCCAAATCAATGCAAAACTCAATCTCCTCTCGTGAGGATACGGAGCTCATCCGGGAATACGTCTGGAAACTCTCTAACGGCCGGGCCCGATTGAAGGTCGGTACCTCGACCTCGATGTCGAATACCGAACCATATGATAGATGTACCCTTTCGCGCCCATCTTCCTAGCCTTGAGGTAAGAAATAAACTTACCGCCGGCGCAAGATTCCCTTCCACTCGATAACGGCTCGTAGAAAGCTGAACCGAACTAATCTCTCTACGTCCACGTTAGCATAGCAAGATGCTAGCCAATCCATACCATAATCACATCAAAGTCTGTCATATCCAACTCTATCAAGTCGGCAGAAGTCGCGGCTATCTATAGTCACAGGACAAGCCTTATACACTCGCTCATACGGCTGAATCACTCGGCGTAGCGCCTCAAAAGGTCTTATGGACTCGGGCTCTATCCACTATTCTCATGGCAATATGAGGAGATATGTAGGACAAGTTAGAACCTTTATCTATAAAAGAATATACATCACAGCAAGAAACCAATAATGTACTGTGGCGACATCGCGGCGCCTCGTGGTCTGTCATTGGACCTTAACATATATGCGGTTCTGAGGACCGCTAGAACTGGAACCCCTACCACGACCTCTGCCGCGGCCTGCTGGCCCATAAGTACCCTGCCCTCTGGGGCGTCTAACCATCGAAGATGAAGATCCAGCAACAGACCCCGTCGGCTGAACCGTAATGCTCCGCGCTGGGCGGACAATCCTTCGGATGGCCTGGCCACAAGAGTAACATGATCTCGAACCCATACGGCGCTCGCCGGATGAGACCTACCGCATCGAGCGCAGAGGTAGGTGGTCTCGATTAGTCTGGTCTCGCCTCGCGAAAACGGCGCCCCGAGCCACGACTGCTCACGAATAACCTCGCTGATCAGACCTCCTGCCGGAAAACTGTGAAGGAGCACTCTGTGCTGGCTGGAAGGTGGATCTAGTCTGCTTCTTGGCCGCCTCAGCGCCACGAGAACCGATGTCACAGCCTCTTGGGTGGCCCAAATCTAGGCGATCTGCCTCTCTCTGTCCTCAATCCGCGTAAATGCGCTGCATCACGGCAATATCCATCTCGGTGAAGAGCCACCCCAAGCACGATGAATCGTGACGGTCCGGTCCATCACGTATCTATGAACCACATGCGCCATATCGGCTACAATGGTGTGTGCATATCCGCCAAGGAGTCAAACTCAGTGTACTCACGATAGTCCTCCCGTCTGTCTCAAGGTCAAGAACCTATCTCACGGGCTCTCCTCACCTCGGAGGCAAGAAGTGGTCTAGGAACGCCTCTGTGAACTCCTCCCAATCACCGGAAGAGCGTCCTCACCCTCGACAATACCATGACTCAAACCGGTTCAACGCAATATCGCGTAACGGTAAAGCTAGTATAACAGACTCGATCTCGATGCCCTAAGAACTGCATGGTCCATGTAGCTGGGACAAACTCCGTGGATCCTCATCAAATCTCGAACCATAGAACTTCGGGTGGGTGACAACCGGGAAATCCGAATCAGTAAGCTATCGGCTCTGGGTTGGCGCCGCTCTGTCATTTGCCACCACTATCTTTGGTCGATAACGAATCATTCCCGTAATCTCTGTACTCGGGCCACATGCGTGGAGCTGGAGGCTCGTGCATGATCTCGATGGCGCGTCCGGCCTCGAACTCTGCGAGGATGGCGACGGCGTGGAACTCGCCGCCTAAACATCATCTACGGTAAGGATTGGGCTGTGCCTCGTGACTCTCCGCGTCCCACTAGCGGCACTCCACCGCCTTGCCGCTTCGGGCGCGGTTGCCTTGCGTGGAGGCATAAGCGATACATAAAGGAAAACATCAGGGGAGATTCAACCTATAACTCAGCTCTATTGCACGATCTTAGAGTGAAAGAATGGAAGCCAATCCTAAATATCCTGCAGCCTCCTGATTATAGATGTGGTGCGCGACACACCGATAATCAAGACTCTACTGAACACGGTGCGTGGACACTTTCAGATGACTAATCGCTCTGATACCACTTTTGTCACGACTGACCCGGGCGCGGCGGTACCTGCAAGGATACCAGTCGGTATATGTCAGAGAATAGCGGCGGAACATACATAACACATACGTATAAAAGGTAACATCACCGGCGGTAGGTAAGTGCCTTCATAAAACATACTTAACAAAGTATAATAGTACAACTGGTTCTTATAGCCCAAAACATAAATGTGACCACGGACCTCTAAAGATAACAATTGTGGCGGAATGAGCCGCCATACCCCTGAATATACAAAGTACCTATAGCATCGGAAATCCGTACCAAAATAACAAGCGTCCGGAGGATGGAGCTTACGACCGGAAGAGTGATCCTAAGAATGAGGATCCACATGCGCTTACCACCTGCGGCGTGAACGCAGCCAGGAAGGGGTCGATTACCTGATATGTACCAAGTATGTAAAGGAGAAAATCTGTATCACGATATCAAGTCTAAAAGCAAGCCGAGTCATGAAGACAATAAAATACCTTTTATTGTGCCTTACTAACAATGAGTGACAAGTATATATATATAATACTACATAAAATAGAGGCTCATGATCAAAACAGGTACCTCGCCTGTAGTATCAATAAAACCATCCTACTCACGGGACTATTTCACCGTATGGGTCCCGTGGACCCGCGTAGGTACTCTGCATCATCGTGTACCGCCGGCATGGGACTATTTCACCGCGTAAGCCCATAAGGACTCGTGAGGTATTCCTCGCATCATGGGTAGCAAATCCACGGGCAATGTGGTATAACGATCTTGGGGACTTTCCCCTCAGATATACTCTTACCCCGAAGAAGATGGTATAACGATCTTGGGGTGTACCTCGGATATACTCTTTACCGAGCGGATGGTATAACGATCTTGGGGCTTGCCGCCGGATATACTCTTATCGGTGCGGATGGTATAACGATCTTGGATCGCCCGCCGGATATACTCTTTGCTGAAGCGGATGGTATGGCGATCTTGGGGTGGCCGCCGGACATACTCTTTGCTGAAGGAGGTGGTATATGACGATCTTGGGGCTTGACCCCGGACATACTCTTACCCTATCTCAATGTCATCATATCATAAATAAGTTAAGAAACTTATAACTTCTTTTAGTCTTGTTCATATACTCTCTCATTTTAGTTTACTTAAGGCACTTAATCATATCTTTAATAAAGAACAGGAGTTTAACCCAGTACTATATGCTTCAACTCTTTCAACAATGACTCTTTTTATACATAAAACCTTTGGACAATTGATACCTTAAAATCAATTTGCCTCTTCACATACTTATCTTATTTAGAGAAAATCTCTTCTCATTAACCTTTTATGAAGCTAATAAACCAACTTCCCATAAAGTTGTTATATTAACTCTATACTTTAGTAAAATCATACTTTTTCCCTAACTAAGGGAATTATACATTCTTAAAATGAAACAAGTCATTATATACTTAAAACAAGTAAGAATACCAAATCTTGTACGTCTACCGTACTACATAGTTTCATCTATTCATGCTCAAGAGATAGGAAAGCTTCACATACCTCTTTGGTCAATCCACTTGCCAAGTCCAAACTACCGCAAGTAATATTTCAACTTATAATAGTCATGATACGTTTATTAACCTCTAATCTTAATGTAGAACAATCCAAGTTCAAAGTCACTAAATTCTAAGGAAAATTGGGCAGCATTTCCTTTGTTTCTACTCACTTTGCCACCTTTCTCAAGGCCAAATTTATCTTCCAAAACACCACATTTAAGGCTCAATCAATCCAACAATTCAAAGGGGATTCCACACCCAAAATTCTGCCCAATAAGTTTACAACAATTCACTTAACAATTCTATGTAGTTTTTAGGCTACAACATGCTCATAATCTCTTCTTAACCCATTCTTCATATCCAAACCACATTTTCTAGCATGCAATGACTCTAAGTGCATTATTTTACTACCACAAGATCTTTCTTCTAAGCATGCAACACTAGAACTAAATCTAAAGGAAGAAATGTTACCTTAAAGTTTTAGCCAAAACTTATCCCAAATATTGCTAGCTTCCTTGCCAAGAACACCACCACAATAATGCCAACAAGCTAGCTACAAGCTTCCTTTTCTTGTTCTTAACTTTCAGATTTTTCTTGGGTTTTTAGAGAGAAGGAGGAGCTGATTTTTAGAGAGAGGAAGATGTTTGAGAGATGACCAAGTCTACAAGACTTGGTCAATATAAGCCATGCAAGCAAAATCAGATGGGGGGGACACTTGTCACCCTCCCATGGCCTTTTTAAAAGAGAAATCAGACTTTCCTAAGTTTTTCCGCCAAAAATCCGCCTCGGCGCGCGGCCCGCAAGGCCAAACCTCCACGGCTCTGGACTTTCAGCGCGCGCCGCTGGCATCTGGCGCGCTGAAACTTCAGTGACCTCGATACTTTAGGCGCGCTGTCTGGCGCCGGCCCTGCATCCGGCGCGCCCACGCCGCGCTTTGCACGAAACGCATTTACGCCGATTGCGCTGAACTTGTAACTCTCATAACTTTCTACTCCGACGTCCTATCGATGAACGGTTGGTTGCGTTGGAATCTAGACTCAACGAACTACGCCCTAGGCCTTTAATATACCAGGAACTCTCAATGAATCGGGTCATAACCCGCCCCAAAGTTGACTAAAACCGTCGGAATAATCCGTCAACCTATCCTTTGAAAATTTTAAGTCTTACATGCTTTAAATGCGCTCTCACGTAGGGTCAGAACTACGGGTATAACATTCTCCCCTTAGAAACATTCGTTCGAATGTTCCTTCTAAACTTACTCAAATCATATTATCGACATAGACCCTCTCAACTACTCTTGCAAAAATAAGGAAGCTCCACGAGCCACAAATGACTTAGCGAACTTCGAATCAAAACTAACAAGCGGAAAGTAGGTTACATGGAGGTATAGGGAATAAGTGAGGATACTTCTTCATCATATCGTCCTCTGCTTCCATGTCATTTCCTCCTGTTGCGTTCGCCATAGCACCAGCGGAAGCCACATCTTTCGTTCGAAGTCGCCTAACCTGACGATCGAGTATCGCTATGGGACTCTCCTCATACGATAACTCCTCTGTCACTTGGACATCCTGAACCGGGTGCACTCTAGATGGATCTCCAATACATTTCCGCAACATAGACACATGAAAAACTGGATGCACCGCCTCCAAATCGGACGGAAGATCTAACTCATAGGCAACCTTGCCTACCCTACGGACAATCTGATACGGCCCAATGTACCTTGGGCTAAGCTTCCCCTTCTTTCCAAATCTCATCACGCCCTTCATGGGCGATACTTTTAGAAAAACCCAATCATCTATCTCGAATTCCAAGTGTCGACGCCGATGATCTGCATACGACTTTTGCCGACTCTGAGCTGCCAACAATCGCTCCTGGATAAGCTTCACCTTATCCATCGTCGAACTAAGTCGGCCCGACTAACTGGACTTCTCCCACCTCGAACCAGCCTATCGGTGACCTGCACTTTCTCCCGTATAAGGCCTCATAAGGCGTCATCTGAATACTGGAATGGTAGCTATTGTTGTAAGCAAACTCCACAAGAGGCAAATGATCCTCCCAGCTACCCCTGAAATCAATAACACAAGCCCGCAGCATATCCTCAAGTGTCTGGATAGTGCGCTCGGCCTGTCCGTCAGTCTGAGGGTGAAACGCCGTACTGAGACTCACCTGTGTCCCTAATCCCTTCTGAAAAGACCTCCAGAAGTTAGCCGAGAACTGGGCTCCTCTATCTGATATAATCGACACCGGGACTCCGTGCAGTCTCACAATCTCTCTAATATATAATCTGGCATAGTCCTCAGCTGAGAACGTCGTTCTGACCGGAAGAAAATGGGCTGATTTCGTCAGCCTGTCGACAATCACCCAAATGGAATCATGCTTCCTCTGAGTGGTAGGTAGCCACCGTAATCGCCTCGGCGCGCGGCCACGCCGGCCAGCGGCCGTGAAACCTCCGCGGCTCTGGACTTTCGGCGCGCGCCCTGCGATACGCGCGCGGCTGAAACTTCAGCGAACCCTCAGTACTTTAGGCGCCGCGGCCCTGCATCCGGCGCCGCGGCCCTGTCGCCTTTGCCTGAGACGCATTTCTGCCCGACTGCGCGCTGAACTTGTAACTCTCATAACTTTCTACTCCGACGTTCTATGGACGAACGGTTGGTTGCGTTGGAATCTAGACTCAACGAACTACGCCCTAGGACTTTGAAATACTTAGGGACTCTCAATTAATCGGGTCATAACCTGCCTCAAAGTTGACTAAAACCCGTCTGGAATAATCCGTTAACCTATCCTTTGAAAATTTTAAGTCTTACATGCTTTCGTACGCTCTCATACGTAGGGTCAGAACTACGGGGTATAACATTAAGGAGGTTATGTGAGCATTTTATAGCCTAAAAACTACCTTAAACTTGTTAAGTTAGTTGTTATACATTGTGGGGCAGAATTTTACACATCCAAGATTAGGTGTGTAATCCCCTTTGAAATGTTTGGATTGTTGGGCCTTAAATGTGGCGTTTGGATGTTGAATTCGGCCTTGAAAAAGGTGGCAAAGTATGTAGAAACAAAGGAAATGCTGCCCAATTTTCCATAGAATTTAGTGGCTTTGCACTTGGAATGTGTACATTGAAACTAGAAGTTAATAAACGTATTATGGTCATTATAGGTTGACATACTACGTGCGGTATTGTGTACTTAGCAAGAGGATTGACCAAAGAGGTATGTGGAACTTTCCTATCTCTTGAGCATGAATGGTTTTACCTATGTAGTACGATATACGTACAAGGTTTGATATCCCTTACTTGTTTTAAGGATGTCTTGAGTTTTCAAAGTTAAGGGACTTGATGTGTTCAAGTATATGATTCTTGTTTTCCTTTTTAAAAAGTAAGTCCCTTGGGTTTTAGGAAAATGTATTTGACTAAGGTATAACGTTAATATAATGACTTTATGGGAAGTTGATTATATTGGCTTTATGAAAGGTTAACAAAGAAAGATTTAATTTAAGTAAAATGAGTACGGATAAATGATTTGAGGTTGTGAAAGGCAAATTGGTTTTAAGGCATCAATTGCCCAAAAGTTTTATGTGAAAAAGAGTCATTTTTAAAAGAGTGGAAGTATGTAGTACTTTGGGTTAAATTCCCGGATTTTCTTTTACTAAGATATGTTAACTTATTTATGTTATGTATGATGGTCGTTTGAGCTAGGGTAAGAGTATAAATGAGGGGTAAATCCCCAAGACGTTATACCACCTTCTCCAGGGTAAGGGTATAAATGAGGGGTAAATCCCCAAGACGTTATACCACATTCTCCAGGGTAAGAGTATAAATGAGGGGTAAATCCCCAAGACGTTATACCACCTGCTTCAGGGTAAGAGTATAAATGAGGGGTAAACCCCCAAGACGTTATACCACCTATTCCATGGATTTTCTACCCACGATGCGAGGAATACCTCATGCGAGTCCGTAGGGCTCATGCGGGTGAAATAGTCTCATGCGGGTGAGTACAGCCTATGCGAGGAATACCTCATGCGGGTCCACATGACCCATGCGGATGAAATAGTCTCAGGAGTAGGAGTGCTTAATGATACTGCGGGGCGGATGACCTTGCTTTGACCATGAGCTTCCTATTTTCATGCAGTATTGTATATGTTTGATATTCTCATTTTTAGTAAGGCCGATCTGCGGTAACGATTTTTATACATGTCTCGGTTATTTTACACTTGAGGTATTTTCGGTATTTTCGGTTCACATACTTAGTACATATTGTGTCGCGACCCCGCCTCGAGGCTGCGTTCATGCCGCGGTAGAGTAAGCAGTGGTGGATCCTCATTCTTAGGATCATTGTTCGTGTCGAAGCTCCATTCCTCGGAAGCTTGTTTTGTTAGTGCAGTTCTTCCACGATGCTATAGGTATTGTGTACATTCAGGGTATGGCGGGCCTGTCCCTTGTGATTGTTATTCTTAGAGGTTTGTGGTCACGTTTGTGTTTTGGGCTGTAAGAACAAGTTGTACTTTTGATTAAGTATATTTTTATGGAAGGCAGCCTTATCGGTTTGCCAGTGATGTTTACTTTATATAGGTTATGTGTTATGTATGTTCCGCTGCTATTCTCTGATGTATACTGCCGGGTGCCGGTAGAGCACGATTCTTGACCGGTCGGTCGTGACACTAAGTTCCTGAGACTAATCAAAAACAACAAACAGATCACGACAGAATGTTCTAAAGCAAAAATAAATAAAAAACTGAAAATAAAAACCAAATTAAAAATAAGGATAGATAAATCGATAGTAACAGTACACCAGTCCCCGGCAACGACGCCAAAAACTTGTTGCGATCTTTCTAAGTGCTTACGCAAGTGTACGTATCGTTCCAAGTAATATAGTCTGTAAGACCGAATTTATCAGCCACAGAGACTGGTTTATTAAATACCGATTATCTATTCTATGGTATCTATTTGGTTGACGTTCTTTAGTTTGAGGATTATAACTAAGAATTATGACTAAGTGTAGAAAATAAACTAAAGATTATAATACTTTGGGTTTATAATAGTTATGAAGGAAATAGGACATTTCAATCTCCTCAACTATCCACTCTTTCACTTGTTAATGCAATTGCTAATGATTCTTCTTCTTATTAAGATAGCGGGTTAATTAATCTGTCATTATAGTCCGGTTAGGACATACAAGAGCTCAACCTTGTGCAGAAACCTTCTAAATTTCTATGATAAATTTTACCACACAGGAGGATTAAGAACAATAACCTTTAAATACTACACAAGTATCGGGGTACTTTTGTCCACGATTTTAACCTATGTCTAGACAATTACAGCATATTCAAATCTCACCTTTCAGACATTTGATTCGAAATCATATAAGTGATGACAATTAATAGCTAGTTAATTATCAAGTAATCATAACAATATTGAATAGATCTTAATATGATGAAGAAGAAATCAATAATCAATGCATTAACTATATGAAAGAGTTTCAAGAAAATTCGATGGAAAACCCTACTAAAGTATTTAACTCCTAAATATTGTCATGTCAAGAACTAATAAAAAATCCAACATAAATTGAAATAAAGTAAAGGAAGGAAAAAGAACTTGAACAAGAGTCTCCAATTGTAGCCTCCTTCTTGCCTCCCAAAAGTATGAATTGTGATATGGTATAAGATATCCCTTAATGAGCAGGGTTCTAGGGATTTATAGCTGGGAAAAGTTGCCCTTTCGGACCCTGAAAATGTGTCAAATTCAGCCCAAAAAGTCAGAAATCCCGTGTCGGCGCCGTGGCCCTGCAGGCTGGCGCCACGGCGCCGAAACTCCTGCGACAAAATCAGAGGCTGCAGTATAATTGGCGATGTGGCATTGTCGACGTGAAATTCTAAAACTTCTTCATTTTTCTGTCCGGACTTCGTCAGATTTCTTCTATACTTTCCGGGACTTCTTAAACTTCATTTCTTGTCATTTTCTTGTGCAATTTCATCCTCAACAGTAGCATTTTCTCCTTTATAACCGATGTGACACAAAATGAAGGAATAACGCACCTAACACTATACAAAACACAAAATAAAAGAGTAAAATACTCACTAAAAATGACTCAAAAGAGTGTATAAAATACACTCAACAAGGGGGTCATGCCGGAGGCGGGCTGCTGAAATTGTCCTTGCATTAAGTGGGCTTGTTACAGGTACTGGGCTTTTCGAGTGGCTAGAGTTGGGCCCAACAACCCGTGTTGAGAATACTGGTTGAAGGGCAGCTGGTACTGGAAAGGGGCCGGCGTCGCGGCGTTATCTTGATGCGTCGCCTTGTGTCTTGAGTACTCTTGCGGCGCCACGGCCACAGTTGTTTGCGGACCTGCTATTATTCTGCTCTGCTGCTGCTGATTCTCTGACGCGACCGCCACGACCACGGCCTCTCTGCGCGCGGCACGCCGTGGTTGAGAGTTTTCTGGTGGCGTCTGATCTTGGGGTTGTGTGTCGACAGCTAACACTTGCGTTGTGCTCGTCACCTTAGCACGACGGGTCTCTTCAAGCAACAACTGCGAGCGAGCCTTGTTGAAACTAGGTAACGGATCTGCCTGTTGAATCATGGTGGCTAACGTATCATAGTCGCCTTTAGGAAGGTCTGCAATCAATTGCAACACCATATTAGTGTCCGAGACAGGCGTGTCGACATTGGAGAGTTGATCCGCTTGATGGTTTCAAGCTCTGCGATGCTCGGTCATGTTGGAAACAATTTCAAGACGTGTATTGTTAAATTGTTCCTCTAAATACACAGCACGAGTGTGCTTGTTATCTTGAAAGATTTCCTCCAAACGGTTCCACAAATCATGAGTTGTGGCGCCAGATTTCATGATAGTTAGGAGTAGATCCTGAGAAATACTACCATAAATCCACTGTTTGACGGCAGCGTCGAGACGACGCCACGTAGAATCATCAACCTCCGGGGGGCGAGGAATAGTGTCATAAATATGATCAAGCACGTTATAGAGACATGCATGAATGCGAAACAGTTCAACCCAAGGAGAATACTGACCGTTTTCTTGATCAAGGAGAATGGGAATATAGTTCTTGATGTTGGTAACGGTTAGGGCTGGATGAAAAGATGATTTTACTGTTACGGGAGTGATAACGGTGAAGGAGGAGGCTTCTTGGGTTTCAGGAGTTGTAGGAGGAGTCATGATATAGATATAATTTAGGAGAGAATGAGAAAATATGGTAATGAAACAATTGTTGTTTCTCGGCCAAGGTATTGCTGAAACAGCAAGGTAAGAAGTAACTTAAACAATGTAGTTTCTTGGTCAATTTACTGTCGAAGCAGTAAGGAAGAAACAAAGTTTGTTTCTTGGTTTATGTACTGCTGCAACTGTAAGGAGGGAGGCGGAGAAAAAATTAAGAAGAATTAGGGTTTAGGGTGTTGACTCTTGATATCATGTAAGATGATATTAATCTCTCTTAGGGAATTTTTCTCATTAATATCAATATATATAGTGTACATTGTTCATCACAATTACAATAGGAATTCTAGTCCCATATACAAGAAGAATCCTAGTCTTACTATAATTATATTTACACAAATATTCTAATTATGGATAGAAATATTATTATATTACTATACACGTTTACATAGTATGTATATATATGGTGTGCTGGCAGTCTTGTCCCAAACCAAGTATACAGATGAAGTGTCCTGACATATTATTTTAGCAGATGAAGTGTAACTGGAACAGGGCATTCTTCTCTGTTTTCTTGATCAACAATATGTTCTCTCAATGGGGTGTATACAAGGTTACTTATTTAGACTTATAATATAATATCATCAACGCATAATGTGCATACCTTAATATAATTGCCATTTGCTTTCGATGTATCTCTCAAGTGAGATTTCTCTTACCTGATCAAATCTCATGATCTTTTGATTGAGATTTTGGATTTCGATAGGGTCAATCTTGGGGTTATGGATCCCCTTTCCCCCCCTAATCAAAGATTTCTTAACTTTTAGACGATGTTAGGTAAGGTGTTTATTTTTTTGATAAAATGGAGGTGTCTGAGTCAACTTACAAGAATCTACGCTACTCTCACCAGATACTTGTCACCTCCTATCAGAACAAATATTTGATTGGTCGATGTTTTCATCTTACTTTTTCTTTTTCTTTTTTCTTTTTTCTTTAGATTGCAAAGAAATTAAAATTGTAAATACCCTTTGAAGAAAGGTTCTTAAAAATGTGTCACTTGAATTATTAAGCAAGAGTCCTTGAATATTTTGTCATGTGAAAACTTAAGTTGATAAATTAGCAAACCTTTTTTCGCTGAATTGGTCTACCCGTTAAGATACAAATAAGTAAGCTGTATTGATTTTGGTTTATTAAATAATGTGCTAAAGATATGAAACTTAGGGGTTGCATCAAGTTCCCTCATGTTTTGGCGACCACCATTGATTCTTTCTGGAAGAAAACATTGACTAATGAAGAAGAGAATATAACAACTTATCAGCTCCAAGATGGATCGTGGTTCTTGCATGATACTTATATAATATCGTTCTGCATTTCCCATGATATTTTACAACATACTCAATATAATCCCAAAAAGTGAAGTCTGTGTACGCAGATTTTACTTCTACCTTGAGGTAGAGAGGTTATTTCCGAATAATCTTCTATATATCATTTCCCGTTGTTATGTGCTAATAATGTCAAAGAAATATTGTATAGGATTTTAGTCCATTAAGTTTGGTGTCCAGGAATTGCAAAAATATTCATCCTTGAGACTTGAGGAAATAATGTCATACCTTCGTGCTGGTATACAGATGAACCGTCCTATCATTTTACTTTAGCAGATGAATTGTTACTGGATGTGAACTGTTAGCAGGGCATTCTTCCCTTTTCTTGATCAAGAAGTTTTCTTAATGTCGTCGCTTCATTATCTTGGTTACCAAATTCTTCCTCTTATGTTTTACCCCATAAGACTAGGTCTTCCCTGCCATAATCAGAATTCCTCCGAGTATCCTGCATATAATTGTCAATGATTCACTTTTATTCCAAAACATATTTGGAAATTCATTAATTGAAAGTTAATATATACACTTTACATATTTCCATAATAGGAGAATTATATTTCTATTCTACTCCTAAAATCTTATTTTATTTGGAGACTAACTATACAACTATGGTAAGTGTACAAGACTAATACACAATATACACCAAATATATACACTTAAATCTACCCACACGGTTGGGCTTCAAATATGGCCGAGAGTGGGCTTCAATCTGTGACTGCTTTTTGGATCACGATATATTTAACACACACCCGCAGTCATAGCAGGCGACCTTCGAAGGCTGAGACTGTCCCTAAAATCTTCAAAAAGGACCGAGGGAAGACCCTTTTGTAAAGATGTCGGTAATTTGATACCTGGAAGGAACATGACAAACGCGTACTTGTCCTCAAGCTACCCTTTATTAAACAAATTGAATGTCCATCATTATATGTTTAGTGCGCTGGTGCTGAACGTGATTACCAGAAAGGTAGATGACACTAACATTATCACAATAAACCAAGGTAGCATTCTGAATAGAACAATGAAGCTCTAAAAGAAGATTACGTAACCAACATGACTTAGAGATCACATTGGCTACCCCTCGATACTCGGCCTCTGCACTAGAACGTGATAACGTTGACTGACGCTTTGCAGACCATGAGACCAAGTTATTACCAAAAAAATACAATAGCCAGACGTAGAGAGACTGGGATCATGCATAAAGAAACACGCTTGTTGTACGACATATGTAATGTATGGTCTCATTAATGTAAGATACTGAAGGGCCCCTACAAGGCTATGATAGCGTGTCAGATCCTTATAGGTGAACCTACCGCAGCACACAACTTGGGTTTAGTATCAACCGAAATGGAAGTGGATTTACAGAGTGACATCCCAGCCCTCTCAATGATGAATGATCTCAGTGACATACTTCTTCTGTGATAAGAACAACCCACATGCATGACGAGTGACAATAATTCCCAAAAAGTAACTCAAGGGCCTCAAGTCTTTCATAGCAAACTCAGAACTAAGCATTGTCATGACAGACTGGCGTAATGTATCAAAAGAGACAGTCAAGATAAAATCATCCACATATAATATATATATATATATATATATATATATATATATAAGCCAATGAAGAACAACGACGATACATGAACAATAAATTATCCGATTTGCTGTGAGTGAACCCAATAGTCGAAACATAGTCGACAAACCTCTTATACCAGGCCCGTGGAGACTGTTAAGCCCATATAAGGACTTTTTCAACAAACAGACACGATGGGTATATGTGGGATCCCTAAATCCCAAGAGCTGATGCATATAGACTATCTCATTTAGATCACCATCTAAGAAAGCATTATTCCCATCCAGCTGATGAATGGGCCATACTTTCGAAGAGTCTAGTTGAGCACAGTGCGATGGCATTCACTATGTTCTTAATCAATTTGGGGGCATGAAGGGTATTTTTCAAGACAATGGGTGGATGGGGGGAGACAATGTTTTATGACCGTAACCACGAATTGGAATTGAATTACTATTATCAACAATTATACCACGATTGTTACCCAAATTGGAATAAGACGAGAGAGTACCTAAGCCATGCGTCATGTGAGTAGTGGTGCCGGTGTCCATGTACCAATTTGGGTCTGAAAGGTTTATTCCAAGCGTGTGCATCACGACTTCAATGTCGTTAGGAGTGGGGCCCGTGACATGATGGGCTTGCGGAGGCTGAGGCCCAAGCCCAAACTTCTTTGCCGACTAACAACGTGGCGGAAGCTACTCATTCTTCTTTGGAAATTGAAATTTGGAATGAAGTGGGCTTGGACGGCTGTCCAGCCCACTGCCCGTAAGATTGTGGTCCTGTAAAATAAGGGATGTTGGGCCACTTCCCACTGGCCCAAGCCCACGGCCAGGGGTCCAAGGCTGGGACCATTTAGGTTGTGAACCACTGCTCATGGGGTGGGACCCAACACTGCCGGAACTACCTATGTTTCCACCGCGTTACCCCCGCGATTTTTGCCATTATGTTTCCGACTATTTTTGTCGCCCTTGTGAATACGGTTTTGGCCGAAATTATCATCAAAACCCGGAGAATTAGTAGAGGACGTCATCATGACTACGGGACTAGCACCGGTAGCGGCCTTTTTAGCCAAGCTTGCTTCTTCAAGTGTAAGCATAGAACGAGCCTGATAAAATTGCGAAAGAGGGATGCTCAGACGAAGAAGTGTGTCAACACCATTATAGGTCTCATATAAACCTGCGACCAACTGAAGGACGAGACGATCGTTCGTAACGGGTGCACCAACGTTGCAGAGTTGGTCCGCCAATTCCTTCAACCTTCTGCAATATGTTGAAACGTTAGGGAAATTTTCCATATTTACATGGGGAATTCCTGCTCCAAAGTAACAGCACGAGAATTTTTATTATCTTGGAATATATCACGTACTCTATTCCACGACACCATTGTCGTAGCAACTGGTTCGATAATCGTTTGCAGTAGGTCGATAGAAATAGTGGAATAAATCCACAAAAGAACAATAGCATTGTTGCGATATTTCTAGATGCTTACGTAAGTACGTATCGTTCGAGTAATAAAGATCTGTAAGACCGAGTTATCGATCATGAGACGGTTTGTCAATCTGGAATTATCTAATCTATAGTATCTATTTGGTTGACGTTCTTTAGTTTGAATTTATGACTATGACTAAAATTATAGTAAATTGCAGGAATTAAACTAAGAATGACAATACTTCGGTTTTAAAAAGTTATGAAGGAAATAGGGCTTCCAATCTCCTCAACTATCCACCCTTTCACGTGTTAATGCAATGCTAACGATTCTTCTTCTTATTAAGATAGCAGGTTAACTAATCTGTCATTATATTCCTGTTAGGACATAAAACAGCTCAACCTTGTGCAGAAACCTTCTATATTTCTATGATAGATTTTACTACACAAGAGGATTAAGAACAACAACCTTAAATACTACACAAGTATCGGGGTACTTTCGTCCACGATTTTAACCTATGTCTAGACAATTACAGCATATTCAAATCTCCCCTCTCGGATCTCGATTCGAAATCATATAAGTTATGACAATTAGTGATCAATTAATTATCAAACAATCAAAACAATATTGAATAGATCTTAATATGCTGAAGAAGAACTCAATAACTATGCATTAACTATATGAAAGAGCTTCAAGAAGATTCGACGGAAAACCCTACTAAAGAGATTAGCTCCTAACATTGTCATGTCAAGAACTAATTTACAATCCAACATAAACTGAAATAAAATAAGGGGGAAAAAAGAACTTGGACAATGATGTGTCTCTAATCTTGCTCTTGCCTCCTTCTTTTCCTCCACAAAGTATGATATGAATAATGACAGGGTTTATGGTTTTTATATTTGAGAAAAATTGCATTTCAGACCCTTTTACCCTCGAAAAATCGGATTTTCTTGCAGAGACCCGCGTCGTACATGTGTGACCGGCGAAGAAAAATCGGAGTGCGATGGTGTGTCATTTTTCGTCGGACCGTCGATTTATTCTATGCTTCCCGGGACTTCTTAGGCTTCATTTCTCAGGTTTTTCTTGTGCAATTTCATCCTCAAAAGTAGTATCTTCTCCTGTATGACATTTGTAACATAAACGAACAAAAAACACACCTAACACTATACTAAACGCAAAATAAAAGAGTAAAATACTAACTAAAAATGACTCAAAAGAGTGTATAAAATACACTCAACAAGCATCAAGTGTGGTCCATAACTTAGGATCATCCTCGGGTTTTGACACCTCTGTATATGTAGGAGCCGCGGGGTGGATAACTTGATGCGAGCGTGCATGAACGTTGAACAGTTCGGCCCACGTCGCATATTGGACGTTTTTTTATTTCAAGAATGATAGGGATGTGATTCTTGATATTAGAGACAAAAATGGCAGGATGAAACGTGTTCTTAGCCATACTAGCAACGCAAGATGTGATGTAGAGATTTGGGAAGAGAGAAACAATTTCTGGGCACATAAACCGAGGAAGGGAGAAACAATTTTCGGGCACGGAAACCACGAATCATGCATAAATAAACACACACATTGTATTGTATAAGTGATATTTGATCTCGTGAAAGTAAGATACTGAATATCCCTTACAATACTACGATAGTGGGTGGGATCCTCATATGGTGTGCTAGAAGTAGCACTCATCTTCGATTTGGTATCAACCGGAGTAGAAGGGGACTTACAAGACGACATGTCAACTCTCTCAATAATCTCATTCGCATATTTCCTCAGTGATAAAAATAGACCACCTACATGACGAGTGACAACTATATCAAAAAAATAACTCAATGGTCTCAAGTCTTTCATAGCAAATTCTTAACTGAGAAGGGTCATGATAGAGTTGCACAAATTATCAGAGGAGGCAGTTAAAATTATATCATCCACATATAACAGAATGTATGCTAGAACAATACCACGAGGATAAATGAACAGAGAATGATCAGACCTGCTGTAAGAAAATCCAATAGTAGACACATAATCTGCAAATCTATTATACCAAGCCTATGGGGCCTGTTAAGCCCATACAATGACTTCTTCAGCAAACATGCATGGTGAGGATAATTTGGGGTCCTTAAAATCCAAGGGTTGATGCATGTATATTGTCTCCTTAATATCATCGTGTAAGAAAGCATTTTTCACATTCAGCTGATAAATGGGTCATGCTTTTGAGAGAACCATACTAAGCATAGTGCGAATGGTTACCGATTTGACCACCGAACTAAATATTATTCACAATCCACTCCAACCTGTTGTATTTTACCATCACCTACAAGACGGACCTTATGCCTCTCAAAAGAACCGTCAGAATTTTATTTATGAGTAAAAATCTACATATAACGAATAATATTTACACCATGCGGACGGGGCACCAACTCCCACGCCTTATTTTCAATAAGAGTATTATATTCGTCATCCATGGCCACTTTCCAATTCGGGTCATGAAGGGTAGACACTGAGTTTTGTGGTAGGAGTGATTTAGTGACATTAGAATAAAGATTAAAATATCATTTTGGTTTAATAATACCTCATTGGCTACGAGTAATGGGTCTTGACTCGAGATAAAACTGGACGGGATTTGGGTATTTGTCGGGTAGGCATTGGACTGGCTAACAAGCAGTGGGCCTGCTGGCCCAACATGAGGTGGCTGAAAAAGTGGATGCTGGGAAGAATCATTTGGGCCAGAAATTGGACCCAGACCGAGATGTGGAGACAGACGCTGGGCCGAGACAGGCATTAGGCCGTGATTCGGGAACAGTCCCGAGACTGGTACTGGGCCGAGACACGGGAATATGTGGGCTAGCAGGCAGTGGGCCTGCTGGCCGAGATTCAGGGACTGGATCGATCGTATGTGGTCCAGCAGGAAGTAGGCCTGCTGGCGGATTTGGGTTACGGGATAGCTCGGATAAATGGTGGATAATATACGGTGATAGATCATCATCCAAAAAATTATACGAATGAGATACGAAACTATACAATTTAGCACATGTAAATTGGATTTCATCAAAAATAACATGGCGACTAATTATGATTTTGTTAGAGAATAAATCAAAACATTTGTTGCAACCACGATGATTAGATGGATAACTCAAAAAGACACAAGCGGTAGAACAGACTTAAAGTTTCTAATTGTAGTAGACGGAAAAAGTGGATAGCATAAACACTCAAACACCCTAAGATGAGAATACGAGATATCTTTATTGTAAAGAATTTTAAGTGGGAATTGATATGCTAAACCTTTGCTAGGGAGTATGTTAAGGAGGTAGGTAGCCAGTTGTAACGCATGATGCCAAAAAGACAGATGTAAGAAAGCATGAACTAGTAACGTATGAACAATATTATTAATGGTACAAATTTTTCTTTCGGCCTTCCTATTTTGTGAGGACGTATGAGGACAAGAAAACCGAAAAGATATATCATGAGTGTCACAAAATTCCCGAAATGATCCATTATCATATTCCATACCATTATCACATTGAATGTTTTTAATTTCCTGTTCAAATTGGGTACGGATGAACTCTCTAAATTTTAAGAATGTGGAAAACTTGAGATTTTTTAAACAAAGGAAAAGTTCAAAAAAATTAGAATAATCATCCAAGAAAAAACATAATAACGATGGCCCAAAGAACTCAAAACGAGAGAAGTCCATAAATCACTATGAATAATGTCAAATGACATCGACGTACTAGAAGTAGACGCTACAAAAGGTATTCATACATATTTCCCTAATGGACAAGAAGGGCAAGTTGGAGTACTACGTGTACCCTTACAATAAATAAAATTATTATTTTGCAGAGAAGAAATAATAGACGACCCTGGATGACCTAAACGTGCATGCCACAAAGAAGGAGCAAGAGCGGAAAACGTTGAAGGTGTGGCTTGACTCGTGGAAATGGTGGTGGTGGTGATTGGATAAAGCTCTCCCCTACTATTACATCTCATTTGAGGTATCCCCATCTTGAAATCCTTCATAGTAAATGTCACAACCCGACCACGGATCCGTGACTGGTGTCTTACCCCGGGCACCCTTGTGATACAACATCAGAGAAAACCAGCGGAAAATAAACTCACAACAAGAACCCATATAGAATATAAGCAGGCTACCCCAAAATGGCTACCTCTAAGTATAACAAAGCTGAACAGTTACATCCTTAACAACCCAAGTTATAACAGGACTACAGGCCTCTGAGAATGTGTAAACACTATGACGGGACAGGGCCCCGTCATACCCCTGAATGTACAAAACATCTACAACACCAGAGAGAACCGTACCAAAAGTCGAGCCTCCGGAGAAATGGAGCTTCTGACACCTGAGCAAGATCCTAAGAATGAGGATCCACCACTGACTTTTCTACCACAGATTAACGCACTGCGGCGTGAGCGGACCAGACACACATGATATGTACCAAGTATGTAAAGCGGAAAATCGTAATAATATCATAAGTCTAAAATAAGCTGGAGTCATGGAAGAAAATCAAAATACAGTACACTGTGCCTTACTAACAATGAGAGTAACAAGTATAAACTTTACTGCATAAAATAGGAGGCTCATGATCAAAACAGGGTCTCTCGCCCGTAGTATCATTAAGCAATCCTACTCCTGGGACTATTTCACCCGCATGGGACTATTTCACCCGCATGAGGTCATCCGCCTCGCATGGGACTATTTCACCCGCATGAGGTCATCCGCCTCGCATGGGACTATTTCACCCGCATGGACCCGGTGGGCCCGCATGAGTACAAGCGCCGCACTCGCATCATGGGTAGCAAATTCATGGCATAAATAATAATAATAATAATAATACATAACTCAACACAACCGGCTATCATACATAACATAAGCGCTACCGGCTTATCACAACGTAAGCAAGTTAAGAATATCTCCTAACTTCTTATTAACATTATTAATATACCCTCTCATTTTAGTTTACTTAAGGCACTAACATGTCATTTAAGAGAAAATCCGGAAATTCAACCCGAGTACCACATACCTCTAACCTTTTAAGAAAACTCCTTTTTACATAAAACTCCCAAGATACTAAAAATCGTAGTATCAAGTCAAGACTACTTTTCAAAACAAGTCACGTTTACCTTTAAAAATACAATAGGCTTCTAAATCAAATGACTTCATTTCCTTTAAAACCTTAGGCAATTAATGCCTTAAAAACAATTTGTCTTTCACAAATTCAAATCATTTATCCGTACTTATTTTACTTGGAGTAAACCTTTCTTTGTTAACCTTCCATAAAGCCAATACAACCAACTTCCCATAAAGTCGTTATATTACCATTATACACTAGTCAAACGCATCTCCCTATATCCAAGGGACTTATACTTTTAAACGAAAACAAGTATCATATACTTAAAAACACTCAAGGTCCATTAACTTTAAGACTTAAGACATCATTAAAACAAGTAAGGGATACCAAAGCCTTTGTACGTCTACCGTACTACATAGATGCAATTATTCATGCTCAAGAGGTAGGAAAGTTCCACATACCTCTTCGGGTCAATCCACTTGCTAAGTCCAAAATACCGCACGTAATATGTCAACCTATAATGACCATAATACATTTATTAACCTCTAGTTTCAACGTAGAATATTCCAAGTGCAAAGTTACTAAATTCTACGGAAAATCAAAAGATTTCCTTTGTTTCTACATACTTTGCCACATTTATCAAGGCCGAATTCAATATCCAAACGCCACTTTTAAGGCCCAACAATCCAATCAACACAAAGGGGATTACACACCTAATATTGGGTGTGTAAAATTCTGCCCCACAATCCATAATAATTAACTTAACAAGTTTAAGGTAGTATTTTGGCTACAACATGTTCACATAACCTTCTTATCCAATTCCTTCATATCCAACCCATATTTCTTACATGCAATTTATCTAAGAGCAATATTTTTAACTACAAATTATTTCTTCTTCACATGCAACACCAAAAACCAACAAAGAGAGAAATAATTGTTACCTTAGAACTTTAGCCAAATATTTCAACCACTTCACTAGCCTCCTTCCCACAATCACCACCACAAGAACTCCTACAAGCTAGCCAACAAGTTTCCTTCTTGCCACATTTTTCAGATTTTCCTCAAGCTTTGATTTCCTCTTGAAATTCTAGAGAGAAGGGAGAGCTTTTATCTTTAGAGAGAGAGAAGAACTTGAAGAATGACCAAGTCTTCAAGACTTGGTCAATAAGTAGTACATGCAAAATCAGATGGGGGAACTTGTCACCTCCCATGGCCTTTTTAAAACAAAGCAGTTCAGATTTTTCCACTAACCCGCAGAACACGCCTCGGCGCAGCCTGCAGAGCGGCGCGGCGCAAACCTCTGCCGACTCCGAGAACTTTCGGCGCCTGCCTCGCTTCCCGGCGCTGCAACTTCAGCGGACCCTCGGATCATCCGCGCCGCGACAGCGCTCACGGCCGAAACACATTTCTGTCCATTGCGCCGAACTTGTAACTCTATAACTTTCTACTCCGATGTCCTATCGACGAACGGTTGGTTGCGTTGGAAACTAGATTTAACGAACTACGCACTAGGCCTTTGAAACACCTAGGAACTTTCAATGTAACGGGTCATAAGCCGCCTCAAAGTTGACCAAAAACCCGTCCGAAACAATCCGTCAACCTATCCTTCTAAAATTTAAGTCTTAATCACTTTCGTACGCTCTCACACGTATGGCTAGAACTATGGGGTATAACATTCTCCCCCCCCCCCCCCCTTAGAAACATTCATCCCGAATGTTCCTTCTAGGCTTACTTAAATCACGATATCGACATAAACCCCCCCTAACTATTCTTTTTGCAACTAAAGACGCTCCACATGCCACAACATACTTAAGCATAATTGCCAAAATAAAAACTAACAAGCAGGAAAGTGGGTTACCTGGAGGTATAGGGAATAAGTGAGGATACTTCTTCATCATGTCATCCTCTGCTTCCCACGTCATCTCTTCCTCGTTCGCCCGCCATAAGACGCAGCGGAAGCCACATCCTTTGTCAAGTCGCTAACTTTGACGATCGAGTATCGCTATGGGACTCTCCTCATATGATAACCCCTCTGTCACCTGGACATCACAAATCGGGTGCACTCTAGACGGATCTCCAACACATTTCCGCAACATAGACACATGAAAAACTAGATGTACTGCCTCCAGATCGAACGGCAGGTCCAACTCATAGGCAACCTTGCCTATCCTACGGACAATCTGATAAGGCCCAATGTACCTTGGGCTAAGTTTCCCCTTCTTCCCAAATCTCATCACGCCCTTCATGGGTGATACCTTCAGGAAGACCCAATCATCTACCCAAAACTCCAAGTGTCGACGCCGATGATCTGCATACGACTTCTGTCGACTCTGAGCTGACAATAACTGCTCCTGGATAAGTTTTACCTTATCCACTGTGTTATACCCCGTAGTTCTGACCCTACGTATGAGAGCGTACGAAAGCATGTAAGACTTAAAATTTTCAAAGGATAGGTTGACGGATTATTCCGGACGGGTTTTAGTCAACTTTGAGGCGGGTTATGACCCGATTAATTGAGAGTTCCTAAGTATTTTAAAGGCCTAGGGCGTAGTTCGTTGAGTCTAGATTCCAACGCAACCAACCGTTCGTCGATAGGACGTCGGAGTAGGAAGTTATGAGAGTTACAAGTTCAATGTGATCGGTAATGCGTTTGAGCAAAGCGGCGGGCGCGGCGCGGATGCGAGCGCGGCGCTAAAGTGCGAGGGTCACTGAAGTTTCAGCGCATGGCGCCAGACAGCGAGCTGGCGCGAAAGTCGAGAGCCGCGGAGGTTTGTAGGCGGGATTTTTTGGGCGGAAAAACTTAGAAAAGTCAGATTTTTCTTTTAAAAGACCTTGGGAGGGTGACAAGTGTTCCCCCCCATCTGATTTCTTGCATGCAATATATTGACCAAGTCTTGAAGACTTGGTCATCTTCCAATTTCCCTCTCTGCAAAGCTTTAGCTCTCCCTTCTCTAAGTTTTCAAGAGGAATTCTAAGCCTAAAGAAAATCTGAAAAGTGTGATAGGAAGGAAAGGTTATTACAAGCTTGTGAAGACTATTGTGGTGATATTCTTGGAGTAGAGGCTAGCAATTGTTGGAATAAATTGGCTAAAAGCTCTAAGGTAACTATTCTTCTTTTATAGTTGGTATTTGGTATTGCATGTTGAGTAGGAAGAACTTTTAGTTGGAAATAAGGCCCTTAGATTGATTGCATGTGAGAAATGTGGTTGGGATATGAAAGGATTGGTTAAAAGAACAAGTGAGCATGTTGTAGCCTAAAAACTACCTTAAACTTGTTAAAATGAATTATTGTACCTTGTGGGGCAGAATTAGTTTGGGTGTGTAATCCCCTTTGCATTGTTGGATTGTTGAGCCTTGAATGAGGCATTTGGATGATAAATTCGGCCTTGAGAAAGGTGGTAAAGTATGTAGAAACAAAGGAAATGCTGCCCAATTTTTCCGTAGAATTTAGTGGCTTTGCGTTAGATTATTCTACATTGAAATTAGAGGTTAATGAACATATCATGGTTATTATAGGTTGAAATATTACTTGCGGTAGTTGGACCTAGCAAGTGGATTGACTAAAGAGGTATGTGAAGTTTTCCTATCTCTTGAGCATGAATAGATTAAACTATGTAGTGACGTACAAGATTTGGTATTCTTACTCATTTTAAGCATATAATGACTTGTTTCATTTTAAGAATGTATAATTCCCTTAGTTAAGGGAAAAGTATGATTTTACTAAAGCATAAGAGTTAATATAACAACTTTATGGGAAGTTGGTTTATTAGCTTCATAAAAGGTTAATGAGAAGAGATTTACTCTAAATAAGATAAGTATATGGGGAGGCAAATTGATTTTAAGGTATCAATTGCCCAAAGGTTTTTATGTATAAAGAAGAGTCATTTTCAAAAGAGTTGAAGTATGTAGTACTTGGGTTAAACTCCCGGTGTTCTTTTACTATAGATATGGTTAAGTGCCTTAAGTAAACTAAAATGAGAGGGTATATGAACAAGACTAATAAGAAGTTATAAGTTTTCTTAACTTATTTATGATTATGATGTGATGACAGTTTGAGCTAGGGTAAGAGTATATCTGAGGGGCAAGCCCCAAGATCGTTATACCACCTTCTCCAGGGTAAGAGTATGTCTGAGGGGCAAGCCCCAAGATCGTCATACCACCTTCTCCAGTGTAAGAGTATATCGAGGCGGATCCAAGATCGTTATACCATCCGCACGGTGTAGAGTATATCGAGGCAAGCCCCAAGATCGTTATACCATACGCTCCAGAAGAGTATATCCGGAGAGTCTGACCCCAAGATCGTTATACCATCCGCTTGGGGTAAGAGTATATCCGAGGAAAGTCCCCAAGATCGTTATACCACCTGTTCCGTGGATTTGCTACCCATGATGCGAGGAATACCTCATGCGAGTCCTTATGGGCTTATGCGGGTGAAATAGTCCCATGCCGGCAGGTACAGCCGATGCGAGGAGTACCTCATGCGGGTCCACGGGACCCATGCGGGTGAAATAGTCCCAGGAGTAGGATGGTTTTATTGATACTACGGGCGAGGTACCCTGTTTTGATCATGAGCCTCCTACTTTATGCAGTATTCTACATATATACTTGTCACTCTCATTGTTAGTAAGGCACAGTAAAAGGTATTTTATCGTCTTTCATGACTCCAGCTTGCTTTTAGACTTATGATATCATATTACAGTATTTTTCCCAGCTTTACGTACTTGGTACATATTGTGTACTGACCCCCTTCCCCGGGGGCTGCGTTCATGCCGCAGGTAAGGGTAAGCAGATTGAGGATCCTCGTTCTTAGGACCACTATTCCGGTGTCAGAAGCTCCATTCCTCCGGAAGCTTATTTATTGGTACGGATATTTCCCTGATGCTATAGGTATTTTGTACATTCAGGGGTATGGCGGGGCCCTGTCCCGCCACAGTTGTTATCTTTAGAGGTCTGTGGCCACCTATGTGTTTTGGGCTATAAGAACCAGTTGTATTATAAATACGTTGGTTAAGTATGTTTATGGAAGGCAGCCTTATCGGCTGGCCAGATATGTATTACCTTTTTTATGATGTTATGTGTTGTGTTATGTTCCGCTGCTATTTTCTGACATATACCTGACAGGGTACCCCAGTAGGGTACTAGTCGCGGCCCCGGGGTCGGGTCGTGACACACTGCCTACTGAATCAAGTCTGGCCCGACTAACTGCACTTCTCCCACCTCAAACCAGCCTCTCGGTGATCTGCACTTCCTACCGTATAAGGCCTCATAAGGAGTCATCTGGATACTAGAATGGTAGTTGTTGTTATAAGCAAACTCCACAAGAGGTAAATGATCCTCCCAGCTACCCCTGAAATCAATAACACAAGCCCGCAAAGATATCCTCAGTGTATGCGGATAGTGCTCGGCTGTCGTCGGTCCGAGGATGAAGCAGCGATCGAGACTCACTGCGTCCTAATCCCTTACGAAAGACCTCCAAGTTAGTCGTGAATCGGCTCTCTGCGAAATAATCGATATAGAAACTCCTTGTAGTCTCACAATCTCTCTGATATACAGTGTAGCATAATCCTCGGCTGAAAAAGTCGTCCTGACTGGAAGAAAATGGGCTGATTTTGTCAGCCTGTCGACAATAACCCAAATGGAATCATGCTTCCTCTGAGTGTGAGGTAACCCTGTAATAAAATCCATATTTACCACCTCCCACTTCCAAGTCGGAATATCAATAGCCTGCAACAACCCACCGGGCTTCTGGTGCTCAACCTTGACCTGTTGACAATTCGGGCACTGTGCAATAAAACCTGACACGTCCCTCTTCAGGGAATCCCACCAATACACACATCTGAGGTCATGGTACATCTTAGTCGACCCCGGATGAATAGAATAACGAGCACTGTGTGCCTCCCCCAGAATCTGCTGACGAAGTCCTGTCACATCGGGAACACATAACCGGCCCTCAAATCTTAGCACCCCATCAGGTGCTACCTCAAATAGACTTTTCTCCTCCTGAAGAGTTGCCTCTCGATACCGTACCATAATCGGATCCTCATATTGTCGCCTCTTCACCTCCTCGACGATGGAAGACTCGGCAACCTCTCGAACCCAAACTCCATTACTATCAGAATCAACCAAACGAACCCCAAGGATCGCTAGGCCGATGTAACTCGCGACCATGTCCTCTTCTGCGGCGCACTGACCGGACTACCCATCGATCGGCGACTAAGGGCGTCTGCAACTATATTGGCCTTCCCTGGGTGGTATAGGATATCAACATCGTAATCCTTAAGCAGCTCCAACCACCGTCTCTGCCGCAAGTTCAGCTCCCTCTGGCTGAAGATATACTGGAGGCTCTTGTGGTCTGTGTAAATATCCACATGAACTCCATATAAATAATGTCTCCAGATCTTCAAGGCATGGATCACCGCTGCCAATTCTAAGTCATGTGTGGGATAGTTTTTCTCATGCTTCCTAAGCTGTCGAGATGCGTAAGCTATAACTTTACCGTGCTGCATCAGCACGCACCCAAGCCCGACACCTGACGCATCACAATAAACCACATATCCGTCCAAACCCTCTGGAAGAGTAAGAACTGGGGCGGTCGTCAATTTCTCCTTTAGCAACTGGAAACTTTCCTCACAAGAATCCGTCCACCGGAACGTAGCTGCCTTCTGAGTCAGCTTAGTCAAAGGTGCTGAAATGGAAGCAAACGTCTCCACAAACCTCCGATAATAACCCGCAAGGCCCAAAAAGCTGCGCACCTCCGTTGGTGTAGTGGGTCTGGGCCAAGTCTTGACTGCCTCAATCTTTGTTGTATCAACACGAATATCATCGGCCCCGATAACATGCCCCAAGAAAGCCACTGAGTCCAACCAAAACTCGCATTTCGAGAACTTGGCATACAACTGTCGATCCCGGAGGACTCCCAATACCGCCCTCAAGTGATCTGCATGCTCCTGCTCTGTGCGCGAATAAACCAGGATATCATCAATGAATATTATAACGAACATATCCAAGAATGGCTTGAACACCCTGTTCATCAAATCCATGAATACTGCTGGGGCGTTGGTCAACCCGAAAGACATCACCCTGAACTCGTAGTGCCCATACCGGTCACGAATGCGATCTTTGGGATATCTCGCCTCTAACTGCAGACTGATGATAACGGATCGCAGTCTATCTTCGAGAACATCTCGCACTGCAATCGGTCAAACAAATCATCAATCCTGGGGAGGGGATATCTGTTCTTGATAGTTACCTTATTCAGCTGCCTGTAATCAACGCACATACGCAGCGTCCCATCCTTCTTCTTTACAAATAACACTGGCGCTCCCCAGGGAGAAACACTTGGCCTGATAAAACCTTTTTCCAGCAAATCTTTCAGCTGATCTTTCAATTCCTTCAACTCAGCAGGTGTCATCCTATATGGCGGAATAGATATCGGTCGAGTGTCTGGCGCCAAATCAATGCAAAACTCAATCTCCCTCTCAGGAGGGATACCCGGAAGCTCGTCTGGGAATACGTCTGGAAACTCTCTAACAACCGGAACTGACTGAAGGTCTGGTATCTCAGCCTCAGTATCGAATACTCGAACCATATGGTAGATATACCCTTTCCGCACCATTTTCCTAGCCTTGAGGTAAGAAATAAACCTACCCCTCGGCGACGCAGTATTCCCCTTCCACTCGATAACCGGCTCACCAAGAAGCGAAATCGTGCCTCTATCTACATCCCACATTGGCATAGCAAGACGCTAGCCAATCCATACCCATAATTACATCAAAGTCCGTCATATCCAACTCTATCAAGTCCAGAGTCCGACGATCGCCTATAGTCATCGGGCAAGCCTTATATACCCGCCACTACCACCGAATCACCATCGGCGTAGCCACCTCAAAAGATTTTATGGACTCGGGCTCTATCCCTATTCTACCAGCAATATGAGGAGATATATAGGACAAGGTAGAACCTGGATCTATCAAAGCATATACATCACAACATGAAACCAATAGTGTACTGTGGCGACATCCGTGATGCCTCACGTCCCGACGGTGGACATAGCATAAATGCGTTACGAGGACCGCTGAACTGGGACCCTACCACGACTTCGCCGCGCTCATCGGTCCGTGAACACCACGCCTCGGCGCATCGCCACCGAAGACGATCCGACCATCGACCGCGGGCCGAGCCATAACATTCCCGCCGCCTCTGGTCGGACAATCTCTCCTCAAATGGCCCTGCTAGCCACAAGAGTAACAAGCTCCTGGAGGAACACGACACCCCCCATAATGGAAATCGCCACATCGGCCACACCGAGGTATAGGTGGCCTCATCTCGATCAAACTCGGTCCTGCGAGAACCGAAGCCACGGGACCACGCCCCGCCTCAATGCCTGACGTCCGGAAGATGGTAGAGGAGCGCTCTGAACCGGCTGAGGTGCAAATCCGGTCTGCTGTTGAGGTTGTCTACCTCGAAAACTACCAGAGGACCTGCATCCCGGCCTCTTCTGCGATACCTATCAACTGCCGGCCCTGCGTTCACACCTGCGTATATGCTGCGTGCGGGCAATGTCCATGCGGTGAAGAGCTACTCCCGCGACTCTCGCCAAGTAATCATCGAGCCACGTGACATAGCGGTGCACCTGCCCTCCATGTACGCTACCAAAGCGGGTACATACCGAGCCAACGAGTCAAACTCTACGTTGTACTCTCGGACCGTCCGCCCACTCTGTCTCAGTGTCAAAAATCTATCGGCCCGAGCTCTCCTCATCTGCGGAGGAAAGAAATGGCTAAGGAACGCCTCTGAGAACTCGTCACAAATAGCTGGAAGCGCATGCTCCCAGGATAGTTCCATGAATCATACTACCAATCGCAGTATCCGCGATCGATGTGAACCCAATAATACCGACTCTCTCGAAGCCCCGATCACTCACGATCCAGAATCGCTGTCGGATAAACTCCTGAGGATCATCCTCAAGCCTCGACCCATAGAACTCTGGTGGGCTGCAACTCAAAAAGGCCCGCAGTCTCAAGCTATCGATTCGGGTGGACCACGGTACAACCGAACCGCTCTCGTCGCCCTCCCGCCAGCCACGATTACGGCTAATAATCGGGCCATCTCCTTGTAACCCATCTCCTCGCTCAGCCGTAATCGGGGGCTCGTATCGCAGCCTCGAGCGCCGCTGTCCCAAACTCTTTGAGGGTGGCGGCGTCGTGGAACTCGCCGTTCAAACATCATCTCCAGAAAGACCGGTGCGTGCCCTTGTAACCTTACGTGTCCGACTAGCGCTCTCACCGCCTTGCCTTCGGGCGCGGTTGCCTTGCGTGGAGGCATAACTGATACATAAAAATACGTCAGAGGAAGTCCAACCTATAACACAGCTCTATTGCACGATCTTAGAGTGAAAGAATGGAAACGATCCTAAATATCTCGTAGCCTCACGATTATAGATGTGGTGCACAACACACCGATAATCAAGACTCTACTAGATACGGCTGTGTAGACCGCTTCCGAGGATTAATCGCTCGATACCACTTTTATCACGACCGACCACGGACGTGATCGGTGCCTTACCGGGCACCGCGTGATACAACATCGAGAAAACCAAATAAAAATAAACTCACAACAAGAACCCATATAGAATATAAGCGGGCTACCCCAAAATGGCTACCTCTAAGTATAACAAAGTGAGCGACATCCTTAACAACCCAAGTTATAACAGACTACTGTGCCTCGAGAATGTAAACACTATGACGACAGGGGCCCGTCATACCTGAATGTACAAAACATCTACAACACCGGGAGAACTGTACCAAAAGTCGAGCCTCGGAGAAATGGAGCTTCGACACTGAGCAAGATCCTAAGAATGAGGATCCACCACTGCTTACCCCTGCAGCATGGCGTAGGCGGCCAGAGAAGGGGTCGACCTGATATGTACCAAGTATGTAAAGCGGAAAATCGTAATAATATCATAAGTCTAAAATAAGCCGAGTCATGGAAGAAAATCAAAATACGACACCGTGCCTTACTAACAATGAGAGTAACAAGTATAAACTTTCTCGCGTAAAATAGGAGGCTCATGATCAAAACAGGGTCTCTCGCCCGTAGTATCATTAAGCAATCCTACTCCTGGGATTATTTCACCCGCATAGGTTTTGTGGACCCGCATGAGGTCATCCACCTCGCATGGGACTATTTCACCCGCATGAGGTCATCCGCCTCGCATGGGACTATTTCACCCGCATGGACCCGGTGGGCCCGCATGAGTACAAGCGCCGCACTCGCATCATGGGTAGCAAATCCATGGCATAAATAGTAATAATAATAATAATAATACATAACTCAGCACAACCGGCTATCATACATAACATAAGCGCTACCGGTTTATCACAACGTAAGCAAGTTAAGAATATCTCCTAACTTCTTATTAACATTATTAATATACCCTCTCATTTTAGTTTACTTAAGGCACTAACATGTCATTTAAGAGAAAATCTGGGAATTCAACCCGAGTACCACATACCTCTAACCTTTTAAGAAAACTCCTTTTTACATAAAACTCCCAAGATACTAAAAACCGTAGTATCAAGTCAAGACTACTTTTCAAAACAAGTCACGTTTACCTTTAAAAATACAATAGGCTTCTAATTCAAGTGACTTCATTTCCTTTAAAACCTTAGGCAATTAATGCCTTAAAACAATTTGTCTTTCACAAATTCAAATCATTTATCCGTACTTATTTTACTTGGAGTAAACCTTTCTTTGTTAACCTTCCATAAAGCCAATACGACCAACTTCCCATAAAGTCGTTATATTACCATTATACACTAGTCAAACGCATCTCCCTATATCCAAGGGACTTATACTTTTAAACGAAAACAAGTATCATATACTTAAAAACACTCAAGGTCCCTTAACTTTAAGACTTAAGACATCATTAAAACAAGTAAGGGATACCAAAGCCTTTGTACGTCTACCGTACTACATAGATGCAATTATTCATGCTCAAGAGGTAGGAAAGTTCCACATACCTCTTCGGGTCAATCCACTTGCTAAGTCCAAAATACCGCACGTAATATGTCAACCTATAATGACCATAATACATTTATTAACCTCTAGTTTCAACGTAGAATATTTCAAGTGCAAAGTTACTAAATTCTACGGAAAATCGGGCAACATTTCCTTTGTTTCTACATACTTTGCCACCTTTATCAAGGCTGAATTCAATATCCAAATGCCACTTTTAAGGCCCAACAATCCAATCAACACAAAGGGGATTACACACCTAATATTGGGTGTGTAAAATTCTGCCCCACAATCCATAATAATTAACTTAACAAGTTTAAGGTAGTATTTTGGCTACAACATGCTCACATAACCTTCTTATCTAATTCCTTCATATCCAACCCATATTTCTTACATGCAATTTATCTAAGAGCAATATTTTTAACTACAAATTCTTTCTTCTTCACATGCAACACCAAAAACCAACAAAGAGAGAAAGAATTGTTACCTTAGAACTTTAGCCAAATATTCCAACCACTTCACTAGCCTCCTTCTCACAATCACCACCACAAGAACTCCTACAAGCTAGCCAACAAGTTTCCTTCTTGCCACACTTTTCAGATTTTCCTCAAGCTTTGATTTCCTCTTGAAATTCTAGAGAGAAGGGAGAGCTTTTATCTTTAGAGAGAGAGAAGAACTTGAAGAATGACCAAGTCTTCAAGACTTGGTCAATAAGTAGTACATGCAAAATCAGATGGGGGGGGGGGACACTTGTCACCCTCTCATGGCCTTTTTTAAAACAAAACAGTTCAGATTTTTCCACTCAACTTCGCAGAACCTGCCTCGGCGCCGCGGTCCTGCAGACGGCGCCGCGGCGCTGAAACCTCTACCGACTCTCAGAACTTTCCGGCCATGCGTGGCTCACGATCAAACACATTTCGTCCGATTGCAAGACCGAACTTGTAACTCCCATAACTTTCTACTCTGATGTCCTATCGACGAACGGTTGGTTGCGTTGGAAACTAGATTCAACGAACTACGCACTAGGCCTTTGAAACACCTAGGAACTTTCAATGTAACGGGTCATAACCCGCCTCAAGGTTGACCAAAAACCCGTCCGAAACAATCAGTCAACCTATCCTTCTAAAATTTAAGTCTTAATCCCTTTCGTACGCTCTCACACGTTTGGCCAGAACTACGGGGTATAACAGTAAATCCAAAAGGGTCAAAAGTAACAGAAACCCAATTATCAGTTGTGAATTTTCGGACAAACACTAAATTTTTAATTAAGTGAGGGGCATGAAGAACATTTTTAAGACTATAGGTGGATGCGGGGGAGACAAATTTGTGTGACCATAACCATGAATTGGGATTGAATGACCATTACCAACAGTTATACCACGATTGTTGCTCAAATTGAAATAAGACGGGAGATTACCTGGTGCAGATGTCATGTGAGAAATGACATCGGTGTCCATATACCAATTTGCATACGGGGGATTTAATCCAAGTGTATGCATCGCGACCTCGATATATGTGGGCGTCGGAACTGTCATTGGGCCCGCAGCAGCGAAGGTCTGCTAAGCCCGAGGCCCAAATAGGCACGACCCAGCAGGTCATGTGGATGTATTCTGGATCGGAAAACTAGGCCTGGTTGTATTTTGGAATTGGGCCTAATGTCTTGGAAAATTCGTCGGGAGGTAAGGTGAGTTGGGCCACTAGTCGCCCGACCCTATGGCCGCTGGCCGCGGGCGATGGGTTCACGCCCATCGCTCCAACCACCGCCACTGCCACGATCGTCGTCGCGGTTCTTGCCACCATTTTTACGATTTTGACCCTTTTTTTCGCCACCATTGTTACGATTTTGACCCTTTTTTTCGCCACCATTGTTACGATTTTGACTAGAATTATTCGAGAACGAGTGAGGGTCGCCTAACGTGGCCATCATCATGACAGAATTTTCTCCGGTAGCCACCTTTTTACCCAAGTCGGCCTCTTCTAATGTGAGCATGGAACGGGCCTGGTAGAACGGTGGGAGAGGATTATTTTGACGAATAAGTGTCCCAACACCATTATAGGCCTCGTACCGGTCTGCAACCACCTGAAGAACAAGACAATCATTGGTGACGAGCGCACCAATGTTTTTGAGTTGATTCGACAATTCCTTCCGTCTTTTACAATAGGCTGAGACATTCAAAAAATCCTCCATGTTTACATGGAAAAATTCCTGCTCAAGAGTGACAACACAAGAATTTTTGTTATCTTGAAATATATAATGCACCCTATTCCAAACTTCTATCGCCGTGGTGTCGGGTTCAATAATCGTCTGCAAGAGGTTTGTAGAGATAGTGCAATAAAGCCACTGGAGAACGGTAGCATTAAGAGTTGTCCATAACGCATGGTCATCCTCGTGGGTAGACACCTTTTCCTTGCATGTTACCGAAGAGATGATGTGATGAAGACTTGATGCGAGTGTGCGTGAACCTTAAATAATTCCGCCCACGTTGTGTATTGGATCTCAAGAACAATAGGGATGTGGTTCTTGATGTTGGATACCGGGCTGGATGAAACGTGTTCTTTGAGGTAGACATAATGAAAGAACAAGAGGAGAATTAGGGATTTGAAGAAAATATTTGGGAAGAAAAAAAAAAGGGTGGCCGACGGCCAAGTAGGATCTAGAACATTGTTAATATGGATAACTTTGTGAAACTAACATCATCCTTTTCTCGGTAGAGCATTCAATATAAGGTATATTTTTTAAAAATACAAATCCAGGTATCTACTTATGCATAACTTCGAACATGCTAATTGCCTAGATGCTCTAATCACGCTCTCAGTGGTGTTTGCATCCGACGTTAAATACTTGTCATGAGTCTGCTCCACTGAACACAAAATGTCGACGAAAGTCTATATCGAAAGAGGGTGTGATAATGTAATACCCTTGTTACAATGTTGTGTTCCTTTTTTTTTTTTTGGGGAATCAAGAAGAAAACCGGACTGCCAATTAACTACAAAAACGTCTAATTCCGCTCAATCTTATTAGTGTATGTTTTCCCGTTCACATTCAAGGAACATTCCACTAGAAGTCTTTCTTTCCATCTTCACATTTTTTTTCTTTTTGTTACAATGGCCCATGCCACAAACCGAACAGCATAAAATTTCAGTTTTTCTTTATAACTAGTGTCGTACGCCCTAAATTGTAACATTCTTCACATAAAACAGCAATTCATCCTCGGTTCTGGGTGAAATATATAATTCTTACCCTTTCAATGAGAAAAAATGAAGAAGACAACAAATCCATCGCTAGTATACATGCATACCCACATTTGTATATCACCACGCCCTCTATTTCATTCAACTGTACACAGTTGGATCTGAAAGTACTAACTTGAAATCTATATCATATATTCACTAACCTTAAGCAAAAAAGAGGTCACATTCCCAGTGAGAAACAAACCAGTCCCAAAAAAGAGGTGTGTAGTCAGAGACGCAGGGGTTGGAGACCAAAAGACTTGATAGGAAAGCGTGTTGATTTTATATATTCTGCACGATAAATAACATTTGTAGATGGGAAAGTATGTTTTAGTGTCCAACAAAATATAGGGCCCGGGTTATATAAAGATCAGCTCATAAACTAATAGTCGCAGTCAGTATCGAGAATTGAATAACAGATGTGCAGCTCGCATGAGCTTAAGTTTCAACGCCAAAATTTTAGTAAGCCGTGATGGGCACAAATGTATAACCAAATAACCACCTACTGGATATCATTCTAGATAACAATACATCACCAGATGGAGGTGAAAATAACAAAAACCAGAAGCAACACCACGCTATGGGGACACTAAACTGATGAACATTTATGTGTATCTGAACAATGGACCAACTTCTGTTCCAATAAATGCTGCAGAGGACCTCGCGTATGTGTTGCCACTGCTCTAGCGGCATGCAATGAAAACCTTGTATGCTCACTTAACTTGCCTCTGAAAACACAATTCAAATAGTAAAGGGTTGTGTTAGTGATCATCAGCTTCAAACTGGATACCAAAAGCAACCATCCTTGGAATAGATAGATGCATGCACAAAACTCCAACATCAAAAAATCAATGCCCAATCCTCTCAACTCAGTTTGACTGGATAATTCCTAGAATCTCACAACTCAGAACATGGTTGTCAACCAAAAATTTTTATGCGTAGTAGCAACAAAAGGAAGCAAGAAGTCCACCTTTTGAGTTACCTAAGTTGTTTATGCACTATCAGCAACAGTAGGCAGTGCAGTAATTTTCCCCACAGCAACAGTTTTCCCTGCAGAAATGGCAGTAATTATGATCCTATGTCGTTTGTGATGATAAGAGAAACAAAAAGCAACGCAAGGTTACAAAACACAATGGTTTCTTACCTTCGGTGCGAAGAGTGAATCGTCCAAGTTGTGCAAAGTCGGAGAATTTCTCTACACATATCATATTATTCACCTGGCATGATAATTTCAGAAGGATCAAATACCAAGTCAAGACAAAAACTTAAGGATCTAGCTTTAAGGAAAACAAAAAAAAAAGGTGACCTTGAAAGAACAAGGAATTCAAGGTAAAGTAAAGATTATGGCCCCAAACTAGAAAATCATCATTTTCTGATAGAAAGGTGGGACGAAACACACAACACATTATGCTTCCCCCCACTAATTACACTCAACGAAGCAAGCACTCAACAGCTTCAAGACACAGGAATTCACAAACACTGCCCGAGAATTGTTACTTTCAGCAAATTCAAATGATAACTTGAAGTAACTCAAAAATATGAAGACAGAAACATGAGTCAATCTAAGAAGTAAGAACCAAGTCTTCCAAACCTACAGGTCTACAGGTATTCGGTTAGACAGCTAACCTGAACACAGCATAAAACAATAGCGCCATTCTTTACAAACAGAGGTTTTTTCTTCATAGGCTTCTTTGTTTTTTGATCAATCTGCTGCATCAGTTCAACAATCTCGCATTCCTCAACAACCGAATGGACATGCAATATAGCTTTGTATCCAGCAGTAAAAATAGCCTGAGAACATGGAAATCCATTAACAGACTAGTTGCACTTGCACATGTGCAATTTATGAGGTAATGAAATGCTAAGTTAGGGTTGGATTCATACATTGTCCAACAGCTCTAGGATCTGTAACTGTGCAACAAACTCAGTAACAGCAGGTATTGGCTTTGCTGCAAATAATAAACTTGTTAGACATAATATAATGCTAATTTAGGGTTGGATTCATACATTATCCATCACAAATGATAGCCTAGACCAACTTGAGATTACAATATGAAACCACATTTGAATTCATCACTAAACCGAAGACAAAGCATTTACTTCCTCTCTTCCTTATCAAAAAATCTTCCTCTTACCTTTATTTGTTATCAGACTACATAGTGATTCACTACAAATGTATGCTACCTCAAGACCGGCTACAACTCAATGGGTGTGTGTTTGTTTCCCAGATAAGGAGCTACATCTCAGTGTTAGTTTGTAATCAAATAGCTCCTAGTACATATTTTATGAGTTGAACTTGCAACCAGTTCCTATTTGTTTCAACGCTTTTTCATTTGAACACATAAGAGCTACAACTTATTCATTTACATGACTTTGTTCTAATTGTCAGACTAACCTGCCTGCTTAAATAAAATGCTGTCAAAAGCTGTCTTTTGCACCCTCAGAACACATCTGATCTGGCAATTGGTCTCAAGACTAAAATTCACAAATCCCCAAAAGAACATGATTTAAATTACATGCTGAATGATGAACAGTCTAGACAGTTCCAAAAAAAAATAAGGCAAAAGAGACTACATAGAATTAAATACAAGCCTTGTATTTTTCTCATTTTGCTGCACCAACTTTGTGCTTCTTTCTTATGGCAATAAGAATTGACCCTTATTCATCAAAAAGAATGTGTCTACAACCCCTGAAATCCATATATTTTAGGGTGCACGGGAGCATGTGGATAGACTAGGAAATATACTACTATGACTTAATCCGAAACTAATTGGGTTCCTAATCTAGTATTTCTAATTCCATCGTGGTTTATATCGATGAAGTAACTTTTTCATCCCCCAACCTTCCATCACCGGAAATACTGTCTTTGAGAACACCCATTGTATGCTGAAGATGGAAAAGATCACGGACCATAATTCTAAGGTAAAGCTGCAGAGTAGTAGGAGATCAGTCACTCGTTTTCCTAATCTTACTGTCCTTGAGAACACCCATTGTATGCTGAAGATGGAAAAGATCACGGGCCATAATTCTAAGGTAAGGCTGCAGTGTAGTAGGAGATCAGTCACTCCTTTTCCTAATCTTTGACTTTACAGCATCATCTAAAAAACACCCTTCTTTTCTTAAATTCTCAAAAGTACAGACTGCTAACCACTTTGCGCACCCAAGTAAAAAAAGGCTACTTTTTTCCTTTTTTAACAAATAAACGGTAATGTATTCAGCAGTCCTTTCCAATTAGCTGTTATGTTATATGTAACACTATTCTTTCTCATGACATATTGCTATCATATATATATATACCACTAGTTTACATCACATAGTCATTAGCTGTACAATGTTTCTTCCAATCTTTAAACCATTAGCAATAGAAATAATCACAAATAATCGGCATAGATCAAGAAGATGATCAATGCCAGTTCATTATAACAAGGAGATAGATTAATTGGACAAAAACATACCAACACTGCACAAAACAAAGCCTGACAAAATGTCATCTTCCTCAATTCCAGATAACCTGACACGTACATTTTCCCCAGGACCAACGTGTCTTACTCTGTCTTCATCACAGAATATGGCAAGAACTTTCACAGCAGCCTGTAAATCAGGTGGTGAGATGAATTTCCTAGAGTATTCCATCAATCACAAAACTCAATACTATAAAGGTAAGAGAAGGCCAGAAGATAGCACCTTATTCGGCATAATCAGTAGATTATCACCTTCACGTATGCTTCCAGACTCAATTTTACCCATAACGACAGTTCCCATGTCTTTAAATTTATCAATAATAGGCATTCTGCAAAGAAAATGGAAATTGGCAAACAAGTAAACAATTTGGCAAAAGTTTAGAGGGGAATTAGGAGATCAATAAAGCTTTATTGGGCAAATAGTTTTGGAGATTCGGGATAGAGGCACAGGCTCTATTGGAGAGGAGTGATAGCTGACAAGTATGGGAGTGTGGAAGCAGGTTGGAGAACTAGAGGTGGAGAGATGTTTTGGGATTTGAGATTCAGAAGGGATTTCCACGATTGGGAAATGACTGGGGTTCAAAGATTGCTAGACTTACTTCATAGGCAAGTTAATTCGGTTGACACCACCGATGCTTGGTGGTGGGGCTTGGGAAATAATGGGGCGTTCTCTGTGAAGTCTTTTCATAAGAAACTCTTAAGTAGGGAGGAGCATGTAAATCCATGTAATGCAATATGGATTCCAAGGGTTCCGAGAAAGGTGTGTTTTTTGACTTGGCTAGCTGCAAGAGGGGGTGATTTTGACAGTGGAAAATCTGAGAAAGTGTGAGGTTGTCTGCGTCAGTTGGTGTCACATGTGCAAGGAGGCGGGCGAGGACGTGGATCATCTCCTCCTCCTTCATTGCAGACTAACCTTGAGGTTATGGTGGGATATGTTTAGGCGGTTTGGCACGCCATGGGTAATGCCAAAAACTGTGAAAGATTTGATGTTTAGTTGGAGGAGAGGGAAAAGGAGGAGAAAACTAAGGGCTTGAAACGTCATTCCACTTGCGTTAATGTGAGTGGTGTGGATAGAGAAATAGAAGAGTTTTTTGAAGAAGTAGAGTTGAGTTTCTCTCGTTTGAGTAGTCTTCGATCCCTTATTTTCTTTTGGTGTACACAGAAAATTCCTTGTATAGATTTTTTGTAGATTCTTTACCTTTTGGTATACCCCGTATACGGCCATTTTGGCCATGTTTATGAATGGAACAAAAAAAAAGAGGAATTGCAGATACAACTTGCAAGTTTTACTCCTTAGTCCCACCTTTACTTCTCAAGATTAGGTCCTATTTTTCTTTCACATTTTATCTTTCCCTTCAATGATTGTGGATTGCGCATCGTTAAAACATTGTCAAGCAAAATAAACTAGAAGGTTAGTGTTGGAATTAAGAAATATGGGTGGAGCAAGGAAACAGAAACAGGAAACTAGAAGGTTAGTGTTGGAATTAAGAAATATGGGTGGAGCAAGGAAACAGAAACAGGAAGATGCCACCAGATTAGCAGAATGGGGTACTAGAAGTACCTCAATGGACCATTAGGGTCTCGAGGTGGAACTTCGACAGCATCAAGGACTTCAAAAAGGCATGGACCACTCCACCATGGGCATACACTTCTCTCCATTCTAGTTTTCAAATTTAAACCCAAAAGCCCGGAGATGGGAAGGAACTTAACATCTGAAATTCAAGCACAAAAAGAACAGGAATCAAACAACTGTTGCTGCTTATTAGCTAATATGTAGAATATTTAAACAAAGTAGAGAATAACTGTTGACAGATTTACATTCAAGTTATGAAAATAAATATGATAAGTACATGCCAAAGAAAACCAAAGAGTCTCTACTAACATTCTACTCCTAGATACTTGGAACTTATTTAAAAGTACTCTTTATGTTTTATTTTATATGACAATGTTTGACTGGCACGGAGGGTAAGAAAGAAAGAAAGACGATTTTTGAAATTTGTGATCTTAAATATGCCATAATATTTGTGTTTATAAGACTCTTGAAACTTGTGATCTTAAATAAATCATAACCATTTACATGGCAATAAAAGCTTGTCAATAAGGAAATAGGATCACATGAACTTAATTATCCAGCTTGAATCAATACATGTAGGCAATGTTCCTTCTCAAAAAAATGCATGCAAGTAATGTTGAAAATGTAATTTTACCTTGCAGTGGATAAGTGGCTCGAGATACAAGTAGTACACCCTAGTGACTAGTACTTTATACTAAATGGCTAAAAGCACGATCACACACTTCTATGTAGAAACTTTTTTCAAAATGAAAAGCTCATTGAGAAGATATGAAATCAGGTTCAGATAACAGATTACTTTAACACATTAAAATTGCAAAAGACATCAAACAAAAGAGGCAATCCGCAAGTAAATAATACTTCTGTACCTTTCTTGACATTGTACCCAGACGATCTCAAGAATGGAATCATTTTTGACTCAATCTCATCATACCTGCATGAATCAACTGGACCAAGATTAGTTGCTAGTATATACAGGATATGATAATACAAAATCGAAACAGTAGACGGAAGATCACCTTTCTTTAGACCAGTTGACAGTAGGATCATCCATCTTATTTACAACAATAAGAAGCTTTGTGACCCCAAGGGTCTTTGCCAGTTGAACATGTTCACGTGTTTGCCCACCTCTTTCATATCCAGTTTCAAATTCACCCTTTCTAGCAGATATAACCTTCAAACCAGAGCAGACAATGATCAACAACGATTAATATGCCTCAGACCCAACCTAGTTGGAGTCGCCATATAAATCCTCACTGTCCAATTCGCTATATTTGGACACATTTTGTTCCAATATTCAATAATTCGGGGTTTAAAGTTTCCAAATAAAGAGTCAATTCACATATAGTTCTTACCAGCACACCTATGTCAGCTTGAGATGCTCCACTGATCATATTGGGAACATAACTCTTATGACCCTGGTGACAAATGGAACAATAATAAAAAGATGTAGAGACAGAATGGAAGCAAAAGTTGAGGAGAGTACATAGATTACCAAGAAAATTACAATCTACATGCAGCAGTTACAGGCAAAACATTAGTAAATCAACATATAATAGTCTTGATTTTTGTTTCTTTACCCCCAGGATGTGGCTTAGTAGTTAGTAGTGAATGTAGTGGGAGGAGAACCACAAGTCTCAAGTTCAAAACCCAGAGGCAAACAACACAAGGTGATTGCTTCAATGCTTCTCATCTCTCTAAGCCTTGGTGGGTAGAGTTACTTGGTACCTATGCTAGTGGGAGGTAAGCATTTAACCGGTGGAACAACCGAGGTGCGCGCAAGGTGGCACAGACACCAATGTCAAATAAAGTTAAGAAAGTTTACTTTTTTTGTTTCTATTACACCTCGAATCATTATTTATCAATTCATTTTAGGCGTAAAGACAAAACCCCAAAAAATATTCCAATTTTAACCTAGTGTCAATCAATCTATTAGTAGTAACTCTCTAAGACTCTTAACATTGCTTCATTAACAAAATAAAAAACTAAACCTCGTCCTAAGCTTTTCGACTTTCTCTTTACATGTAGTAGATATAGGATCAAAGGCTCAACTGACAAAATTGTAAACCAAAATAAAAGAAGATTTAAAAGCTTTGAGACATTGTTGAAGACGAGCTAAAGAAAATGTAAAAGAGGAGATGAACGTCAATTTCATGATGACGCAAAACGGGACAAAATGGATTTATTTATGATTTAGGATCAACATGAGACTTTTTCCTAAACCCGAATTCCCAGCTATCACTCATTAGTGATATTACTAAAGCACCGCTTTTTTATACTTGTGGTGTCTAGGCCAGTTTGCACGCACCTCGACTAATTTCACGGGGTACCTGCTACCTCCCACCCGCACAGGTATCAGAGGTAACTCTGTCTACCAAGACTTGGACAGATGGAAAGAAATCACCTAATGTTTTTGCCTCCGATGAATTTGAACCTGAGACATGTTGTTCTTTTCCCACTTCATTGACCACTAGGCTTTACTGATAAGGTTAAATAATACAAATTAGATTGTACCAAAACACTATTATGGTATAGAGACTCACAACTTTACATAAAGGAAAACTTTCTATAGATCTTTGAAACCATGGGGTAAACAACAACCCTCATGCACATAAACTCGTCACTTAATACTCAACACCTTTTCCTCCTGTGTACAAGGTAAACCAGAGAAACAATGAGGATAAAAAGTTACCGGGGCATCCAGAATTGTAAATCTTGTTGTCTCTGTTTCAAAATGTGCTCTTCCTACTTCAACTGTTATTCCCTGAAAGAAAGTCGCAACAAAGAAACACACAAATGTCACTTGTAAGCTCCCCACAATCCCAGCTCCAACAAAAGGAAGTAATACACCAATTTAAGTATAAAAATAAATAAATATATAAAATAATACCTTCACCCTCTCCTCTTCATTTGTATCCATAATATAGGCCATATACCTAAAAGACAAGTGAAAAGTGAAGTTAAGACGTAAAAGGAAAGCAATAATTAATTAAAGACGGGGTGCGGAGGATCACTCCACATGCAGGAAAATAAACTGGCTGTGGACCCTCTTCGAACTCATATTATCGATAATTGTGCTCTCAAATTTGACAAGATGGCATCACGAGATATTCTATCTCAAGAATAATCAAGCATGAAAATATCAAGAAACCATGCAAACAACGCTAACAAGCAACTAGCTTCAGGAATCAGGCATTTATCCGTCATTGCAACTATCTCTGGCAGACAAAAAACTCAGTTGGACTCTAGGAATGTCCCAATCTTATCAGAATTAACAGGAACTAGTAACTGAATGTTTCATACATCAACTCAGAAACTTTAAAAGTTCTAGCAGTAAACTGTGAACCAAGCTTCGAAAATACAACTTCACGTCCACCAAATTCGATCTCCAATTAAAAGAAAAATACCGGCAGAATTGCAGATTGCTTGTGTAAGAAATCGATCATGTTATGGAAACAGAACACCCCCCCCCCCCCAACCACAAAATCCTAAACTTGAACGTCAGAAGATGAGCACTACTGAGTTGTAATAAGTATAGGACATAAACATCTACAACTTAAGCTCTCTAATGAGACATCAGAGAAGCAACTCAGTTATCACCATGCAAGAAAATGACAAATAGATTGTCTAAATCTTCCAATTATCATATCTCATTATTGTCATGGGGGCTGCACTTCTTGTCAGTCACATTTGCGCAAAAGAGTCAGAGAAAGCAAACTATCTTCTTGTCAGTCACATTTGCGCAAAAGAGTCAGAGAAAGCAAACTATCACAATTTGCATGTAAAATTGCAGATAACCTACTTGTCGATAATGGTAAAGTATAAATTGCAGATAACCTACTTCTTGCATGATATCCTCAAAAGAGTGGACAATGCAAGTAGTTTATTTAAAAAGTGTTCTGGGTGAGCCGTGGTCCACTTGTCATTGGTACTCCGTAGAGTACCAACAACCAAAATTCATCTAACTGATGAGATAATATAAAGAACGGAAAAGGCTCAAAAATGCCCTTAACCTATTGGAAATTGCTTTAAAATGCCCTCCTTCCATTGGATAAAAAATGCCCTTAACGTTTTCTTTAGGTTCAAAAAGTGGTCATTTTTATTGGTCCACATAAATTTAAATTTCTGACCCAACATAATACCTGACCCGAACCAACACCCAAAATCCGTTTCTAATAAATGTAACCCAGATTTTGTGTCTTTTGCACCTCTAGCTAGTTCCTCTCACATGGCGATTTAAGGTACCAAACACTGCCTTGAAGTGGATTTTACAAAATCTCCCGACATATCTTGCTGCCGGCATTGCTCGTGTCAGCTCAAAAAGCAAAGCCAAGCCATAGTTAAACTAATCATCAAGTTCTGTGTAAATGAATTTTCACAAAATCAGCTAAGTCCTCAATAACCACCCATTATGGGGTATTGAAAAAAACATCAGCTGTACAAGTTCTTAAGAGCCCGTTTTGGTTATTTCATTTCTGTATATGAATTTTACTAAATCAGCTATAGTTCAAAAGAGCCCACTTTGGATACTTCATTCCATTGAATTCTCCCAACAACATACAGTGAGCAGAAAAACGAGTAAACGAGAAGAGAAAGGGAGATTGAGTAGAAATTCTCTGAGGAGCAAGGAGAAGAAAGGAAAAGCTTAAATCACCATGTGAGAGGAACAATAGGTGTAAAAGATACAAAGTTGGGTTCGGTTGATTAGAACCGGGTTTGGGTGTTGGTTCGGGTTGGGTCTTGTATTGGGTGAGAAATTTATACAACAACATACCCAGTGAAATCCTACGTTGTGGGGTCTGGAGAGGGTAGAGTGTACGCATACCTTACCTCAAACTTGGTAGGTAGAGCGGCTGTTTCCGAGAGACCCCGGCTCAAGACAAAGCACAAGCAAAGTAAGACAAACAAAGCTACTAAGCAATGATAGCGAATTCTGAAAAAGAAGCAATAACTAATACATGTAAATAAGACAAACAAATACACATAGCAGCATAAATCAAACGACATGAGACTATAAAGCAATAATGTGCCTACTAGTATGATATGCTAAGCGGACGTACAATAATAACACTACAACTACCAGTTTGTAAGCGTAGGTAAGACTATGCTGGACTACCTACTACCATAATTTGTGTCCTCCATAACCCCTATTTAAGGTCATGTCCTCAGTAAGTTGCACCTGCGTCATATCCAGTCTAATCACCTCTCCAATACTTCTTCGACCTACCTCTACCCCTTATGTACCCATCTATAACCAACCTCTCACACCTCCGCACTGGGGCATTTATGTCTCTCTTCTGCACGTGCCCGAACCATCTCAACCTCACTTCCCGCATCTTATCCTCCACTGAGGCCACTCCCACTCTGTTCCGGATATCATCATTTTTAATTTTATCCCTCATTGTATGCCCACACATCCATTTTAGCATCCTCATCTCCGCAACTTTCATCTTTTGGATGTGTGAAGTCTTGACCGGCCAACACTTTCGCCCATACAACATAGTCGATCTAACCACCACCCTATAGAACTTGTCTTTAAATTTTGGTGGCACCTTTTATCGCACAAAACTCCAGATGTGAGCCTCTATTTCATCCACCCTGCCCCAATACGATGTGTGACGTTATCATCAATCTCTCCAATCCCTTGGATAATAGACCTGAGGTACTTGAAGCTTCTTTTCTTTGGAATGACCTGAGTACCAAACCTCACATTCACGCCTGTCTCAAGGTTGCTCCTGTTACTAAACTAGCACTCCAAGTATTTTGTCTTGGTCCTACTCAGCCTGAACCCTTTACCCCACTCCCACTGTCTCCAAACCTCAAGCTTAGCGTTCACTCCGCTGCGAGTCTCATCAATCGTCTGCGAATAACACCCTTGGATTTGTCGCGTCAGTCCATCCATCACTAAGGCAGAATGGGCTAAGAGTCGATCCCTGGTGCAGCCCCATCATTACTGGGAAGTGCTCCGAGTCTCCTCCTACTGTTCGTACCTTGGTCTCGGCTCCATCATACATACCCTTGATTGCCCTAGTGTACGCCACAGGTACACTTCTAACCTCCAAACATCTCCATAGAACTTCCCTAGGGACTTTATCATATGTCTTCTCGAGGTCGATGAAAATCATATGTAAGTCTCTCTTCTTCTCCCACTCTACCAACTTCTTAATAAGATGAATGACTTATGTAGTCAAACGTCCCGACATGAACCCAAACTAGTTCTCTAAGATAGACACGCATTTTCTCACCCTCATCTCTACGACTCTTTCCCAAACTTTCATAGTGTGGCTTAGCAACTTGATACCACTATAGTTGATGCAACTCTGAATATCACATTTGTTCTTATACAAAGGAATTATTGTACTCCACCTCCATTCTTCTGGCATTCTCGCCATCTTAAAAATAACGTTAACTCCGTCGGCCACTCCAAACCTACCATGTCTGCTCTCTTCCAAAATTCAATTGGGATCTCATCAGGCCCGGTCGTTCGTCTTCTGCGCATCCTGCGAACAGCACCCTGAACCTCCTCAACCTTAATGCTTCCAAAATCCCGGTACCTACCAGATTGCTCCAGATCTCCAGCACATTGTCTCTATCTTCTTTTTCGTTCAAGAGTTTATGAAAGTAAGACTGCCACATTCGCCTAGTATGTGCGTCCTCCCCAGTACTTTGTCGTCCTCGTCCTTGATGCATCTCACGTGATCCAAGTCCCAGGCCCTCCTATCACTCGCCTTGGCTAGTCTGTACAACTTATGCCCGCCTTTTTCCTCTAACATACACACGTTCAAAAGTCGTCGTTTTCGCCGCCGTAACCGCTAGCTTTGCCTCATTCCTCGCTACAATCCTCTATTCGTCCACTTCACCACCTCATCCTTGCTTCAGAAATTTATGTGGACCAATAAAAAAATGGCCACTTGTTTAATGAAATTCCATGTCATATTTCTGTTAACTAAAGGGCATTTTTTAACCTAAAAAACGTTAAGGGCATTTTTAACCCAATAGGTGGGAGGGCATTTTTAAGCCATTTTCAATAGGTTAAGGGCATTTTTGAGCCTTTTTCGTATAAAGAACCAAGATAAACCAAGCTTCATATTTAGAATGTTATCACAGGTTATCCCACGAACCAGGAGACCACTATGTTATGACAAGTTCCACCAATTAAGGAACAATGACAGCATATTTTGACTGTAGTAAGCTAGTAAAACCTTACCAGCTCTCTCTGTTTTTATCCTTCGCTTCTCTCTCGTACTTCTGTATAGTACGGTCATCAACTTGACCACTAAGTAATAGTATTTGTCCTCCAATAGTTGACTTCCCAGCATCTGCAGGTGATATGGAAACTCTTAAGTAATAATTATATGATGTTTCCCAGTTAAGCAATTAGATTTCTGCTAGTTACCAATCAGCTTTGGGAAGTCATTGACAACTTTCACATAAAAAAAGTGATTTTGCATCTTTTTTAAAAATTGGTACAAGTAGAAAGTGATCTTGTATCCAACAAACTGCACATGCAGAAACGGATTATACTGGTTCAATAAGTTGGACACAGCTTACCTGCTTTCACCAAAACTCAAACATCACCATGTCTATTTCAAGCAACAGCTAATTTGTGACCAAAGCAAGAATGGGGAGAGAGGGTGAAAAACAGACTGACATAAAATAACAAATACATAAAGGACTACATCCCCACAGTACATTAAAAAGTAAAGAAATACAATTTTGAGCAGATAACTTCCTCTTAATAAAGAAAGATCCCCAAACACTGGCTTGGAGGAAACAAATAAATTGCCAAAACCTGTCCTAAATGATAGAATGATATCAGTACTAGAAAAGAATTAAAAAGAAGAAAGGAAAGAAAAGAAAACAATATTGTACCAACAATTATTTAATACTCCATTCTTCTTCTAGCATATTATTTTGTTTGCCTTACTTTCCTTCTTGACACTTGGGAGATTTGTTCTCATCAAGCTTCACTACAATGACAATCGTGCATCAAGAGGATAAAAAGTAAGACTTACTTACCCACATGACCAATAAATACCACATTCAGGTGCCTCTTTTTATTGACTTCAACCTCCACCTGAATATCCTCTGGGGGTGAAGTTTCTTTTCCAGCGGCGCCCTTTGGCTCGACGTGCTTTGGCTTTAAGTCTGGATGTGCTTCATCTTTCAACTCTGATACCATCAATAATGTAAGCAATTACATACCAGTTTGACTAAAATGGTTTCAGTAATCTAAAGAATATCATCTTTCAGTGAAATCATCTAAAGTTCAAATACACCAAAACTTTTCTCCCTTCTTTTTCTTAATTCTGAAAACTTGCATACACCAAAATTCCCTGAGTAATGTAAAAAAAGTAAGGAGATAATGAGCTTTAAACACAAAAGAGGGGAACAGCTCTCATTGAAGGGTGGCTGCTTGAAGATCTCAACAAGAATTCTCTCAAGGTCATCTTTCATAGATTTACTGCCCAAAACAAGGCACATCTGGCAATTTAGCGTCATACTAATAAGCTTTCCAGATAAATCTTTGTATAAGCTGAATCAAAATGGATCTACCAATATCACCAAAACATCAATGTCTGTGACTGCAAGATTGCCAAGCTGTGACCAATATATCTTCTCTGCAGAGCAGAATCCAGAGAGAGAGATAGAGAGGCACAAGTAGCAACTGATCTCCCTTTTGTGTGAATAGATTGAAAAAAAGGATCAATCCCCATTATACTGACATCTTTCTGCAACATAGAGCCGCCATTTTAGGGCAGATGACATGATCCACTTCAGTTAATTTCAGCATGATTCTTTTCTCCGGTCAAGTAGATCAACAGGAATCACAAATAACATAAAAGACTAAGCTCAACAAGAACCAAATGATACATAATCTGTTCATGAATCTACCTACCATCTTCCAGCATATCAGGATTTTCAACATCATCTGGCTTCTGCTCTTCTGCCATAACACTATCCTCTACCATTTAATAAACAATCAAACGTCATCTACAAAGTTCCTAATAATATCAATGGGGATATGAAAGCAGGGAAAGAAGTATATCTACATATATGTGAAAGAACAAATGTACAAGATATCAAAGAATATATTTTAGGAAAATTTGGCAGAAAATAATAACAAAATCTAACAGCCTTTGCTACTAGAAATATTAAAGAAGGGATATCTTGATTGTTGAAAAGATAAGTAATTGCAAAAATCACGAGTTTGGAACTCCAGTAGATATTTTCTTGTGTGAATTGCCGTCCAAAACTAAAAGCATCAACCTCTCACGAAGCCTGCTGAAAGTAGTGATTTGACACTCTTAACCTTGTCAAAGCTACTTGAACCCCCACCCCAAAAAAAAAGATTTATATAAAGACAATGTCAAAGTTAACAGTAACATTAATCGCATCTAAATATATGACCAACAAAACAATTTTTCAAAAAATTTCCATGCTCCGGACAATATGCCCAACCCCCAACCAGGAAAAAAAAGAAGTCTTACATGGACCTCAAGGCCCAAAGGAGCAAGGAATATTTCAATATACACAACAACAGGCCTTACTTTTAAACCACAAGAAATTTCAATGATGTGGGTAATAATTACTAATCCTTGGAGAGGGAGAGGAGTGGAAAGGAAAGAGGGATCAATTTAATCATAGGCTTTTTTTTTTGACAAGTCAATTTAAATCGTAAGGGCTTATCCATGATTTACGGGCATCAGAGGCATAGCAATTAGCAAAACCACTTCCAAAAATTACAAGCAGGGGAAGAACATCAGTGAAGTTGCTACAAACCTCCATCAGCCTTGTCATGTTTTATAGTTTCATCGGGTCTTCCGTCTTCCACGTTAACCAACACACTATCTTCTGCTGACATTCAATCACATAACATTCAAAACCAAATTTCCTTACAGTAAAGACTTGTAAGCCATTAATGGTCAACTTTAATGATAAGTGTATAAAAAATCTATGGCTTCTTAATAAAGTCTTGGTGGAAATAAGAATGCCAGAAATCAGAAAACTACTAAAATTAACGTTTTACCGGATGAATCAAGCTGCAGCGCCTTGATGTCCTCTTCAATATCTATCACATTAAACAACCAAGAAATATGGCATTCATTAATCCATCATGATCCTCCCTAACAATCTCAGAAGTTATTAACTATAGAGGATGAGTTTGATATGGAGGAATATGTTTCCCATGGAAAACCCAACATGTTTCTGTAGAGAATGTTTTCCTTTAGAAGATATCATTTTTGTTTATTTGAGTTTAGAACACAATACTAAGGGAAACTATTCATAGAAAACTGTTATCTTTTATTTGAGCACATTAAATTGCTTCAACAAAATTTCAATGACATCTTGCTTATATACGCAATGTACCCAAGAACAAAAACTTCATGAAATTAAAGGGAAGAAATCACGTTGTTAGTGGATAGTTGTTGAATGAAACAAAATTATCATAACCGTATAGTTGATGATAATAGACAAATAAGATTTGTCCAGATAAGAGTTGATAAATAGAAGTTGCTATTCAATTTACCTCCAGTACCTATTAACTGCTAATTGAATTAAATTGCCATGATTAATCTAAGGGAGTATTAATCTAAGTGGATTACAAAACTTATATCACTGACTCAATTATAGAATAGTACAACCAATGAATAAAATTAAAGTATAAGTTTAAAAAATTATCCAGGGAATATATCAAGGTAACCAAACACTGGAAAATGATATCACCGGATAAAACATTTTGTCATTAAAACACTCCAAAGAGCAAATTGTCTTTTAGTGAATCTTCATGAAAATGACTACTACACAATTACTGAGTTCACCTAAAATAAGCGACTGGTAGTCGATTTCACACAACAACGCGCTTCTAATCTAACTCAGTATAAAAATACCTTTTGTCATTAAAACACTCCAAAGAGAAAATTGTCTTTTAATGAATCTTCATGGAAATGACTGCTACACAAATACTAAGTTCTCCTAAAATAAGGGACGGATAGTCGACTTCACACAAATTAAACATCTTCTAATCTAACTCGGTATAAAAAGTAAATTTTGTCATTAAAACACTCCAAAAAGCAAATCCTCTTTTAATGAATCTTCACGAAAATGACTACTGCACAATTACTGAGTTCTCCTAAACTAAGCGACGGATAGTCGATTTCACACAAAATAAACAGCATCTAATCTAACTTGGTATAAAAAGTACATTTTGTCATTAAAACACTCCAAAGAGCAAATTGTCTTTTAATGAATCTTCATGAAAATGACTACTACACAATTACTGAATTCTAAAATAAGCGACGGATAGTCGATTTTCACACGAAATAAACAGATTCTAATCAAACACGGTATAAAAATACAGTGTCATTAAAACAATCCATAGAGCAAATTGTCATTTAATGAATCTTCACAAAAATGACTACTACACAATTACTGAGTTCTCCTAAAATAAGCGACGGATAATCGATTTCACACAAAATAAAATGCTTGTTATCTAACTCGCTATAAAAATACACTGTCATTAAAACACTCCATAGAGCAAATGTCTTTTAATGATCTTCACGAAAATAACTAATGACTACTACTCAATTACTGAGTTCTCCTAAAATAATCGACAGATTTCACACAAAATAAACAGCTTCTAAATCTAACTCGGTATAAAAATTCATTTTGTCATTAAAACAATCCAAAGAGCAAATTGTCGTCTAATGAATCTTCACGAAAATGACTACTACACAATTAATGAGTTCTCCTAAAATAAATGGCGGATAATCAATTTCACACAAAATAAATCGCTTGTAATCTAACTCGGTATAAAAATACACTGTCATTAAAATACTCCAAAGAGCAAATAGTCTTTTAATGAATCTTCACGAAAATGACTACTACACAATTACTAGGTTCTCCTAAAATAAGCGAAGGATAGTCGATTTCACACAAAATAAAACGCTTCTCATCTAACTTGATATAAAAATACATTTTTTCATTAAAACACTCCATACAGCAAATGATCTTCACGAAAATGACTAACACAATTACTGAGTTCTCCTAAACTAAGCGACAGATAGTCGATTTCACATAAAATACACCGCTTCTAATCTAATTCGGTATAAAAATACATTTTGTCATTAAAACACTCCAAAGACCAACTCCTCCTTTAATGAATCTTCACGAAAATGATTAAAATAAGCGATATATAGTCGATTTCACACAAAATAAACAGCTTCTAATCCAATTCGGTATAAAAAACGGATTAACAGCAATGATAAACCCTAGATTAAACTAAACGATAGAAAATATAAGATCTGGTACAGGACAAATAAATCAGTAACAAGTACATACATACCCATGGCGGTTAATTGAGTAAAGACGCGTAGGGTTTCTGCTTGCGGTGAAGAGAAATGATATTGCTGAATGCTGCGCCACTCCTTTTTATATCATTCGTTGAAACCGTAACATGGGGTTTTAGGATCGGTTCAGATGTTAAACCGGCCTGTCAAACTATTGTCTTTTTCTTTTTCTTTATTCATGGAAATTCTGTCAAACTATTGTCTTTTTCTTTATTCATGGAAATTTTTCTATTATAAAAAATAAGTATGTATTTGGCCAAGCTTTTGGAAGTCACTTCTTAAGCCAAATAGGTACTTATCCAGAAGTAGAAACACTTTTTAAAAAAACCAAAAAGTATTTCTAGATGGAAAGAGAAGCAGAAACATCAATTTGGTGCTTCTCGAGAAGCCATTATTAATAAATAATTTTTTTTGGACCCATTTACTCTTTTCTTTTCACAAAATTCCTTTTAATCTCATATAATATCCCCATATAAAATAAAAATTTGAGAATGAGGTAGGGCGGGGTAAGAAAAAAAATCATTTTTTTTATAAAAGTAACAAAAATATGAAATAAAAATTTGAGGATGGGTGGGGTGGGTAGGTGTGGGTAGGGCGGGGATAAGAAAAAAATTCATATTTTTTATAAATTATTTATAAAAGTAAAAAATATAAAATATAAATTTGAGAATGGGGTAGGCGGACGGGGTAGGGGAGGTAAGAAAAAATATCATATTTTTAATATTTTTTTATAAAAGTAACAAAAAATATGAAATAGAAATTTGAGGATGGGTGGGGTGGGGTAGGTGTGGGTAGGGCGGGGTAAGAAAAAAATTTATATTTTTTTATAAATTATTTATAAAAGTAAAAAAAATATAAATAGAAATTTTAGAATGGGGTAGGGTAGGGGTAAGTGTGTGTAGGGCGGGGGTTAGGTTTGGACATATCTGAGTTATTGACTATCATATTGTCGTTACATTTCTTATTTACAGTATAATATTATTTTTTTATTAAATGTTGCAATTAAATAATTTTATAAAAAATTATTAAATTGTAAAGATATACTAATTTTTAGAAACATAGGATAGAAAAGAATATTTTAAATAGTTTTAAATCTATTAAAAAGGAATATTCTAGTAAATTTGCATAAATGTGGGTTAAACAAGAAACTGTTTCTGTTTCTCATAACTACTTTTATAATTATAGGCCAAACACCCTAACAAATTCTCTAGAACAGTTTCTGCAAAACTACTTCTAAAAAACAGTAATATTTTTCTAGAAGATTGGCCAAACAGATCCTAAATTGAAGATAAATTGCGAACTTGAAAAAGTGATTTTGATCGATTTTTAGGGGGGAAATCACTCATAGTTTCAAATTTAGTTTCCGATTAAAATACATATATAGATACAACTTCAACTTTTTTAATAATATAAATATTTTATTATCAAGTGAATTAATTATGATGTATTTGAATTCTATTGACGTCAAATCTCAGGAATCAATGGCTAAATTCATAGCTATATATCAACTTAGCATTGTCTAAGAATAGTAATTGAAAACTTTAGTTCTCTTTGCAAGTTTAGCTTGAAGGCTTACTCTGTGAATTGATTCCTGAATTATTATTTGTGATCACTTTTGTATTTCTACTCATATTTAAAAGCATCACATATTTATTTGTTGTCACAAAATATCAATATGAACATTAGAGCAGTAGCAGTCATGTCATTTATATTCACCGAAATTCTATTGAGATATTGTCATCTTAGGAACTTGTTATATATCACTATAGAAGAATACACTGAAATAACAAGTGCACTATACAGAGGGCGCCATATTAGCAGTCACAACCCATTTCATCAATTTGTCCATGATATATAGTATGTCATTACTTGTCAAGAACGGAATAAATATCAATTTTACGTTTCTAATGCAAACTTGCAGTATTGCTCTAAATTATTCGTGACAAATATCAATTTTACGTTTTAAAATTCAATCACATAACCTTCAGGTACAAGTTATTGTGAATTTTTGAACTGGTTGGAGAAAAATATCTATATTAAATGTGTCTTCTATTTATCTTTTGTACATAATATTTGTAATGTGTCAACTGTGAAGGGTACGGTGACATTAAGCATGTAAGTATATAGTATAGAATACAATCACAAATGTGATTTGTTGTACATCTTGGAGCTAGAATTCTATATATGCTAAATTATTGCCTTTCCCCCCCTCTATTAATGGCGATGGATCTTTTATCTTAGTTAGATTAAATTGGTGTGCAATACAAGTTAGGATATCAGGTTACTATATTTTTCTACATTTCATGATTATAGTCTTTTCTATAATTTAAGTACTCTGCGGATAAAAACAAATACAAATTTTATATGATTATCAAATTGAGTATGAAATTTTGTTTACTCAAGTTGTCATTTCTGTTGTTCATAAGATATTAAAGCTATATCACCAATCAAACAAACTTATTTAAGGCAGAACGCTTCCCTATTGATGTGTTTTTACACCCAGATCGGTATATCGCTTAACCCCATTCATCTTCGACGTGTATGTTAATTAGGGGTGTTATCGGTCCGGTCCGGGTATCTGGATACCCGGACCAGACCGATAAGATTTCGGTCCTGAGTCCATATCCGGGATCGGACCGGTAAGAATTTTCCGGGTCGAGTTCCGGGGCTCAGATTTTTTTAAATTTTTTTTTTAAATTGAATTTCCAATATTGAAATTGACATTCTCGGACACATTATCACGAAATTTGGACGTTGAAATTTATTGTATATCGCGAGATATTTAGCTTTGAAATGGGAAAAAACGTAACGATTTGGGAGAAAAGTGAAATTGATTGGCAAGATGGACGTTTTTTGAGAAATTGACTGCTCTAAACCGCTTTGTCCGGACCTGTCTCGAAAAAGTACGCGAAATCAAAAAAATATTAAGTGAAACGGACGTCCGAGCGCAGAGTTATGACCATTTAAAGTTTCATCAGTTTAGAACTAATTAGAGTGAAATTTGCGAGGAGGATTGGCTTGGGGGCTAGCTGGAGGGGGACTGGCTGGGATGGGGTGGCTGGGGGGTGTTACCGGGTATTTTACAGGGTTATCAGTCCGGGTAATTTTTTGGTACTCGTATTCGGATCGTTAACTTTTCGATCCGAGTAATCGGGTTCTGATGCAGTTCTCGGTAATTCAGAGTATCAGGACCATCACTCTAATGTTAATACATTTTAGTTCGAGTCAGAGTGGTGACATAAACTTATAGCAAATTGATTCCGAAATTTGGAAAACGCAAAAAAAAATGAAAGTGGATCCCTATGCCTTTTTAAGCGTGATATATCTTTTATTCAAATGTTATATTTATATTAAAAAAAAATTATTTTTCAGCGATTTTAGAATGCAACTATTTTATAATCACAAATTCGGGCCTTTTAATTATAAGTGACAAATAGGTTTTAAAATTGAGTTAGGGTAACTCTAAATTTTTTAATTGAGTAGGGGTGATAACCTTTGGATTAGTGATTAGAGAGTTTTGACTCACCCAAAGTTATATTTTTAACACTTTGACCCCAAGCTTTATTTTTTACACTTTGCCCCCAAATTTTATTTTTAACATTTTGACCCAACCCATATAAACCCTAGCCAAAAAAACGCGTCAAATTTTCTGTTTGCCTGCACCGTTTCCACCATTTTTTGCTCTTCTTTTTTGCTTCGTTTCTTCTTCTTATTGCTGCTTCTTCTTGTTTCTTCTTCTTATTTTGCTGCTCGTTTCTTCTTCTTCTTCTTCGTCCGCCATTGTTGCTCAAGAAAGAAAACAATGTGACCACCCGATTTTGCAATTTTTTGACTGGATTTTGTTGGTGTAGCACTAGCAATTACTTCATAAGTGTTTTCCGCTCATATGATAAGTACAACAATGATGTTTTATTTCAATTTTTCACCTGGTATAAATCTACTGATTTTCCAACAACTTGCAGTAGCTGTTGTAGTTGTTTCAACATATAATGTGGTTGTTGCAACTTCTACAACAGATTATGAAGTTGTTGTAATTGTTAAATAAATAACCTGCAACAACTGAGTGAGTTGTTGCAACATGTATTCCACTTGTTGCAACAACTCAACGATCTGTTGGAGTCAGCTTCAGTTTTTGTCTGAAACAGAACCCAAAAAATTGAAGTCGCTTCCAACAGATTATTGACTTGCTGCAACAAGTTGTATAGTTGTTGCAACATGTGTTCCACTTGTTGCAACAACTCAACTATCTGTTGGAGTCAGCTTCAATTTTTGTTTGAAACGTAACCCAAAAAACTGAAGCTGCTTCCAACAGATTATTGACTTGCTGCAACAAGCTGTTTTACGAGACCTATCAAGTGGAGCAAATAAACACTGTCATGCAAAACTTATCAATAGATGAGTCTGCTGAGCCATATTTGCGATATCTACCACAGTACCCGCCCTTTCATCCCCCACGGCAACCACCACCGCTACCATTTTGAGTCGCTAATGTCTGTAAGTCATCCTTCTCTCGCTTTACTTTTCACATTGGGGACAATGTGTTATTGAAGTTTGGGGGGGGGTTATTGTTTTTTTTATTTTGTGTTACGTTCGTATACTTCAATGTTTTAGGTCAAGTATGTCCTTTATATTGTTTGTCAAATGTATGTGTCTAGTGTCAATTAATCAAGTTGAAACCAATAGCCAATGAGATTAAGTAGATACTTGTAGTAACATTAGATGAAATTTATAGTCATAAAATGCATAAATCTGTGTGCCTGAGTTAAGATAACCTTTCAGTTTGCTTTTGATTATTGATAATAATGAAGAACTTAGTTATGACTATCTGACTCTCTTGTGTTCAATTTATTGGTTTTTGCATAAATGAATTTAGGTTTGAGGAAAGAAGGTGGCAGATTCTAGAACTTGCTTGTCTGCTACTTGAGGCGAAATCCTAGATAGTGCATGCTTAGGAAAATAATTTAGACCATTTTTGGACCGTTTTGAACCTTTCAAGCCACCCTTGATAATATTAATCACTAGTCACCCCTTTTGAGCCTGATGAAACCTTTCTTTGTTAATAAACACCCATCCATGAGCCTACTTGAATCGATTTGCTATTACTTCACTCCCTTAAATTGCCATAAGTATAGGAAAGAACAAGTTGGGGAACTGAAGATTGGGTTGTTGTAAAAAAGAAGTGTAACATATTGAGAAATGAATGAAAAGAAAAAAAATAGATATATAAATTAACTACACACCCCTTGTACATACAATGAAAAACAAGTTTGGGGGTGTGGTAGTTTAAAAAAAGAAGATGATGAAATTGGAAACTTCTCAATCTAGAAAAGAAGAAGAATAGGGGACTTGGATGCATTATAATGAAAATCAAGTTGTGTTTGGTTGGTTCTATGTTTGTGGTAATTTTTAGCCTAAATGTCTTTTTATCTGCCCAATGCCTAAGCCTAACGATACAACCCATGAAAGTCCTATTGATTTTTAAGCATGTGTTGTCTACATTAGTGGAGAGTTAGTAAGTGAGCAAGCTATAGAACCTTGGCCTGATGGACTGTTGGAAAGAATTCACTTGTGCTTAGACTGAGATTGAATGCTTGGTTGAGTTGGTAGTCATACCTAAGTAATCATATGCCTTAATAACCTCAAGCAAGGTTAATGGTTATCTAACTTGGAATTCTAGATAGCAACTTATGGCTAGAACGTTTCTGAAAATGATGTTGCATGTGTTCATGATCTTCGAGACAGAAATATTGTGATTGACTTGATTCATTCTTTGTGTTGTATTTTTGTGTCTTTTTATTTTTTTAGAGTGTCTAGAGTTCTTTACTCGAGGGCGAATAAAATTTAAGTTTGGGGGTATTTGTTAAGTCCATTTTAGGACTGTTTTCGAGCCTAGTTTAGAGAGTCTGTTAGGTGTATTTTTATTGTTTTGCACAGTATTATGCTTTGTTTGATGTGTTTTTAGACAATAAGCGACTTTGGTGGGAAATGGCGAAATATGTTGTAGTTGTTTAGACATAGGTTAAAATCGTGGATGAAAGTACCCCGATACTTATGTAGTATTTAAGGTTATTCTTAATCCTCCTGTGTGGTAAAATCTATCATAAAAATATAGAAGGTTTCTGCACAAGGTTGAGCTCTTGTATGTCATAACCAGAATATAGTGACATATTAGTTAACCTGCTATCTTAATAAGAAGAAAAATCATTAGCATTATATTAACACGTGAAATAGTGGATAGTTGAGGAGATTGGAAGCCATATTTCCATCATAAATGTTTTAAATCCCAAAGTATTATCATCTTTAGTTTATTTTTTGCACTTAGTTTTAATTCTTAGTTATAATTCTCAAACTAAAGAACGTTAACCAAATAGATACCATAGAATAGATAACCAGTACTTGACAAACCAGTTTATGTGGACGAGAAACTCGGTCTTACAGATTTTTATTACTTGAACGATACGTACACTTGCGTAAGCACTTAGAAATATCGCAACAATCGCCCGATCCACCATGGAATCAGAGTTCATCACTTTAGAAAAAGCAGGTGAAGAAGCTGAGTGGCTTCATGACTTCTTGGAGGATACCTTGCTGGGATAAACTCGTACCTTTAGTGACGATCCACTGCGATAGTCAGTCGGCATTAGAAAAGGCACGAAGTAGCATATACAATGGCAAATCTTGGCACATACGTAGGAGACATAAGACCGTTAGGCAATTGATCTCCACGGGTATTATCTCCATCAATTACATAAAATCAATGGAGAATATAGCTGACCCTTTTACTAAGGGATTATCCAATGATCAGATGTATTGCCTGTCTAGGGGAATGGGCTTAAAACCCAAGCAATAAGGACCGATAATATGGTAACCCAACCATACTGACTGGAGATCCCGGAAATTTGGTTTAATGGGAAAACTAAGCTTTAAAGGCCCAGTTGAGCGCTTATAGAAAAGCAAGAGCACTTCAGATATTGGTTTCTTATGGAAACTCTAATCCAAAGCCTTCCCGCGATCGAGACATCAAAGTGTTACCTGCATGGTGGGTACATGTTAAGTGTCAAAGTCTTAACATAACACTCGACAGTCGAGGTTAAGATGAGGATACTTTTAATGACTCATAACACTAACATAGTGGGGTACTGCAGGGTACCTTGTAGGAGGTCACCTATTTAAGTGTGAGGCCAAGCCGCCTCAGTTGTACACACTTAAGAATCCAAGTGTGTCCACGGCTACAACGGACAAAACAATAAGAAGAAATGAGAGATTGGACTGTTATTTGTGTCTCTATCATTGTCTTGGCATATACTAAACACTGACGGTTCAAGCCATCACGTTCACCGCTCAGTAAATATGTCTGATAGTAGTTGACTAGGAAATGTTCAAAGCTGCGGGCTATCTATTCCGATGCAATATACTTTCGCTACTAGATTGCTAATGGTTGGCACTCCGCGTGCACCAACACCTCTTTCAAGAGGGGATTGTTGGAAAATTTACCCAGTGGGATTGATTTTATCCCGTTCTTAATGACTTGAACACATGGAGCCCCACATGTCGAAAATACGATTTCTATACACATGCATACGTCGTACAACGTCTCGCTAAATTTTACGTTGTGAAAGAGATATTGGTACATATATTAAGTGTTCTTAAGTTATGTAAGGATGGACGATTAATTGACCAAATTGATGTGTCTCCCACGATGGTATAAGAAAAGAAGAAATGTACAAAATACGGAAAATGGGGAAGAGCCGCGGCGTCGTAACAGGGTCGCGACGTCGAGCCACGATGGGCCAGTGATGCGGCGCCTAACGTCTAGTGACTCAAGGATGAGTTCTGTTGAAATAGCGCTGCAGCGCCTCCAGTTGAGGGTCGCGGTGCTGACGGTACAGTGAACGAAAATTCAGAAAGTTTTTTATGAATGTACACTCCTTGAAAAGGCCAAAGTTCAATCAACTCTTTGCATGAACTAGGTGACTTTTGATGAGATCAATGTACTTCATTTAAAGCATTCACATGGCATGTGGACCACAAGTTTGCAACTATAAATAAGAGTCTCAATTTCAGATTTTACAACATCCATTCACAATACAAAATCTGGAAATTATTGAGTCTTGCTTCTTCTTCTAGCAATCTCTTGTTCTTGTTTCTTCTATAAGGATTCTTAAGTATTTGGCTTGTGCTTGAGAAAGTATTGTCGTTTTATCTTGGGAGGCTATTACCCATTAACCGTAAGCCATTATATACGGGGGTAATTTTGCCTTAAGGAAAGAGTGTCAAACATTCGACTCGACAAACATTCGACTCGACAAACATTGCACTAAATTTCTTTTGTCTATCCTTTCAGTTCTTTCATCCCTATTTTACTACATCAAGTTTACAACACAGTACCACATTTGTCAAGCTTTAGAGGCTCGACCAAAAACATAGGAGGCCTAGGATACATTTTAATTCTACTGGACTTGGACTTGTGTGAAACTTTCTTCACCAACAGATGGGCAACTTGGTTTCCTTCCCTGAAATTATGTTGCACTGAGAGCTCCTTCGGTGACATTTGATTCCCTTGAATCATCAACCATCTGCATGAGGAGACAAGATTAGAATATAATTCATGACCATTAAAAATGGAATTGATGGCATCAGTATTGTATAGTTCCAGTTCCAAAGGAAAAAAGATTACGTTCATCAGCAATTTGTAACCCCTTCTCCAAAACTAGTAATTCTGCATGAAGGGGTGAGAAAGCATAACATATTTATTCAAAACCAACTATCAAGTCACCTTTGTGATCTAGGAGTACACTTGTAATAGCAACATTATGAGAACAATTTTTAAAAGCACCATCTGTATTTAATTTGAACCATGTGGGAGGTGGTTTGCTTTATATTTCATTTGATTTCTGCAGCTATGTGTTCCCTAATGTACTTTATTTATATTATTTATTTGTGTTAGCTACTGCTTTCTTCTGGCAGAATGTGCTACCATGACATATTCGATTTTTGTTACCAGCATGTTCATATAGCTTTAATTTCTTTTCTCTGACCGTTTATCTTGCTATACAATATTTTCTTTGGTTGTGATTATGCTATGTCTTGAGCTGAGGGTCTCCCGAAAATAGTCACTCTACCTACCAAGATAGAGGTAAGGTCTATGTACACTCTACCCTCCCCAGACCCCACATGGTGGAATTTTACTGGGTATGTTGTTGTTGTTATAGTAGTATTATTATAAAGAGGTTCCTTGAGAGTCAAAAGATGGAATTCTAAGGCTTGATTTAGGATATGATTTGGGTCCAGAGGGTTTGGTAAGTTATTATGATTATTGTGATTTGTCCACATTATCCACACGATGAAGGGAAAAGATTAGTCTAATTAAGTTTGGAGTGAATAGAAGTGGGGTTGCTATTCCTTGTTGGAAATTTACTAATGTGGAATTGAGTCCAACCCATTATTTATGACTTGAATAATTGGGGTCCTGCACGCCGAAAATGTCATTACCACAAATGTGTACTCGTAGTGCCAAATATCGTAAATTTCATTAGTAAAAGAGATATTGGTACGTAAGTAAATGTTTGAGATATAAATGATGAATTGTTGTTGGTTAAATGATGAATTGTTGTTGGTTAAATGACGAGTGTTCCACTTTGGTAAATTAAGGAAGAAGTGTGTGAAGTGTAAGATTGAAAACGGTTGGAAAAAGGGTTGCGATGCCACCGCGGAGCCGGGGCGCCACCTACCAGGGCCGCGATGCCCCAAGTTATGAGCCGCGACGCTAATTGGTCTTTTGGCCTACTGGAGCCGCGACGCATCCTAGGCCGAGCTGCGGCGCTACCCAAGCAGTGTCTGTGCGACGGAAGTCCAAAAGTTTTCCTGATTATGGAAACATTTTGGAGCATTGAAATGTCAGTTTTTCCTCCATAACTCAGCCATTTGGCTGTATTAGTTGGTGGATTAAGTGGCCATTACATGGGCACTTGAAGAGGTTTTCTTACACTACTATAAATTGAGGCCTTTGGCTCAATTGTTCATCACTTGAACACACACAATACTTGCAACATTCAAATTTTATGAACTTCTTCTTCTCTAAGCATTCTTTCATACACTCAGAGGTTCTTCTTGAGAAACACTTGAGTTTCCTTTGCTCATTTATTAGTTGTTGTTTTATCTTGGTAGACAATTGCCCACTAACGTAAAAGGATATATACGGGGCAATCTTGTCTTAAGGACAGAGTGAATATCACTCAACTCAGCAGAGAACTCAAAAGGCTTGTTGTAGCCACAATACTTGTTTACTAAAAGCTTATTTCTTTTGTAATTATTAATAGTTTTTCCTTTCGAGGCACTTATAATAGTTAATTACTATTCTCGTACATCCAATTATTTTCCTCACATTCCTAATCGTATCCAACCAGTGACTGGTGGAGTGGGAGTTAAAAAGTGAAGTTGAAATTTCTCTCCTCATACAGATGGTTGATGACATGATTAGAATATAATTCTCAAAGGTTGGAATATGAGTGACATTTGTGCTCAATATCCTCAATCGCATTCCTAAAAACATGACATTGGCCATTGATGTTGATACCAATACGATTTAGATAAGCACTAGTAGGGACCCTATTATGGTAACATTGCCATAGAAAAAAACTTAATTTTATTAGAGCGGTGAATGTGTCTCTACTTAAAAGTCTTTGTTTAAAGGGGTATGGCTATCAATAAAATTATAACAAGACTTAGTGGAGAAATTAGCTATGGCGGTATTAGGGCACCATAGTGTTGGAAAAATAGCACCATATTTTCTTTTATCATATATGTGGGAGCAAAAATAAATGCAGAATAAATAACACACACGATTTACGTGGTTCGGCAAAAAAAGCCTACATCCACGAGGCTGTTACATAACTTTTAATGAAAGAAAAATCTACACGGTGTTTACAAACACTCGATATGAAAAATACTCAGAAAATTCCTCACAATTTTCTTGCTAGTATTTTCTCTCAAGATTTCTCTCTGAAATATTTTTCTCTCAATCTCTCTCTATTATTCTCTTCTCTTGTTTTTGGGATGATTTACAATGGAGTTGGGTGAATGTATTTATAGGTTTCAAAACTCATGGTAGGTTGGCCAAGAATTTACAAAGCCAATTTCACTTGGCATTCTCTTCCTTCTTGTTCAACAAAGGATGCACCTACCAATATGCACTCACATGCATTTTGTTTTACATGGGTTGTTGTCCATATTATTGACTAATCTCCCACTTGAAGATTGATTTCAATCTGTCTTCACACCTTGATCAATGCAACAACCCTCCTTCGGTTTGTCAGTCTAACAGGCCAACTGAAATTGAGCACAACTTCAGTTTATCAATCGTCACCGCCTTTGTTAACATATATGTTGGATTCTTACTTCCTTGGGTTTTCTCCAACATTAGCACATCATCCTCAAGAAGTGACCTGATGAAATGATAACAGAGACCAATGTGTTTTGTTATAGAATGAAATGCTGAATTCTTTGCCATATGTATTGCACTCTGACTATCACTATACAAAACACTCTTCTTCTGGTTGAATCCCAGCTCTGTCAACAAACCTTGAAGCCATATCAACTCTTTACTAGCTTCTGTCACTGCAACATACTCAACTTATGTAGTAGATAAAGCAATCTTCTGAATTTGCAATATCCAACTAATAGATGTCGTACCAACAGTGAATATGTAGCCGGTGGTGCTTTTGCGGTGATCGACATCACCTCTATAGTCTGAATCTACATAACCTTGTACTTTTAGTTCTCCTTTTCCAAAGTACAAACACTTCTTTGTTGTGCCTCGTAGATACCTCAAAATCCACTTAATTGCTTCCTAGTGAGCTTTTCCAAGATTTGACATAAATCTGCTTACAACTCCCACTGCATGGCCGATGTCTGGCCTCGTACAGACCATAACGTACATCAAACTTCCAATGGTTGAAGCATAAGGAACTGTCACGACCCGACCCCGGGCCCGCGACTGGTGCCCTACCTGGGCACCCCTTTCGGTATACATCAGAGAATAGCAGCGAAACATACACAACTGTTAAAAGCTTAAACATAAAAATAACAACAGGCTAGCCGATAAGGCCACCTTTCGTAAACCATACAAATAAAACAGTACATTTTTTTTTCTTACAACCCAATCCACAAATGTGACTACTGCACTTAAGAATAACAACTCGGCGGGACGGGGCCGCCATACCTGAATGTACAACAACCGACCATACTGTGGATAAGCCTCCGAATAAAGGGGCTTCACCAGCGGTGACAGTGATCCTAAGAGCGAGGATCAAGAACTGCACTTACGTGCGGCGTGAGCGGCCCGAAGAGTCGATAACATGTACCAAATATGTGGCCCGAAATCGTGAATGAAATCATAAGTCTATAATAAAGCGGAGCGGTATGATAACTCAATTAACGATTACGATTGCGCCTTACTAACAATGAGAGTAAATCAAGGGAATACGTACAACATCACAATAGGAGACTCCCGATCATATCATGGGTAGCAAATCCATGGAAACAGGTGGTATAACGTCTTGGGGATTTTCCCCTCATTTATACTCTTACCCTAAAGCAGGTGGTATAACGTCTTGGGGGTTTACCCCTCATTTATACTCTTATCCTGGAGAAGGTGGTAAAGCAGGTGGTATAACGTCTTGGGGGTTTACCCCTCATTTATACTCTTACCCTGGAGAAGGTGGTATAGCGTCTTGGGGGTTTTCCCCTCACTTATACTCTTACCCTATCTCAACCGGTCGTCACACAATAAATAAGCAAGTTAAGAAATCCCCCTAACTTCTTATTAGTCTTATGCATATACACTCTCATTTTAGCTTACTTAAGGCACTAACATGACATTATAAATCCGGGAATCTAACCCGCCTCCTGGTCACATGCCCCGGAATCCCACATCGCAAACATGTCCAAGGAGTAACACAAATAATGGAAGCATACCCGTGGAATCCCACATCACCGATGCACGTCCAAGTAAACTTACAACAAGACAACCACCTCCAACCGAGTCGCAAGAACGTAATAAAACATAACACTTGCACTCAAAGGCTATCACCAGCACACATAGGCAAGTTCATAAAATCTATAGACTTTCATTTTATAAACTCAAGTACTACATACTTCTACTCTTTTAAAATGACTCATTTCCATACGAAACTTCCAAGACACTAATAACCATAGTATCAAGTCATAACTATTTTTCAAGACAAGTCACAATATCTTTTAGAAATAAAATTATAGGCTTCTAAATCAAGTGACTTCTTTCTTTTAAAACCTTAAGCAATTGATGCCTTTAAATCAATTTGCCTTTCGTTATTTCAAGTCATTTAACATACTTAAATTACTTAGAGTAAACCACTCTTTTAACCTTCCATAAAGCTATTATAACCAACTTCCCATAAAGCCGTTATACTAGCTTTATACATTAGCAACTTACATACTTCTTTATAACCAAGAGACTTAAACTTTCCAACAAAACAAGTATCAATAATACTTTCAACATACTTAAAGTCTCTTAACTTTTGAAAACCAAGATATCCTTAATATTCAAACAAGTGAGTTAATTCCCTAACTCAATCAACTTGGACATTCTTAAAATAAGCCAAGGATATCAAATAGGCCTAGATCGTCAAAATCTTGTACGTCTATCGTACTATACATTTACAACTTATTCATGCTCAAGAGATAAGAAAGTTCCACATACCTCTTCGGTTTAATCCACTTGCTAAGTCCATTCGCGTGCGTAGTACGTCAACCTATAATGACCATAGTACGTCTATTAACTTCTAGTTTCAAACATAGAATATTCCAAGTGCAAAGTCCCTAAATTCTACGGAAAATCGGACAGCACTTCCTTTGTTTCTACTCACTTTGCCACCTTTTTCAAGGCCGAATACAATAACCAAACACGCCACATTTAAGGCTCAAACAATGCAATCAACAATAGGGGATTACACGCCTACTAGACGTGTAAAATTCCGCCCCACAAACGATATCAAAGTAATACAACTTACTAGGCCAATTCGTGAACTTGAAGTACTACAACATCAATTCTAATCCAATTTCCATTTCAATCCAAGTTGTTAACATAACATGATATCCGATCGCAATCGATTATAACTACTATAATCTTCAAGTAAGTAACGTGCGACAATTCTAGTTAACGACCAAATTGTAATTCAATTTCAATGACTCAACGTGTCATTTCGGATTTAAGCTTCCAAATTTCCATAACACTTATCAAACTTCATAACACATATCACAAGATCATTTCTAACTTATAATAACATGGAATCTTCAATTGCAAAAGTAAGACGAAGATTATACCTCATTTAGCCCAATTTTGATCCAAGATCACAAGTCGATCCTTAGCAACTTTAGCGCCTCTTTTTGACATTCCAATCCACTCCAAGCTACCCTTAGAAGCTTATGATGAACTTATCCTCAAGTTCCAACTTCAAAGTTGAAGAACTCCTTTAGTTCCCGCCTTGCGACTAATACGAAAACACCATTTTTCCGGGATCTTTCTATTGAGAAACACTTACAATACCCTTAGGTACCTTGGTTTAAAGTGGGGAGATTATTGGACAACAATTGAAATTTTTTTCATTCAAACCCTAGGTAAAGCCGAGAGCTCCCTCAAGCTTCTCTCAAAATTCATGAAAATTTTCTAAGTGTTTAGCCTTGTCTTGCTACTAAGGAGCTTATATAAATATATGGAGGGTCAAGATTAGAACAAATGGGTGGTTTGGATGCATTTCACAAGGATCAAGCCAAGTGGCATTGACTTAGTCAACAATGTCAATCTAATTGTCTTTGCAAGACTTGGTCTTTTAAATTGTGGTCAAATGACCATTTCCTCCATGTCATTTTCGTCCAAGACCATTAAGGGGGGGTGACACGTGTCGCCCTCCCGTTCGTCGCAATATTTCGTTTTCCGACAAATTTCAAAATTTCCGATAAAATTTTACTCGTCTCAAGTCTTAACATTTTTGAGTTCTTACGTACGTTCTTATAACATATCCTGAAATTCCGGGGTGTAACAGGAACTTTATCCATTGACTCTTTTTCTTACTCCGTCTGAGGGCACGGGTCCTTGGAAGCGAAAATGACTAGCCAACAGTGTGCTAACCGGCTTGGCATTGTCCATGTGAATCTCTGCAAAATACGATTGATATACTCCGCCTGAGATAACTGCAAAACTCCCTTCCACTTATCTATTGTGGTTTGCATTCCAAGTATCCTTTTGTTGGACCCAAATCCTTTATATCAAATTCTTTTGATAATTGCCGCTTCAAGTTTCTGATCTCGCCCATATCGGAACCAGCTACTAATATATCATCGACATAAAGTAGCAGAATGATATAATTGGACTTATGTCTCTAGAAGTAACAACAGTGGTCGGCGTTGCACTTTTGGAAACCTTTCATGTGCATAAAACCATTGAACTTTTTGTACCACTGTCTTGGAGCTTGTTTCAGGTCGTACAAGTTTTTTTTTTAATTTGCATACCTTATTTTTTATCCATTTCACCACAAAACCTTTAGGTTGGGACATGTATATCTCCTCATTCAAGTCTCCGTGAAAAATTGTTGTCTTCACATCCAATTGCTCAAGATGGAGATCTTCACTAGCAAAAATACTTAATACAAACATGATAGTATTGAGTTTCACAACTGGAGAGAATATCTTAGTAAAGGCAATTCTAGCATTTTGCTGGAATCCTTTGACTACAAGTCAGACTTTGTACCTCTTGGAACCATCATTCTCTTATTTCACCCGATATACCCATTTGTTGTGAATTGCCTTCTTACCCATGGGTAAATCAACAAGTTCTCATGTCTGATTGGTCATCAAAGACATCATCTCGTCTTTCATAGCAAGCTCCCACTTGCTGACATCGCTGGTCTGACATACTTCCTCGTAGCATTCAGGTTCACCTGCATCAGTTAACAACAGATAGTTCATATACCTTCTGTTAGGTACATGAGGCCGAGAACTTCTTATCGATTCTGGGCTGAGCGAGAAAAGCGTGTTGTATCGCATTTGTTGCTCGGTGTTCTGATCAATTGATTCCCCAAACTGAGGAATGTCAACTATCTGCTCTGTAGGACTTTCTGGTACATCATCCACCTCTACATACACTGGCTGACTCTATTCTAAGTCACTGACAACTATGTTATACATGTCCTTATACATCACTCATTCGTTGAAGATTACATCTCTGGTGCGGATCATATTTTTATTTTTATCATCCCATAAGCGGTAGCCAAACTCATCTTCACCATAACCAATGAAAGTACATTTCTTTAATTTTGGATCGAGTTTGTTTCTTTGTGTATCACTGATATGCACATATGCTACACAACCGAAAACTCTAAGATGTGAGAGTTTTATCTCTTTTCTGCTCCATACCTCTTCTGGTATTATATGCTCCAATGGTACCGATGGACATCAGTTGATCAAGTAAGCTGCTTTGTTGATTGCTTCTGCCCAGAATTGCTTTGGCAGACCTGACTGTACCCGTAAGCTTCCAGATCTCTTTGTCAACGTCTGGTTCATATGTTCAACTACACCATTGTGTTAAGGCGTACTAGGAACGATTCTCTCCATTCTGATCCCGTGCTCATAGTAGAACTTCTTGAATTTGGTGTCTTCATATTCACCAACATTGTCAGTTCTGAGCTTCTTTATCTTCAATCATGTCTCATTTTCAACCATCGATTTCCAAATCTTGAAAGCTTCAAATACTTTTGACTTGTATTTCAAAAAATAAACCCATTCTTTCTCTAGTGATCATCAATAAAAGTCACAAAGTATTGTTTCCCACCAATGGATGAGACAATTGTTGATCCCCAAACATCAGAGTGAACAAGTTCAAGTTTCTCCTGCTTTGGGGACCTAGTCCCTGTTTGAAATCTAACTTTTTTCTACTTTCCGAAAATACATCCTTCACGCGTGTCAATATCAATTGACTGAAGACTCGGTAGTTTTCCCTTTGATTGCATAACCTTCATTCTTTTTTCGCTCATGTGTCCAAGTCTCTGGTGACATAAAGTAGGACTTTCTGTGTCTGCTGCCACTGCAATTAAACAACGTGTTTCTGTTGTCATGTAAAGAGTACCACTCTTTTTGCCTCGAGCAATAATCATTGCACCCTTTGAGATCTTCCAAGTATCGTCGTGAAAGATTGTTGTATAGCCTTCACTGGCCAATTGACCGACTGAGATTAAGTTCTTTCTTAGGTCGGGAATATGCCTCACATCCTTCAGTTTCCATACATACCCGTTCAACATAATCTTTACGATACTTTTGCCAAGAATCTCGCAAGATTGTTCATTATCAATGTATACTTTACCAAGGTTTCCAGGGACATATTTCTCAAAGAGTTCTCTATGCGAAGTGGCATGGAATGATGCTCCAGAGTGTAATACCCAAGACTCTTGCTTGCTCTCCAAAGAACATATTAATGCATCATATGTGGAAGTAATGTTTGCTTCTGTCTTCGCCTCTTGATTATTCGATACACTTTTGCACTGATTTTTATAGGCACGAGCTTCCCGCAATTCCAACACTCGATAGTCTTCAAGTTTTGAGTATTATAGGGATTTCTGGATTTAGACCTCATGTCCTTTTGTTTGCCACGTCCGCCTTCTCTGATTGATTTTCTACCTCTTAACTCTGTATGTAAACTGAAGAGGTTGATGACTCATTGGAATCTTTCCGCCTGATCTCCTCGTTGAGAACCAGATCACGAACGTCGTCAAATTTTAACTTGTTGCTTTCCGATGAGCTACTCACAGCTGTGACAGTATCATTCCAGCTTTCTGGTAGGGAAGACGAAAGTATCGACTCGTACTTCGTCATCAAAATCAATTTTAACTGAACTCAATTGGCTTTCCAATGTGTTGAGTTCATTGAGGTGTTAAGGTACCGAACTGCCTTCTATCATCCGCAAATTGAACAACCGCCTCATCAAATGGACTTTATTTGAGGCTGATGGCTTCTCGTACATGCTTGAAAGAGCTTCTGTAAGACCCATTATAGTCTTTTATTTTGCTATGTTGAAGGCAACGTTGTGTGACAACGATAGTCGGATAACTCCGAGAGCTTTTCTGTCTAGAAGATCCAAATCATCATCTTTCATGCCTTCTGGCTTCTTACCCGAGAGAGGTTGATAAAGACCCTTTTGGTAAAGATAATCTTCTATCTACATCTTTCAACAGCCAAAGTCCGAACCATTGAATTTTTCAATATTTATTTTTCCTTCGTCTGCCGTCATTACTCCTACTCGAACTTGACTCCCACTGGATTGTTGTTTTGACAATTTTCGAGAACCACCATGTTATTGAAAAAAACTATTGCGGATGAATTTGGTGTAGTTGGCCAAAGTCTACTATTCACGAATTTCACTATTCACGTGAACAGTAACTCGCCGTAAATTGACAAAATTAACAATTTGGATCTAATACTAGTTGTTGGGAAAATAACACCATATTTTATTTTATCAGGTATGTGAGAGCAAAAATAAAGTCGGAATAAATAACACACAAGATTTACGTGGTTCGGTAAAATAAGCCTACGTCCACAGGGCTGCTGCAGATCTTTTAATGAAAGAAAAATATACAAGGTGTTTACAAACACTCAATATGAAAAATACTCAGAAATTCCTCACAATTTTCTCGCTAGTATTTTCTTTCAATATTTCTCTCTGAAATATATTCTCTCAATCTCTCTCTATTATTCTCTTCTCTTGTTTTTGGGATGATTTACAATGGAACTATGTGGATTTATTTATAGGTTCCAAAATTCATGGTAGGTGGCCAACAATTTACAAAGCCAATTTCACTTGACATTCTCTTCCTTCTCCTTCAATAAAGAATGCACATAACAATATGCATTCACATGCATTTTGTTTCACATGGGTTGTTGCCCATATTGTTGACTAACAAGAAGGCTATTTACATTTGATAATTTAGAGGCGTTGCTAATGTTGTTGATGAGATATGTTGGCTCCGAAACCTTCTTTTGGAGCTTTAGTGTCTGTTGCGTAAAGCGTCTGTTGTTTATTGTGATAACATATCCGCCATCTATTTATCTCATAATCTGATTCAACATCAGCGAACCAAACATATTGATATGGACATCCACTTTGTTCGTGAGAAGGTTACTCTCGATCATGTCAAAGTATTACATGTGTCTACCTTGTATTGCAGATATATTCACAAAAGGTCTTCCTAGACAGCTCTTTCTGGACTTTAGATCCAGACGCTAATATGATGAAGCAAAATGCAATCTTATGAGAGCCTTGAATCTACCGATGCCAAATTGCAGAAAAAGCAATAAAACTGTAATACCCTTTGTCCTATGAATTTTATACACTTAAATAGACACCAATGAACAACTAGAAGCCTAGCTAGAGTACAATGGCAGCTTCATTCATTTCTCAACAGTCTTACACAAGTAAGATAATTACAATTTCTCGAACCAGCGAACACAGAGGAATGGGTTTACTTTAAGTGACAATTTGAATCAGGAAGTATTCTCCGAGTACAAGGAACAAGCTTTGGAGATTAACTACAGTAATATTTTGAAAACAATGCATTGAAGTTTATATATGCCAAAACAAATGGTAGAAGGTAACAATAAACCGATGCCTGAACAAAAGTCACAGAAGATTGATCGTTGATCTCTGAGGAGTCGACTGCAAGTGGCAAACCGTCATTGTTAAGCGTGCACGACTGAGGATCAGAACCATATTCACTCATCAATCATCATAGAGCCCTTAGAACAGAAGAAACTGTATGAATATAACCAGATGTATTTTTGTTGAGAAGCCAAGTTAAGCCCATCATTTGGCAACCCCTGCTGCGCAGTTTGCTAATCCTATCATTTGTTATACTTGTATTTTCCAATCTGTTGTCACTGAGCTGCAGAGATATATTTCAAATTATTAGAGAATAAGCAAAAAACATTCACTTGCTAATGCAAAACTTAGTTACTCAGACACGACATGCTCGGTCATTTGTGACAAAATACCCTCTCCACATGCTTCCTAACAGAAACAAATCTAACTAACAAATAGATACACTTCTGGCATGTATCGCAAATGACATTATCTAAGCTATTGCTGGCCTCAAAGGTTAAATGCATTTACAAGATTAAAGTTAAAAGTAATAAGAGGATACAACTGATAACAACACAGGGCAATATCATATGTTATTTTTGACTAACTACTGCAAAAGGTTATGGTCAGAGAACCGAATCACCGCCCCCTCCAACTCACCGAAATACATATGACCCAGCCTAGTATCAGCTAAGATAACTTCTTGTTGGAAAATAAGGCATGTATCGGAATAGTAAATAACTATTACAAGTGCTTCAAAAGGGTAAACTATAAGGATTACAAAAACAACGACAAGGTTGTAGTAGATAATGATTGTCAATAAAGTTTCAATCGTCGAACGCTCTTTGAATCTTGATAACCTGAAACCAAGAGACACTAAATCTACTTTGTTACAATTGTGCTGAGTCAAGTGTTATCACTATGTCTTTAAGACAAGATTGCCCCGTATATATCATTTTACATTAATGGGCAATAGTCTCCCAAGATAAAACAATAACTAACAAATGAGCAAAGAAAACTCAAGTATTTCTAGAGAAGAACTTTGAGTGTTTGAAATATGCTAGGGAGGAAGAAGTTTAGAAATTTCTGATTGTTGCAAGTACAAGTGTGTTTCAAGTATGTATCAAGTGTTGGACAATTGAGTCAAAGACCTCAATTTATAGTAGTGTAAGAGGGGCCTTTTCAAGTGCCCATGTAGTGGTCATTTAAATGCCATGTAATTGTCATTCAATCCACCAAGTAATGCAGCCAAATAATGGATGGAGGAAAAACTGACATCTTAATGCCCCAAAACGTCTCCACAATCAGCCAAACTTTTGGACTTCCGCACGCACATCGCTTCTGGCGCGGCTCCAAAGAGTTTCTGGGATGAATTAGCGTCGCGGCTCAGCCATTGAGGCGACGCGACGCTCCCAGCTCCGTGGTGGCGCCGCAGTCCTTTTCCGACCCGTTTCAATCTTTACTCTATGCACACTTCTTCCTTCATTTACCAACGTGGAACACTCGTTCATTTAGTCAATGACCGTCCATCATTCTATATCTCAAACATGTTATTAACGTACCAATATCTTTTTCACTAATAAAATTTACGATACTTGGCGCTACGAGTGCACGTGTGTGGAAACAACATTTCCGACGTGCGGGGTCCTAATTTTTCAAGTTATAACTTAATTCCACATTAGTAAATTTCCAACACTTCTTTCGCGTAACGTTTTTCCTATAAATCTGATGATCATAAAAAAACATCTAAATGCATTTGGTGGATGAAGTTCAACAGGCTCCAATATGTTTATGAGACTTAGCACCAGTGGCGGATCCACTAAAAGCATGTTGCACCACCAGAATTTTTAGAATTTTTAATTGTTTTTTTTATACAAAACGACGTCGTTTTGTACTCTACCCACATTGCATCACAATTTTTTTTTATGTTTGCCACCAGATTTTGTTGCCTGGATCCGCCACTGCAGTTAGTACCTATTTTGTTATTTCATCATCAAAAAGAAGTTGCAAGACAAAGTTTTTGCTTGCATTTACACCACAAGGACTAACCTTGAAACAACTTATCTCCTAGAGGTTGCCATGTTAATACACTTAACATAACATTTATCTATGCCTGATATATCAGATCAGTTCTCTAATTCATGCTAGTTTGACTGCCTAAGACAAACTGCTGGTGATCTTTGTTAATCCGGAGCTCAGATATACTGATCACCTATGTTCTATCTAGTGTAGACACTTGTACTGGAAAGTCAGTTTAAAACTTGGAAAAAAACTGATATTTAAATTATACATGTAAATCAGCTGGAGATGAAGTTCATTGTCTATGACTATTTACAGATGATACTTCCTGAACAACTAGTGTTGGCACTGGCAGGTTTGTAGAAAGACTTGTCACAACAACAACACTCTCAAGTTGCTTTTCTTATTCTTCTTTAAGCAGGTGGAGATCACTGTAGCTCCTTTCGAATATCATGACAGGCATTACTAGGCAGTAGGCACCATAAAATTTAGATATTAGCCGGCAAATTTTTCTTCGAGCCCTATAATCATACTTATCCAACCTGGGTGATTGTCAAGGACAACAGGAAATTACAAAGACAAGTTTATAACACACAAGCTATTTAAATAACCATGAAAAGTAGATGCTTAAACTTTTGAATAAACCAATGACTGCACCGCAATCGTGTGAAGTATAGTTTATGAATGTGCCCCCTTCATCACAGCAATGCACAAAGTTAATGAATGAATAAATGTATGTGACAACTTAATGAATCACAGGGTTAGCTTACAAATGTGTTACCTTATCAAATATGCAAGAAATGGAAGCACGCGGTAGACGAACATAGGGCCTTGTTGGTCATTAGTTATAGAACATATTATAGTAGAGTAAACACTACATGCCTCATTTCTCTTCTAACCTCTATTTATCTACTAACATTACCAAAACCAGTCTTGAATCCTAATAAAGAAAGAGGATAATAGCAGATTGATGTTAGCATACAAGTAAATAGATAAAAATGAGTCTTCTAAATATCAGTATAACCCTACTCAACTAATTTTGGGTTGATGTATAGTTGATCAATAATTGACTGATATTATATATCAACCCAAACACAACATAATTTTAGAAACACAACTTTCAATATTGAAGCAACTTCTCTAGTTCAATTCACTCTTAATCCGAACAATTGACCTCTAGATTATACCAAAAATTGAAATAGAATAATCCCCTGATTATTTTCATTAATGAAAGGGTTTATATATAACATATACAATATGTAATTATGAAAAATAAATCTACATTTTCCTAATACAAGACTACTACATTTTCCTAATACAAGACTATTACCATAATTATACATGTACAATAATTCTAATTATTGAGATATAAAAATTAGGAAACTTAGAAGACTTAGTAAGTTAGTTAGAGAGGTAGTTAACAAAGTGGTTAGGAAGTTAGAAAGTTGTTAAAGAGTAGTTAATAACTATCTCTATCATTTAAATACTATAAATTCCATTGTATACTTGTATAATTCATTAATACAACTAATAAGAAAATGAACTCTCGCTTCTTCTTCTTCCTTCTCTAGTTCATAATATTTTCTATTCTATTTTCTGCATTCTGTCAAAGTGTATACAAGGTGTATATCACATGATTTCTACATGGTATCAGAGGCCGATCAATACAGAGCCATAAATCAAGCTTCCGCGATCGAATTCTGAAGGAAAAACCTACAGTTCTTGGTGGAAAATACATCTATTCATTTCTTAAAGGTTTTCAGCAAATTCGGGTATTATTATGATATTCTGGAAATCTAACTTCTGGACTCTCCTTGTCTTGGGTCTATTGTTATGAACATTTCTCTAGAACAACATCTGGATCATCATCATCTTGATCTTCCGTTCACAGAATATCTTGGTTATCATCTTGTTCTTCTTCATTTCTAGTTCTTCTTCATTTCTTATTCTTCTTCATTTCTTGTTCTTCTTCATTTCTTATTCTTCTTCATTTCTTGTTCTTGTGTGAGCTTCTTGTCTACCATAATTCTTCTGTTATTCTGTTATCTCTTTTCTAAAGTAGAAAATGGCCACTGAGGAAACACATTCTGGTGGTAACCAAAACACAGTGCCTATAGAAACCCCAAGGATCACTATTGTCACCACAATCTTGGACCATAATCATCCCTTGTTTCGATAATCTTCTGATGTGAGTGGAGTGTCTCTGATATCTTTCCAGCTTCTTGGATCAGAGAACTATACTCTCTGGAGTAAGTCTATGAGGACATCTTTACTTGGTAGGAACAAAATTGGTTTTTGTGAATGGAAAATGTAAGAAAGAAAGCTATAGGGAAGAGTTATGGAATCAATGGGACATGTGAATGTTGTGGTACAAGCTTGGTTGATGAATTCAGTCTCAAGTGGTTTGTTGAGTGGAGTCTTGTATGCAGATACAACCTATGAAGTTTGGGAGGACTTAAGAGAGAGATTTGACAAACTAGATGGTTCAAGAACATATGATCTTCACAGGAAAATAGACACCTTGTCACAAGGAAACTCCAGTGTGGCAGAATATTTTTCTAAGTTGAAGACTCTCTGGGTAGAATTTCAGTCCTTGGTTCCTCCTCCTAGTTGTGGGTGTCCTAAGTCTAAGGAGTTTGTGGAATATCTTCAAAGACAGAGTTGTATCAGTTCTTGATGGGGTTAAATGAGAATTACATGCAAGCAAAAAGCCAAATCTTGTTAATGTCCCCATTACCTATTATGAACAAAGCTTACTCTATGATCACCAGTGCTGAGAGTAAAAAATTAGTCTCAGCCAAAGCTGCAGGACTGCTAGGAGTTGGTCCCAATGGTTTTGATCACAAGATGAATCATGATCCTACTGATGTACTCTAGAACATGTTTTAATACACATAAATTTAATAAATCTGTCCTAGTATGTGAGGTGTGTAAGATGAGAGGACATACTAAGGAAACTTGCTACAAGATAGTTAGTTATCCTCCCAACTTTAAGTCCAAAAGAAAGGAATATGATGCACACAATGTATACTCTCAACCTGCTGAAACTGAAAATGGAGGTGGAAAGAATATACAACAAGAGTATAGTGCAACAACAAATTCAGTATGGCAGGGTCAAAGAGCTCCAGTGATGTCCCAAGCTCAATATGAGGTATGAGCAGATAGTTAAGCTACTGAGTCAGAACTTAGAACAGAATGGATCTACTAACTCACAACAAGAACCACATGCTACACAAACTTCAGCAAATGCAACAGGTATGAATCACAAGGAAACAGGAAAAGGGAAACCAACAGCAGAAGATGAAGTATTGGAGGATATCAGTTCATATCAAAGACTGATAGGAAAACTACTCTATCTCACTATTACAAGATCAAATATAGCATACAGTGTACAAACACTCGGTCAGTTCCTACAACAGCCAAAGAAGTCTCATTTCAATGCAGCAGTGAGAATTGTGAGATATTTAAAAAATCAGCCTAGACAAGGTATATTTATGTCTAGCAAGGAACATAAAGCAGTGACTTCACACTGTGATGCAGATTGGGCTGCTTGCCCTTTAACAAGAAAATCAGTCACATGCTACATTGTTAAGTTTGGTGATTCTCTTATATCATGGAAGTCAAAGAAACAAACTATCATTTCTAGAAGCTCAGCTGAATCAGAATACAGGAGTCTAGCAGGGATAGTTGCTAAACTAACTTGGATAATTGGATTACTAGAAGAGATTGGGACAAGTATCAACTTACCAGTGATGGTGTTCACAAACAGCAAATCAGCAATGCAAATTGCTGCAAATCCTGTATTTCATGAAAAAACTAAACACGTAGAGATTGACTTACACTTCATAAGAGAAAAGATTCAGAAAGGAATTATACAGACTAAGTACATCAACACAGCAAATCAATCAGCAAATTTACTCACCAAAGAATTAAGCAGGATTTAGCACCAACATCTGTGTTCCAAGCTTGGATTATTGAATATCTTCCCAGCATCCAACTTGAGGGATACTGTTGAGATATAAGAATGAAACTTAGAAGACTTAGTAAGTTAGTTAGAGAGGTAGTTAACAAAGTGTTTAGGAAGTTAGAAAGTTGTTAAAGAGTAGTTAATAACTATCTCTATCATTCAAATACTATAAATACCATTGTATACTTGTATAATTCATTAATTCAACTAATAAGAAAATGAACTCTCACTTCTTCTTCTTCCTTCTCTAGTTCAGAATATTTTCTATTCTATTTTCTACATTCTGTCAAAGTGTATACAAAGTGTATACAAGGTGTATATCACCTGATTTCTACACTAATAATTATGGTAAGTAAATATGTATACATATTACATGAGCCATATACGACCGATATATACGGTTGCTCGTATATTGTCTTTCACACCCCCGCAATCATAGCGGGCGGTTGTCGTACGCTGAGATTGTCCCTAAAATATTCAAACAAATCTAAAGGAAGACCCTTAGTAAAGATGTCAGCAATTTGGTACCGTGAAGGGACATTCAAGACACGTACTTGTCCACGAGCTACATTTTCGCGAACAAAATGAATCTCCATCTCGATATGTTTAGTGCGCTGATGTTGGACCGGATTCCTAAAGAGATAGACTGAACTAACATTATCGCAGTAGACCAAGATATCTTTCTGAATAGGAAAGTGAAGCTCTAATAGGAGATTTCACAGCCAACATGACTCAGATACCACATTGGCTACACCTCGATACTCAGTCTCCACACTGGATCACGATAAAGTAGTCTGGCGTTTAGTCGATTAAGAGAACAAGTTATCACCAAGAAACATAAATAACCAGATGTCGAACGTTTGGTATTTGGACATCCACCCCAATCAGCATTTGTATAAGATACGAGAGTAGATACGAAGGATGGATATAAGTGCAAATCATAATCAAGAGTGCCCTGAATGTAAGACATAATGCATTTAAGAGCATGTGTGTGCTCGTCCCTCAGATCAAGCATAAATAAATACACATACTGCACTGCATAAGTAATATCGGGTCTCGTGAAAGTAAGATACTGAAGAGTCCCTGCAAGACTGCGATAGTGGGATGGATCCTCGTAAGGTGTGCTAGAATTAACACTCATCTTCGATTTGGTGTCCACCGGAGTAGAAAAGGACTTACAGAATGACATGCCATCCCGTTCAATAATCTCAGTCGCATACTTTCTCTAGGATAGAAATAGACCACCTGTATGATGAGTTACAACTATACCAAAAAATAACTCAAGGGCCCAAGTCTTTCATATCAAATTTGGAACTGCGAAGAGACATGATAGACTTGTGCAGTTTATCAGAAGAGACAGTCAATATAATATCATCTACATATAACAGAATGTATGTCAGAGAAGTACCACAACAATAGATGAACAAAGAATGATCAGACATGATGTGAGAAAACCCAATAGTAGACACATAATATTCAAACCTTTTGTACCAAGCCCGAGGGCCTATTTAAGCATATACAAGGACTTCTTCAGCAAAAAGACATGGTTATGATGATCAGAGTCTCTAAAACTCAAAGGTTGATGCATGTATATAGGGATGTTTGCGGTCCGGATACTCCCGATAATTACCCGAGAACCGGACCGGTAAACTCGGACCGATACTCAGACCAAAAAGTTAACGGTCCGAAAACGAGTACCAAAAAATTACCCGGACCGATAAAGAGCCGGACCGATAACCCAGAACACCCCACCTAATCCTCCCGCCAAATTTCACCAAATTTCTAATTAGTTGTAAATTGATGAAACTTTAAATGGTCAAAACTTTGCGCTCGGACGTCCGTTTCACCTAATTTCTTTTTTGATTTCGTGTATTTTTTTGAGACAGGGCCGGACAAAGAGGTTTGGAGCAGCCGATTTCTCAAAAAAACATCCATCTTGCCAATCAATTTTACTTTTTCCCAAATCGTTACGTTTTTTCCCTTTTCAAAGCTAAATATCTCGCGATATACAATAGATTTCAACGTCCAAATTTTGTGATAATGTGTCCGAGAATGTCAATTGCAATATTGGAAATTCAATTTTAAAAAAAATCCGGGCCTCGGAACCCGACCCGATTTTTTTTACCGGTCCGGACCGATAAGGTTTCGGTCCGGTCCCAGATCTGAACTCAGGACCGAAACCTTATCGGCCCGGACAAGACCCATAACACCCCTACATGTATACTGTCTCCTTGTGATCACCGTGTAAGAAAATATTTTTCACATCTAGATGGGTCATGCTTTCGAGAGAGCCACACTGAGAACAATGTAAATGGTTGTCAGTTTGACCACCAGACTAAATGTCTCTTCACAATCCACGCCAATCTGTTGAGTTTTGCCATCACCTACAAGATGAGCCTCATACCTCTCAAAACAACCGTCAGATTTTTTCTTATGAGTAAAAATCCACATAGAACGAATAATATTGACACCAGGCGGACGGTGCACCAACTCCCATATCTTATTTTCAATAAGAGCATTATATTTATAATTCATGGCAATTTTCCAATTCGGGTCAGGAAGGACAGCCACTGAGTTACGTGGTAGTAGTGATTTATTGATATTAGAATTAAGATTAAAATATTGTTTCGATAAAAAAATATCCCGTTGTCTATGAGTAACGGGCCCTTGACTTGGAATAGAAGTGGACCGGACCTGAATCGGTGTTTGGCTCACCATACATGAATGGACTATACTTGTAGTTCAAAGATTAATATCTCTAACCTCTTTATGTTAAGGTTAAATCTATACGATTAGTAGCCATTTGTGAAAATTTTAACAAGTAAATAAGCAATTGGTAAGAAACATTAACTCAATTCCAAAGAACAACGTGACAATTTTTTTAGAAGAGTTGATAAAGACAATTCTCACCTTTCATGGATGAAGATGGTTGTGGGATAAAATATTCTGATCTCTAGCCATCTTCAATTGAGGTTTTATTTATATACTCGTAATTAGTATGTAGCAATTTAAGAGGAGTTATTTACACAATTAATAATAGTCATTGGCCAGTAGGCAGTGGGCCCTGGCCGATGAACTAGACTGACGGACTGGGAAATTGGGCCAGCAGGCAGTCCGAGACGTTGGACCCAGAAGTGAAGAAATTGGGCCAGCACGCAGTGGGCATGCTGACCGAGACACTGGACTGACAAACTAGAAAATGGGCCAGCAGGCCCACTGCGGCTGAGAAACCGGATCGATATAGGGAATATTTGGGCTAGGGCAGTGGGCCTGCTGGCTGATTTTGGTCTTGGGTTTGCTGGTCTAGATCCCGAGGTAGGGATCAGACTAAATGGTGGACCACATACGGGGAGAGCCCATCATCCAAAAAATTATAAGAATTAGACACGAAATTACACATTTTAGCAAACAAAAATTGGGTTTCATAAAAAATAACATGGCGACTAATTATGATTTTATTAGAGGATAAATCAAAACATTTGTAACCACGATGATTCGATGGATAATCCAAAAACACACAAGCGATAGAACGGGCTTGAAGTTTGTTAATTGTAGTGGATGGGAACAGAGGATAGCACAAATACCCAGACACTCTAAGATGAGAATACGAAGGATCTTTATGATAAATTTTTTTAGTGGAGATTGGTATGCTAATCCTTTGATAGGGAGTATATTAAGAAGGTAAGTAGTCATTTGTAATGCATGATGCCAAAAGAAATGTGGTAATGAAGCATGGGCTAGTAAAGTCCGAACAATATTATTAACGGTACAAATTTTTCTTTAGGCTTTCCCATTTTGTGAGGATGTTGTTGTATTTGTGTACAAGCTAAAGTTTTTTGAAAAACGAATATCTTTAGTCACTTTCATTGTCAAATAGGCTTTTCCTTCGTATACCTTACTTACCTCGACCTAGCGAAGCACTATGCCATTATCATTACAAAATTTCCAAAATGGCCCATTGTCAAATTCACTTTCATTATCACATTGAATGTTTTTAATTTTCCATTCCAATTGGGTACGAATGAATGCTTTAAACGATAGAAAAGTGAAATATACTTGAGACTTTGATAACAGAAAAGTCCACAAAAATTTAGAATAATCATCCAAAAATAACACATAATACCGATAGCCCAGATAGCTCAAAACGGGAGATGTCCACAATTAATCAAATGACATCAAACTACGAGAATTTGAAGCAACAAATGGTAATTTAACATATTTCTCAAGCGTACAAAAAGGATAAATATTAGTACTATGTGTACAATTACACTCAATAAAATTATTATTTTTAATAGAGGAAGTAATATACGCCCCCGGATGACCCAAATGTGCATGCCATCAAGAAGGTGCTAAGACATCAAACGTTAAACGTTGACGGTGTGGCCTGATTAGTGGTAGTGATGGTGAAAGTGGTGATAGGATAAAGCTCGCCCCGACTATCACATCTCATTAGAGGTATCCCCGTCAAAAAATCCTTCAAAGAAAATCCAAAAGGGTCAAAGTCAACAGAAACTCAATTATCAGTACACACCAAATTTTTAATTAAGTGATGGGCATGAAGGACATTTTTAAGGCGAGAGGTGGGTTCGGTGGAGATAAATTTGTATGACCATAACCACGAATTGAAATTGAATGACCATTACCAATAATTATGCCACATTTTTTGCTCAAATTAAAATAAGATGAGAGATTAGTTGGTGCAGACGTCATGTGAGAAGTAGCACCGGTGTTCATGTACCAATTTGCATTTGGGGGATTTAATCCAAGTGTATGAATCGCTGTCTCAATATCCGTGTATGTCGGGGTTGCCACTGGTCCGCAGAATGAGGCCGCTGAGGCCGAGGCCCAAGCAGCGCAGACGCCGCAAGAATCGCAGACCGCCCATTTGCTCGCCGCTGCCGCTGTAATTTGGCCTAGCCCAATTGTTTGAATTAAATGGGCAGGCGGTATGGGCTACTTCCCGTTGGCCCACTTCCCAGCGGCCCAACCCAGGCCTACTGCCACGGGTTCAATAGCCCGGTCCCTTGCGAGCCGCCACCACCTGCCAGTTTTCCACCACTACCACCGCAGTCGCCACCTTTATCACCGCCACCCTTACCTCGCTACGTCCCATGTCGGGATTGTTTCCACGATTTTGACCCTTTTATCCATCCCATTATTACGATTTTGACCATAATTTTCGGAGAACGATTGAGAGTCATCGGTTTCACGGGACGTGGCCACCATTATGGCAGAATTAGCTTCGGTAGCCGCCTTTTTAGCCAATTCTGTTTCTTCTAAGGTGAGCATGGAACATGCTTGGTAGAGTGGTGGGAGAGGATTATGTTAGGGACCGTGTCTAATTGCTCACGCAAGCGTATGTATCGTTCACAAATAATATAGTCTGATAAGATCGAATATCATCCTCAGAGACTGGCTTTTAATTACCGTTCATCTATTTTATGTTATCTATTTGGCAATCAATAATTGAGTTGGGTTTTTGTTTATCTACTAGAATAATTTCAAGAATTAACTAAACTATTGAAGTTGTAATCAGTTATGAAGGAATTAGGGCTTCCAAAATCCTCGACTATCCACTCTATTCAATCCTTAATGCAACTAGAATGACTTATTATTCTACGTTAAGATAACGGTTAACTAGACTGTCTTATATTCCGGTTAAGATATATAATCGCTCAACCCCAGTGCAGAACACTTATATATTTCTATGATAGGATTTACCACATATGAGGATTAAGAACAGTAACCTATAATGCTACACAAGTATCGGGGTACTTTTGTCCGCGATTTTAACATATGTCTATTCAATTACAGCATATTCAAATATCTCATCTCGGTTCTTAATTCAAAATCATATAGGTTATGATAATTAGTGATCAATTAACTATCAAACATTCATACCAATTATTGAATAAATCTTAATCAAGTGAAGAATGAATCAAACTAATGCATAAAGCCATGAAATAGAGTTTCAAGCGATTCAAAAGAAAAACCCTAATAAAGTGTTTAGCTCCTAGCCATAGTCACACTAAGAACTAATACAATTCCAAACATAAACTGAATTAAAAAGAAAGAAAGAAAAGTATTGTGAACTAAAGTCTCCAATTGTAGCTTCAAATCTGCCCTGAGTTGTGTTGTGTGATAGAATGTCCAACCCCCTAACTAGACTAATCCCTAGGGCTTAAGTATGTTGCAAATTTCGTGCCCTATGGACCCTTTTGCCCTTGGCCAATTCTATTTCGGATCTGAAAATTCACGTCTTTGCACCGCGGTTCTGCAGAATGGCACCGTGGTGTCGAAAGTACTACAGTCTCTCAGTAATTATGGCACCGCTGATTACGTATGAATGGCGCTGATCTGCGATCTTGTCTTGAATTGCCAACTTCCGTCCTTTTTGCCCCGGGACTCTCCTTTTATGCCCATTTTTTGCTCCTTTTCGCCATTTTGCATTTTTTAACCGCTGTGACTCAAAAAAAGGAAAACGACCATAACAAGACGCTTATTTAAACGATCATGGAAAAAATACTAACTAAAAATGACCCAAAAGCGTATACAAAATACGCCTAACAAATACCCCCAAACTTAACCTTTGCTCGCCCTCGAGCAAAGATCAAAATAAAAACAAAGAAACAAAATAAAAAAGACTCCAATCAAGCAGCTACACAAGGTTACTTAGAAAATCATGAACGTCAGTTGGGATAATATATTGGAACATACAGCATGAATATAGCAATCTAGAATTTCAAGCCAGATATTTCGCAAATTCATTTCAATCACACTCAATGGAAATATGAACACTAACCCATGCATGTCAATTTCATTTAGTTCTATGGGCATGTTTATTTGCTATTCTCCACTAATCATACATACATATTAGAGATCTTCAGGACTTTTCAGGGTTGTAATGTAGGCTTAGGAAGGGGTAGGTAAGAGTAGACATTTAGGCTCAATTTACGTATCATAAACGTTTTTCTCATTCAACCATTTTGTCCTTCTTTTTGGTATTCTTTCTCAGCTCATACCTATCACTCCCCTTTTCTCTTTTTGAGAGTATGAAACACATTCACATAGGCACCCCCAAACTTAAGATTTTGCATTATTTGTTTCATTGGGGTGCATCAATTTTTCACTCTCTTTTGGTATTTCTTTTCCACACTTCTTCATCTCAAATTTTCAATTACTGCTTATGGCACACAAGAGAATCATAGGGTGTCAAAGAAATAACTTATTTTAGGCTTAACGAGGCTGACTAGAGATATAATTTATTGCAAAGTAGGTAATGAATGGTAAGAAGGGCTAACAAAGAAATGCATGAGTCATCTCCCTAAATATGTACATCCTAACTATTTCGCCTCAAATAACAAGCAAGCAGACTTCATAGACATTTTTCAATTGACAACGCATACGCTAAGCACAAATGTCCCAAATAATTATATTTTTATGAATTTTTGACATATCTAACTTGAGCACATAGATTTTAGCTTCTAATTCCATTACATTATCCCACTTAGTTCACTAGACATTTTCAGCAACTACAACATGCATGATCATTAAAAAAAATCGATTCATATAGACACAATAAAAGACACAAGGACTAAAAAAAAGACACAAGGACTAAAAAAAACATAAGTACCCCCCCCCCCCCCAAACTTAAACGACACATTGTCCCAAATGTGTAATGACTCAAAAATAATAAAGGGACGACTTACAGACAATAGCGACTCAAAATGGTGGAGGAGGCGACAATTATTGCACTGAGACGGTATCTGTGGGAAGAGATTTTAGGATTTAGGGCTTTTTATTTTCTGAATTCGCGCCCAGGCACCGCGGTCCTGCAGACTGGAACCGCGGTGCCTAACCAATTCCATGTTTTCCACCCTTTTCTTCCAGCTCATTCTCCGATTCCCGCACCTGTCATCACAACCAAAAAAATACCAAAAGTGAGACTGTTCAATTTAACTAATTGCAGAATTTAAATATTGGGTTGCCTCCCAAGTAGCGCTGTCTTTAACATCTTTTAGCCGGACGCAGGTTCCTTATTCAATCATTGGGGTAAATTAGCCCCACAACCTATCCATTTGAAAATCATTTTCCTCTTTCTTACTCTATTCTTCTTTTTCACAATATTGGGTTCAGTAAGATTTACCTGTTTGTTACCTTTCATGTCATAAACTTTTATTGCAGCTTTCAAACTAGCCTGTGGGTTCACAGCTGTAGGAATGATCTTCTTAGTGTTGGTCCGCTTGCTTTGAATCATTGGTCGGGTCAGGCTTATCGCTAAGCACTTGTTGTTGGTTGGGGACTCAATGGTGGATTTGAACACCTTGAATACCATCTCTTCTTCCTGAAACCGTAGTCTTAATTCTCCCTTCTCCACATCTATTAGTGCTCTGCTCGTGTCTAGGAATGGTCTCCCCAAAATTATGCGTATTTCATCATCTTCCTCCATGTTAAGAATGAGGAAGTCTGCTGGGAAGAAGAACTTTCCCACCTTGACAAACACATCTTCCACTATGCCTCTGGGTGTACCACAGTTCGGTCAGCCAGCTGCAGATTAACTGTGGTTAGTTTGGCTTCCCCCAAACCCAATCTCTTGAACACAGACAGAGGCATGAGATTTATACTAGCCCCTAAGTCACAAAGTGCCCTGTTGCATGTTACTTTGCCAATAGTGCAGGGCAGGGTGAAGCTTCCTGAATCTTTCAACTTAGGAGGCAGTTTATTTTGTAAGATGGCGTTGCACTCCTCTGTCAGCGCTACTGCCTCATAATCCGCCAACCTTCTCTTTTTCCCAAGTATCTCTTTCATGAATTTGAAGTATGCGGGCATTTGTTCTAACGCCTCAATGAAGAGGATATTGATGTGAAACTTCTTAAATACCTCCAAGAAATTGGAGAACTGCTTGTCTATGGCCTTCTTTTGGAGCCTCTGAGGGTAAGGGATTCTATCAGTGTATTCCCTCAAAGGTGCTGGTGGAGCTTTCTCAACTGTAGGGTGGTCCTCAATGACCTCCTCCTTTACTTCCTCAACTGCTTTCACCTCTTTCTCGCGAACCATCGCGGTTGGGAGAAATCTGCTCCAACTGCTTTCCACTCCTTAACAACACTGCCTGACACTGCTCTCTTGGATTGACCTCTGTATTGCTTGGGAGAGTACCCTGTGGCCTGTTGGTTACCATCTTCGCCAATTGCCCAACCTGCGTTTCCAGGTTCCTGAGAGAGGACTTGGTTTCAGACATGAACTGATTCTGCGAATTGGTGAGTGTAAGCAATGCAACCCCAGCTCATCATGCTTCTCTTGTTGTGTAGGTGGTCTAAACTGCTGGGATGAGGTAGCCTGATTCTGTGCTTGCTGATTCTGATAATTACCTTGATATGGTTCATTGGCCCGGCCGTCGCTCCTCCACGAAAAGTTAGGGTGATTTCTCCACCCTGGATTGTATGTGTTGGAATTATAAGGCCGCTGAAAGTTCCCAACGGCCTGAACCTGCTCCATGGGCACATTATTAGGATCCACCGCTGTGCATCTGTTAAAAGAGTATGGGCCCCCGCAAATCTCACAATTCACAGGCATCTGGACTGCATTCACAGACATAGTGTTCTGCTGCAGTTGCTTTGTCAAGAGGGCCACCTGCGCATTTAGGGCAGTGATGACATCTAATTCATGTATGCCCATAGTCTTTCTGCTATTCACTGACATGTCATCTGCCCTTTGATGATTGTTGGCAGCCATGTCTTCCAGTAACTCATGTGCCTCATTGACACTCTTTCTCATGAACGCTCCCCCTGCTGCAACATCAATTATGGTACGAGTAGTACCACTCAGCCCATTATAAAAAATATGGACCAACATCCACTTCTCTACACCATGATGGAGGAATTTTCTCTGTAAATCTTTAAATCGCTCTCATGCATCATACAACGACTCTCCATCTACCTGATTGATATTGTTCAACTCTCCCATTAACTTTGCTGCCTTTTAAGGAGGGAAGAACTTTGCAAGAAACTTTTGGGCTAGGTCCTGCCAGGTGGTGACGGAGTTGGCAGGTAGTGAGTTCAACCAGCTATTGGCTCTGTCCCTAAGTGAGAATGGGAAGAGCCTCAGTCTTATGGCATCGTCAGTGACGTCATTGTACTTGAAAGTGGCACACAACTCTAGAAAGTTGGCAATGTGCATGTGGGGGTCTTCAAATGAAAATCCCCCCAATCAGCATCAGACTCGACCATGCTCAGGATGGCTGGCTTGATCTCAAAGTTGTTCGCCTATCATTGGAGCTCGATGCACGTCACACCAAGAATCGTGGCGTAACATAATCTCCCAAGCTTCTTTCTGCTAGGACCGGTATTGGATCCTCTACATGATCATGAACCTTGTTGTTTGCCCCATTCTGATTCGGTGGTTGGTTGTCCATGGTCACTGAATCAGCTATCCTTTTATTTCGCTTGTTTTGCTTGCACATTTTCTCAATTTCGGGGTTGAAGGGAACAAGTGTATCTGCTCCTCTCCTTCTTCGCATACACTAAATCCCTGAAATAGACCAAAATCAACAAACAAATCAAGGCAACAGGGTTCTAACATTAAAAAATAAAAATAAAAATAAAGCCAAAGTAGAAATAAAAATAGATGGTTCGATATTAGAAGTATGTCAGTCCCCGGCAACGGCGTCAAAAACTTGTTAGGGACCGTGTCCAATTGCTCACGCAAGCGTACGTATCATTTACAAATAATATAGTCTGATAAGATCGAATATCATAGAGACTGGTGTCTAAGTACCGTTCATCTATTTTATGTTATCTATTTGACAATCAATAATTGAGTTGGATTTTTGTTTATCTACTAGAATAATTTCAAGAATTAACTAAACTATTGAAGTTGTAATCAGTTATGAAGGAATTAGGGCTTCTAAAATCCTCGACTATCCACTCTAACCAATCCTTAATGCAACTAGAATGACTTATTCTTCTACGTTAAGATAGCGGTTAACTAGATTGTCTTATATTCCGGTTAAGATATATAATCGTTCAACCCCAGTGCAGAACCCTTCTATATTTCTATGATAGGATTTACCACATAGGAGGATTAAGAACAATAACCTATAATGCTACACAAGTATCGGGGCACTTTCGTTCGCGATTTTAACCTATGTTTATTCAATTACAACATATCCAAATCTCTCCTCTAGGTTCTTGATTCGAAATCATATAGGTTATGATAATTGGTGATCAATTAACTATTAAACATTCATACCAATTATTGAATAAGTCTTAATCAAGTGAAGAAGGAATCAAACTAATGCATTAAGTCATGAAATAGAGTTTCAAGCGATTCAAAAGGAAAGCTTTAATAAAGTGTTTAGCTCCTAGCCATAGTCACACTAAGAACTAATACAATTCCAAACATAAACTGAATTAAAAAGAAAGAAAGAAAAGTACTGTGAACTAAAGTATCCAATTGTAACTTCAAATCTGCCATGTTGTGTTGTGTGATAGAATGTCCAACCCCCCTAACTAGACTAATCCCTAGGGCTTAAGTATGTTGCAAATTTTATGCCCTATGGACCCTTCTGCCCTTGGCCAATTCTATTTCGGATCTGAAAATTCACGTCTCGGCACCGCGGTTCTGCAGAATGGCACCGCGGTGCCGAAAGTACTGCAGCCTCTCAGTAATTATGGCACCGTGGTTCTGTATGAATGGCACCGCGGTGCTGCAGTCTTTTGTCCTGAATTGCCAACTTCTGTCCTTTTTGCCTCGAAACTCTCCTTTTATGCCCACTTTTCGCTCCTTTTCGCCATTTTGCCTTTTTGAACCGCTGTGACTCAAAAGAAAGGAAAACGACCCTAACAAGAAACTTATTTAAATGAAAATGGAAAAAACACTAACTAAAAATGACTCAAAAGCGTATACAAAATGCGCCTAACAGATTACTTTGACGAAGGAGAGTCTCAACGTCATTATATGCCTCGGAGAGGCCCACAACCATCTGAAGAACAAGACGATTATTAGTGATAGGAGCACCAATATTTTTGAGTTGATCCGACAACTCATTGAGCCGTTGACAATAGGCGGAAGCATTCGGAAAATCTTTCATATTTATGTGGGAGGTTTTTGCTCAAGAGTCAAGCCACATGATTTTTTATTGTCTTGAAATATATCACGCAATTTATTGTAAGCTTCTATTTTTGTAGTGTCGGGTTCGATAATTGTCTGTAAAAAGTCCGTAGAGATAATGGAATAGATCTATTGAAAGATCGTAGCATCAAGAGTTGCCCACGTCTCAATTTCATCATCCGTGGAAGACACATTCTCTTTGCATGTTGCCGATGAGATGATATGATAGAGGACTCTATTAGTCTGGGCGTGAATTTTAAACAGTTCTGTCCATGTCGTATATTGGATGTTCTCCATCTCAAGAATAATCGAAATGCTGTTTTTGATATTGGAGACTGCAAGAGCAGGATAAAAAGATATTCTTTGTGGTAGACATGATGGAAGAACAAAGGAGAATTAGGGATTTGGATAAAATTTGAAGGGAGGAGAGGGGATCATCGTCCGGCGGTGGCTGAGAGGTTGTCGAGTTAGGGCGGAGGAATAGAGGTATTGAAGAAGGTAAATTTACCCTAGACTTATGATACCATGAAAGAGAATAATCCATTGGTTATTTTCATTAATGAAAGGGTTTATATACAACATATACAATATGTAGTTATGAAAAATAAATCTATTTTCTTAATACAAGACTACTATCTTTTCCTAATACAAGACTACCATTTTCTTAATACAAGACTATTACTATAATTATATATGTACAAGAATTCTAATAATTATGATAAGTAAATATACATATTACATGGTCCATATACGACCGATATACACAGATTCTCATGTATTGTCTTTCGAAAATCAATAAGATTTTACTATTATACATGACAGTATAAAAATAATTTACAGTATGAGACTACTTTTAACCTGTTACGACATGTTACTTACTATATTTTCTACGTTACCATATATCAATCAGAAGATAATCAACTAAACACTTACCAAATAATGCCTGTGCACACATTTGGAGGAACCAGTAATACCAGCATATTTATTACTACTAAAACAATATGTGAGAAAATGATGATTACAAGAAAACAGAAAGTAAGCAACGGTTACAAAGATTACAAACTAGAATAAGAACAGAAAGTAAACTACAACAAAGAATTTGCTGAGTCGAGTGTTAGCATTTTGTCCTTAAGACAATATTGTCCTGTAAAATCCTTTTACGGTAACTGACAACTTGTCTTCCAAGATAAAACAATAACTAACAAGTGAGAAAAGAAAACTCAAATGTTTACTAAAAAAAAATCTTTGAGTGTGTGAAAGAAAGCTTAGAGAGGAAGAAGAAAATCAGAAATCTGAATTTTGGTGTGTGTTTCAATTGAGACAAGTCCTCCATTTATAGTGTAAGAAAGATGACCTGTCATCTAGCCAACTAATGGCATTCAATAGCCATGTAATGACACTTATTGAGAGGTTCAATCAGCCAAATAATGGTTGAATTCATGTGCCAAGTAATGGAGAATCAATGCTCAAACCAGCCCAAAAGTCAGAAACTTTTCAGCTTCCCGTCGACCATTCTGTTTGAAGAGCCGCGGATCTGCCTGGGAGGCATCGCGATGCCTGAACTCCAGTGGCTAAACAACTATTTACCATCACGACACTCCGGCGTCGCGGCTCCGACGGGGCTGCGCCGCGACCCTTCACGACTCCGTGATGATTTCTGACTCGTTTCATCTTTACAGACTGCACACTTCTTCCTTCATTTACCAACGTGGAATACTTGTCATTTGACCAATAACCTTACATTATTTCATGTCTCAAACATTTTAATTACGTACCAATATCTCTTTTACTAAGAAAATTTACGATCATTGGTACAACGTGTGCACGTGTGTGGAAATGACATTTTCGATATGCGGGGTCCTAATTGTTCGAGTCATAAATAACGGGATAAAATTAATTCCACATTTAGTAAATTTCCAAGAATCCCCTCTTGAAAGAGATTTTGACGCATTCACAAGGTGTCTTTCTAGCAATCTTTTGGCGGACCGATGTTGTATCTGGATAGGTAGACGTAGCTTTGAACCTTCCATAGTTGAATACCATCGGACTTACTTACTGCGCGGTGAATGTGATGTATTGAACCGTCAATGTTTAATGTAAGCCAAGACAACGGTACCAACACAACAACTTTCCTTACTCTGTTCTTCTTTAATGTTTTATCCGTTGTGGTCGTGGAAACGTCTTATTCTTAAGTGCGTTCATTTGAGCGGTCTATCCTCGAACTTAAATAGGTGGTCTCCTACAAGGTATCCTGATATACCCCACTTCACAAGTGTTAGGAACCATTAAAAGTTTCCCCAAACCTAACCTCAACCGTCGAGAATCATTAAAGGTTTTGGAAACTTAACCTCTACCCACACTGCAGATAGCACTTAATGTCTATCACGAGAACGACCTTGGATTCATGTTTCTTTACAGAAATCATCTCCCAAGTGCTCTTGCTTCCACCAAAACGCTCAACTGAACCTTTACGATTTAGTTTTACCATTGAACCTAATTCTTGGAATCTCTAGTCAGTAAGGTTGATATTCACCGTATCAGTTCTTATTATTTGGGTTTTAAGCCCATTCCCCTAGACAGATGTTAACTTTGAAGAGGCCTTCACAAATGAAGACCCTTCCTACAAAAGTTTCATTCTTAGTGATTACAAATTTATTGTACTCAAACACTAGCTTAAAACCAGTATTCACCAATAAAGGTATTGAAATTAAATTTTATCTAATCTCAGGGACATGTATCACCTCCTTCAGAGTAAGCTCATTTCCGGAAGTCATCTTCAGGATTACCTTTCCTACCCCCAGCACCTCAGAGGAAGCGTTATTGCCCACGAACAACTTTTTATCCGTGACTGATGTATATGTGGAGAAGGTTTTTGTATTGGAAAAAGATGTGACGGGTAGCACCCGTATCCATCCACCACTGCATAGGATTCTCAACGGGTTTGCTTCAAGTACCATGCTGAGAAATCCTCAATCATATCTTCAAGAAGCATATCTTCGACGATGTTAGCCTTAGCCTTGCCCTTGACTTTCTCTTTGTTCTCATTCTTGATCATATGACTAGGTTTCCCACATTGATGGCAATTCCCCTTAAATTTCTTTGTTATTGGGGCCTTAACATACTTTTGGAACTTTCGCTTCTTGCCCGTGTTCCCTTTGGCCTCTGATGCGCGGTAAGATGCACACACTTTAACGCAAGTGCACGTTATCGTGACAAGTAATATAGTCTTGATAAGACCGAATATCGTCCACAAGGATTAGGGTTCAATTACCAACTATCTAACTTTTGGTATCTATTTGGTAAATTGATATTTGGATTTGTTGTTTATAACTAACAATTATAAAAGCTATTTAACTATAAGGATTTACTTCAGTGGTGATGAGAATAGAGCTTCCACGTCTCCTCACTATCCGCTTATGTTACTTATTAATGCAATAACTTATGGTCTTCTTCTTTTGGAGAAAGCAGGTTTACGAAATCGTTTTATACTCCCGTTAGGGTTATATAAACACTCAACCCCAGTATTGCACCTTACCTACCTTTCGGTGATAAGGATAACTGTCACGACCCAACCCCGGCCACGATCGTACTTACCGGTACCTCGGTATATGTCGAGAATAGCAATGAACATACATAACACATAACTTATAAAAAGGTAAACATCACTGGCCAGCCGATAAGGCTGCCTTCCATAAAACATTCTTTAAACGAAAGTATAGTAGTACAACGGGTTCTTATAGCCCAAAACATACATGTGACCACGGACTGCACTTACAGATAACAATCGTGGCGGACAGGCCCCGCCATACCCCGAATGTACAAAATACCTATAGCATCGTGGAATATCCGTACTAATAAACAAGCTTCCGAGGAATGGAGCTTCGACACCGGAAATAGTGATCCTAAGAACGAGGATCCTCAATCGCTTACCTTTACCGTGGCATTTAACGCAACCCCGAGGAAGGGGGCCGACACAATATGTACCAAGTATGTAAAGTCGGAAAATACTGTAATAATGATATCATAAGTCTAAGAGTACTCTGGAGTCATGAAAGACAATAAAATACCTTTTTCTGTGACTTACTAACAATGAGAGTGACCAGTATATAAATATAATACTGCATAAAATAGGGGCCTTAGGATCAAAACAGGTACTCGCCTGCAGTAGTATCAATAAGCACCCTACTCTCGGGACTATTTCACCCGTGATAGTCCTGTGGACCCGCATGAGGTATTCCTCGTGATAGTCAGACTACCGCATGGGACTATTTCACCCGCATAAGCCCATAAGGACTCGCATGAGGTATTCCTCGCATCGTGGGTAGCAAATCCACAGAACAGGTGGTATAACGATCTTGGGGACTTACCCCTAAGATATACTCTTACCCCGAAGCAGATGGTATAACGATCTTGGGGACTTTCCTCGATATACTCTTACATCGGCACTGGTATAACGATCTGGGCTTGCCTCGATATACTCTTACACTGAAGAAGGTGGTATGACGATCTTGGGGCTAGCCCCTCAGACATACTCTTACCCTGGAGAAGGTGGTATAACGATCTTGGGGCTTGCCCCTCAGATATACTCTTACCCTAGCTCAAACTGTCATCATATCATAATCATAAATAAGTTAAGGAAACTTATAACTTCTTATTAGTCTTGTTCATATACCCTCTCATTTTAGTTTACTTAAGGCACTTTACCATATCTTTAATAAAAGAAAACCGGGAATTTAACCCAAGTACTACATACTTCAATTCTTTTAAAAGTGACTCATTTTCATACATAAAGCTCTTGGGCAATTGATGCCTTAAAATCAATTTGCCTTTCATAAAATCAAATCATTTGTCCTTACTTGTCTTACTTAGAGTAAATCTCTTCTCATTAATCCTTTATAAAGCTAATAAACCAACTTCCCATAAAGTTGTTATATTAACCCTTCACTTTAGTAAAATTACACTTTTCCCCTAACTAAGGGACTTATACATTCTTAAAACGACACAAGTCTTTATATACTTAAAACAAGTAAGAATATCAAATCTTGTATGTCTACCGTACTACATAGTTACATCTATTCATGCTCAAGAGATAGGAAAGCTTCACATACCTCTTTGGTCAATCCACTTGCTAAGTCCAAACTACCGCAAGTAATATGTCAACCTAAAATAACCATGATACATTTATTAACCTCTAATCTTAATGTAGAACAATCCAAGTTCAAAGTCACTAAATTCTATGGAAAATTGGGCAGCATTTCCTTTGTTTCTACTCACTATGCCACCTTTCTCAAGGCCGAATTTATCATCCAATTGCCACATTTAAGGCTCAATCAATCCAACAATTCAAAGGGGATTACACACCTAAACTTGGGTGTGTAAAATTCTGCCCCATAAGTTACAACAATTCACTTAACAATTCTAAGGTAGTTTTTAGGCTACAACATGCTCATAATCTCTTCTTAACCCATTTTTCATATCCAAACCACATTTCTATCATGCAATGACTCTAAGAGCATTATTTACTACCACAAGTTCTTTCTTCTTAACATGCAACACTAAAAACTACTTCTAAGGGAAGAAATGTTACCTTAAAGTTTTAGCCAAACTTATTCCAAATATTTTGCTAGCTTCCTTGCCAAGAACACTACCACAAAAACACCAACAAGCTAGCCACAAGCTTCCTTCTTTCTTTTACTTTTTCAGATTTTTCTTTAGGCTTGAATTTCTCTTGGAAATTTAGAGAGAAGTGGGAGCTTAAGCTTTAGAGAGAGAGAGAGAAATAGGAAGATGACCAAGTCTTCAAGATTTGGTCAATATATTGCATGCAAGAAATCAGATGGGGGGGACACTTGTCACCCTCCCAAGGTCTTTTAAAAGAAAAATCTGACTTTTCTAAGTTTTTCCGCCAGCCAAATTTCTAAGGCCCGGCACAATAAAACCTCCGCACCTCTCGAACTTTCGACGCCGCCCTCTTGTTCAGTGCCGCGCGCTGCAACTTCAGCGACCCTCGATTTCGCCGCCCTGCCGCTTTGTCCGAACACATTTCTGTCCGATCGCAGACCGAACATGTAACTCTCATAACTTCCTACTCCGACGCCCTATCGACGAGCGGTTGGTCGCGTTGAATCTAGACTCACGAACTACGCCTATGCCTTTGAAACACTTAGAAATCTCAATGTATCGGGTCATAACCCGCATCAAAGTTGACTAAAACCCGTCCTAATAATCCACAACCTATCCTTTGAAAATTTTAAGTCTTACATGCTTTCGCTCTCATACGTAGGTCGAACTACGGGTATAACATTCTCACTTCTTAGAAACATTCGTCCCGAATGTTCCTTCTAAGCTTACTCAAATCACAACATCGACATAGACCTCTTAACTATTCTTTTGCAGAAAGAAGCTCCATGAGCCACAACATACCAAGCGTAAATGCTAAATCAAAACTAACAAGCAGAAAGTGGGTTACACGGAGGTATAGGAAATAAGTGAGGTACTTCTTCATCATGTCATCCTCTCGCTTCCCATGTCATTTCCTCCGCTCTCGTTCCGCCATAGCACTTGACGGAAGCCACGTCTTCGTCCAAGTCGCCTAACTCGACGATCGAGTATCGCTATGGGACTCTCTCATACGATAACTCCTCTGTCACTGACATCCCGAACCGGTGCACTCTAGATGGATCTCCAATACATTTCCGCAATATGGACACATGGAAGATCGGATGTACCGCCCAAATCGGACGACAGATCTAACTCATAGTAACCCCGCCTACCCTACGGACAATCCGATACGACCCAATGTACCTTGGGCTAAGCTTCCCCTTCTTTCCAAATCTCATCACGCCCTTCATGGGCGATACCTTTAGAAAAACCCAATCATCTACCTCAAATTCCAAGTGTCGGCGCCGATGATCTGCATACGACTTCGACTCGAGCCGCCAATAACCGCCTCTGGATAAGCTTCACCTTTTCCATCGTCACTGAACTAAGTCCGCCCGACTAATCAACTTCTCCCACTCGAACCAGCCTATCGGTGACCTGCACTTCCTCCCGTATAAGGCCTCAAAGGCGCCATCTGAATACTGGAATGGTAGCTATTGTTGTAAGCAAACTCCACAAGAGGCAAATGATCCTCCCGCCTACCTCGAAATCAATAACACAAGCCCGCAAAGATATCCTCGTGTCCGGATAGCGCGCGCCCGTCCGTCGACCGAGGGTGAAACGCCGCATCGAGACTCACTGTGTCCCTAATCCCTTCGAAAAGACCTCCGAGGTTAGCCGAGAACCGGGCTCTCTATCTCGATATAATCGACACCGACTCGTGCGGTCTCACAATCTCTCTAATATATAATCGACATAGTCTCACCGAGAACGCTGCTCGACCGAAGAAAATGGGTTGATTTCACCGCCGACAATCACCCAAATGGAATCATGCTTCCTCCGGTGGTAGGTAGCCCCGTAATAAAATCCATATTTATCACCTCCCACTTCCAAGTCGGAATATCAATAGCTGCAATGCCACCGGGCTTCGATGCTCAATCTTAACTCGACACCGCATCAGGCTACGAACTCCGCAACGCCCCTCTTTAGGCCATCCACCAATACACGATTCGAGGTCATGATACATCTTAGTCGACCGGATGAATAGAATAACGAGCACCGCGGTGCCTCCCTGAACCGACGAAGTCCTCGCTACATCGGAACACACAACCGCTCGAATCTTAGCACCATCAGCGCTACCTCAAATAGACTCTTCTCCTTCGAGAGTCGCATCTCTGCATCGCACTCAAAATCGGATCTTCATATCGCCGCCTTCACCTCCTCGACGATGGAAGACTCGCAACCTCTCGAACCCGAATTCCATCACTATCGAATCAACCAAACGAACCCCAAGGCTCGCTGGCGATGTATCTCTGACCATATCCTCTTCTCCGTGAACATCGCAGACTACCCATCGACCGCGACTAAGGGCATCCGCAACTACATTGGCCTTTCCGGGTGGTACGTAATATCGACGCCATAATCCTTAAGTAGTTCCAACCACCGATTCGCCGCCGCAAGTTCACTCTCCTCCGTCAAGATGTCTTGGAGACTCTTGCGTTCGTGTAAATGTCCACGAACTCCATATAAGTAATGTCTCCAGATCTTCAAGGCATGAATCACGGCTGCCAACTCCAAGTCATGTGTGGGATAGTTCTTCTCATGCTTCCTAAGCTGTCGAGATGCATAAGCTATAACTCTGCCATGCTGCATCAGCACGCACCCAAGCCCGACACCTGACGCATCACAGTAAACCACATATCCATCTAAGCCCTCTGGAAGAGTAAGAATCGGGGCGATGCCAACTTCTCCTTTAGCAATCGGAAACTTTCTCACAAGTATCCGTCCATCGAACATACCGCTTTCTCGAGTCACCTTAGTCAAAGGGCTGAAATGGAAGCAAACTTCTACAAACCTCCGATAGTAACTCGCAAGGCCCAAAGCCGCGCACTCCGTCGGTGTAGTGGTCCGGGCCAAGTCTGATCGCTTCAATCTTAGCCAGATAAACTCGAACGCCGCCCCGATAACATGCCCTAAGAAAGTCACCAAGCTAACTGTAACTCACACTTCGAGAACTTGGCATATAATCGCCGGTCTCGGAGGACTTCAATACCGCCTCAAATGACCAGATGCTTCCGCCTGCGCGCGAATACACCAAGATATCATCAATAAACACTATAACGAACATATCCAAGAATGACTCAACACCCTATTCATCAAATCCATGAATATCACGGGCGCTGTCAACCCGAAAGACATCACCGAACTCATGGTGCCTATACAGGTCCCGAATGCGATCTTTGGGATATCTGCCTCTAACTCGCACTGATGATAACTGCATCGCAGTCTATCTTGGAAAACACTTTGCACCTCGCAATCGTCAAACAAATCGTCAATCCCGGGAGGATATCTTCTTGATAGTTACCTTGTTTAGCCGTCAGAATCAATACACATACGCAGCTGGCCCCATCCTTCATCTTTACAAACAACACGTGCTCCCGTGAGAAACACTTGGCCTAATAAAGCCCTTCTCCAGCAAATCTTTCAGCTGGTCCTTCAATTCCTTCAACTCGGCAGGTGCCATCCTGTATGGCGAATAGATATCGGTCGAGTGTCTGGCACCAAATCAATACAAAACTCAATCTCCTCTCGAGGATACCCAAGCTCGTCGGGAATACGCCCGAAACTCTCTAACAACCGAATCGATCAAGGTCCCAGACTCACCTCGTGTCAAATACCCGAACCAGATGGTAGATATACCCCTTCCGCACCATCTTCCTAGCCTTGAGGTAAAAATAAACTTACCTCTACGATGCAAAGATTCCCTTCCACTGATAACCGCTCACCAGAAACCGAACCGAACTAATCTCTCCTCATACCCACGTTGGCATAGCAAGATGCTAGCCAATCCATACCCATAATCACATCAAAGTCTGTCATATCCAACTCTATCAAGTCCGCCAGAGTCCGACGGCTATCTATAGTCACAGGCAAGCCTTATACACCCGCCGCTACCATCGAATCACTCATCGCGTAGCCACCTCAAAAGGTCTTATAGACTCGGGCTCTATCCCTATTCCCATCGCAATATGAGGAGATATGTAGGACAAGGTAGAACTCGGATCTATCAAAGCATATACATCACAAAGAAAATCCAATAATGTACTGCGGACATCCGCGACGCCCCGGTCCCGCCGATCGACATAGCATATATGCGGTTCGAGGACCGCTAGAATCGAACCCTACCACGACCTTCGCCGCTCGCCGCCCATAAGTACTCGCCCGGGCGTCTAACCATCGAAGATGAAGATCCAAAGAATGCACTTCGCTTGATGAACCGTAATGCTCCCGCCGCCTGCGACGGACAATCTTCTTCAGATGGCCCTCTGGCTACAAGAGTAACATGCTTCGAACCCATACGACACTCGCCGGATGAGACCTACCGCATCGAACACACCGAGAGGTAGGTGGTCTCGACAGCGCTGCCTCGCCTCGAAACTCAAGTCCCGGAGCTCCGACCGCCTCGAATAACCTCGCTGACGACCTCGCCGGAAATCGAGAAGGAGCACACCGCGGCCGGGCCGGAAGGTGGACCTAGTTCGCCGAGGCCGCCCGCTAAATCGCCACGAACTCGCTGCCTCGCCTCTGGCCGCCCAAATCTAGCCGATCATGCCTCTCTCGCCTCAATCCTCGCACGCCGCATCTCCGCAATATCCATCCTCGGCAAAGAGCCACCCCAAACATACAAGAATCATATGACGGCCTAACCCCATCACATATCGATGAACTCGCTCGCCATGTCGCCTACTATGGTGTGCGATATTCGCCAAGGAGTCGAACTCTGTGTCAGACTTCGATAGTCCTCCCGCCTGTATCAAGGTCAAGAACCTATCTACACGGCTCTCTCACCTCGTGAGGCAAGAAGTGGTCTAGAACGCCCAGTGAACTCCTCTCAATCACCGGAAGAGCATCCTCACCTCGACAATACCCATGACTCAAACCAGTTCAACACAATATCGCAGAATCCCAGTTAGTTTAGTATAATGCACTCACCTCGATGCCCTAAGGACTGCATGGTCCGTCAGAATCGCCGAATAAACTCCTGCAGATCCTCCTCAAATCTCGAACCATAGAACTCGGGTGGGTGACAACCCAAGAAATCCCGAATCTGCAAACTGTCGGCCAGAGTTGCCGCCGCTTCTGCTTGCCGCTCGCCACTACGCTGCCAAGAATCGAACTGCTCTCGTATCTTCAGACTGCACTCGCTGGATCGAGGCTCGGCATCGCGTCTCGTGAATCGCGCGCCGCCTCGAACTCGCTGAGGCCGGCGACGACGTGGAACTTCGCCGCCTAAACATCATCTTCGTAAGGATCGGGCTCGTGCTCGTGACTCTCCGCGTCCCACTAGCAAAGACTCTCACCGCTTGCCTTCGGGCCGCGTTGCCTTACGCGAGGCATAATCGATACATAAAGGGAAAACATCGGAGGAGGTTCAACCTATAACTCACTCTATTGCACGATCTTAGAGTGAAAGAATGGAAACCAATCCTAAATATCTCGCACTCCTCGATTATAGATGTGGTGCACGACACACCGATAATCAAGACTTACTAGACACGGCTCGTGGACACTTTCCGAGGACTAATCGCTCGATACCACTTTTGTCGACTCAACCTCGGGCCACGATCGTACTTACCGGTACCGCCGTGTATATGTCGAGAATAGCAAATGAACATACATAACACATAACTTATAAAAAGGTAAACATCACTGGCCAGCCGATAAGGCTGCCTTCCATAAAACATTCTTTAAACGAAAGTATAGTAGTACAACGGGTTCTTATAGCCCAAAACATACATGTGACCACAGACCTCTACAGATAACAACTGTGGCGGGACAGGGCCCCGCCATACCCCTGAATGTACAAAATACCTATAAGATCGTGGAATATCCGCATTAATAAACAAGCTTCCGAGGAATGGAGCTTCGACACCGGAATAGTGATCCTAAGAACGAGGATCCTCAATCGCTTACCTTTACTGCGCAGATAACGCAGCCCCGAGGAATGGGTCAAGACACACATGTACCAAGTATGTAAAGCTGGAAAATACTGTAATAATGATATCATAAGTCTAAGAGTAAGCTGGAGTCATGGAAGACAATAAAATACCTTTTACTGTGCCTTACTAACAATGAGAGTGACAAGTATATAAATATAATACTGCATAAAATAGGGTCTTAGGATCAAAACAGGTACCTCGCCTGTAGTATCAATAAGCACCCCTACTCCTCGGGACTATTTCACCGTGATAGTCCCGTGGACCCGCATGAGGTATTCCTCGCATAGTCAGACTACCGCACGGGACTATTTCACCCGCATAAGCCCATAAGGACTCGCATGAGGTATTCCTCGATCGTGGTAGCAAATCCACGTAGCAGGTGGTATAACGATCTTGGGGACTTACCCCAAGATATACTCTACCCAAGAGATGGTATAACGATCTGGGGACTTTCCTCAGATATACTCTTACATCAAGCGGTGGTATAACGATCTTGGGCTTGCCTCGATATACTCTTACATGAAGAAGGTGGTATGACGATCTTGGGGCTAGCCTCGGACATACTCTTACCCCGAGAAGGTGGTATAACGATCTGGGGCTTGCCCTCGATATACTCTACCCTAACTCAAACTGTCATCATATCATAATCATAAATAAGTTAAGGAAACTTATAACTTCTTATTAGTTTTGTTCATATACCCTCTCATTTTAGTTTACTTAAGGCACTTTACCATATCTTTAATAAAAGAAAACCGGGAATTTAACCCAAGTACTACATACTTCAATTCTTTTAAAAGTGACTCATTTTCATACATAAAGCTCTTGGGCAATTGATGCCTTAAAATCAATTTGCCTTTCATAAAATCAAATCATTTGTCCTTACTTGTCTTAGTTAGAGTAAATCTCTTCTCATTAATCCTTTATAAAGCTAATAAACCAACTTCCCATAAAGTTGTTATATTAACCCTTCACTTTAGTAAAATTACACTTTTCCCCTAACTAAGGGACTTATACATTCTTAAAACGACACAAGTCTTTATATACTTAAAACAAGTAAGAATACCAAATCTTGTATGTCTACTGTACTACATAGTTACAAGCTTCACATACCTCTTTGGTCAATCCACTTGCTAAGTCCAAACTTCCGCAAGTAATATGTCAACCTAAAATAACCATGATACGTTTATTAACCTCTAATCTTAATGTAGAACAATCCAAGTTCAAAGTCACTAAATTCTATGGAAAATTGGGCAGCATTTCCTTTGTTTCTACTCACTATGCCACCTTTCTCAAGGACGAATTTATCATCCAATTGCCACATTTAAGGCTCAATCAATCCAACAATTCAAAGGGGATTACACACCTAAACTTGGGTGTGTAAAATTCTGCCCCATAAGTTACAACAATTCACTTAACAATTCTAAGGTAGTTTTTAGGCTACAACATGCTCATAATCTCTTCTTAACCCATTTTTCATATCCAAACCACATTTCTATCATGCAATGACTCTAAGAGCATTATTTACTACCACAAGTTCTTTCTTCTTAACATGCAACACTAAAAACTACTTCTAAGGGAAGAAATGTTACCTTAAAGTTTTAGCCAAACTTATTCCAAATATTTTGCTAGCTTCCTTGCCAAGAACACTACCACAACAACACCAACAAGCTAGCCACAAGCTTCCTTCTTTCTTTTACTTTTGATTTTTCTTAGGCTTGAATTTCTCTTGGAAATTTAGAGAGAAGTGGGAGCTTAAGCTTTAGAGAGAGAGAGAAATAGGAAGATGACCAAGTCTTCAAGACTTGGTCAATATATTGCATGCAAGAAATCAGATGGGGGGGACACTTGTCACCCTCCCAAGGTCTTTTAAAAGAAAAATGTGACTTTTCTAAGTTTTTCCGCCCAAAAATCCGCCGCTGGCGGCTGAAATTTCCGCAGCCTCTCGAACTTTCGCGCCGCTGCATCGCAACTTCAGCGACCTCAAGATTTCGCGCCGCTGCCTCGCATTCGGGCGCCATGCCTGCCGCTTTGTCCAAACACATTTCGTCCGATCACGACCGAACTTGTAACTCTAATAACTTCCTACCCGACGCCCTATCGATTTAGCGGTTGGTCGCGTTGGAATCTAGACTCCACGAACTACGCCCTAGGCCTTTGAAACACTTAGGAACTCTCAATGTATCGGGTCATAACCCGCATCTAAGTTGACTAAAACCCGTCCGGAATAATCCGTCAACCTATCCTTTGAAAATTTTAAGTCTTACATGCTTTCGTACGCTCTCATACGTAGGGTCAGAACTACGGGGTATAACAATAACTCTATAGGAGGATTAAGAACAAAAACCTAGTTAACCGTCACGCACCATGCGCAAAATTAGGGTTTTTAAGCCTCTCATTAACGCTACATAAATAATTGAGGTATTTTCATCCCCAATCCAAGAATGTCTACCCAACTTACAGCATATTCACAATCCCCTCCTTTCGGAGTCTGATTAGAAATCATATAGTGATAATTAGTTGTCAATTAACTACCAAGCATTCAATTCAACTATTAGATAGATCTCAACAAGAAGAAGAATAACCATAAGCATGCATTAAATCATAACATAAGTTTCTAGAGATTCAACATGAAAGTTTATAGAGGAATTAGTTCCTAGTCATTGACATGACAAGAACTAATCCCATGTTCTTCATAAAAACTGAAATAAAAACAAGAAAGGGAAAATAAATTACTAAACTATGGTCTCCAATCTCCAAGAAAGAAGCCTTGTGTTGTGCAAGAAGGGGAACCCTTAAAAACTGCCTAGGGTTCTCCTTTTATAGGCTGAAAACCGCCTCAACATTTCCTCGCAGTTCGCCCAAAATCCGTCTGAAACCTTATTTTTCCGCGGCGCCGCTGCCTGCAGATAGCGCGCGCGGAATCTCGCAATCCGTCCGGATGATTTGGCGCCGCGCCCCGATTCTGTTCGGCGCCGCGCTGCAACTTCTGTAGCTTCCGGATGTTTAGCGCGCGCCCGCACTCGCTCGAGGCCGCGGCCGAAGTCTTCGCAGCCTCTGCGATAGTGGCGCCGCGCCGCTCGATCGGCAGGAGGCCGCGGCTGTGGGTTTCACTCGTCGCCACTTTCTCTGTTTTTAGCTCTGGAATCTCCTCTTTTGCCCTCTTTTAGCTCATTTTCCGCCATTTGGCCATTTTAACCACTTTGAATCAAAAGAAAGGAAAACTATCCTAATACGACACTTATATGTGCAAAACGGGACAAAAGACTAACTAAAACTGACTCAAAAGGTGTATATAAAATACACCGATCAAATACCCCCAAACATAACCTTTGCTCGCCCTCGAGCAAAGATAGAAAGAAAGAAATAAAAGTCTCAAAGAACGAAAATAAAAGACTCACTGCCATTGATTACTTTTGCTGCATTAGTGTTAACTAGAAAAACATGAAGGTTAGCAAAATAATATGCAGGAACATATAGCATGACATTTCAGCACATTTAAGCTAGATATTTCACAAACTCATATTCATCATGGTTAACGGAAGTCAATATACTAAATCATGCATGAGAATTCAAAAATCCTATGGCATGCTTACTTGCTATTCTCCACTAATTCTGGATATGCATAAAAGAGATCTTCAGGACTTTAATGGTTGTAATGTAGGCTTAGGTATAGGTAAGTAAAAATAGGCATTTTTGGCTCATTTCGTGTACCATAAGCTCTTCAACTTTTCAGTATTTTCCTTTTCTTTTTGTTCTTTTCTTCATTTCAATTCTATCTTGTTATACCCCGTAGTTCTGACCCTACGTATGAGAGCGTACGAAAGAATGTAAGACTTAAAATTTTCAAAGGATAGGTTGACGGATTATTCCGGACGGGGTTTAGTCAACTTTGAGGCGGGTTATGACCCGGTACATTGAGAGTTCTTAAGTGTTTCAAATGCCTAGGGCATAGTTCGTGGAGTCTAGATTCCAACGCAACCAACCGTTCATCGATAGGACGTCGGAGTAGAAAGTTATGAGAATTACAAGTTCGGCGCAATGGACAAATGTTTTCGCAGCGCACAGCGCGGCGCCGATGCAGGGCGCGCGCCAAAGTACCGAGGGGTCGCTAAAGTTGCAGCGCGCGCTCCAGGATGACAGGCCGCGCGCGAAAGTTCAGAGAGGCTGCGGGGGTTTCAGCGCCGAGGCGGGATTTTTGGGCGGAAAAACTTAAAAAGTCGATTTTTCTTTTAAAGACCTTGGGAGGTGACAAGTGTCCCCCCATCTGATTTCTTGCATGCAATATATTGACCAAGTCTTGAAGACTTGGTCATCTTTCAATTTCTCTCCCTCTCTCTAAAAATCAGCTCCTTCTTCTCTCTACATTTCCAAAGGAAATCCAAGCCTAAGGAAAAATCTGAAAAGTTAAGAACAAAAAAGGAAGCTTGTGGCTAGCTTGTGGTGGTGTTCTTGGCAAGGCAGCTAGCAAAATATTTGGAATAAGTTTGGCTAAAACTCTAAGGTAATGATTCTTCCTTTAGATTTAGTTTATAGTGTTGCATGTTAAGAAGGAAGAACTTGTGGTAGTAAATAATGCTCTTAGACTCATTGCATGTAAGAACTATGGTTTGAATGTGAAGGAATTGGTTAAGAAGATATTATGAGCATGTTGTAGACTAAAAACTACCTTAGAATTGTTAAGTGAATTGTTGTACCTAATGGGGCAGAATTTTACACACCCAAGTTTAGGTGTGTAATCCCCTTTGAAATGTTGGATTGTTGAGCCTTAAATGTGGCATTTGGATGATAAATTCGGCCTTGTGAAAGGTGGCAAAGTATGTAGAAACAAAGGAAATGCTGCCCAATTTTCCATAGAATTTAGTGGCTTTGAGTTTATATTATTCTACATTGAAATTAGAGGTTAATAAACGTACCATGGTTATTTTAGGTTGACATATTACTTGCGGTAGTTTGGACTTAGCAAGTGGATTGACCAAAGAGGTATGTGAAGCTTTTCTATCTCTTGAGCATGAATAGATGAAACTATGTAGTACGGTAGACGTACAAGATTTGGTATTCTTACTTGTTTTAGGTATATAATGACTTGTTTCGTTTCAAAAATGTATAAGTCCCTTATTTAGGGAAAAAATATGATTTTACTAAAGTATAGAGTTAATATAACAACTTTATAGGAAATTGGTTTATTAGCTTCAAAAGTTAAAGAGAATAGATTTACTCTAAGTAAGATAAGTATATGAAGAGGCAAATTGGTTTTAAGGCATCAATTGCCCAAGAGTTTTATGTATAAAGAAGAGTCATTTTTAAAAGAGTTGAAGCATGTAGTACTTGGGTTAAACTCCCGGTGTTCCTTATTAAAGATATGATTAAGTGCCTTAAGTAAACTAAAATGAGAGGGTATATGAACAAGACTAATAAGAAGTTATAAGTTTTCTTAACTTATTCATGATTATGATATGATGACGATGAGCTAGGTAAGAGTATATCCGGCGGGCAAGCCTCAAGATCGTTATACCACCTACCTGGGGTAAGAGTATGTCCGGCGGGCCACCCCAAGATCGCCATACCACCTTCTTCAGTAAGAGTATATCCGGCGGGCAAGCCCCAAGATCGTTATACCACCGCTTCAGTAAGAGTATATCCGGCGGGCAAGCCCCAAGATCGTTATACCATCCGCCTGGTAAGAGTATATCCGGCGGAAAGTCCCCAAGATCGTTATACCAATTGCTCCGTGGATTTGCTACCCACGACGCGAGGAATACCTCACGCGAGTCCCATGGGCTTACGCGGGTGAAATAGTCCCACGCGGCGGCACACCTATGCGAGGAATACCTCACGCGGGTCCACGTAACCCATGCGGTGAAATAGTCCTGAGTAGGGTGCTTATTGATACTACGCGAGGTACCTGCTTTGATCCTAAGGCCCCTATTTTATGCGATTATATATACTTGTCACTCTCATTGTTAGTAAGACACAAGAAAAGGTATTTTGATTTTCTTCTATGACCCCACTTACTTTTAGACTTATGATATCATTATTACGATTTTTCCACTTTACATACTTGGTACATATCAGGTAATCGACCCCTTTCCTGGGGCCGCTCATGCCGCAGGTGGGTAAGCGCATTGAGGATCCTCGTTCAGGATCACTATTCCTGTCGAAGCTCCATTCCTCCTAAGCTTGTCTATCAGGTACGAATATTCCCCGATGCTATAGGTATTTTGTACATTCGTGGGTATGGCGGGCCCCCCGCCACGCTTGTTATCTCAGAGTCCGTGGTCACATATATGTTTTGGGCTATAAGAATCGTTGTATTACTATACTTTTGGTTAAGTATGTTTTATGGAAGCGACCTTTATCTACCGCCATGATGTTTACCCTTGTTTATAAGTTATGTGTTATGTATGTTCACGCTATTCTCTCGACATATACCGATGGTACCCTAGGGTACCGCCGCGCCCAGGTTGGGTCGTGACAAAAGTGGTATCAGAGCCAGGTTGTCCTCGGAAATTGTCCACAGACCGTGTCTAGTAGAGTCTTAATTATCGGTGTATCGTGCACCACATCTATAATCAGGAGGCTGCAGGATATTTAGGATTGGTTTCCATTCTTTCACTCTGAGATCGTGCAATAGAGCTGAGTTATAGGTTGAATCTCCCCTGATGTTTTCCTTTATGTATCGCTTATGCCCACGCAAGGCAACCGCCCGTGGCGGCAAGGCACCGAGCGGTGCCGCTAGTGGACGCGGAGAGTCACGAGGCACAGCCCGATCCCTACCGAGATGATGTTAGTGGCGGCGAAGTTCCACGTCGCCGCCACCGCAGAGTTCGAGGCAATGGACGCGCCATCGAGACCGCTGCACGGAGCCTCCACCCCACGCCGTGGTCCGAGTACGAGATTACGGGAACATATTCTGCATCGACCAAAGATAGCGAGGTGGCAGCGACAGAGCAGCGGCCAACCCAGAGCCGATGGGCTTACTGATTCAGATTTCTTGGCCGTCACCCACCCGAGTTCTATGGTTCGAGATTTGAGGAGGATCCGCAGGAGTTTGTCCAAGCTACAATGACCACGCAGTCCTGGCATCGGATCGAGTGCATTATACTAGCTTTCTACCGCCACGCGATATTGCGTTGAACTGTTTGAGTCACGGGTATTGTCGAGGTGAGGATGCTCTTCCGGTGATTGGGAGGAGTTCACTGAGGCGTTCCTAGACCACTTCTTGCCTCCCGAGGTGAGGAGAGCCCGCAGAGATAGGTTCTTGACCTCGAGACAGACGGAGGACTATCGTGAGTACACTGAGTTCGACTCCTGGCCGATATGCGCATACCATAGTACCGACATACGGCGCATGTGGTTCATCGATATGTGATGGTTAGACCGTCATATGATTATCGCATGCTGGGGGTGGCTCTTCACCAGGATGGATATTGCCGTAACGCAGCGCACGCACGTGGGATCGAGGACAGAGAGCAGGATCGGCTAGATTTGGGCCACCCAAGAGGCCGTGACACAGCTCGTGGCGATTTCGAGGCGGGCCTCGCAGCAGACTAGGTCCACATTCCACCAAAGACAGAGTGCTCCTTCTCGATTTTCCGCAGAGGTCCGATCGCCAGGTTATTCGTGAGCAGTCGTGGCTCCAGGACTTCGTGTTTTCTGCGAGGCGAGACCAAAGACTAATCGAGACCACCTACCTCTCGGTTTGTTCGATGCGGTAGGTCTCACCCGGACGAGTGCCGTATGGGTTCGGGAGCGTGTTACTCTTGTGGCCAGCGGGGCCATCTGAAGAAGGATTTTCCGTCCTTAGGCGGCGGGAGCATTACGATTCAGCCGACGGTGTCTGTTGCGGGATCTTCATCTTCGATGGCTAGACGCCCGAGGCGTGGTACTTATGGGCCAGCCGCGCGCAGGTCGTGGTAGGGTTCCAGCCTAGCGGTCCTCAGAACCGCATATATGCTATGTCCAGTCGACAGGACCAGGAGGCGTCACCAGATGTCGTCACAGGTACATTATTGGTTTCTTGCTGTGATGTATATGCTTTGATAGATCCAGGTTCTACCTTGTCCTACATATCTCCTCATATTGCCAGTAGAATAGGGATAGAGCCCGAGTCCATAAGACCTTTTGAGGTGGCTACGCCAGTAGGTGATTCAGTGGTAGCTGAGCGGGTGTATAAGGCTTGCCCTGTGACTATAGATAGCCGTCAGACTCTAGCCGACTTGATAGAGTTGGATATGACAGACTTTGATGTGATTATGGGTATGGATTGGCTAGCATCTTGCTATGCCAACGTGGACTGTAGAGAGAGATTAGTTCGGTTCCAGTTTCCCGGCGAGCCGGTTATCGAGTGGAAGGGGAATACTGCATCGCCGAGGGGTAAGTTTATTTCTTACCTCGGCTAGGAAGATGGTGCGGAAGGGTATATCTACCATCCGTTCGTATTCGACATCGAGGTGAGGTACGGACCTTGATCGATCCGATTGTTAGAGAGTTTCCAGCGTATTCCCAAACGAGCTTCCGGGTATCCCTCCCGAGAGGGAGATTGAGTTTTGTATTGATTTGGCGCCAGACACTCGACCGATATCTATTCCGCCATACAGGATGGCACCTGCCGAGTTGAAGGAATTGAAGGACCAGCTGAAATATTTGCTGGAGAAAGGATTTATTAGGCCAAGTGTTTCTCCCTGGGGATCACCAGTGTTATTTGTAAAGAAGAAGGATGGGACGCTGCGTATGTGTATTGATTACAGGCAGCTAAACAAGGTAACTATCAAGAATGTATCCTCCCGTGATTGACGATTTGTTTGACCATTGCGGGTGCAAAGTGTTTTTCCAAGATAGACTGCGTCCAGTTATCATCAGGTGCGAGTTAGAGAGATAGATATCCCAAAGACTGCATTCAGGAACCCGGTATGGGCACTATGAGTTCAGGGTGATGTCTTTCGGGTTGACCAACGCCCCAACAGTATTCATGGATTTGATGAATAGGGTGTTCAGGCCATTCTTGGATATGTTCGTTATAGTGTTTATTGATGATATCTTGGTGTATTCGCGCATAGAGCAGGAGCATACAGATCATTTGAGAACGGTATTGGGAGTCCTCCGAGACCGGCAGTTGTATGCCAAGTTCTCGAAGTGCGAGTTCTGGTTAGCTTCAGTGGCTTTCTCAGGGCATGTTATCGGGGCCGACGGTATTCGGGTTGATACAGCTAAGATTGAGGCAGTCAAGACTTGGCCCAAACCCACCACACCGACAGAGGTGCGCAGCTTTTTGGGCCTTGCAGGGTATTATCGGAGGTTTGTAGAGAAATTTGCTTCTATTTCGGCACCTTTGACTAAGCTGACTCAGAAGACAGCTATATTCCGGTGGACGGATACTTGTGAGGAAAGTTTTCAGTTGCTAAAGGAGAAGTTGACGACCGCCCCAGTTCTTACTCTTCCGGAGGGCTTAGATGGATATGTGGTTTATTGTGACGCGTCAGGTGTCGGACTTGGGTGCGTGCTGACGCAAAGACGGCAAGGTTATAGCTTATGATCTCGACGGCTTAGGAAGCATGAAGAACTATCCCACACATGACTTGAGTCACCGTGATTCATGCCTCAAGATCCGAGACATTATTTATATGGAGTTCATGTGACATTTACACGACCACAAGAGTCTCCAGATATCTTCACCAGAGGAGTGAACTTGCGGCGAGGCGGTGGTTGGAGCTACTTAAGGATTACGATGTTGATATTCGTACCACCCGGGAAGGCCAATGTAGTTGCAGATGCCCTTAGTCGCAGATCGATGGGTAGTGCGTCCGATGTTCACCGCAGAAGAGGATATGGTCCGAGAGTTACATCGCAATGAGCCTTGGGGTTCGCTTTGGTTGATTCCGATAGTGACTAATTCGGTTCGAGAGTTTGCCGAGTCTTCCATCGCCGGCGAGGTGAAGAGGCGATGATGAGGATCCGATTTTGGTACGGTACCGAGATGCAGCTCTCCAGAAGGAGACGAGTCTATGTGAGGTAGCGCCTGATGGGGTGCTAAGATTCGAGGGCCGGCCAGGTATTCCCGATGTGACAGACTTCGCTGCCAGATTCTGGGGGAGGCACACAGTGCTCGTTATTCTATTCATCCGGGGTCGACTAAGATGTATCATGACCTCAGATGCGTGTATTGGTGGGATGGCCTAAAGAGGGACGTTGCGGAGTTCGTAGAGCGCCCAATTGTCGCCAGTTAAGATTGAGCACCGAAGCCCGGTGGTCATTGCAGTTATTGATATTCCGACTTGGAAGTGGGATGTGATAAATATGGATTTTATTACAGGGCTACCTACCACTCAGAGGAAGCATGATTCCATTTCAGTGATTGTCGACAGGCTGACGAAATCAGCCCATTTTCTTCCGGTCAGAACGACGTTTCACCGAGGACTATGCGATTATATATTAGAGAGATTGTGAGATCGCACGAGTCGGTGTCGATTATATCGATAGAGGAGCCCGGTTCTCGGCTAACTTCGGAGGTCTTTTCGAAGGGATTAGGGACACAGTGAGTCTCGAGACGACGCTTCATCCTCGTGACCGACGACAGCATCGAGCACTATCCGCACCCTCGAGGATATCTGCGGGCTTGTGTTATTGATTTGAGGGTAGCCGAGGATCATTTGCCTCTTGTGGAGTTTGCTTACAACAACAGCTACCATTCCAGTATTCAGATGTCGCCTTATGAGGCCTTATACGGGAGGAAGTGCAGGTCACCGATAGGCTGGTTCGAGGTGGGAGAAGTGCAGTTAGTCTGGCCAGACTTAGTTCAGCAGGCAGTGGATAAGGTGAAGCTTATCTAGGAGCGGTTGTTGGCGTAGTCGGCGTAAGTCGATGCAGATCATCGGCCGACACTTGGAATTTGAGATAGATGATTGGGTTTTTCTAGCGTATCGCCACGGCGGCGTGATGAGATTTGGAAAGAAGGAAGCTTAGCCCAAGGTACATTGGGCCGATCGATTGTCCGTAGGCAGGCGGGGTTGCCTATGAGTTAGATCTGCCGTCCGATTTGGAGGCGGTACATCCAATCTTCCATGTGTCCATGTTGCATAAATGTATTGGAGATCCATCTAGAGTGCACCTGGTTCATGATGTCCAAGTGACGGAGGAGTTATCGTATGAGGAGAGTCCCATAGCGATACTCGATCGTCAGGTTAGACGACTTCGGACGAAAGACGTGGCTTCTGTCAAGGTCTTATGGCGGAACGAGAACAGGGAGGAAATGATGTGGGAAGCAGAGGATGACATGATGAAGAAGTACCCTCACCTATTTCCTATACCTCCAGGTAACCCACTTTCCTGCTTGTTAGTTTTGATTTAGCATTTACACTTCAGTATGTTGTGGCTCGTGGAGCTTCTTTATTTGCAAAAGAATAGTTAAGAGGGTCTATGTCGATGTTGTGATTTGAGTAAGCCTAGAAGGAACATTCGGGATGAATGTTTCTAAGGGGGGAGAATGTTATACCCCGTAGTTCTGACCCTACGTATGAGAGCGTACGAAAGCATGTAAGACTTAAAATTTTCAAAGGATAGGTTGACGGATTATTCCGGACGAGTTTTAGTCAACTTTGAGGCGGGTTATGACCTGGTACATTGAGAGTTCTTAACTGTTTCAAAGGCCTAGGGCATAGTTCGTGGAGTCTAGATTCCAACGCAACCAACCGTTCATCGATAGGACGTCGGAGTAGAAAGTTATGAGAATTACAAGTTCGGTCTGTGATCGGACGTAAATGTGTTTGAGCAAAGCGCACATGGGCGCGGATGCGGGTCGCGCGCCGAAAGTACCGAGGGTCGCTGAAGTTGCAGGCCGCGCGCCAGACAGCAGGCCGCGACAAAGTTCGCAGAGGTGCGGAGGTTTCAGTGCGCGCCGAGGCGGATTTTGGGCGAAAAACTTAGAAAAGTCGATTTTTCTTTTAAAGACCTTGGGAGGTGACAAGTGTCCCCATCCGATTTCTTGCATGATATATTGACCAAGTCTTGAAGACTTGGTCATCTTTCAATTTCTCTCCTCTCTAAAAATCACTCCTTCTTCTCTCTACATTTCCAAAGGAAATCCAAGCCTAAGGAAAAATCTGAAAAGTTAAGAACAAAAAAGGAAGCTTGTGGCTAGCTTGTGGTGGTGTTCTTGGCAAGGCAGCTAGCAAAATATTTGGAATAAGTTTGGCTAAAACTCTAAGGTAATGATTCTTCCTTTAGATTTAGTTTATAGTGTTGCATGTTAAGAAGGAAGAACTTGTGGTAGTAAATAATGCTCTTAGACTCATTGCATGTAAGAACTATGGTTTGAATGTGAAGGAATTGGTTAAGAAGTTATTATGAGCATGTTGTAGACTAAAAACTACCTTAAAATTGTTAAGTGAATTGTTGTACCTAATGGGACAGAATTTTACACACCCAAGTTTAGGTGTGTAATCCCCTTTGAAATGTTGGATTGTTGAGCCTTAAATGTGGCGTTTGGATGATAAATTCGGCCTTGTGAAAGGTGGCAAAGTATGTAGAAACAAAGGAAATGCTGCCCAATTTTCCATAGAATTTAGTAGCTTTGAGTTTAGATTATTCTACATTGAAATTAGAGGTTAATAAACGTACCATAGTTATTTTAGGTTGACATATTACTTGCGGTAGTTTGGACTTAGCAAGTGGATTGACCAAAGAGGTATGTGAAGCTTTCCTATCTCTTGAGCATGAATAGATGAAACTATGTAGTACGGTAGACGTACAAGATTTGGTATTCTTACTTGTTTTAGGTATATAATGACTTGTTTCGTTTCAAAAATGTATAAGTCCCTTAGTTAGGGGAAAAGTATGATTTTACTAAAGTATAGAGTTAATATAACAACTTTATGGGAAGTTGGTTTATTAGCTTCAAAAGTTAAAGAGAAGAGATTTACTCTAAGTAAGATAAGTATATGAAGAGGCAAATTGGTTTTAAGGCATCAATTGCCCAAGAGTTTTATGTATAAAGAAGAGTCATTTTTAAAAGAGTTGAAGCATGTAGTACTTGGGTTAAACTCCCGGTGTTCCTTATTAAAGATATGATTAAGTGCCTTAAGTAAACTAAAATGAGAGGGTATATGAACAAGACTAATAAGAAGTTATAAGTTTTCTTAACTTATTCATGATTATGATATGATGACAGTTTGAGCTAGGGTAAGAGTATATCTGAGGGGCAAGCCCCAAGATCGTTATACCACCTACTCCAGGGTAAGAGTATGTCTGAGGGGCCAGCCCCAAGATCGTCATACCACCTTCTTCAGTGTAAGAGTATATCTGAGGGGCAAGCCCCAAGATCGTTATACCACCGCTTGATGTAGAGTATATCCGGCGGGCAAGCCCCAAGATCGTTATACCATCCGCTTGGTAAGAGTATATCCGGCGGAAAGTCCCCAAGATCGTTATACCACTTGTTAGTGGATTTGCTACCCACGACGCGAGAATACCTCACGCGAGTCCTTATGGGCTTACGGGTGAAATAGTCCCACGCGCGGGCACACTATGCAAGGAATACCTCACGCGGGTCCACGGGACTCATGCGGTGAAATAGTCCCGCGAGTAGGGTGCTTATTGATACTACTGGCGAGGTACCTGCTTTGATCCTAAGGCCCTATTTTATGCAAAGATTATATATACTTGTCACTCTCATTGTTAGTAAGGCACAGTAAAAGGTATTTTGATTTTCTTCTATGACCCCAGCTTACTTTTAGACTTATGATATCATTATTACAGTATTTTTTCCAGCTTTACATACTTGGTACATATTGTGTAATCGACCCTTCCTGGCTGCGTTAAATGCCGCAGGTAAGGGTAAGCAGATTGAGGATCCTCGTTCTTAGGATCACTATTCCGGTGTCAGAAGCTCCATTCCTCCGGAAGCTTGTCTATTGGTACGAATATTCCCTGATGCTATAGGTATTTTGTACATTCAGGGGTATGGCGGGGCCCTGTCCCGCCACAGTTGTTATCTGTAGAGGTCTGTGGTCACATATATGTTTTGGGCTATAAGAACCAGTTGTATTACTATACTTTTGGTTAAGTATGTTTTATGGAAGGCAGCCTTATAGGCTGGCCAGTGATGTTTACCCTTATTTATAAGTTATGTGTTATGTATGTTCCGCTGCTATTCTCTGACAGGGTACCCCGGTAGGGTACCAGTCGCGGCCCCGAGGTTGGGTCGTGACATATCTTTCCCCTCTTTTGTTTTGGGAGAGTGAAGTATATAAAAATGACAAGCACCCCCAAACTTAGGCTTTTGCCTATTTCTTATTACTTTTTTTTTTATTGGGGTGCAACAGGCTTATTCACTCTTTTTGTCTCTTTTTTTAACACAATGTATTCCACTAATTCATATTTTTACTTATGACACAATTTGTGGGAATATAGGGTGTCAAAGAAGAAGTTTCAATATTTGGCTCAATGGGGCTGACTAGGGATCTTTTTAAAGTCCGGGATAGAAGAGAATGGTAAGAATTGACTATCAAAGAAATGTCTGAGTCATCTCCCTAACATGCATATCCTAACTATTTCGCCTCAAATAGCAAGAAGTCATAACACATAAGTATTTATTATTTAGCATGCATAATTCAAGCAAGAAACTCCAACTAGACAGATTCTGTGAGTTTTTGGCATATCTAACCTAAATGTTTAGATAGTTGCTTCAATTCCGTTACATTATTCCACCTTACTTCACTAGGTGTTTCTAGCAACTACAAAGATTCATGATCTTTGTGACAATTATGACTCAAAAAGAAAAAAATTTGGTGACTCAAAATAAACATAAAACAATCAAAAAGACTTAAATAAAACATATCATGACATAAATAAACAAGATACACATAAAACACCCCCAAACTTAAATCACACATTGTCCTCAATGTGTGTAGACTCAAAGACAGTAAAAGAAATAAGACACTTACAAACTTTGGCTAAAATGGTGGTGGTGGCGGTGACATGGGATAGTGCATGGACCACTGACTGAACAAGGAACTCATCTCGTTGATTTGTTGCCTCGTTTCTTGTTGTTCGTGGATCACTGTGTCCAAACTCTGCATCATCCTCATCTGATTCTGAAGCAATTGCTCCATCATGGGCACTGAAGGTTCTGCTTCTGTGGTTGGCTGGTGGCTAGGTTCTGCCGCATATTGAGCCCTATTGTGCTCATCCTCGTTCATCGGCCTCTGCTGCGCTGCTCTTCTGCTGGTTGTACTCTCCGTCTGGCTGCTGGGGGGCTTGGGTCTGGGAAAGAGTGCACTATCCCATAAGACACAGGCAGTTGGTTTCTTTCATTAGTATCCGTGGGTAGGATTGGGACCCCACTCATGTGACATAGCTTGGTGATAACTGAGCCATGTCCCAATCCGCCTGTTGTTACCAACTCACGATTTCTGCTCTGCACTATTTCTTTCCCCACATCAATCGTCAACCCCCTCATAATTCCATATATCAGCTTAATCCTATCTTCTGGCACTCTGGTGAAGTGCGTGGATGGAATCATGCGGGCACTGACGAAATATAGTCAACTCTTGGCTGCTTTGTTGAATTGCACCGCTCGGTGCTCTTGACCCATTTCTCATGATATCAAAAGCGGCCCGGGGTAGCTTACGGTGTTTGCGACGGTATCCCAGTTTATGTTGTCGGTGCTCCTCGACCATGTTCTAAAATGGCTCCGATCACCAATTCCTCCTTCAACATCAAGCGCTTTCAATTGTGTATTTATATCTTCTGTATCAGCACATAATGTCCCCTTACAAAGCACCCCCTTTCCACCTTCTCCGGAAAGTTGGCATAGAACTCACGCACCATTGTTGTGTTCATTGGTGCTATCTTCTCCAGATTTACAAATCTCCTCCACTCCCTTAACTCAATCATTTCCCGAATGGGCTCATAAACATCCTCTTCCCCAAACGACTCCCTCTGATAGTCCATTCCCCTTTCAGGGATTAAGGGCCTAGTACTAAGCCTCTTGTATCTTTGGAAAGCTTCGTAGCTCACAAACCTAGTATCATCGTAATGTGGGGCTGAGGTGGACGTGGAGACTCTTCTTTTTCTGGCGGACATGCTTAAAAATACTTTCTGCAGCTTACAACTTATTAGCACAAGTGTTCCCCAACACAATCAACAACTAGCAGCTAACACAACACCCCCAAACTTCAACTTTTCTACCCAATACCCACACTCCTTTTCTACTCATTTCTCCAAACTTCACAATCAACTTTTCAAGACTGCAAACTACTTCAACTACAATACTCCTTCAAACTACTACCTCCGTGACTTGATAAAGGACTCAAGAACATAAAAGATTACCTTTTTATGAGAAGATTCAAGCCGTTCTTGTTTGATTGGTGGTTTGAGGCTATGGAATGGAGCCGTTGTTTGAGGTAGCGAGGTTTAGGAATTAAGAGTTTTGGTTGTGGTTGGGTTGGATTTGTGGAGGATTTGTGGGCAAATTTTGGAATTTCGTGGGTTTTGGAGAGGAGAGTTAGGTTTTGAAATTGGAATTGGGAAAGATCCGGTTCAGGCGTTTTAAGTTTCGGATTTCCGCTTAGCGCGCATGGCTGCCAATCTTCTGCACTCGCCCGGGACTTTATGCGCGCGGCCATTCTGGTAGCGCGGCGCCTAAACTTGGCAAATTTTCTGGAATTTTGCCGCCGCGGCGCTTAAACTTCTGCGCCTGTTCAGTTCTTTTGGCGTCGCGGCCCTGCTCCTGGGCGCCGCGGCGCTTACCCGCTTTTCTGGAAATCCTGGCTTTCGTTCAGCTTTTCGTCCTCCAGTTTATTTGCCTGTACCTGTCAATAACACAAACACAAGACCCCAAGACCGTGAGACTGTTCTAGGAGAAATTAAGATAACTGAAGACAAGAATTGAAATAACATAATTGAAAACGTTGGGTTGCCTCCCAAGTAGCGCTGTCTTTAACGTCTTTTAGCCGGACGCAAGTTCCTTAGCTTTAATAACCGTGGGGTGGATCAAGCCCCCAACTAATCCATTTCCTCCACATTTTGCGTTTTCTTTTTCTTCTTTTCTTCTTAGCATTATCAGTAAGGGGGAGTTCAGGAACACATACCTCCTTTAGTGGAATTTCGGCAAACCATGCCTGTTTTCTTGGGCTCATATCTCTTTGGTTGACTTGTATTGGCTCGCAGGGGGGTTTGATGGTGCTGATTGCAAAGCACCCACTCATGGTTGGTGGCTTAATGACGTGTTTAAAAACTTTAAACACCATTTCTTCATTCTCCACCCTTAAAGTTAACTCTCTTCTTTCAACATCAATCAAAGCTCTCCCCGTTGCTAGGAATGGCCTCCCCAATATGATAGGGATTTCCGCATCTTCTTCCATATCAAGAATGAGGAAGTCTGCAAGAAAGAAGAATTTCCCTACTTTCACAATCACGTCCTCGATCTTGCCTCTTGGATGAACCACTGTCTTGTCGGCCAGTTGCAGGCTTACTGTGGTTGGTTTGGCCTCACCCAACTCCAATCTTTTAAATACAGATAAGGGCATTAGATTTATACTTGCCCCTAAATCACATAGGGCTCTGTTGCAAGTTACCCTGCCCACTGTGCAAGGTAGTGTAAATCTTCCTGGATCCTTTAGTTTTGGTGGTAACTTCTTCTGCAAGATAGCACTACACTCCTCTGTCAGTGCTACTATTTCATACTCTGCCAACTTCTTCTTCTTCCCCAATATTTCCTTCATAAACTTGAAATAGGAGGACATCTGCTCTAAAGCTTCTATGAAAGGTATGTTGATATGCAGTTTCCTGAATGTCTCCAAAAATTTGGAGAATTGTTTATCAACCGCCTTTCGCTGTAGTCTCTGGGGGAAAGGGATCTTCTCTGTATACTCCTTCTCCGGAGTTTTCTCTACTACATGGCTGGGCTCAATCACCTTCTCTTTTTCTAACTCTGCCTTTTTCTCAACTATTGGCTGAGGTATCGCTTCCTCATTGTTTGCCGCTTCTCAATTACCTTTGCTGGCATTGCTCCTTGGATTTACCTCTGTGTTGTAGCAATGTCCCATGTGGCTCTTTGTTTGCCTACTTTGCTAGTGACCAGCCAGGTTTCAAGTTCTGAATGAGGATCTAGCACATGTCATGGCGGAGTGCAGGCATTGGCAAATCTTTGTCGCCTTTCGGCTAAATGCGGCTTTTCTTCTTGAGCCGGTGCATTAGCTATTGAGGTGTGGGGCTTGAATGAAGAGTGCTGATTCAGTTCTGTTGGTTGCATCGGCCCCTGTATTGGTTCTGCTGCCCACAGTATTGTCTGTTGCCCTTGGTATTGGATTCTGCGGTTACAGTCTGGTTCTGCGCCCGGTCTCCTCTCCATGAGAAATTTGGGTGATTCCTCCACCCTGGATTATAAGTGTTGGAGTAGGGGTTGTTATGTTGCCTCTGATAATTACCTATGGCCTGACACTCTGCCTGCTCTATTGGTATATTGTTGGGATCAGCTGAAGGACACCTATCAAATGTATGTGGGCCACCACATATCTCACAGCTTTTAGGCATCTGCATCGCATTTACTGACACTGTATGTTGCTGCAACTGTTTCGCTAAAAGGGCCACTTGGGCATTCAGCGTGATAGCATCTATTTCGTGGACTCTCATTCTTCTCCCACTTGTCGACCTCTCTACGTGACATGGTTGTTAGTGGCCATATCTTCTAATAACTCATGAGCGTCGTGGTCATTTTCCTCATGAATGCTCCACCTTCTGCATCTATAATGGTTACGGTTGTCTTTGCTCGGCCGTTGTAGAAGATGTGGACCAAGTTCCACAACTCAATGCAATGGTGTGGGCACTTTCTCTGTAGATCTTTGAACCTTTCCCAAGCTTCATATAAGGACTCTCCATCTGCTTGGTAGAAGTTGTTCAACTCCTCTCGATTTCTTTGCTTTACGGGAAAGAACTTGGCTAGGAATTTTTGTGCCAGCTCGTGCCATGTAAAAATCGAATCGGCAGGGAATTCAACCATACTTTTGCTCTATCCCTGAGTGAGAAGGGAAAGAGCCTCAATCTGACGGCATCATCGATGCGCCGTTATATTCGAAAGTTGCACATAGCTCCAAGAAATTCGCTATGTGCGTATGTGGATCCTCAGATGGCGATCCTCGAATTGCATTGTGTCTGTACCATGCTCGAGAATCGCGGTTTATCTCGAAATTGTTGGCTCTGTGTAGGGAGCCTAATGCATGTTGTGCTCCATTCACTCTTGGCGACATAGTCCCAAACTCCTTTCTGGTTGGATTTGGACTCTCTCCTCCACGCCTATTGGCATTTGCCGAAACTCTGGGTTATGTTGATTTTCACCAAACCATTCTCTCATCATGTTATTGTTTTGACCTCCGTCCATTTCTATCAAAGTTGCAATCCGCTGATTCTTTCTGTTCTGTTTGCAGGTTTTCTCAATCTCTGGATTGAAGGGAACAAGTGTCTGCTCCTCTTCTCCTTCGCATAAACCGATTTCTGAAATAGATCAAAACAAACAACCAATCACGGTACCTCGAATTTTACGAAAATAATAAAAACGTAAAAATTAAAAATAACAATAAAATTAAACACCAAATTAGAAATTAAAAATAGATAAAATTGATATTGAACTATGCCTAATCCCAAGACAGCTCCAAAAACTTGATGCGCGGTAAGATGCACACTTTAACGCAAGTGCGTTATCATGACAAGTAATATAGTCTTGATAAGACCGAATATCGTCCACAAGGATTAGGGTTCAATTACCACTATCTATCTTTTGGTATCTATTTGGTAAATTGATATTTGGATTTGTTGTTTATAACTAAGAATTATAAAAGCTATTTAACTATAAGGGTTTACTTGGTGGTGATGAGAATAGGGCTTCCACGTCTCACTATCCGCTTATGTTACTTATTAATGCAATAACTTACGGTCTTCTTTTGGAGAAAGCGGAGTTTCTGAAATCGTTTTATACTCCGTTAGGTTATATAAACACTCAACCTCAAAGATTGCACCTTACCTACCTTTCGGTGATAAGGATAACTCTATAGGAGGATTAAGAACAAAAACCTAGTTAGCCGTCACGCACGCTGCAAAATCGGGGTTTTAAGCCTCTCATTAACGCTACATAAATAATTAAGGTATTTTCATCCCCAATCCAAGAATGTCTACCCAACTTACAAAGATATTCACAATCCTCCTTTCTGAGTCCGATTAGAAATCATATAGTGATAATTAGTTGTCAATTAACTACCAAGCATTCAATTCAACTATTGGATAGATCTCAACAAGAAGAAGAATAACCATAAGCGTCATTAAATCATAACATAAGTTTCTAGAGATTCAACATGGAAAGCCTATAGAGTAATTAGTTCCTAGTCATTGACATGACAAGAACTAATCTCGTATTCTTCATAAAAGCGAAATAAAAACAAGAAAGGAAAAGAAATTACTAAACTATGGTCTCGATCTCAGCGAAGCCTTGTGTTGTGCGAAGGGAACCCTTAAAAGCGCCTAGGGTTCTCTCCTTTTATAAGTGAAAACGCCTCAACTTTTCCTGAGCACGACCCAAAATCCGTCTGGAAACCTTATTTTTCCGCGTCGGCGCGCTGCACGCAACAGCGCGCGGCGGAACTCGCAATCCGTCGGATGATTTGGCCGCGGCCCGATTCTGCATGCGAGGCGTCGCGCGCTGCAGCCGCAACTTCTCGGATGTTTAGCGCGCGACGCACTGCTTTGTCTGGCGCCGAGTCTTCTGCACCTCTGCGGATATTGGCGCGCGCGCCTCGGCTGCGGGGGCGCGGCGTCTGGGTTTCAGCCTCATTCGCCACTTTCTCTGTTTTTAGCTCTGGAATCTCATCTTTTGCCCTCTTTTAGCTCCTTTTCCGCCATTTGGCCATTTTAACCACTTTGACTCAAAAGAAAGGAAAACTATCCTAATACGACACTTATATGTGCAAAACGGAACAAAAGACTAACTAAAACTGACTCAAAAGGTGTATATAAAATACACCGATCAGCCTCCGCCAGATTTGTCTTTGCCTCAGCGGGTTGCTTACCTTTAGGCATGACTTTCTTATTATCCTCCTGAATCTGGAATTTTATAATAAGTTCCTCAAAGGTCATCTCATTTGTCTTGAGTTTTAAGTAACTCATAAACTCATTCCACAAACTTCTCAATTAATGATGTAACAAAAAATTACTCATTTGGTTTCCTTCTTTCCAAATCCAGGTGATGCAGTGTCATTTGAAATTCCTGGACTTGGGACATCACAGTTTTGTTGTCTACCATTTGAAATTTCAAAAAAATTCCAATGATGAACTTCTTAGTACTCACATATTGTGCGTTGTACTTTTTCTGCAGTTTATCCCACAACTCTTTGACAGTGCCAACAGAGCAATACACCGTGTAGAGAGGGTCGGACAAACAGTGCCAAATATAGTTCCTGCAGATGAAGTCACTATGACTCCATGCATCATGAACCATCTTCACGTCATTAACGACATGGATACATTGGCCCCCTCCAGCCGTTTTATTTGGCTGAGGGTCCATTTCATCTCCAGCTTGTGGAGGATCTTTTGTTAGAAAACGAGACATTCCCATAACAGTAAAAAAGAACAGAATCTTCTGCTTCCATCTGTTGAAGTTGGTGCCCATAAATTTCTCTAGGCGTTCATGGTGGAATCCAGCGGAAGGAGGAACTGTAGCGTTCTCTTGAGCAGTGGGAAAGACATTGTTTGAGCCTTGTGTAGCAGTGGGAAAGGCACTGGGTGTGCCTTGAGCAGCAACGGAAGATTGAGCATCAAATTGTTCGCCTCCAGTCATCTTTCTTGTCACTTACATCGAATATTATTTTAAGATTGTGAGTAAAATGATAGTTATAAGAAAATGGGAAGTAAGCAACGGTTACAAAGATTACAAACTTGAACAAGAACAGAAAGTAAACTACAACAAAGAATTTGTTGAGTCGAGTATTAGAACTATGTCCTTAAGACAATATTGCCCCGTATAAGTCATTTTACGATAATTGGCAACTTGTCTCCCAAGATAAAACATCAACTAAAAAGTGAGCAAAGAAAACTCAAATGTTTACTAAAAGAAAAACCTTTGAGTGTGTGAAATAAAGCTTAGAGAGGAAGAAGAAAATAAGAAATCTGAATTTCGTGTGTGTTTCAATTGAGACAAGTCCTCAATTTATAGTGTAAGAAAGATGATCTCTCATCTAGCCAACTAATGACATTCAATATCCATGTAACGACACTTATTGAGAGGTTTCAATCAGTCAAATAATGGCTGAATGCATGTGTCAAGTAATGGAGAATCAATGCTCCAAACCAGCCCAAAAGTCAGAAACTTTTCAGATTCCTGTCGACCATTCTGCCTTCTAAGCGCCGCGACTCTGTCTGGGAGGGCGCCTGAACTCCAGTGGATAAACAACTATTTAGCGTTGCGGCTCCGCGGCGATTTCCGACTCGTTTCATCTTTACACGCCGCACACTTCTTCCTTCATTTACCAACGTGGAATACTTGTCATTTGGCCAATAATCGTCCATTATTTCATGTCTCAAACATTTTAATTATGTACCAATATCTCTTTCACTAAGAAAATTTACGATTTTTGGTACAACGTGTGCATGTGTGTGAAAACGACATTTTCGACGTACGGGGGCCCCAATTGTTCGAGTCATAAATAACGGGATAAACTTAATTCCACGTTTAGTAAATTTCCAACACAATCTCTTCAAACTCTCCCCACCAACCAATTCTCCACGTGAATTCACCACGAATTCTTCCGGGCAGCTAAGTAGATGCAGCCTAATGCCACAGTAACAATAAACCACATCACACGTCTCATTTGGCTTTACCAACTCAATTCCTCTGTTTTCCTCTCAGAGTCATCAGGTAGCACAGGCATTTCAACTGACGTTGATGAGTATTGTGGGAACTTTGCAATGGCTTTGTGAAGTGCTGTTCTTGAGTAGACTGAGTAGAGCCATGCAGCGAGAACCGGGTAGCAACGGGTCGGGTTTATATTACTTGAATGATGATCATTGGACCTGCAGGATGATCTTATCCCTTTGTAAAGCTGTTCTGGTATGTCTAATGGACAACTGGCAATGTTTGACTGTTCTGGGAATGCAGGGATTGTTGCTGGTTGTGAAGGGGCTGGTGAGGATTCGGTTCAGTTGGATCGGGTTCGGGTAGTACCGGAAAGGCATGTAAAGAAGAAGAAAAAACAGTTATGGGACATAGCTTACTAGAGAATGAGGAAGTTGTAAGCTGATAAGTAATATGGAAAAAAGGAAGTTTGGGAAGCTTTAGTGAGAGGTCATTGATTACTAATGGTGGCTTATTTTCCCTTTGGTTTGTGGTGGTGGTGGTGATTTGGTAGTAGTGACAAACAGTCACATATTTTGTTTTTTGGTATTCAAAATTCGAAATCATTATTTGATTAATTTATACTCGCATGAGATAAATTTACTAAAGAAAGTAAATAGGAGTAGTTCCTTATCAAGACACTTTCGTCCCAATCATGGGGACAAGACCGGATATATATTCCGGCAATGCCTCACTACGGGTTCAACTGGACCAAGTAATGTTGATCTAAACTTTGGATTTATTTGATGAAATCCGTCAAAAGTAGGAGTATAAATTAATAATTTAAAAATAAAATAAAATATGAAACACATAAATTTTGAATTTTGAATTCGATCTTAATTACCTAAGATACTATCCAAGAGTGATGTTGAAGGAAGGGACTCAATGGGAAGCTATGGCCGGGTGATGTAGGGTATGTCAGGTTGGGAAAAGCTTGTTTGTTAGCGGAAAGGAAGGGTTGGGTCATTTTTACTTAAAATGACTGATTTATTAAAAACAATTAACTTATTAGTTAAAACAATTTATTTATCTAATTGTAGAAGTATATTTTGGTCTTTTAACATTCTGACTAGCACGTTTTCACTTTTATTATATATATATATGTGTGTCTATATATACACACATTCACATTTAAATCTTATTTTTTAAAATTTGCAAATCTATGTGATTGAATTAACACAAAAGTATATATATATATATATATGTGTGTGACATTTCACAAAACACAAATCACTTATTTATGTGACATTTTTCACAAAACGTCACACACACACACAATTAAACAAATTATAGTAAATTATTGGCAATTCCTATTAAGTACGTAATATTTATTGCAATAGTTACCTAAGATTCATCTTATTGAATTCGTGTCGCATAGTGTTTATTTAGGAGAAACACTTCCTATCAAAAAAATCAAAGCTCGAAATCGAGTCCTCTAATTGAGGGAGGATCAACCTCATCCTGCACATATACTTTGGTGGTATCCTTTTGTTCCCCATGCCATTCATAACACTAAAACTAAAATTATTTTCAAATTTTGAAGCTGAGACTCCATGCTACTCTTATCGTTATTGTTGAGTTTATAACAAGTGAAACAAGAAAAGGTTCATAACAGATTCTAATTAGCCCTTTTCCTCTTTCCTGTTTCCCAATGTAATGGAAAAATATTAGTATATGAAAAAGTCATCCTAAAGCAACGCAAAATAGATTTAGTGCAATTTCTTGTAACAAATCTTTTAAACTGCGGAGCAAAAAGTATGCAAATATTTAAAATGCATTTTCTTTTTATTTCTAATTCGGTGTTAATATTTTGCATGGACACCTAATTACATTGAAATTCAATGAGAAAAGTTTCACCTGAGAAGTGAAAACGCTCTCTAACATAGAAAATACCATAACTTTTAATCGAGCTCTGGTTATGAATAAAAAAATACTTACAATCCACTACAAAATTTGTTGGTATTTAAAATACACTTCATCCATAATAATATTAATAACCGACACTATTAATGAAAATATCAGCATTAAAATTTGACATAAATTCATATAACTCTATATCTCAATTTACGTAATAATTTTATTTTTCAAGCAAATTATATAAATTTTGATTAATATTTTAAAATAATATTTATCCTACTAACATAAAAAAAGTCACAATTTAGAGTACTTACAATTTTTTATAATTTTAAAATATTAAAATATTAAATTAGCATAATTTAATTTAACTTTAAAATTTCTTCAATTCTGAAAAAAAAAAGTATGACGAGAGCAAAAGGAAGGTCTTGCCATATTATTGGACTAACAAATTATACACTACAGGAGGACGCACCAAAAAAGACATGGTTCATTTTTTACTCATCATCTTCTTAAACTCGTCGAAGCAAACGTAACCGTCACCATCAGCATCAACGGACGTGATCATTCTAGTACAATCCTGAATCGTACAATTCTGTCCTAAACGGTTAAGGATCTGATGAAGTTCTGTAGCAGATATCCTTCCATTATGATCCTGATCATATAAATCAAACGCTTCCTTAAGTTCCTTAGCACCACCATCAACAGAGTCATCATTTTTGCAAAAATCAGCAAATTCCTCTAGGTTAATACAACCGTCTTTATCGGTATCAATTTCGTCCATCATACGTGCAACTTCGTCGGGTGATGTGTCGTATCCTAAGGCTTTGAGTACCCCGGAGAGCTCGTCGCCGGAGATCATGCCGTCGCCGTTGGCGTCGAAGCGAGCGAATACTTTTTTCACTTGGTCCATGTCTTTAAGATAGGCTGAGGGCTTGGTATCTTCGGTAGCCATTTTGTTGAGAAAATTAAAGAGGTTGTGTGTGAATGGAGGAGAAGTACGTTATAGGAGGGAGATTTAGGGGGGATGATTATATAGGGAGTGAGAATGAAGGGTGCTTGCTTGGTTAGAGATAGAGAGTTCATTTCTCGTGATCACTTGAAGCCAACGGATTTAATTTTTGGGGAAAATTAACTTTTTATATCTCCGACATTATTTTCTTTTTGGTCTGTTTAAAAAAGATTACCAATTTACCATCATATATTTATATAAAACTTTTCTTTTTTCTTAAATCTCGTGTCAAATTAAATGATGTCACATAAATTAAGACGGAAAAAATATAAAAATTATCATTTTAATACTATAAATTAAATTTTTACTTTAATTGTTCACATAAAAATATTATAGAGCTCAACGAAGGATTCGAGAATAGAGTTGAAAGGGGATTATCGAACTTAAACTATGGAATAAATAAAATCAGCAAAGAAGAACAGAGGTAAACTTAAAGACAGTAAGTAATGTTCCCAAAAATGTTCTGTGACATGAACTGGAACATTAACAAAAACGCAGAACTAAAAACTGAGTTTAAGATGCAGCGGAAATAAATCAAGGACACCAAAGATTGTTTTTCATAAGTTATATAATTGTATATAACTTATAGTGGTCTCATGACCAAAAATGTATTGTATAAAAATTATACAATCTTACAAATCCCTTGAGAATGAATAGTAATCCGTAAAACAAAAAGGGATTAAAGAAGTTAAATCCTAACTTCTAAGCCCGAAAAATCTATCTAAAATAGAAGTGAAAAACACCTATTACAATTGCTTTGAGTTGAAAGAACAACTTATAGGTCAAGAGAGCAATTCGTAATTTTGAACAAGTGTAATCACAAGCAGCCGCTCGATCCGGTATGTTTGAGGCAATATTTGAGACGTCTCGGATCTGATTTTTGTTCTGCAAAAGCGGATATCAAAACCTTGGAGTGAACCTCTATTTATAGTGGAGAGTCCACTGAGAGGCTCCTTGATTCTCGGTGGAGGTTGAAGCGAGAATAGGGTTGGTTGGAGTTATTCTTTAGCCTTAAAACTCTCACGGTTGACTTTGTCTTCACGAGAATGCTCCTTAGTTATGCACTCTCTTGGACTTGGTCTTGTCAAGTACTATCGTGTTTCCCTTAGCTCCAACCAAGCCAAACATTCACGTGATAAAATCTTCTCACGAGAATCGCTCAGTGAAGATAGGAAAACTTTTGCGAAATGTCCTCCCGGATGTCACGACATTTTGGGATGACATTTTCTGTTTTACTTAACACCAAAAGAGACATGTTACGGAAAATGTTAGGACACGAACCTACTAACAATCTCCCTTTTGCCTTTCTTCACAAAACTAAATAGTTTAATGATTTTATCACGAGCAAATATCTCAACCTTGACTGCAGCGATTATAAAGCACGATATATACACTATGTGCGATAAGTTACTCGAATCAGTATGATGCAAATGCGAGTATACATCTAAAAGATTAATGCCTTTGAAACCATCAATATACACATAAGCGGTATAGAATAAACAACAATATATAAGCAATTAAAATGTCTCAAATCACGAGCCAAATAACTACATCCTGACTAAAAGCATTCAACAATCGCTACTTAGCGGCTAAACACAATGACACAACCTCGAGCTATTTCATCTCGGATGTCTTACGGTTTCATCTCCCGTATCGGGATCCTCCGGTTTGAACATTCATTACTCGGTTGCTCACCGGACTGGACCCATCTCCTTTTTGGGAAGAAAGCAAAAATAGTAACGTTCCCAGCTTCCAGGGCTTTTCGTACTGGTCCACTCCTGCGATCTGGGCATTGAGCTTTGCAATCTCTTGCACCCAGCGATTGTAAAGACGTGAGATGTTCGGAGATGCAGGACATTTCTCGTAACACTAGCACTTCCATATGTTCGTCCATGGAAGATCAATGACTCGCTTTTGCTCTTGAGATCGTCGATTAACGACATATACTTGAGTTCTTTCCAGGCAGATCCTGGCAGGGCTTGAAATCCTGTGAGGTTAGTACGCTTAAAGATCAATGAGAAAGGAAGGATGATACGTGTTCTTTTACGCCATATTTACAATCTGTTGAAAGATTGTTTTTCCTATATCAACACTTAAACCTTTTCCTATTTTGTATAGGAACAATGCTTTGTTCAATTGTTACAATTGATTTGTTCAAAGAACACAACCAATTGTGTATCATTAACTTGTGCAAAGCAGCAAATAAAGCGATGAAGTGCGGATGTTGGACACCTTGAAATCCATTTCTTCACAACTCCACGGTGAGGTATGAAATCACTTCATCTCTATCATTTATCACTTCCCGTTACGCCTCTCATCATCATTCACTCTATTCAAACATTGGTTAATTGTAGTCGGTGTGAAGTCATAAAATTTGTTATGAAATACTTTCCCAAAGTTTTTCGACTTGGGTTTCTATTTTGCTTGTTAGATTTGCATAAAATAACTTCTTTGCTTGTCTACATAAGGACATTTGTTATTTCTGAGTCTAGTAGATTTCTTGAAGTGAAGAAATCCACGGCCGTGGCTACTACAAGGCGATGTCGATACCTTCTCGGTTCGAATGGCTCGACCGTTGAACCAAGACCAATGTTTTGAGTGATTGGTGTTAAAAACTTCGGAGAGAAAGGGGTTACCTCGGGCCAGATTGAGCTACGCTTGTTAGACCTCGGACACTGGAATCTGTAGATGATTAGAAGATGTCATAACATTTTCTGTGACATCTTGAGGGGTTGATGATGATTTTGTTTCCACGAATTATGACGATTTCTTGCAATAAAACCTCTTGAGAGGGTGTAAATGCGGAATCTCATCTTATATTTGGATTACAGCGGTTGTGACGAGAAGGTGAAGCGGTGATTCCGGTTGGGACTCACCGAAAAGGTCTTTTCGAATCGTGACTGGAGCTTGAAGAGGGAGGAGTTGCTGACTTCTTCCTTTTGGTGGAGGATTCACCACTGCCAAAGGCCTTCTCAAAGTTTCGGACCGACCTGCGAGTGGGAAAAGTTGCTTGATTTGTCCTCTTTGGTAGGGCTAAACATCCAGGGTTTCATAAGTTGATAGGATTATTTGTTTCCGGATAGCGATTTCTAGAGGTTCTTGGAAAGCACTTATCACCAAATCTGTGCACAATGGTGGACTTGTGCTCATTGGAGAGTGTTCTGGGACTGGTGGTGACATTTTTGGTGACATGGGTGAGACATCCATTGGAGAGAAAGGGGAAGAAGAGAATGTGAAGTTAGGGTTTTCGGAGGTTACGGGAATGGGAGAGGTTTGTGAGGGAGATGTGTTGTGCGAGGGGTTCATTGTGGGTAATGAGCTAAAATTTTGTTCCCGCCCTTTTTTTTTTTTTTTTTTTTTCTTTTCCGGGAAGTTGCTTTGGAAGTGAGAATTAGTATTTAGTGAATGGGTATTTATACACTTGGCAAAAACTATCTACATAAGTGTTTAAATTCTATACAAAGACTAGTTCATAAGGTTTAGAGATTGTTTCAAAATAGACATCAAAACCAAGAGAAATTTTTCAACAAAACCAACTCAACATTAATCGACAAAAACTGGAAACTGAGTGTTATCGAAATGTTAGCACATTTTGTGTAACACGAGTCATTTTCTCATAGAACAATGCTAGCTGCAACTAAACAAGACACTTTATAGAGTTTTGTCTCTAAATTAGTGGAACAATTTATATTGAGTCCAAATAGATAAGATCTTGTGTCTATCATTATAAGTATGTTGATACTCCTATAGAATAGGACGGTATCAATTTTGTGGCTTTGCCCAACTTTTACAATTCTTGAGGAATTTAAGGCTTTGCCTTATTTTTGATACTCCTTTTATGATTTTTATATCATCGCAGAGAACGTATCATTTTAAAAAGGTGTTCCTTTGAGAAGTCATGACCAATTAGAAACACAAAACAACTTTAACATTTACCGACAAGAAGCAGTTCCAGATTTTACTCTGGATGAATGTTACCACAAATGTCAGGGACATTTCGGATAACACACTCCAACAGTGTCAATTTTTATATTGAAAGAGAGACAGAGAGTTTTTCAAGTTTGAAAACCTCTCATGATCTAAAGCTTTGTAAAAATATCACTAGTTGATGAGAAGTGTCAACATAATCGATTCTAACTAGTGCTTTTTCAACCAAGTCTCGAAGAAAGTGATGTCTTATATCTATATGTTTTGTGCGAGAGTGCTGAACCGGATTTTTAGATATATTGATGGCACTCATATTATCACAGTACAAAACTAAGATATTTTTTGAAACACCATAATCGTCTAACATGTGTCTTAGCCATATTAATTGAGAGCAACAACTCCCCGCTGCTACATATTCAGATTCAGCAGTTGAGAGTGAGACACAATTTTGTTTACGACTGTACCAGGAAACTAAGTTATTGCCAAGGTAAAAACATCCTCCACTAGTACTTTTTCTATCTTCCACATCCCCAGCCCAATCCGAGTCACTATATCCTATTAGATTAGGATTAGTGTCTTTGAATACCAAATTCCCAACTCACACGTGTAAGAACATATCTTATGACACGTTTGACAGATTTAAGTGGGAAATTTTAGGGCATGCTTGGAATCGCACACACACAAACACTAAACATAAGATCCGGGCGACTCGCGGTGAGATACAAAAGACTACCTATCATAGATGCGTATAAAGTTGGGTCAACATTCTCCCAACATCATCTTTGGATATAGTGCAGGTTGATCCCATTGGAGTCTTCATATGTTTGGCATTCTCTAATCCAAACTTTTTAACCAGGTTCTTGGCATATTTGCTTTGTGAAATGAAGATACCCTCCTCATTTTGTTTTATCTGCAAGCCTAAGAAAAGGTTAGTTCCCCTATCATGCTCATTTCGAATGTTGAGGACATAGCTTCGACAAAAGTCTTAAGATGAGACATTGAAGTCGAACCAAAAACTATGTCATCTACATAGATTTGAGCAATAACCATATCTGATCCATGGTGTTTTATAAATAAAGTACAATCAGCTACACCACGTTGGAAGCCAAATTCAAGAAGAAATTGAGTTAAACGACCATACCATGCACGTGGAGCTTGTTTTAGTCCATACAAGGCCTTTTTTAACTTGTATACATGTTGGATGGTGAGGATCTTCAAATCCTTTGGGTTGTTCAACATATACCTCCTTATCAATATATCCGCTCAAAAGGCACCTTTCACATCCATTTGGTGAAGAGTTATCTTTAAACAACAAGCTATGGCAAGTAATAATCTAATTGATTCAATTCTAGCCATCGAGCAAAGGTTTCATCATAGTCGATACCTTCGACTTGAGAGTATCCTTGAGCCACTAGTCTAGCTTTATTTCTAATAACAGTTCAGATTAAGTCGATTTATTCTTAAAGATCCATTTAGTTCCTATTACATTAGTCTCATCGTATGAGGAACTAGATCCCAAACCTCATTTCTGGTGAACTGTTCTAGTTCTTCTTGCATGACTTGTATCCACCAACTGTCTTTTAGTGCTTCATTAATGTTTTTAGGTTCCAAAGTAGAAACATAGCAAGATTGACTTACCTTGTGGTGTATGGTGGACATACACGCATACTTCACCATGTCTCGGTAATTTTTTGGCTCTTTTCTCCTTGTTTTTATTCCTTCGAATACTTCTCCTATTACATTGGTGGGATGGTTTCTTCGATTACGATGAGGATCCTGCGTCTTGAATCACGAAGTTCGATTTGTAATCCTCATCGAACTGCGGTGTTCTCATCTTGATTCTGAGTGTTCTTTGCATGTTGTGATATTTTGTGTAACATCTGTATTTTCCGTGGTCCGCCTCCCGTATTATTACGACAAAGATTCATTCTTGGTGTATTTCTGCATAACTGCATTATCATCAAAACAATGTTAATGATTCTTGTACGGATTTGGTTCGAAGATTGTACACTCGGTAAGCATGACTATTTTGAGAATAGCCTATGAAAATTCCCTTATCACTCTTAGAGTCAAACTTTGCTCGATTATCTCTATCATTTAGAACATAGCATACACACCCAAAAACATGAAAGTAACGTAGATTTGGTTTCTTTCCATTCAAGATCTCATAGGGTGTCATTTTTGTTCCTGGTCTAAGATAGACTCTATTAGAGACGTGACTTGCAGTGTTTAAGGCTTCTGCCCAAAAACGTTTTGACAGTTTTTTAGAACTTAGCATAACTCTAGCCATTTCTTGTAGGGTTCTATTCTTCCTCTCTGCTACACCATTTTGTTGGGGGGTTTTGGGAGCAGAAAATTCATGGAAAATACCCTTTTCCTCACAAAATGTAGAAAATTGATTATTTTCAAACTCCTTTCCATGATCAGATCTTATCCGAAAAATAGAGGAATGATATAGATTTCTAATTCTAGAGTACAATATTCTAAACATGTCAAACGTTTGAGACTTTTCTTTCAAAAAGAATATCCAAGAGTATCTTGAAAAGTCATCTACAATCACAAAGGAGTACCTCATGCCTCCTAGGCTATCTACCTCGATTGGACCCATAAGATCCATATGTAAAAGTTGAAAGCAATGAGACGTACCTGAGAAATGTCCATCAATCTGAACAACTTTGTGAGGGACACGGTTTGCTTACCTTTGAGACAATCTTCACACACCACGGTTTCACTCATAGGACTTAGTTTAGGAATGCCTTTTACCGCCTCATAAGATATCAATTTTCTAAGGTTGCGATAATTGACATGTCCTAGTTTTTGATGCCACAATGTTGTGTCATCAGTCCTAACACTATTACAAACTTTATGTTCTCCGACAAGATAACAATTATCACTTGTTCTTGTACCTGTCATTATGCATTTGTTAGTTTCATGACCATTGTACATGCATGTTTATTGAAGCTTACCTCTAAGTTGTCATCACACGTTGGCTTATACTAATTAGGTTAGCCATCGACCATCAACGCAAGACATTATTGATCTTTGGAATTCCGGGGACATTAGATTCCTCTTCCTATTATCTTACTCTTTCCACCTCCTCCATATGTAACATTTCCTCCATTTAGAGCTTCGTAGTTCTTTAGAGTCTTTTGTTCTCGCTATATGGCGAACAGCATCATCAAAGTACCACGATCCAGAGATATTGATCCTTAGTGCAGTTATGGCTACATTACAACTTGTTTTCTTGATGGGAACCCATACCTTTTTTGTTACCTTACGATTTTTGTAGATAGATGAGTCTTTTAGAGTGCTGTCTGAAGTTCTTGACAGCATTCTGGAAGACCTTTTCTTTCTGAGTTTTAGTAACTTAAAGCAAAAAGGTTTTAAATGTCCAGATTTATTACAATAATTGCACACATAGTTGCTAATTCTTCTTACGGTTCATTTCCATTTTTAACAAACAAGTTGGAGCATAATGTATTGATAGGATTCTTGTAGCCCAAACCAGTACATTGAGGTTGACTAATACTAAGGATTTCATCTAATTTGGAGGTGCCTGTGTTAAGCTTTTTGAAGGTTGCTTCGGCCAGATCTAACTTTGCACTTATCTTTCCGAATTCAAGATCTTTTTTGGTAAGAGTCACTTCCAGTCGGGTAATGGTACTTATCAAATCTGCATTCTCATGAGTTAGAGTTTTCACCTTTGATTCAAGTTGATTAGATTCAATGATTAAGTCCTTGCAAAGGGCTTGCAATTCCTTAATCATATCATCCTTAGAGTCTTCGAGTCTCGTGTTTAGAATCATTTTTGAAATAAAGCCATAGAAGCAATTGACATCCAAGAATTTAAAAACTCATACCGTCATTGCTGTCAGATTCTGCAGATGTTACGGTGATGTTCGGAAATGTCATGACATTTAGTGTATCACGATACTAAACCTTCATCATCCGACGGAGAATGTTCAAAACAGCGGCGGCGCATTGCTGACTCTATTTCGTATTCTCTTCCCTTCACCTTCATCATCACTAGTGGAAATCCATAGACTTTTGCCAACCTTTCTTAGAGTGTTTGCACACTCGTTGGCATAACGCCCATCCTCGAAAGGGCATGACATTGAATGTCGAGTCAGCTGGGATCGAACCTGGTTCGGTCAGAATTTATTCTCCTAAGTTGATTGCCTTTTTGTGCGGTGGGAAAATTCTTGGTAATTCGTGGATTGAGTCCTTGGTTTTGGTGCTCTTTAGACTTATTCTTATCTTCGTTGAATCTTCTTAACATCGTATTGAACCTACGAGTAAGAAGAGCAAATATGACACCATCCCCAATTTCTTCAAGTGTTTCATCCTCTTCATTGACTTCCGTCTCTAAGGATTTTGCTTGAAGGGCAACATCCTTGCCTTTGTATAAAGACCTTTGATTTTCCATGTTCATCTCATATGTTTTGAGAATGCTCATTAAAGTATGTAGGTCCATTGTGGCAAGGTTGTGTGCTTCTTCAATCGCACAAATCTTAATGTTGAACTTTTCAGGAAGAGATCGAAGGGCTTTTTCAACAAGTTGATTGTTGGTCAATGGAGAACCAAGAACTTGACATTCATTAGAGATATCAATCAACTTTTCAAAATAGGTTTTAATATCCTCCGATTCCTCCATCCTTAAACGTTCATACTTACTCATGAGCATGCGAAGCTTCGTCGAACACTCGAGCTACCTTCACAATGAGTTTGTAAAGTATCCCAAGCATCCTCGCAAGAGAGCAATTTTGGATGAGTTTGAACATATAAAGATCAACCCATCCGAAAATAGCATTTAGTGCCTTTTCGTTGAAGCCTGCACTATTAGTTTCTTCAAAAGTCCATTCGGCCTCAGGCTTGATCAAAATGTCGCCTTCCTCGTCCGGTGGAAGCATTGGAACAGTGTATCCATTTGTAATAGATCTCCATGCTCTAACATCAATGGATTTGATGTGAGAACGTAGGCGAATCTTCCAATAAGGATAGTTTGATCCATCTAAAATAGGAAGTCTACCAATATTTGGATTACCCGGATCCATAGTTAAGTAAAAGGACCGTAGCACTTATTATGTCAAGTGTCGGCTCTGATACCAATTGAAAGGGGATTATCGAACTTAAACTATGGAATAAATAAAATCAGCAAAGAAGAACAGAGGTAAACTTAAAGACAGTAAGTAATGTTCCCAAAAATGTTCTGTGACATGAACTGGAACATTAACAAAAACGCAGAACTAAAAACTGAGTTTAAGATGCAGCGGAAATAAATCAAGGACACCAAAGATTGTTTTTCATAAGTTATATAATTGTATATAACTTATAGTGGTCTCATGACCAAAAATTTATTGTATAAAAATTATACAATCTTACAAATCCCTTGAGAATGAATAGTAATCCGTAAAACAAAAGGGATTAAAAAGAAGTTAAATCCTAACTTCTAAGCCTGAAAAATCTATCTAAAATAGAAGTGAAAAACACCCTATTACAATTGCTTTGAGTTGAAAGAACACTTATAGGTCTAAGAGAGCAATTCGTAATTTTGAACAAGTGTAATCACAAAAACAGGCTGCTCGATCCAGCTATGTTTGAGGCAATATTTGAGACGTCTCAGATCTGAATTTTGTTCTGCAAAAGCGGATATCAAAACCTTGGAGTGAACCTCTATTTATAGTGGAGAGTCCACAGAGGCTCCTTGATTCTCGGAGGTTGAGAGAATAAGGTTGGTTGAGCTATTCTTTAGCCTTAAAACTCTCACCAGATTTGACTTTGTCTTCCTGAGAATGCTCCTTCCGTTATGCACTCTCCTTGGACTTGGTCTTGTCAAGTACTATCGTGTTTCCCTTAGCTCCTAACCAAGCCAAACATTCACGTGATAAAATCTTCTCAGCTTCAGAATCTGCTCCGTGAAGATAGGCAAAACTTTTGCCAGAAATGTCCTCCCAGATGTCACGACATTTTGGGATGACATTTTCCTGTTTTTACTTAACACCAAAAAGAGACATGTTACGGAAAATGTTAGGACACAGAACCTAACACTAACAAGAGTAAAGTCATATTTTCATACGAAAAAAGTTTCAAACTTTTATGGATGCACCTCCATATGTATAAATTCCGAATGATGATTGAAAAAGATCCGATTTAAATTGCTCACATAACAATAAGTATATTCAACACAAATTTAGTTTTAAAAAAATTTATTCTTAATTAAAAATTTCAGGTTCAAATTTTGGTATGAAAGTGTCGAATACCCTCCATGTAAGTTTTTCTGGCGCTAATTTAAACTTAATTGGACCCAAATACTCATACCGAATATTTGTGAGAAATGAAAGAAAAAAACAAATTTAGTTAAGTTCAGTTATATGAGTAATTAATTTTTGTCGGTTTCATTCGATCAGTTTGTTAAGTATAAATAAATATCAACGTTACGTGACAATGCTATAGTCTTCAGGTCAAGAGAATATATGTAGTCTTTATGATGCAGGTATATTTAAATAAAACTGTTGAAATTAAGTGGTTGTTACGAAAAATCTTATTAATAGTAAATGATTATGTGAAGTTTAATAAATAACATTTAAATCTAAATAAGAGTAAGTACCAAATAAATGGAAGAGGAGAAAGTATTTTTTTTGAGTTTTATTAATGAAAATCAAAAGGCACTAATCGAATTTTTCTTATATAAAAAACGGAGCAATTGATTAATGGACCCAAAAAAGAAAAGGTAAAATGTGACTTGTGAAATCTTGTTGAATCTTAAATAGAGTTTTCAAATTTTAATAATTAAAAGATTTTTTTAATAATTCTTATACTGTGTAAATTTAAATTAATTAAAATTCTAAAATAAATATCGACGTCAAATAAAATAAAACAAAAAGGCAAGTGTCCCAATTCCCAAGGATGAGAGAGTGGTGGCTATGTGTAGGGATGTTATCGGTCCGGTCCGGATATCGACATATTGGAACCGGACCGATAAGGTTACCGGTCCTGACCGAGATAAGACCGATAAGAATTTGGTCCTGAAAAGACATCGGGGACCGAACCAATACCTTATCGGGCGGGTACCTGGTCCGGTCCGATAAGGTTATCGATCCGGTTCTGGATATTGTTTCCGGTCCTAAACCGGTCCGAAATATTAAAATTCATGCTTTACTTAAAAATCTCTTCTTTACTTATAATTTTTTTTTATAAAAATCTCTGTTTTACTGCATTTTACTGCTTTACATAATACATATTAACAAACTTAAAGCAATATATAATAGCAATATTTCAAGGATTGATCATCAATTCATCAACATATAAGTTATCGGGTAATTAGACCGGGTTGTCGGACCGGATCCTTATGTCTGGTACTCGTATCCGGACCGTTAATTTTTTGATCTGAGTATTGATCCGGGTATTTCGATCCGATTCTCGAGTGTATCCGAACCGATAACAGGCCTAGCTATGTGACAAATTGAACTTGAAATCGAGTGAGACGCGTGTATGCACTTGAGGCGTGTGTAGGACGCGTTGCTGCCTTTTTTGGTTAAAAACATTTGATGAAGCCGACTAACTTCCAATGACTTTATATACAATAATTAGACCAACAATAGTTGTGGTATAGTGACTGATACTACTTCATTCTTAATTAAGGTTTCGAGTTCGATCCTCTTTGGGTACAGAGTCATCATTATTAGAGAGTGCTTTGCCCCCCAACGTAGAATTTCCGGCACGAATCCGGATTAGTCGGGCCTCAATGTGAGTACTCGGACACCGAATGATAAAGACAAAAAAAATACAATAATAAGGAAAAAGGTTTGGATATACCCCTCAATTTTATGAAATAATTTTTTTTTATTAAAAAAGGTGGTGCATATATATCTCTATAGTTATACAAATGATATAAATATATATTTTTATTGATGAAATATTTTTAAAAGATTAATAATTTATTTTTTAATTAAAACATGTCATGTGGCCTTAAAAAAAATCTATCCATTTTATTTATTAGACTTGTCTTTTTAATAGCACATGGTAGTTTTTTTAATGGTGAGTTGGGTCTAGATTCATTTAAAAAAAATGAATAGATTTATTTTTTTAAAGTCATCTCGATATTTTTTAAACAGACCTGACCCGATCGATTAGAAAAAATTACCACGTGGCTTTAAAAATAATTTTACTAAAAAATAGATAGACTTATTCTTTTAAACCTCGTGATTTTTTTTAATTAAAAAATAAACTAAATAATTTTATTAAAAAATATGTTAACGAAAATGATATATTTGCACTATTTGTGTAATGACCGGGATATATACTCGATTTTCTAATGAGGGATATAAATTACACCTTTTCTCTAATAATAATAACATATCAAATTTAACTCCATAGACTAGTCCGAAAAGAATAGAGTGATCTTGCCTTTACTTTATGAAAATAAAGAGCCTATTTTCGAAAGATAGAGGACAATTTAATATAAAGCATCTCACGTTAATAGAATTCAAAAAAACCGCAGCCAAAAGTGTGTTGTAGATACACCCTAATGCAAATGATTATGACTTGTTTTTAAAATTCTAATATGTTATTTATAAATCACACAAATAATTATTTTATCATTATTTTAAGACGGTAGTACTAAAATAGATGCCCCCAGGCTTGGTAGAGACCCAAATCTCACCCATTGCGCAGTCATCATGACACCACTCTATTTGCACCAGCGGGAATCGAACCCGCCCGAGTCTGTATCATGGCAGGGTACTACTCTACCACTACACCACTGGTACTTGTTATATTACATCTTCAATCCTTCTTGTTAGATATTCATAAAAAATAAAATCTGACTAAACTAGAATTGAATATAATTTGTTTTATTTGCACTCTCCAATGCAAAAAATGTATGATTTGATTTAACAAACACAAAGGACCAACTAGAGTTTGGTAATTCTTAGCAATCCACTACGCAAATTTGTTCCTAATTAGCTGCACAAAGATCTAGCTTCAGTGTTTCATTAACCCAACATACAATGAAGTAGATAATGGCCACAAATGTCTTTCTTTCTTTTGTCAAAGCCAATCAAGCCTTCCTCATCATCAATATCTTCTTCTCTTCAGCTTCCCACTTACCATTTTCTAAATCATCCAAATCATACTCTTCTCCAAACTCAATGGCGGAAAATTTCATTAACTGTTAAGAGTCTCACATTGGTAATAGAATGAAAACATGAACTCATATGAACTTTGAACAATCTTCACCCTATAAGCTAGCTTTTGGGGTTGAGTTAGGCTCAAGATTCATTCTTTACATTAACGAATAGTCTCAGTTTCTTGGTACGTCTTGCAATTCTTTTGATACCCTTTTGATTTTTAAGTTAAATTTAGAATTTTTAATTAGTGGGTGCACAATAACAGGTTAAATTTTTATATAAATATGTATTGAAGATGTTTACTTTGAGATGTAGTTGATTCATTGTGGCATAGTTGATTGTTTTTTTGGTATAATTTTGTGTAGTGGATGAGTGTTAGCCAAGGAAGGAATCTTTATTTTGTGGTTGAATTGTATTTTGCTGATTTAGGTTGTGGGGTGTGCAAAAAAGCAAGAACCTTTGAGGATAATGATATCGGGAGCTCCAGCTTCTAGTAGAGGAACACAATGTGAGCTCATTACTATGAAGGTACTGATTCTTTTCCCTATCCAATGGCATAGGTTTGATCTTTTCTATAATTTATTTACCTATAAGATAGTGGGGTGGGGTGGGGTGGAGCGGAGCGTAGGTGTTTACGTCGGATTCGTATACGCAGCGGAATTTAAAAATTTATGTTTCAAATCCGATGACGGTCGAACTACAGTATGATAAGTAATGAAAAATACAAACATAAAGAATAATGTAAAACTTCGACAGAAGACTTACATTCTCGAAACAATCAGCCAAACAGTTGAATCTTCTGAAACTTTGTGTATCCCGAGGGTGCACACGCAAACGTCCCTCGATTTGCAAGTTATAGAACTTTGATGTAATTGCTAAGTCAGGAATGCTAGGGATTCTGACAGAGCTTTAGAAGAGATTGACCTCTCTTAGGTTTTGTATATGTTTGGAATGAGAGGTAAGCCTCCTATTTATAGTTGAAAATAGGAGCTTTAGGGTTTTAGTTGGACCACGCCAAAGCAGGTAGGCAAAAATTGATCGGGCGTGATGCGCTGCACCGCGATCCTCGATAAGAAGGCACGCGGTCTTGTGACGTGTTCTTGAAACCGCGGTCCTGAATCAAGGCACTGCGGTCCCGTCCTATTTTCTGCCCATTTTCCCATTTTAATGTCTCGGTCATTAACCGAACATTTAGGTATAATCTCATTCTAATTACATCATTCAATCGACGGAACACTTGACTTAGTGTTATCCTTCAGGCCTTTACATATCGTCACTAATAACACTAGGATCTTCACGGAACTCCTAGACTGCGCCGGAAGACGAACTCAATATGTAAAGTTTAGCTACACAAAATATGTTAATCGAACCTATATGTGAGAAGATAAAATCTCTTCATTCATGACACACTCAATCAAGCTTAGGATTTGTCAAGTGTCTATCCAAATGGTTTGATTATTATAGCTCATCTATATTAGTTGACAAGAGGACCATGTCACAGACATGTCCAATGCATTGGCCAATGACTTAGTCAACCTAATACCATATGAGTACCTGAATGTTCACTCGAATATAAATTCAAGGAATGAATCCTTTCTTGGCTCACATACCACCTTTAATCTACTTCGTAATGCATCCAAAATAAGTTGCGTCTCAACCTATAAGACATTTGAGCTTAGGACAGGATCAAAGTACACTAATCTGTAAATAAGATGATATTGACCTCAAGTCTAAGGACTTTTATCTCCCACACTCCGATGAAATTATAGACATATAACAAAATAGTACATCAACAGGACATACCAATACTTCAATAAGTATCCATGTGTCCATCACGAGTTGTCATAACTCATAGCAAGTGAGACATACTACATCTCTTAAGGATATGATGCAGACCACGTGTCGACATATCACATATCATCGATATTCCAATTTCGATGATCATTAGTCGAGGTAATTTAAGAGTTACATTATAACATTAATTCTCACATCATTAATAAACACGTAAACTCCAGAGATGCATTTATAGAATATTATAAACAATAAACTAATAATTCAACAAATGCAAATGTCATAATATTAATCATCATTAATATAAATATGAATGTGTATAAAGTACATTGTGTCCTAATACAGATTGTCTATAGGACATACATATAATTTCAATCTCCCACTTGGCCTAGAGTCAATCACCAACATATCTAATACTCATATTCTCAAAATGATCATTATGCTTCACTAAGCTTAATGGTTTAGTAAACGGGTCTGCTAGATTATTGTCTGTGAGAATATAATCTATCTTGATATCTTCAGCTTCCACCATCTCTCTCAGGATATGGTACTTCATCGGTACATGTTTGTTTCTGTTTGTTGATCTTGGTTCCTTTGCCTGTGCAATGACACCAGTGTTGTCACAATAAATGGTTACTGGACAACTAGCACTCGGAACAACCCCTAGTTCCTTCAGGAACTCAGAAATCGTGGCAGCTTCTTTAGCAGCTTCCGATCCAGCAATGTACTCTGCTTCAATAGTCGAGTCTGCAGTAGTAGCCTGTTTGGAACTCTTCCAGCTCACTGCTCCTCCGTTGAAAATGAAAGTGTAACCAGACTAAGATTTGAAATCATCAACATCTGTCTGAAAATTAGCATCGGTATACCCAGTGGCAACCAGCTCATAAACTCCACCATAGACTAAGAAGTAATCTTTAGTATGCCTGAGGTACTTGAGAATACTCTTGATTGCTTTCCAGTGTTCCTCGCCAGGATTTTACTGTAACTTGCAAGTCATACTAAGTGCAAAGGCCACATCTGGCCTAGTACATGTCATGGCATACATGATCGATCCTATAGCCGAAGCATATGGGATCATCTTCATGCACTCAAGTTCTATAGCATTAGAAGGGCAACCCTTCTTTGATAACTTGACCTATCGGAAGACCGTCTTTCTTGGAATTTTCCATTGAAAAGCGTCTAAGCCCTTTGTCTATGTAGACTGAATGTGACAACCCCAACAATCTATTAGGTCTATCTCTATAGATCCTAATTCCCAGAATGTAGCAGGCTTCACCTAAATTTTTCATCATGAAGGTCTTGGACAATCAATCCTTGACTGACTGCATGAGGATCTTATTATCTCTCATTATCAATATGTCATCAACATATATAACAATGAAGACAATACCCTCATCCTTGCGTTTGGAATAAACACAAGGATCCTTTTTGCTTCTGACAAAATCGAAAGATTTGATAGCATTGTTAAAGCAAATATTTCAACTCCCAGAGGCTTGCTTAAGTTCATAAATGGACTTCTGTAGCCTGCACACAGCATTTGGTGTGGACTCACATGAAAAACCCTCGGGTTGTTTCATATACACTTCCTCAATTAGATTACCATTGAGGAATGCAGTTTTGACGTCCATTTGTCAAATGTCATAATCATAATGTGCAGCTATCGCAAGCAAAATCCGAATAGACTTTATCTTAGCTATCGGTGAAAAGGTTCATCATAATCCACACCAGGATGCTGAGTAAAACCTTTAGCCACTAGTCTAGCTTTATAAGTCTGAACCTTGCCAGATGCATCAATCTTCATCTTGAAGACCCATTTGCATCCTATGGGTTTAACCTCATTTGGCAAATCAACCAAGTTCCACACTTGATTGATATACATAGATTCCATTTCGGATTTCATGGCTTCTTGCCATATCTTTGAATCAATGTCTAACATTGCTTCGTTGTAAGTTCTAGGCTCGTCATCATCTGGAATATCTAGCTCATTTTGTGTTTTCACAAGTAGATTTAGTCTTTCCGAAGAACGATGAGAATACCTACGGAGTTGATTGTCTTGCAGTTCAGTTACATGTATGTTCTGAATGTGAGTAGGTTCTTGTGCGCTGGTCGATCCACCAACATTAGAGCTTTCAGGAATATTATTTTCATGTTTTTCCTGAATGGGAGGAAATGCAACTGGTGCACTTGCTCCCAAGGTCTGTGCCGGAAGATCTTGCATTTTTGCATTACTCATAGCACTCCATTTGGCGAAGGAGGTACCCTAAATACCCAATCTTCGCCAGAATCTCCCACTGAATTCTTGCCTTTATCATCGGGCAAGGATCCAACCTCTTTGTTACCTTGTTCTTGAATTTCTTCAAGTTCTATCTCTGTGCAACTCTCATCCTTGTAGACATATTCATCTTCAAGGAAAGTTGCGTTCCTAGAAACAAATATTTTATGTTCTCCAGGAAGATAGAAATAGTATCCCTTAGTTTCCTTCGGATACCCAACAAAGTAACATTTCTCACTTTTAGATTCCAACTTATCAGTGATCAACTTTTTGATATATGCAGGACACCCCCAGGGCCTCATGTGTCTAAGTGATGACTTCTTGCCACACCATACCTCATATGGTGTCTTTTCGACTGATTTAGATGGAACTCTGTTTAGAACATCTATTGAGGTCAAAATAGCGTATCCCCAAAGGTATGTAGGAAGAGTTGAAAAGCTCATCATGGAACGAACCATGTCAAGCAAGGTTCGGGTTCTCCTCTCGGCAACACCATTCATCTGTGGTGTTCCAGGAGGTGTCCATTCAGAATGAACTCCATGAAGCTTTGAGTAGTCAAGAAATTTTTTGCTTAAGTATTCACCCCCAGGATCAGATCGGAGAGTCTTGATACTCTTTGAGAGCTGTTTCTCAACTTCACACTTAAACTCCTTAAATTTCTCAAAAGCCTCAGATTTGTGTCTCATCCAAACCTTGATAAGTCGTCTGTGAAAGTGATGAAGTAAGAGAAACTCTCTCTAGCTTGAGTCGAAAATGGTCCACATACGTCCGTATGTACCAACTCAAGCACCTCCTTGGCACGGATCCCCTTTCCAGAAAGAGGTTTAATGGTCATCTTACCTTTAAAACAGGATTCACAGTTACCATAAGATTGTAAGTCAAATGGTTCGAAGTAATTTAATTTCCTCAATCGTTCTATCCTTGTTTGATTGATATGACCAAGTCTGCAATGCCATAGCTAGGTAGAATTTCTTTCATTTAACTTAGCTATTTTATTTTGTACTTTAATTTCAATGATGTGCATACCTTATCCACTAGAAGTAGAAGCATCTTGCGCTCTTCCTCCTAGTGCAGTGCATTCCTTTCTTCCAATGCCCTTCCTATTACAGTTAGGCATACTGTTACACCCCGTAGTTCAGGTCCTGCTTATGGGGACGTACGAAAGTAGTTAAGACTTAAATTTTGACGGAATATTTCGGGTGGGTTTTTAGTCAACTTTGAGGCGGTGTATGTCCAGTTACATTGAGAGTTCCTAGGTGTTTCAAAGCCCTAGTACGTAGTTCGTTAAGTCTAGTTTCCAACGCAACCAACCGTTCGTCGATAGGACATCGGAGTAGAAAGTTATGGAAGTTGCAAGTTCAGTGCGCAGTCGGACAAAAAAGTATTTCGGTCAGGGGCCATAGGGCCGCGGCGCCGGATGCAGGGCCGCGGCGCCAAATGTGTTGAATGTTCGCTGAAGTTGCAGCGCCGCGGCGCCGGGAAGCAGGGCCGCGGCGCCGGAAGATCCGAGGGTTGGCAGAAGTTTCAGCGCCGAGGCGGGTTCTGCGAAGTTGAGTGGAAAAATCTGAACTGTTTTGTTTTAAAAAAGGCCATGGGAAGGTGACAAGCCCCCCCCCAAATCTGATTTTGCATGTACTACTTATTGACCAAGTCTTGAAGACTTGGTCATTCTTCAAGTTCTTCTCTCTCTCTAAAGATAAAAGCTCTTCCTTCTCTCTAGAAAATCAAGAGGAAATCAAAGCTTGAGAAAAATCTGAAAACTGTGGCAAGAAGGAAACTTGTTGGCAAGCTTGTAGGAGTTCTTGTGGTGGTGATTTTGGATAGGAGGCTAGTGAATTTGTTGGAATATTTGGCTAAAGTTCTAAGGTAACAATTTCTTCTCTCCTTGTTGGTTTTTGGTGTTGCATGTGAAGAAGAAAGAATTTGTAGTTGAAAATATTGCTCTTAGATAAATTGCATGTAAGAAATATGGGTTGGATATGAAAGTTGGATAAGAAGGTTATGTGAGCATGTTGTAGCCAAAATACTACCTTAAACTTGTTAAGTTAATTGTTATGTATTGTGGGGCAGAATTTTACACACCCAAGATTAGGTGTGTAATCCCCTTTGTGTTGATTGTATTGTTGGGCCTTAAAAAGTGGCGTTTGGATATTGAATTCGGCCTTGATAAAGGTGGCAAAGTATGTAGAAACAAAGGAAATGCTGCCCGATTTTCCGTAGAATTTAGTAACTTTGCACTTGGAATATTCTACGTTGAAAACTTGAAATTAGAGGTTAATAAATGTATTATGGTCATTATAGGTTGACGTATTACGTGCGGTGTTTTGGACTTAGCAAGTGAATTGACCCGAAGAGGTATGTGGAACTTTCCTACCTCTTGAGCATGAATAGTTGCATCTATGTAGTACGGTAGACGTACAAGGCTTTGATATTACTCACTTGTTTTAATGATGTATTAAGTTTCAAAGTGAAGGGACTTGAAGTGTTTTAAGTATATGATACTTGTTTCGTTTTAAAAGTATAAGTCTCTTGGACATAAGGGAAATGTGTTTGAATAACGTATAAAGTTAATACAACGACTTTATGGGAAGTTAGTTATATTAGCTTTATGGAAGGTTAATAAAGAGAGATTTACTCTAAGTAAAATAAGTACGGACAAATGATTTGAAGTTGTGAAAGGCAAGTTGTTTTTAAGGTATTGATTGCCTAAGGTTTTAAAAGAAATGGAGTCACTTGATTTAGAAGCCTATTACATTTCTAAAGGAAAACATGATTTGTCTTGAAAAGTAGTCTTGACTTGATACTACGGTTATTAGTATCTTGGGAGTTTATGTAAAAAGGAGGTTTCTTAAAAGGTTAGAGGTACGTGGTACTTGGGTTGAATTCCCGGATTTTCTCTTAAATGACACGTTAGTGCCTTAAGTAAACTAAAATGAGAGGGTATATTAATAATGTTATTAAGAAGTTAGGAGATATTCTTAACTTGCTTACGTTATGATAAGCCGGTAGCGCTTATGTTATGTATGATAGCCGGTTGTGCTGAGTTATGTATTATTATTATTATTATTACTATTTATGTCATGGATTTGCTATCCATGATGCGAGTGCGGCGCTTGTACTCATGCGGGCCCACCGGGTCCATGCGGGTGAAATAGTCTCATGCGGGTGAAATAGTCCCATGCGATGCGGATGACCTCATGCAGGTGAAATAGTCTCATGCGGGTGAAATAGTCTCATGCGAGGTGGATGACCTCATGCGGGTCCACAGGACCTATGCGGGTGAAATAGTCCCAGGAGTAGGACTGCTTAATGATACTACGGGCAAGAGACCCTGTTTTGATCATGAGCCTCCTATTTTTATGCAGTAAAGTTTATACTTGTTACTCTCATTGTTAGTAAGACACAGTGCAATGTAATTTGATTCCATCCATGACTCCAGCTTATTTTAGACTTATGACATTATTACAGTATTTTCCAGTTTTACATACTTGGTACATATTGTGTACTGACCCCCTTCGCCTGGCTGCGTTAAATGTCGCGGTAGGGGTAGCGGTGGTGGATCCTCATTCTTAGGATCTTTGCTCATGTGTCAGAAGCTCCATTTCTCCGGAGGCTCGACTTTTGGTACGGTTCTCCCTGGTGTTGTAGATGTTTGTGCATTCAGGGGTATGACGGGGCCCTATCCCGTCATAGTGATTACTCATTCTTAGAGGTCTGTAGTCCTGTTATAAATTGGGTTGTTAAGGATGTAACTGTTTAGTTTCTTTTTGTTATATTTAGAGGTAGCCAATTTGGGTTAGCCTGCTTATATTCTATATGGGTTCTTGTTGTGAGCTTGTTTTTCCGCTGGTTTTCTCTGATGTTGTATCACAAGGGTGCCGGGGTAAGGCACCAGTCACGGGTTCGTGGTCGGGTCGTGACACATACATCCTTGGTCGGAATCACATTTTCTTCTTCACACCTCCCTTAGGCTTCATAGCTGAGGGCGCAGTGACTTCCTTGCCCTTCTTCTTCTGTCATTCCTTACTTTTCGGCTTGGTCCGACAAGAGGAGCTATCATGAGCACAACTTTGCTCTTGGAAATTGAAGATTCAAAGGTTTTTAACATGTCATGCAGTTCCGACAGAGGGTGGAAGCGACTTTACTCCGCTGCCTTATGCAAATCGAGGTCAGCCTTTCTATCAGCCTTATCATCTTGACACGCCGAGACACTGACTCTTCACTTAGCTTACACTTGAAGAGTTCTATTAACACCTCAATTTCAAAGTTTGGAACTGAGAGTCATAGAGATTCTTCAAATGTTCGAGCATCTCGTTAGGGACCAAGTTCTCATGTTGTCTCTGTAGTTCCACTGACATGGAAGACAACATGACGCATCGTGCTGAAGTGGCGTCATCTAGGTTCTTATGGTAGGCTACCTTATCAAATGTGGCATATTTTGCAGAATCATCAAGGGGCACTGTGGGGAGTACTTTATCCAGTACGTATTTTATATTTTCTTGCTTTTAGGACAATTCTTAAATTTCTTTAGCCAGTCTAGATAGTTCGGTCTGGTGAGTTTGTTCATTTCAACTATAGGTTCGACATTTTGAAGTTTTGAAGATATAGATAGACTCAAGAAAATGCAATCAACATTCATTCTCCTAATTTATACACATTCATTATAGACTAATTTAACATGGTCTTTTGTTTAATTAGCTCCCACTATTTTTCATACTTCTACGACCTCATGGTAGAATACAGACCTAAATCAATATAAAGGTCATAATGGGCCAAGATCCAAACATATGCTATATCCGCGTTTGCTTTGGTTGATAACTTCAATAGCACACTTTGGTAGGTCTTCAACCAATTGTAAAGCAACTCTACAACTCTTGGTTTGATTAAATATCTTTCATTTTAATCTTACGTCTTTAGACTAGTCCGTCACTTTGGCGCCAAAATTCATCTAAACAAGTCAACCTCATTACACGACTGCGTTTAAATGCCTAAGTAAATTTAGTCTTTGCAAGCAAACACTTTGGTGTAAATACCTACAAAAATTATTGTCTACTTTCATTTTAACACATCTATGAAAGGGTCTTGGTCCTCTTAGACTTAGAGCAAATGCTTTGGCATAAATACCTTTATCGCCGAAAAGAACTTAGCACCCTAACAATTATAATGAACAACGCCTTATAATTAGACTTGTATTTAATGGTTGGGGAACATTTTTAGTTTTCGGGGATTCATTCAAGATCAACAATCAAGTCATACATAATATGACATCCTATCATGCAATTTCTAAACACAATTAGATGGGAAACTATCAAACCCAATAGGCATGATAAAAGATGGTTTTAATCACATCTTGGTGCGTCTGCCAGCGATTCTGGTCATTTGAAATTAAACAATTACTGGGCGCTGCCTACCCAGACAATAATTGCGGATGCTATGCTAATAATTTAAATGCATCACATTTAATCACTTAGCATATTTGTATATTATTCAATAATATACTATTAATGATAAATAAGGGTCTATTTGTCTAAACTCTATAATCTATGTAAATGTCAAACAGTCCCTAAACATTTTCTGATTTTAAAATTATGATTTTCGAGAATTCTGTAAATTTTCAGAATTTACACTTTAGTCCCTTAAGAATTTAAAATTCAATTCTGAACCCTTATAAATTCATAAAAATGCAATTTTAAACTTTAGAAAATATTTTCAAACTTCTGGGACCTGTTTGCAATTTCCAGAACCTAAAATCAACTTTCAGAAAACTTTATTTTAATTACAGATTTGCCCGAAAGGACCAAATTTGTTTGATTCAAAACTTTATTTTCAGAAATTAAAACTTCAGATTCAGAATCTGAAACTTTTAAGTCTCTGTTTCTGATTTTCGATTTTTTTAAAAAAAAAATCGTTGTCGGCACCGCGGTGCCTCTGAGCCAGTAAGCCACTGGAATCTGCAAATTAATTAGCATCGCAGTCCTAACAAGTGGCACCGCGGTGCCTCATAATTTTCGTCACAGGCACCGCGGTCCTAACAGGTGGAACTGCGGTGCCTTGAAGGCAGATTGTCCGAAATTAATTTTAAGCTTCTGGATGAACAGCACCGCGACTCCCATGAACAGGACCGCGGTGCCTCTGGCTTCATCTGGGCAACACCGCAGTGTTCCAATTGTGGAATCCCGGCGCCGCCATAAAACCCCAGCAGGCACCGCGGTGCTCCATTATGCAACTGCGGTGCCTTATCTCCAGAAACACTAAATTCGAAATTTTCGAACCCCTAAAACTAGTTTAGGATCAGATCTTTCAGATATATCACTTGTATTGCCATCACCATTAAAACAACATGTTCATCGACCATCAAATTCAATTTTCTTCTCGTTCTTCGTTTTAATGCACTATGTTTTAAGCCGGATAACACATTTCAACTTAGAAGAGTTATATATTGGATTGACTTGTTCGAATACATAATTGCATTAACAGATCTGGTCACAAGGACCATGTGTTCTAACGGTTTAGGGTTTTAAAGCTTTTAAATACATACAACATAGATCTAAACAAATCCTAACTCATATTATCATTAATATCATTAAAAATCATACGAAACAACACAGGCTCTGATACCACTGTAGATGTTTACGTCAGGTTCGTATACGCAGCGGAATTTGAAAATTTATGTTTCAAACCCGACGACGGTCGAACTGCAGTATGATAAGTAATGAAAAATACAAACACAAAGAATAATGTAAAACTTCGACAGAAGACTTACATTCTCGAAGCAATCAGCCAAGCAGTTGAATCTTCTGGAACTTTGTGTAGTCCGAGAGTGCACACGTAAACGTCCCTCGATTTGCAAGTTATAGAACTTTGATGTAATTGCTAAGTCAGGAATGCTAGGGATTCTGACAGAGCTTTAGAAGAGATTGACCTCTCTTAGGTTTTGTATATGTTTGGAATGGGAGGTAAGCCTCATATTTATAGTTGAGAATAGGAGCTTTAGGGTTTTAGTTAGACCAGGCCCAACCGAAATAGACTGGGCAAAAATTCGGACTGTCAGGCCACGCCCTGGCACCACGGTCCTTAGTAAGAGGTACCGCGGTGCTGGTACGTGTTCCTGGAATCGCGGTCCTGAATCAAGGCACCGCGGTCCCGTCCTATTTTCTGCCCATTTTCCTATTTTAATATCCCGGTCATCAACCGAACATTTAGGTATAATCTCCTTCTAATTACATCTTTCAATCGACGAAACACTTGACTTAGTGTTACCCTTCATGCCTTTACATATCGTCACTAATAACATTAGGATCTTCACGGAACTCCTAGACTGCGCCGGAAGACGAACCCAATATGTAAAGTTTAGCTACACAAAATATGTTAAATGAACCTATATGTGAGAAGATAAAATTCATTCATTCATGACACACTCAATCAAGCCTAAGATTTGTCAAGTGTCTATCCAAATGGCTTGATTATTATAGCTCATCTATATTAGTTGAAAACAGTACCATGTCACAGACATGTCCAATGCATTGGTCAATGACTTAGTCAACCTAATACCATATGAGTACCTGAGTGTTCACTCGAATATAAATTCAAGGAATGAATCATTTCTTGACTCACATACCACCTTTAATCTACTTCGTAATGCACCCAAAACAAGCCGCGTCTCAACATATAAGATATTTGAGCTTAGGACAGGATCAAAGTACATTACTCCGTAAATAAGATGATATTGACCTCAAGTCTAAGGATTTTTATCTCCCACACATCGATGACATTATAGACATATAACAAAACAGTACTTCAGCAGGGCATACCAATACTTCAACAAGTATCCATGTGTCCATCACGAGTTGTCATAACTCATAGCAAGTGAGACATACTACATCCTCTAAGAATATGATGCAGACCACATGTCGATATATCACATATCATCGATATCTCAATTTCGATGATCATTAGTCGAGGTAATTTAAGAGTTACGTTATAACATTAATTCTCACATCATTAATAAACACGTAAACTCCAGGGATGAATTTATAGAATATTATAAACAATCAACTAATAATTCAATAAATGCAAATGTCATAATATTAATCATTATTAATATAAATATGAATGTGTATAAAGTACATTATGTCCTAATACAGATTGTCTCTAGGACATACATATACTTTCATGGAGTGCAACTGAAATTTGATGTTAAATTCTCTGTTGGAATGCCTGTATGTGAATGTTTTTTAGATTATTGTCTTAGTTTAATATTCTAGAGATTAAGTTGCTAATAACTAATTTTTGGCAGATCAAATTTCACATACAGGGTTGGCTATTCTAGAGGTGTTTTGCAGATCAAAATTATACTAACTTACAGATTAAGTTAAAACTGATAGTGTATGAAATCTAAAGGAATGTATTCATCAATAATGAAAATTATATATAATAGTACAAGAATATTTAAATTAGGTAACTAATCAACCTAATTACAATATAAAATATAATTATACCTAAAATAAGATATCTAATTACAATATGAATACAATTCTACCTAAAATAAGAGATATACAATTAATTAAGGAATATTCGAGAAATATTCTATTACACCCCGCAGTCAAAGCGGGAGGTTCATGAACACTGAGACTGGCTCGAAAATCATCAAATAGTATACGCGAAAGTCCTTTGGTGAAGATGTCGACAATCTGATATCTGGAAGGAACATGAAGAATACGAACTTGACCACGAGACATTTTTTCGTGAACAAAATGAATGTCCATCTCAATGTGTTTAGTGAGTTGATATTTGACGGAATTGTCGGAAAGATATATCGCACTAATATTATCGCAATAGACCAGTGTTGCCTTTTGAATCGGGGGCAGTGAATCTCAAGTAGAATGTTACGGATCCAACAAGACTCAAAGACGACGTTGACGACACATCTGTACTCTACTTTGGCACTGGATCGGGAGAGTGTAGGTTGCCTTTTGGAAGACCAATATAATAGGTTATCTCAGAGGAAAATGCGGTAACCAGACGTGGAGCGTCGGGTGTCAGGACATCCACCCCAGTCAACATCAGAATAAGCAGTGAGACCAGTGAACGAGGATCTGCATAGATGTAATCCGAAGTGAAGTGTACCTTGGACGTATCGTAAAATACGTTTGAGGGCATGCATGTGTGCTTCCGTCGAATTGTGCATGTGTAGGCAGATTTGTTGCACGACATAAGATATGTCAGGTCTCGTGAATGTGAGGTACTGTAGGGCCCCAGCCAGGCTAAGATAGTGAGTTTGGTCTGAATATGGAGGGTCGGAATCAGCGCTGAGCTTGGAATTAGTATCTACTAGCGTGTGAGATGGTTTGCAAGATGTCATGTCGCACGGTCAAGGATCTCTTCGGCGTACTTCTTTTGACACAGAAATAGGCCGCTAGAACGTCTAGTGACAGATATGCCCAAGAAATAACTCAGGGGGCCAGATCCTTCGTAGCAAACTCAGAGGAAATGAGAGACGTAATGAACAAGCGTAAAGCATCAGATGATGTGGTGAGAATGATGTCATCAATATATAATAATAGGTAAGTCATGTTTGTACTATTGTTGTAGATGAACATGGAATGATCGGATCTTCGGTGTGAAAAACCGATAGGGGAGACATAATCAGTGAACCACGGGTACCATGCTCGAGGAGCCTGTTTCAGTCCATATAGCGATTTCCGCAACTGACACACATAATCCGGATGAATAGAATCCCTGAAACTCATAGGCTGATGCATATATACCGTTTCATGAAGATCCACATGTAAGAATGCATTCTTGACATCAAGATGATGAATGAGTCAAGACTTAGATAGAGCAATTGGAAAAGTCTATAGAAAGTTGGAATAATCGTTCAAAAACACCACATAATATCGATGGTCAGTCGTACTTAAAATAGGGGACGTCCACAAATCACTATGTATGATATTGAAAGGTAGTAAAATGCAATTTGTGGATGCAGAAAATGGTAATTTAACATGTTTTCCAAAAACGCAGGATTCACAGATAGGAGTTCTAAATATACAGTTACAATTAGTAAAATTATTTTTTCTAAGGGAGCGTAAAACATAATCTCATGAATGTCCTAATCTAGAGTGTCATAAGAAAGACGAAAGAGCAGAAAAGGTTGATGGAACTGAGGTTGGATTATTGACGACATTTGAAATAGGGTAGAGATCTCCAGTGCTGTCACATCTCATTATTCGTCTCCTTGTCGTAAAATCCTTCACGGAAAAACCAAAAGGATCAAAGTCAAGGGAAACATTATTATCAGTTGTGAAACGTTGCACATAGATTAGATTCTTAATGAGCTTAGGAGCATGGAAGACATTTTTAAGATTAGCGGCGGATGTGGTGGGGATAAGGATGAATGACCAAAACCGCGAGAATGCCTTGTCTACTACCAACAATAATATTCCTATTTAAATTACTGAAATTGGAATAAGACGAGAGAGTACCTTATGATGTCGTCATGTGAGATGTGACGCCTGTGTTCATATACTAATTTTCGTCTGGAGCTCTGATACCATAAATGAATATGTTCTTTGATTGTATTCATCAATAATGTACAATATATATAGTAGTAAAAGAATATTTAAACTAGGTAACTAATCAACTTAATTACAATAGGAAATATAATTCTATTTAAAATAAGAGACCTAATTACAATATGATTACAATTCTACTTAAAATAAGAGATATACCATTAATGAAAGAATATTCATAAATATTCTATTAAAATGCTTACAACTATGTACTTACTCAAATTATTTCTATTTATGAAAAATCATGTGAGTTATGAGAAGGTGATATGCCGACACAAAATAACAGTCGAATTAAGAAGAAAAGTTCCTTTCAAAGAGAGAGACCAAGTATTAACTTTTTGTAGGAAATTGATTCCTTCGTTTATTTCATTTCCATAGTCAAATATTTACAAGTATACAAAGCTAACATTAAGGAAGACTAATCTAATCATCCAAAAATAAATTATACTAATTTATAATCAAATTCTAATCATAATAAATTATGATATTACAATATATATGATATGAGATATTTCCGTGCCCTTTGTTCCTTCTCTCTTCCCACATTTTATTCCAAATCCCTACGTCACGTCTTGCATTGTTGTTATGGTTAAGAACACATTTTACCCTGCCCTTACTATTTCTAACATCAAGAACCACATTTCTATCATTCTTGAAATAGAAAACCACCAATACGCGACGTCGGCCTAACTGTTCAAAATTCACGTACGCTCGCATCAAGTCTTCCATCACATAATTCCCTCGGCTCCTGATGATGAGGAGGTGTCTAAACCCGAGGATGATCCTAAATTATGGACGACCCGTGATGCTACCGTTCTTCAGTGAATTTACTCTACTATTTTTACCGACCTGTTGCAAATGATTATCGAACCAGACGCTACGACGATGGATACTTGTAATAGAGTACGTGATATATTCCAAGATAATCAGAATTCTCGTGTTGTTACCCTTGAGCAGGAATTCTCCCACGTCAACATGAAAGATTTTCCAAATGTTTCAACTTACTGCAAAAGGTTAAAAGAATTGGCGGACCAACTCTGCAACGTTGATGTGCCTGTTACCAATGATTTTCTTGTCCTCCAAATGGTTGCAGACCTATCTGAGGCCTATAGTGGCGTTGGTACGCTTCTTCGTCAGAGCAATCCTCTTCTGTAGTTCTATCAGGCTCGTTCTATGCTCACGTTCGAAAAAGCCGACTTGGCTAAGAAGGCGGCCACTGGGGCTCCTTCTGTAGCAATGATGACCGCGTCAGAATATTCTCCCTCCTCCGACAATTCCGGCCAAAACCGTAACAACGGTGACAACAAGAAGGGTTAGAATCGCAAAGATAATGGTAAAACCCATAGTGGAAATCGAGGTGGCAATAACGGGGGTGTCAACCGGACCGGTGGTAATGGACCTCGGGGAAATGAGATGCAAGCCAACTGGACACAACCCTGGGGTCCATGGTCGTGGAAATGGGCCAGTGGCCCTGGGCCCAACAACCTCTATTACCTGTTGAATGCCTATCCAGGAAATTGGGCCCAAATTCCCAACACCAACTTACCTCCTTAACTCCTACCAAAGTGTTAGAGCATGAATATCCCCTTAAAATTCTATATAATAAGAATCATTTGTATTCACATCTTAGGGTCTTTGGGTGTTTATGCTATCCACTATTTCCGTCAATTACAATTAACAAACTTAAAGCATGTTCTACCCCTTGTGTATATTTGGGTTATACATCCAATCATCATGGTTACAAGTATTTTGATTTATCGTCGAATAAAATCATAATTAGTTGTCATGTTATGTTTGATGCAACTCAATTTGCGTTTGCTAAAGTGAGTAGTCCCGGGCCTAGTTCGTATAATTTTTTAGATGACGAGGTCTCACCATATATTATCCACCATTTATCAGACTTGTCAAAATCTGTCAGCGGGCCTACTTCCCGCTGGCCCCACTGTTTCGTCGTTTCTGCGCAGTGATCTAGCCCACTGTCCCAGTTCCCGTTCCATGCCATGTTCCTGTCATTGGGCCAGCAGGCCCACTGCTTGTTGTCCAGTCCGTCACCAGTCCGGTCACTGCCCAAAATCCATCCATTTCCTCCTCGAGTAAAGGGTCAGTTACTCATAGTCAACGGGGTATTTTTAAACCAAAACGACATTTTAATCTTAATTCTAATGTATCTTAATCCCCTCTACCACGTAATCCTGTGTCTGTACTACATGACCCGAATTAAAAATTGGCTATGACTGACGAATATAATGCTCTTATTGAAAATAAGACGTGGGAGTTAGTACTCCGTCCATCTGGTGTTAATATTATTCGGTCTATGTGGATTTTTACTCATAAGAAAAATTCTGACGGTTCTTTTGAGCGGCATAAGGTTCGTCTTATAGGTGATGGAAAAACTCAGCAGGTAGGCGTGGATTGTGGTGAGACGTTTAGTCTGGTGGTCAAACCGACTACCATTCACATTGTTCTTAGTTTGGCTCTCTCCAAAGCATTGCATATTCATCAGTTAGATGTAAAAAATAATTTCTTACATGATGATCATAAGGAGACATTGTATATGCATTAGGCCCTGGGTTTTCGAGATCCCAATCATCATCATCATGTCTGTTTATTGAAGAAGTCATTGTATGTGTTTAAGCAGGCTCTGCGACCTGGTATAAGAGGTTTGCAGATTATGTATCTTCTATTGGGTTTTCTCACAGCCGGTCTGATCATTCTTTGTTTATATATCGTCCTGGTGCTTCTCTGGAATACATTTTATTATATGTAGATGATATTATATTGACTGCTTCATCTGATATTATGCGTAAGTCTATCATCTCACTTCTCAGTTCTGAATTTGCTATGAAGGACTTAGGACCCTTGAGTTATTTCTTGGACATTGCTGTCACACGTCATTCAGGTGGTCTATTTTTTATCTCAAAGAAAGTATGCTGCAGAGATTATTGAGAGAGCTGGTATGTCATCATATAAGTCTACTTCAACTCCAGTTGACACTAAACCCAAGTTGGGTGCTGCGGCTGGCTCACCGTACGAGGATCTCGCCCACTATCGCCGTCTTGCAGGGATACTTCAGTATCTTACTTTCACGAGACCTGATACTGCATATGTCGTACATCATGTGTGTTTGTTTATGCAGGATCCCAGAGTTGAGAACATGAATGCGCTCAAACGCATCATACGATACTTACATGGAACACTTAATTATGGCTTGCATCTATATCCGTCGTCGGTCTCTACACTTGTCTCTTATACATATGCTGATTGGGGTGGCTGTCCGGACACCAGACGCTCTATGTCTGCTTACTGTATGTTTCTTGGTGATAACTTGATCTCATGGTCTGCAAAACGACAAGCTACCTTATCCCGCTCCAGTGCAGAGGCCGAGTATCGAGGGGTAGCCAATGTGGTTTTCGAATCATGTTGTTTTCGTAATCTTCTCTTAGAACTTCATTTTCCCATTGAAAAAGCTACATTGGTTTATTGTGATAATGTTAGTGCAGTTTATCTGTCTGGGAATCCGGTCCAACATCAACACACTAAACATATTGAGATGGATATCAATTTTGTTCGCGAAAAGGTAGCTCGTGGACAAGTATGCGTCTTACATGTTCCTTTCAGGTATCAAATTGCAGACATCTTTATGAAAGGTCTTCCCTCGGTTCTATTTGAAGATTTTATGGACAGTCTCAGCGTACGAAGACCGCGTGTTATGACTGCGAGGGTGTGAAAGTATACCGTGATATATATTGTATACACGACATATACAATGCCTTGTGTATACCGTGTATATCACGGAAACACAAGGCCAAATTTACCATAATTGGACAGTGATATACACGGTATACCCAGCCGTGTATATCACGGTTTTAGGCTATAATTGTAGTGTTGTATTTGCATTTAATTAGCATTGTACACTTACCATAATTATAAGATTCTTGTATAAATAGAATAAGATTTTGAGAGTAGTGTAGGAATAAAAAATTTCATATTATGAAAATTGTAAATTGGATATATATTTATTCATTAATGAAAATAAAAAAGTGATTATTTCTTTAACTTCAGGTTCACATACATAATTAAAGCTCCTATAGCATTTTGCATGAAGCGACATAAATGGAGTTGGGGACTTGAACAGAGAAAGAGGCTCAATCCAAGAGGCATACCAATTCCTCATGTGCTCACAAACCCTGGCCCGAAGACAATGCCATTAGACTTGTACTGAACAGTGTCCAAGAAATGCTGGAATCCCCTATCATCCTCAGAACGAACCTTCTTCCATATCCAGAAAACCTGCAAGTTCGAGCAGCAAGAACACATTAATTTAGTTGTCAGGTGAATAGTAACTAACAAAATGGGTAATGATGATGCCAAAGTTGTACGTCATTTTGATTCTTTTTGTTTCTAAGAAAAAATATTCAATGCATTTATAACCGGTGAGAGAAAGTTCATATGATTTTCCAGCACCATCCTTTAAATTGCGTTCTTGGAAAACCTGCATTAAGTTACAATCAGAAGAAGATAATCAAACAACAGATTCAAGTAGTCTAAGCTAAAGAAAGCATGTGACAATTTTGGAGTGATCTTTTATGCTGTCATAAAGCAAGGACTTCAATGAAAACATTACTAGACAAACTGGTAATTGAGTGTTCATTGTTAACTTTCAACGCACTTATGACTCGAACACAGCTACAAACTTATTGTGAAATCCTTCATAAGTTTTCAGAAAGGAATTTGTTTATCAAGGATTTCCCCAAAAAGTGTTTTCTTTTCAGACAAATTTACTGGGAAAATGAAAAAAAAAATCACAATACACGTAGAGTTAATGTAAAACTCTAGTCATTCATGCATTAATTTTTTAGCGTGAATGAAGAAAAACACTTTATAGGATGACCTTTGTATAAAATCTAGGCTCTCGATAGTGGGTTGGATTGTTCTTTCCCTTGTGGTCTCCTATTGATGGTAGAATGTCTCTCTAAAAAATATATAGCCACCAACTTTCAACCATTTCACCATTCTCTGTCCTGAACGTGCAAAAAGGGGGGAAAAGCAGAAAACAATTATAATTAATCGGTCTAATAAGAAATTCACGACGAATGTACGAAGAGCAAGGGAGATTTTGAAACATTAATCGGTCAATAGGAAATTCACAACAAATGTATGAAGAGCAAGAGAGATCCTAAGAAATTCATTTTACTATAATCATCATGCAAGAAAATGTATGAAGATCAAGGGTCATCAACTCGACAATCCAATGGTCATCAATTTTGTATAGCTTGCAACCTTACTGAACTTTTCATGCAGGAAATGGGAGAAAAAAAGTTACCTCTTCATCAGAAAGATACATCAGTAGCCAGTTAAAAAATATCAAGTCCACCGATTCAGGTAAAAACGTCAAATCTGGTGAAGACATATCATCACACATAAATTTGACATTCTTGTGGTGCCTATTGATGTTGCATGTAGTGTTGTGACAACACGAGTAACCAGGACAACATCACTTATGAACATAAGGATGTTGCCTACAGTGTTGTGACAACATCACAGACAACATCTCTGTAAACGATTTTGCTATTCTTCCGGCCAAAACAGTGATTGTTACTGTGAGGTAAAAATGACATAGGAAAGCTAACCAAGAAGCCATGTTTAAAATGTGAGAAAAGAAGAAGTCAAGCTTGGAATGAAAGCGACGTGAAGATCAAGTCAATATGGTTAAGGAGTTCATGGAGGCTGAATCGGTCCAAGCTGCTGTCTACTTTCTCTCAACTTCTGCAACCAACTAGTGAGAATTTCAAATGAGTTTCACACTATAAATAGAGGAGGAACTTCAGTGTATCGATATCCAGATTAACAAGAAAAGAATCACCAAGAAAGCTCTCGGAAATTCACTCTAGAAACTGGATCAAACACCACTGCCTAAAGCTGTATAACATCTTGTTCAACATTACTCTTGTTGCCCAGATTCTAGATTGAGCTTATTGTTGAAGCAATTATAATGGAGATGTTGTATGTTTCTTAATAGATATTTTATCTTTAGGCTGAAATCATCTACGACTTCGTTTTTGTAATTTATTTTTATTTTATTTCTACAAATTGTAAAAAGAAATTCAATTGTAATTGTATACAATATATACATTACTTCGGTCACTGACCATCAAGGGTTATATTAACATATAACCTTGAAAATATAAATCTTGTATCTTTTACTTTTCCGCTGCATTTACTCTTTAAGGTTTATTACTGTTTTTATCTAGTGTTGTCTCACGTATTGTCACAACATTGCAGGCAACATAAAGAAACTGTTTTACTATTCAGCTTTCGAATTTTCATTTATCTTACGTTTACTTGCTTATCTGTAACCTCTGACCTAACAAGTGGTATAAGAGTCAACACTTAACATAATAAGTGATTGGTCCTACATCTAAAGGCTATGGACTCAGTCATTCAAAATGTTGGTAGACTTCCGATTCTTGATGAAATAAATTATGTCTATTGGAAGATCCGGCTACGTTCGCACATCAAATTCATTGATGTTCGAGCATGGAGATCTATCACCGAAGGATATGTTGTTCCTAAGTATCCAGCGGATGAGGATGGTGATATAGTTACTAAACTCGAATCCGAATGGACTGCGGAAGAAATCAATAATGCAAGCTTTAATGAAAAAGCCTTGAATGTCATTTTCTGATGGGTAGATTTGTACATGTTCAAACTCATTCAGAATTGTACATCAGCTAAGGACGCTTGAGAGACCCTGCAAACTCATTATGAGGGTACCTCGAGTGTACGACGAACAAAGCTACGCATGCTTTTGAGCCAATATGAGCGCTTAAGGATGTAAGAATATGAGGATATAAAGTCATATTTTGAAAAATTAATTGACATTGCAAATCAGTGTCAAGTGTTTGGTTCTCCTTTGACCAACACACAACTTGTGACAAAGTTCTCAGATCTCTTCCTGAAAGGTTTAACACAAAGATTTGTGCTATTGAAGAGGCCCATAATTTTGCCACAATGGATTTACATGCGTTGATGAGCATCTTTCAAACTTATGAGATGAACATCAAGAGCCAAAGGGATTTGTATATGGACAAGACGATGACACTCCAAGGACAAACCTCAGAAACAAACATTGAAGACGAGGATGAAAACCTTGAGTAACTAGATGATGGTGCAATTGTTGCCTTACTCACTCGATGATTTAATTCGATGATGAGGAAGATAAAAAATGATCGAAGTAAATCTAAATATAAGCAGCATCAAAACTCACTCTTCAATAAACAGCAAATAAGATCACCTTCAGGGCAGGGCAAAGAAGTGAGAATCCACTAAGAAAAGCAAACTCAAATAATACCAATTTTAATCCCAAACAACTCGAGGGAGTGCAATGTCATGCATGATCTGGTTGGGGATATTATGTGAATGAGTGTGCAAACACTCTTGGAAAAGTTGGTAAAAGTATGTGGGTGTCTCTTAGTGATGATGAAAATGAAGAAGAGGAAGGAGATCAAGAAGAAGAATCACAGGCAATGCTGACAGCAATGTTCGAACATTCATTGTCCGACAATGAAGATGTTGTTGAAAATGATGTCACAACATCTGGGACAACATTGGATACAACATCTGAAATTCCAGCAACCTCAGAAAGGTATGTGCATTTTGACTATTTTGATGTTAATTGTTTTAGTGGTTTAATTTCTTCATGTGAAGCTGTAAATATGGAACTACTTGATTCTAAAGATAAAGTGATCAAGGAATTACAAGATCTTTGTAAAGACTTGATTACAGAATCTGAACAACTAGATTCAGAGTAAAATCTTTGGCTCTTAATAATAATAATCTTAAAGGCATTATTAACCAGTTAGAGGTAGCACTTATAAAGAAGGACCTGGAACTTGGTAAGATCCGTGCAAGATTGAATTTAGCTGAGACCACCTTCCAAAGGATCAACATGAGAACCTCCAAGTTGGATGAAAATCTAAACTTCAGCAAACCGACACATGCTGGGCTTGGGTATCAGTCACCACATAAACCAAACTCCTCTAAGATCCATAGTAAATGTGAGAAGATAAAGTTTATTAGAGAAACAGACAATGTTGATAATAACTCACATAATACTATGGATAGGTTGAGGTTTGTATGCAGCTATTGTAAGAAGTTAGGTCATTTAATGCCCTACTGCTACAAACTTCAAAACTTTGTGCTCAGATCGGGGCCTAAGATATCGTCACCAATGTTGCCCAACATTGCTAACAACATTCAAAGCAATCAGCATGAGAACAAAAAGAAGAAGTGTGTTGAAAAAGTGTGGGTACCTAAGCTAAACCTACGCTGTAATGTGTGCATAATTGCTTTACATACTAATATTACAGGATGTTGGTATTTCGATAGTGGATGTTCACGATACATGACAGGTACCAAAAGCTTACTAACGGATTATGATGCATTCAATGGAGGATACGTGACCTTTGGTGGGGGGAGGCAAGGGTAGGATAATTGGTAGAGAAACCTTTAACGTTCCTGATGTGCCAGCCTTGAAGAATGTTCTTCATGTAGAAGGCTTAGTGGCTAATCTACTTAGCATAAGTCAGCTATGTGATGATGATCTCGAGGTAAAATTCAACAAGCGTGAATGTAGGGTTTACAGATTCTGTTAATAAATATGTTATGTCAGGTATTCGAACTGGAGACAATTGTTATCTCGTCGGTGGACAAGAATTCTGCAATTCTGCGAAGATCAGTGACACAACACATCAGAAGTTGGGACACGTCAATTATCGCAACTTAGAGATATTAATCTCTTATGAAGCAGTTAAAGGCATTCCCAAGCTGAACCCAAATAATAAGATAGTGTGCGAAGATTGTTTAAGAGGTAAGCAGACTCGTGTTCCCCATAATATTGTCCAACATGACGGACAACACTCAGGTACGTCTCACTGCTTTCAATTAGTATATGTGGATCTAATGAGTCCTATTGAAGTAGACAACCTAGGGGGTATGAGATATTCCTTTGTTATAGCAGATGATTTTTCCATATATACATGGATTTATTTTCTAAAAGAAAAATCACAAACTTTTGACATGTTTAAAGTACTACACTCTAGGGTTAGGAACATGTTTTGTTCTCCCATTTTTTCGGATCAGATCCGACCATGGAAAGGAATTTGAGAATCAATCTTTTACTAAATTTTGCGAAAAAAAAGGTATATTCCATAAATTCTCAGCACCTAAAACCCCTCAACATAATGGGGTAGCAGAGAGGAAGAACAGAACATTGCAAGAAATGGATAGAGTAATGTTAAGTTCCAAACAATTGTCAAAAAGGTTTTGGGCAGAAGCTTTAAACACTGCATGTCACATCACTAATAGAGTATTTTTAAGGTCAGGTACAAGAATGACTCCCTATGAACTTTTAAATGGAAGAAATCAACTTTGCGCTACTTTCATGTCTTTGGGTGTGTATGCTACATTTTAAATGACAGAGACCAATTGGCGAAATTCGACTCAAAAAATGATAAAGGGATATTTATTGGCTATTCACAGAACAGTCATGCTTACCGGATATACAATCTGAGGACTAAGACCATACAAGAGTCTGTCAATGCTATTTTTGATAATCTTATGGATATCACTGGTAAGTCATTAGAAAATAACATTGTGATTACAGTAGAAAAAGAGCAACAAACTGAGAAACAAATGTTGTCCAAAATGTTGTCACAACATTAGAGGAATCATCTGAACCACAAGAAGAGACCACAGAGGTTGAAGTGGATGAGGAGTCTATAGCTGAAATACATGACCAAGTAAGACGAGACACTCCGTCAAGGATTAGAAGGAATCATCCACCTGACCAGGTGATAGGGGGAGTGTTTGAGAGGACGCGTACAAAAAAGAAAGAACCAATCAACTATCACAAAATGGTAAGGTATGTGTGTATGTCCACCATTTACCAACAGGTTAGTCTTTCTTGTCTCATATCTACTTTTGAACCAAAGAACGTTGAGGAAGCTTCAAAGATAATTTTTGGATTTAAGCTATGCAAGAAGAGCTTGAACAATTTACCCGAAATGAAGCCTGGGACTTGGTTCCTTGTCCTAAAAACACAAATGTTATTGGAACCAAGTGGATTTTCAAGAACAAATCAGATGAATTAGGGACATTTGTTCGGAACAAGGCTCATCTTGTTGCTCAAGGCTACACACAGATTGAAGGAATCGACTACGACCAAACCTTCGCACCCATGGCTAGAATTGAGTCAATACGATTACTATTTGCTATTGCTTGCTACCTAAAAATTACCTTGCATCAAATGGATATTAAATGAGCATTTCTAAATGGATATTTGGACGAGGAAGTCTATGTTAAACAACCAAAAGTATTTGAAGATCCTTACCATCCACATAATGTATACAAGCTCAAGAAGGCCTCGTATGGGTTAAAACAAGCCCCTCGTGCATGGTATGGTCGTCTAACAAACCTTCTTATTGACTTTGGTTTCATCCGTGGATAGTCTAATAGAACTTTGTTCATCAAAAGACACGGTGTAGATATAGTGATTGCTCAAATCTATGTTGACGACATTGTTTTCGGATCAACTTCAAAATCATATTTGAAGTCATTTGTGGAAGCTATGTCAACAACATTTGAAATGAGCATGATCGGGGAACTAACTTTTTTCTTAGGCCTGCAGATAAAACAGACTGAAGATGGGATCTTTGTATCTCAAAGCAAGTATGCCAAGAATCTGATTAGGAAGTTTGGACTTTAAAATGTAAAATATATGAGAACGCCAATGGGCTCTACACAACAGGTACGCAAAGATGATGTTGGCCAGGATGTTGACTAATATTGTACCGATCAATAATAGGTAGTCTTTTATATCTTATTGTTATTCGCCCTGATATTATGTTTAGCGTGTGTGTTTGTGCTAGGTTCCAATCTTGTCCCAAATTGTCCCACCTGAATGCCATAAAATATATCATTAGATATGTCTCAGGCACAAGTGAATTGGGTATTTGGTACACCAAGGATACTAATCCTAACCTAATAGAATATAGTGATTCGGATTGGGCCAGTGATGTAGATGATAGAAAAAGCACTAGTGGTGGTTGTTTCTATTTAGGCAATAACTTAATTTCATGGTATAGTCGAAAACAAAATTGTGTCTCCTTTCGACTGCCGAATCTGAATATGTGGCAGCCGGAAGTTGTTGTGCTCAATTGATTTGGCTACGACACATGCTAGATAACTATGACCTATCAAGCAATTCTATAATTTTGTACTGTGATAATCTAAGTGCTATTAATATTTTCAAAAATCCTGTTCAGCATTCGCGTACAAAACACATAGATATACGATATCATTTTTAAGAGACTTATTTGAAAAATAGCTAGTTCAGATTGAACATGTTGATACACTTCACCAACTAGCTGACATTTTTACCAAAGCTTTAGATCATGAGAGATTTTCTAGTTTGAAGAAATCGCTTGGTCTATGTTTTCTTTAAAATAAGGTAGTGTAGGTAGATGTTGTCCTAAATGTTGTCTCAACATTCTGGGTAACATTTACTGTTTTATCAATATACATGGAAAATGTTATAGTATTGTGCATATGTTTGATCAACCAAGTATGATTCCAGAAGGACAAGGTTTGAAAATGATATTGTTCTATGCGATAATATATATAAATCAATTATATATATAGCATAAAATGAGAGTATCATAAGAAGGCAAAGCCTCTACATTAGATTTGGTTGTATTACAAAAAGAGCAAAGCTCTAAAAAGGGGGACCATTCCTATTTTATAGGAGTATCATCAGCTTCAAAGAAGGTTGAAAATACCTCAAAAATTATTTTTATTTTATTTTAGACATAAAAGAATTATGTATGTGTTCAACTAAGTTGATTAAGGACACGATGGGAAAATGTTACATTGGTCCAGGGGTCAGTCTCATAGGGAATATATACATAATATGTCTAATATAAATGCCAAATCTAAAAGCCCTTGAAGTTTCATATTACTTGTGTTGTTCAAAATGTTGTCAACATTACTAACAACATCCAGTATGTTGAGTGTTTTGTTCAAATTGGTTTTCTGTTTTGCCTTATTTATGTTTAGGAATTTAAATTTGTATTGTTTAAACGCCAAAATCCCGTTAAATCTGGATATTAATAGCTTTTTAAAATTCCAAAATTATATGATGTTGTGAGCTATGTTATCCTTTTGTTGTATGTATGAAGAGATTCAATTAATCTACACTACCTAAGTTTAAGGGGGAGTCTGTTGGAATGTGTATAAGTCTTGTTATAATTATGAAGCATCCCAATTGTCTTCAACTAGTCCCATCAAATCACCATCGGTTCAATCAATGGAAGCCCAATGTCACATTTTCCAAATTAAATCTTCCATAATACCCCAAACGCTCCTAAACCATCTCATATGTCCATTTCTCCAAAATCCTCAACAACTTCTTCCAATGCCAAAGAAAACACTCCAATGTCGATCAGCCTATCACAGAATACAAAGGTATACAAACACTATGTACCAATTGATAACCAAAATCTTGACCCTGAAGATTTGTCACGAGCAGTTATTCTTAGAGGTTCTGAAGAACCACTAGATATGAGCTACCCAGGTGACAACGATAATCCTATTGATGTTGATGCAATATCAAAATTTTCAAACCTAGGTACTAGACCCTCAACATCGACCTTTCCATCTCGAAGGTTGAAAAGGGTTTTTGAAAGCATTTTTCGTGAAAATCAGTATGCAAAGAAATCCAGATTTGAGTCGAATTTCCTTATTGCCTCAAGAAGCAGTAGCAGTATTGACTCAAAATTAAATTTGTATGACATTCCAGCAACACCATCCTCAGATAGTCCACCAACTGCACCTGAAGGTGAAGAAGATGATGTGTCTGACAACACACCTCTCAGCATGTTTATTCCAAAGCAGGTCCAAAGAACATACAGGAATATTGCTTTGAATGTTGCCTCAACATCAAAGGCAACAGACAAAGATACATCAGTGGACCCAGACTATGTTGCCCCAACATCTCAGGCAACACCTGCACACACCTCAACATATGACAGCAATCCAAAATCTGAATCAGATTCTGTGGTATGGCTTACTCTCCCTTGTTCCAAACTAAAACATGTATTGATAACTGGAAATGGTTTCAAAACAAAGTGATTAGAGCATAGAGAGAGTCATTGACCTCAATTCCTTTTCTGACAATGGCCTAGTCGATTTTTTGAATAGTCGAAATTTAATGAGATTCGTAACTGGTAAAACATCCTAATGTGATAAAGTGATTGAATGTTTTATGTCAATCTGTCACCAGTTGTTAAGGACACCATCTCAAAGAAATTTGGAAAGGTGTACTTATATAACAAAGTGTATGACCTTACACCGGATATCATCAACACCACTTTAGGACTAGCCAAATGTTACACCTCGTAATCTTAGGGCTATAATAGGAGAACGTAATTAAGAAAATAAGATTCGAGTATTGGAAATAAAGTATATTTACATATGCTAATAAGGAAATTAGTATATTAAAAACGTGGCCCCGAATAATTTTTGGACATAGCAAATGCGACTACGGGGATTTATAATAACGAATTTATACCCCAAAGAGGTTACGGACTAGTATCATATTATGAGAATTGCGACATTGAGTACATGAAGGTTTTATAAGTCGTCGGGATTTAAGTGAGTTGGGATCGAAAATTATTTGTGTGTATAATTAATTAATTGTGGGGACAACATTAAGTGGAATTCCACGTAATAGCCTTATAAGAGGCTATCTCAAAGTCACCACATCGTATATCACGATCAGTGGCTTCACTTTGAGTTCAAAAACTTGCAACTTCTTCATCCTGGTCTTGTTGAAGCTTTCAATTTCCTTTTTTTTTTGCAAGGACCCTTTCCCTGAGAACAGATTTAATACCCCTGAGTTACAAGAGAAATCCCAAGGAAGGACCCTCTGAAATTCTCAACCGATATTGGGGAAATTTTGTGAGCTTATGCACCCCGAGATGAGGAGAATTCATAGCATGTGGGGCTCCGATCTCAACACAATCAGAACCCAGAAACTTAATCGAGTCCTGGGTTAGCGACGTGTCGAAATCGATTTGTAGGTGTTGTTCGCTGCTCGTCGAAATTCGATATCGACGCGAAAATTGCGACGACTCCTGTTGCTTGTTGCTATTTATAATCGAGGTAAATTTTCCTTATCCTATAGTTACTCAAATCGCGGTATATGATTTCTACTAAGTTCAGTTGACAATTATCGAAGTATTGGGTTATTGGGTGTCGTCGAGGCTATTGATGAAATTGGGAATTGCATGTGTAATTTCTGGACTATTTTGGACATTGATGCAGTAAGGAGAATAATTAAGAGAACTGGGTGTTTCTCCATATGTTAGGTTTCGATATAGAAGAAACATAGGTTCTACGCGTATTAGATATTCGATAGAATGCCCCAAAAAAATCTGATTACTAGTATATTGATTTGTGTGTGATTTAAAATCATTCATAGGGTATGGAAACTCATTATAGAGCTTACAAGGATCCGCTGAACTTAGGTTAGCTCGACAATAAGGTACGTGAAGGCAAATTAATTCTTTATTTTGACATGTTCTACGTATGAACTATAACTGTGGTATTGCTCCATATTTATTCTACTCTTAAAAGTTAAGGAATATCCATGTTATTGATTCTATGCTAAAAGCATGTCTAAATTGTTCACGAGTCCTTATTAAGGCATATGAGAGAGATATTGATAAGAGTTTGTGGTAAGCACTGAAGTCGAGTTGACTTGATAATTTTGAGTAATTGATAAGTATTAAGTGCTGAGATTGGTTTAATAAATAAGTGAACAGGTGTACAAGCGGTATGTGAGTCTATCTTCCTTTATTTTGGCATGATTTTGTGACTTATTGATTCTTTCATTTGGCATGAATATTATACAAGAGAATGTACGGCGGACGTATATGATTTCTTCACAGTCTTGTTCTTAGTAACCTGAGTTATGAAAAGTACATGTGATTTCTAGTAAGAATTTTACTTAATGATTTTAATGAGAGTCAAAGAAATGATTTAAATTGCATATAGTTGTTCATGATATCTACTCGTGCTAAGAGTCATTTCTCTACTTCAGCGTTTGGGCGGCGGTCGTGCGCATTTGAGATGATTCACCGCGTCCTCCAGAGGTCGGGCGGTTATGTATATTTATATGATGATTCCACTGACGGCATCCGTGATGCGTATCTGAATACCCGTAGCGATATATTCCACGCGTCCCTCGCTGGTAGGCAGTTGATTCATTTATTTACATCTGATGATTTTACGACTAAGCATGCATGAGTACGGGTATGACTCTCATTATTTTATGATACAGTTGACTCTCTACCTTATATGACACAGTTTTGATCTTATTTACATTATTTCATGCTTACATACTCGGTACATTATTTTCATCGACCCCTTTCCTCGAAATTGCGTTCATGCCGCGAGTTCAGTGTTCGAATAGGTGACCCTCCAGTCTAGGATTTTTGTACAGCAGTTGGAGAGCTCATTTGTTCCGGAGCCAGCTATTTTGGTACAGACCTTTATCTTTCAGACTTATGCATATTTTTGGCACGACGGGGTCATGTCCCGTCATATGTCAGTATTGCACTCTTAGAGGTCTGTAGACAGTTGTGGGTTGGACATTTGTACCTTGTTTTGTTTTGTTTTTTATGTTGTTATACCCTGTGTTGGGATGTTTCCGGTTATTTCTGTTGTTATCTAGTGACAGCCTTGTCGGCTTACCTATTTTGACTATCTCTTTATGTATATGATGTTGTTTGGTGGAAGCCTAGTCGGCTAGCCTGTTTTGTTTGTTGATTAGCTGTGTAAGGCAGCCTTGTCGGCTCACCTATTTGGGGACATGTTATAAAAGCAACGTTGTGCTGTCGAAATTTCTATAGATCTTAGTATTAATTAGATTAAGAGTGACAGGTCAGTAATGACGTCCAATTAGGACGTTTAGTCGCGGCCCATCGGGTCGGATCATGACAAAAGTGGTATCAGAGTAGTTAGTCCTCGGAATGTCTACAGACCGTGTCTAGTAGAGTCTTGTGTATGGGTATGTTGTGCACCATACTTATACGCAGGAGGCTGCCGGACATTTAGGATGGTTTCTATTCTTTCATCTCCTAAGTCGTGTCGTAGAGCTGAGTTTTAAGGATTCAAATTTAACTCGTGTTTGTTACAAGTTTCGATAACCCCGGTTACAAAAAAAACAGAAGAATGACTTCGGTTAGTCTATACTCGTAGCTAGAGAGCGATTTATACCCACACGATTGATATGCTAGAAGGGTAATATGATTTTGAGGTTATGAGAAACTGTATCACTCGTATAAGGGGATAAGATAATGTAAGCTTGGGAAGCGGAATATTTGAGAATCTTAGAATGTTAGATAGCCGTTGAGACCCTAGACATCCAAGGCCTTCTTGACTATGATATTTGGCGCTCGAGCGAAGTTGAAGTACATGGTATATGGGATGATTGTGAGTTGTAAATATGGGATTATAAATTGCTAGTTGATTAACTTGTAACTTATCTTGTGACTGCCTTGATCATGTCTGGAATTTTGGATATAGGGTGTCCCCCTTGGATTTTGATAGCACATATAAGATCTGTTGTATTTGTTCCATAGTATAGGATGATAATGATCTATGTATCTAGTTGTTTTGACCCCCTCCCCCTTTGACCTTTTGGCTGCCTCCACAAAAGGTAACTCAATTTCCATCTAATATTTCCTATTAAATTCATGTTCATTGCTTTTATTATGTGTTAATATGACTAAATAAGCATGCTTAGTTGAAGTAATATATCATGTGGTTACTGTTTTGAAGTGTCATGTTTACTATGAACTGATTTGTTTCCTAAATTATGAATTAGGAGTGTGAATTAAATTATGGTAAAATGATTGAAAGTTTAAGAACATATTAGTTGTTAAGGAGTTTGGTTTTGTTGTTTTTGTCCAATTTTCATGCTTCCTCACAATTGTAAAAAAATATATGGTTCCAGTTCATTTGGTACCTGCACATTTTGAAGTAGATGTAAAGCATTTAAATGACTTGTTTAGGTTAACACAAGATATTACATGGTCTAGTGACATCCATACTATAGTTTGTACTGCTTACATTACTTGGTTTAGATCAAACAAATATATAAATGATACTGTTATATTATTCCAGTTTTGACACATGAGCATATGAGTTATGAGTTACCTTTCTCTTTTCATATGTAGGTCAGAGACATGTATAATCTGATGGAGTTTAATTAAGATTTTACATACAAGTCCCAGATCTGGCTTTAGTTAATGCATGAATGTCTAAACCTCGATACACCGCTGAAACATATAGCATGATTTTGGTTAACTTGTGGAGAGGTGATTTAGCTCTTGGATGTGAGGTAGCGGGGATGTGTGACCATATTATGATTGTGTGACCTATGTATTATATCATCTGTTGATGTCTATCTCTATGCCCTGATTGCATCTGTTATTACCAGTTTATTAGTCCTATTCAAAGATGGATGACTGTATGAGAATTATGAACCAGTAAATCGGTTGTCACATGTCACAAATGGTCCAAAAAAAATGATGATAAATTTAGGCTAAGTTCAATATGCTAGCTTTAAAGAATTGGGTCAGCAAGTAAATTTGGACCGCTGCATGATAGTTAGGTCCAACTACCCAGTAATCTTTACCTCTGTGCTTGTATCTGGTTACCTCAAATTGTTTTAAAAAAAAAAGATTACTAATACATTACAGGAAATTAAAGGTTGACTATTGCTGAATAATGACTATATTTTCATGTGTGGTTCAACTTTAAGACTTGACACTTAACTTGATAGTATATAAGAACAGGGAAACATATATACTTAAGCATCTTGTGATATTCTTTATTTATGATAGAACTAATAATATGATCATGACCTTTAATTAGAAAAGTTCTAGGTTCAAAGGTTGTCTTTTTGTTATGCAGTATGAATCAAGTAAGGCATTTGTTTCCATTAGTTGCTTTTTATGAACACTGCTACCTTGGTGGCTACTTGCCACCATTGTCTAGCTACTGATTTTATTGTTACCATTTGCTATTGTCCCACCCATGATGAGTCAACCATGAGCTCAAAACAAATAACATAATTGTGAATAATTAGTTGAGATTCTTGATAAGGAACCATATACTAATATTGGGGTGAATTTGGTCACAATTTTATGTATATATTAGCCTTTACAAGTATGTCTTCATCTAATTTTTTTTTCTGCTATATCTTGATATCTATTTTATCTCAAACCACTGTGTGTTAGAAGTGGTAAAATATGTCCTCTGTATTCCTCTTCCCAAGTCAAAGTATGTGCAAAACTCCAAAAAACTCCAAGTTCAGCAAATTCCTATACAATTGGTCACATATGTGTATTGTTGTGCAGCCCATACTTTTCAAAAATTCCAAGTATTCTCCTCTGTTAGCCATTTGATCCCAGAAGATAGTTTCTGTCAATCCTCTCTCCGTCTCTATATTCTCCATGTGTATCCTGCCCCTGCCATAAAGTTGTGGTACCTATTTGCAGCATCTGTAGTTGGCCTCTGTTGCTGCATTTGTATCCTTCTGCTTTTCCTTTTTCCTGTTGCATTTCCTTTTTATTGTGCACATTGCTGGAGGCTGATCCATGGCTAATACCACACCCTACAATGTGCCCAATACATAGATCCTGCAGCAGTTCCTCTGCATTGTGTCCCAGTCCACTGGGATCTCTGTGTTCAGTGCTTGGATCTGAGTGTTGTCTCTGTGGCTTCCTCTGTGTTTCACTGTGGCTGTCTCTCTCTTCTTGTCTTTCCATTTGTAGATCCTGCTTATCACTGGTGTTTCCTTGTGTTTTTCATCCTTTTTCTGTTGAATTGGGGTTGCCATTAGAGGTTGACCTAAAGCGTAACCTCCCAGCTTGATCCCAGTTCTCTAGTGATGTCTTTGTGTGGAAGGTAATGGACCTTCAGTGTTGTACCTATAAAATAGAAAATTTGGCTAGAAAAAAAAAATAGGCCACCATTCTCTCCTCCGAAAGGATTTGAAAATAGAGATTAATAATTCTGTTGTCCATCATCTCTGACCCCAGTCTCCTCCTCATTCCTTCCTCAGTCTTCTTCTTATGTAGGGACATAATGACTTGTCTGAGTTAAGGATTCTCCTTCCCTTGTTGTCCAGCTCCTTGAAGATGTGGGCAATCACCTCACCATCATCTAAGGCCAGATTGGCTAAATGATCTGCGAGCTGGTTTCCTTCCCTCAATATGTGTAATATTTCCACCTCAGTTAATTCTGTCATGAGTCAGATTTCTTCAACAATGCTCATGATGCTCTATGGTTGTTCCCATTCTTTCTTAATCACATGTTTTCAGTAGCATTGAATCAGTTTTATGGTGATGGAACTCCTATGCTGACCGCAACAATATCTGAGGGCCTTCTGAATAGCTACTGCCTCTGCTACAGTGTTAGTTCTCCTTCCAATCTCTTTGGCCTCTGCATAAATCAGGTCTCCAAAATTGTGTGTTTGATGTGGTGGTTTGGATTTGGCATTTGAGTAGTATGTTTCACGTGTCTAAATTGTGTGTATCCTACATTTGATCTATACTCACTACTTGTCAAATTTAAGCTTATTGAACTAAAATGAATATTATTACTTTGTTGGCTTAATCCTTGTATTATGAGGACTATTGTACCTTAGCCATTAACACTTCATTTTAAGTATAACTTATTACTAAATCTGGTCCATTCTATTGTTGTTTGCTAGCTGCTGCAGTATGTCCAGATGCTGCAGTAGGAAAACAAAACTAATTTGTTCACCAATCTGTTTAGCTTAACTCCTCCTAATAGTCCTAGTTGTTTACATTATATTTACTTCAGCAAAAAAGACAAATTCAGTATGAATACATTTAAAATAAGACATAGTCCTTCATGACTATATTGCCCTTATGTGTTACCTTAGTTCATATGAGTTGCAGATTGATACTTGGGAGATACCATGGCTGACTATATATTACGTGTACAAATATGAGGCTATTCCTCTGTCAAATGGGTGTAATTTAAATCATAAAAAGGTGAACAGGTGAATATAGATGAGCATTTGGGACCAAAATCTTGGAGGCTTGCTAAAAGTAGGAGTTAGAAGTTAGTTTGAACAATGCTTATAAGTTTTTTTTTCATTGATTTTGTCTTCCTTAATTATGTGTTGTCTCTGTTATGTACAAACTATATTGGTTAGATACCAGGCATCTTTGGGTTTGCTGAATATAGGTTGATAGGTATAGTTATAAAAGAGACTCTGCCGAATTTTTTTTAACATAAGACATATTATGAACATTCGAGGACGAATGTTTCTAGGGGGGGAGAATGTTACACCTCGTAATCTTAGGGCTATAATAGGAGAACATAATTAAGAAAATAAGATTCGAGTATTGGAAATAAAGTATATTTACATATGCTAATAATGAAATTAGTATATTAAAGACGTGGCCCCGAATAATTTTTGGACATAGCAAATGCGACTACGGGGATTTATAATAACGAATTTATACCCCAAAGAGGTTACGGACTAGTATCATATTATGAGAATTGCGACATTGAGTACATGAAGGTTTTATAAGTCGTCGGGATTTAAGTGAGTTAGGATCGAAAATTATTTGTGTGTATAATTAATTAATTATGGGGACAACATTAAGTGGAATTCCACGTAATAGCCTTATAAGAGGCTATCTCAAAGTCACCACATCGTATTTCACGATCAGTGGCTTCACTTTGAGTTCAAAAACTTGCAACTTTTTCATCCTGGTCTTGTTGAAGCTTTCCATTTCCTTTTTTTTTTTTTGCAAGGACCCTTTCCCTGAGAACAGATTTAAAACACCTGAGTTACAAGAGAAATCCCAAGGAAGGACCCTCTGAAATTCTCAATCGATATTGGGGAAATTTCGTGAGCTTATGCACCCCGAGATGAGGGGAATTCATAGCATGTGGGGCTCCGATCTCAACACAATCAGAACCCAAAAACTTAATCGAGTCCTGGGTTAGCGACGTGTCGAAATCGATTCGTAGGTGTTGTTCGCTGCTCGTCGAAATTCGATATCGACGCGAAAATTGCGACGACTCCTGTTGCTTGTTGCTATTTATAATCGAGGTAAATTTTCCTTATCCTATAGTTACTCAAATCGCGGTATATGATTTCTACTAAGTTCAGTTGACAATTATCGAAGTATTGAGTTATTGGGTGTCGTCGAGGCTATTGATGAAATTGGGAATTGCATGTGTAATTTCTGGACTGTTTTGGACATTGATGCAGTAAGGAGAATAATTAAGAGGACTGGGTGTTTCGCCAGATGTTAGGTTTCGATATAGAAGAAACATATGTTCTACGCGTATTAGATATTCGATAGAATTCCCCAGAATTACTAGTATATTGATTTGTGTGTGATTTAAAATCATTCATAGGGTATGGAAACTCATTATAGAGCTTACAAGGATCCGCTAAACTTAGGTTAGCTCGACAATAAGGTACGTGAAGGCAAATTAATTCTTTATTTTGGCATGTTCTACGTATGAACTATAACTGTGATATTGCTCCATATTTATTCTACTCTTAGAAGTTAAGGAATATCCATGTTATTGATTCTATATTAAAAGCATGTCTAAATTGTTCACGAGTCCTTATTAAGGCATATGAGAGAGATGTTGATAAGAGTTTGTGGTAAGCACTGAAGTCAAGTTGACTTTGATAATTTTGAGTAACTGATAAGTATTAAGTGCTGAGATTGGTTTAATAAATAAGTGAATAGGTGTACAAGCGGTATGTGAGCCTATCTTCCTTTCTTTTGGCATGATTTTGTGACTTATTGATTCTTTCATTTGGCATGAATATTAAACAAGAGAATGTACAGCGGACGTACATGATTTCTTCACAGTCTTGTTCTTAGTAATCTGAGTTATGAAAAGTACATGTGATTTCTAGTAAGAATTTTACTTAATGATTTTAATGAGAGTCAAAGAAATGATTTAAATTGCATACAGTTGCTCATGATATCTACTCGTGCTAAGAGTCATTTCTCTACTTCACCGCGTTTCGGGCCCGGCAGATTCGTGCACAGATTTCAGGATGATTCACCGCGTCCCTCCTTAGAGGGTCGGGCAGTTTATGTATATTTATATGATGATTCCACGGATAGGCATCCGTGATGCGGGTACAGATACCCATGACAGTATATTCCACCGCATCCCTCACCCAAGGGTCGGACAGTTGATTCATTTATTTACATCTGATGATTTTACGACTAAGCATGCATGAGTACGGGTATGACTCTCATTCTTTTATGATATAGTTGACTCTCTACCTTACAGGACACAGTTTTGATCTTATTTACATTATTTCATGCTTACATACTGTGACATTATTTCAATCGACCACTTTCCGAAGTGCGTTCATGCCCGCAGTTCAGTGTTCGAATAGGTGACCCTTGATCTAAGATTTACATGCACGGTTGGAGAGCTCATTTATTCCGGAGCCAGCTATTTTGGTACAGACCTTTATCTTTCAGACTTATGCATATTTTAGGCACGACGGGGTCCTGTCCTGTCATATGTCAGTATTGCACTCTTAGAGGTCTGTAGACAGTTGTGGGTTGGACGTTTGTACCTTGTTTTGGTTTTTGATGTTGTTATACCCTGTGTTGGGATGTTTCCGGTTATTTTTGTTGTTATCTAGTGGCAGCCTTGCCGGCTTGCCTATTTTGACTATCCCTTTATGTATATGATGTTGTTTGGTGGCAGCCTAGTCGGCTAGCCTGTTTTGTTTGTTGATTAGTTGTGTAAGGCAGCCTTGTCGGCTCGCCTATTTGGGGACATGTTATAAAAGCAACGTTGTGCTGCCGAAATTTCTATATATCTCGGTATTAATTGGATTAAAAGTGACAGGTCAGTAATGACGTCCAATTAGGACGTTTAGTCGCGGTCCGTCGGGTCGTGACACCAAATATGAGAGAACTACTCAGCCTAATCCCACAACTGATGAGCTGAATGATATGATTAAATACATTACCGGTGGTTTGATCACTATCTGGGCACCTAGTTGTCAAGTATCCAAACTTACAACCTTGTGCACAACCCTACATAAATTTGCCATATTTAACTCGCTACCTTCTTTAAATGAGACGGTAGTAACCTTAGAGCAAGCAACATTATAATTCAAAATGGGGAAGGGTTATAGAGTTGATTTAGCGATATTTCCGTTTGTTCAACGCAAGTGTACGTATCGTTCACAAGTAATATAGTCTGGTAAGACCGAATATCTTCCTCAGAGACTGGTTATCAAGTACCAATTATTTTAGCTTTAGTTTCTATTTGGTGAACGTTAATTTGTTTGTATTTTTATCTAATAACTAAGACTAAGTAATTGCAGAAAATAAACTAATTATGATAATAATTTGGTTTAAATCAGTTATGAAGGAATTAGGGCTTCCAATATCCTCAACTATCCACTCTTTTCAATCCTTAATGCAACTAGAATGACTTCTTCTTCTACGTTAAGATAGTGGTTAACTAGACTGTCTTATATTCCGGTTAGGATATATAATCGCTCAACCCCAGTGAAGAAACCTTCTATATTTCTATGATAGGGTTTACCACATAGGAGGATTAAGAACAATAACCTATAATGCTACACAAGTATCGGGGTACTTTCGTCCGCGATTTTAACCTATGTCTATTCAATTACAGCATATCCAAATCTCTCCTCTTGGTTCTTGATTCGAAATCATATAGATTATGACAATTAGTGATCAATTAACTATCAAACATTCATACCAATATTGAATAAATCTTAATCAAGTGAAGAAGAAATCAAACTAATGCATTAATTCATGAAAGAGAGTTTCAAGCGATTCAATAGAAAAACCCTAATTAAGTAATTAGCTCCTAAATAGTATCATGTCAAGAACTAATACAAACCAACATAAACTGAAATAAAAACAAAGAAAAGAAAAGAAACTTGAACCAAAGTTGTCTCCAATCTTGTGTTGTAGCCTCTTTTTCCTCTCCAAAGTATGATATGAGATGTAAGATCCCAGATCAATAATGAGGCTAGGGTTTAGGGATTTTATAGTTGAAAAAATATGGATTTTGAACCCTAAAAATCGTGTCAAAATCGGCCCAGAACATGATTTTTCTGTCTCGGCACCGCGGTACTGCAGAATGGCACCGCGATGCAGAAAGTACTGCGGCTTCTCGGTAATTATGGCACCGCGATCCTGCAGTCTGGCACTGCGGTCCTGCAGTCTTTCATCTTTTTTGCTTCGGGAGCTCCTTTTCTACCTTTTCTGCGCACTTTTAGCTTCTTTTTGCCATTTAGAACCGTTGTGACTCAAAAGAAAGAAAAACGACTCTAACACGACACTAATTTCAATGAAAATAAGAAAAATACTAACTAAAAATGACTCAAAAAGTGTATACAAAATACACCTAACAAGAGCAAGCAATATTGTTATTCAAAATGGGGAAGGGTTATAGAGTTGATTTAGGATTTATCATATTTGATCATGTTGTCAATCTGGCAGAAAAGAAAAATAACTCCGTCCTTCCATATCCCTCCTTAATTTATCAAATCTTAGTCGATCAAGGGTTTAAGACCAAAAAGAGGAATAAACTGAGTCCTGCATTGGAAGTATACTCAGTCCATAGAGCAGTGTTGAACAGTAAGGAAAAAATCAACGATCTTCCCTGGAAGAAAGAGAACTGGAACTCAAATGTTGCATCAGATGTTACCAATATTCAAGGCAACCCAGAACAAAATCAGTTCTTCATGTCCAAAGAATGGCTACAAAAACATATTGCTGAACTAAAAAAATAGATTGAAGAACTTGTGCGAGCCATGGATTACTACATACAACATTTCTTCACAAAAAGGGAGAGATGATGATGAATCAGGGCCAAGTATAGACAAGGATGTAGGGGGAGATGATTGAAAGTGTCAAGATGAAGAGGGAGTTGATTGGGAGCTGATTGTGGATTGTTTTGTCAAACAGAAAGCGAGTGAAAGCTACTGTGACATAAAACAATCTTGATAAGGGTGACAGGATCATGCAAGTATGATGCAAAATTGATACGTTGGTTTATGTTTTCTTTTACGCCTTGTTGGGTTGTAATATTGTTTTGGAAATTGGAAACATGTTTTGGTCTGTAAATATTTTTATTTTGTGGATGTTATATAACTGTTGGTTTTGACTGCTTACAGATGTATTGTACGCAAGTTACGACTAATAGACATAAGTTTCAACTAACTCAATCATCTATACAAAATTGCTTGGAATTTGTAACTGCAGGTTGAGGGGAGCATGGCTACAATCTTACTGATTTATATATTGTTAGGGAACCATCTAGAATCAGTATCCTAGGCATTTTTAGGTTTGTATAAAGTATTATGAAGAAAGGCAAAAAGGGAAAGATTGTTGATGTTGCATGTAGTGTTGTGACAACATGAGTAACCAGTCAGGACAACATCACTTATGAACATAAGGATGTTGCCTACAATGTTATGACAACATCATAGACAACATCTCTGTAAACGATTTTGTCTATTCTTCCGGCCAAAACAGTGATTGTTACTGTGAGGTAAAAATGACCTAGGCAAACTAACCAGGAAACCATGTTTAAAACGTGAGAAAAGAAGAAGTCAAGCTTGGAAGGAAAGCAACGTGAAGACCTAGTCAATATGATTGAGGATTTCATGGAGGTTGAATCGGTCCTAGCTGTTGTCTACTTTCTCTCAACTTCTGCAGCCAATCAGTGAGAATTTCAAGGGATTTTCACACTATAAATAGAGGAGGAACTTCAGTGTATCGGTATCCAGATTAACAAGAAAAAAATTACCAAAAGAGCTCTCAGAAATTCACTCTAGAAATTGGATCAAACACCACTGCCTAAAGCTGTATAACAACATCTTGTCCAACATTACTCTCGCTGCCCAGATTCTAGATTGAGCTTATTGTTGAAGCAATTGTAATGGAGATGTTGTATGTTTCTTTATAGATATTTTGTCTTTAGGCTGAAGTCATCTGCGACTTCGTTTTTGTAATTTCTTTTTATTTTATTTCTACAAATTGTAAAAAGAAATTCAATTGTAATTGTATACAATATATACATTACTTCGGTCACTGACCATCAAGGGCTATATTAACATATACCCTTGAAAATATAAACCTTGTGTCTTTTACTTTTCCGCTATATTTATTCTTTAAGGTTTATTACTATTTTATCTAGTAGTGCCTCAAGTGTTGTCACAACATTGCAGGCAACATAAAGAAAATGTTTTACTATTCAGCTTTCGAATTTCTATTTATCTTATGTTTACTTGCTTATCCGTAGCCTCGGACCTAACAGTGCTCATTGAGGCTTTCATTCTGCAAGGAAGAAAATAAATAGATAAGCAAGTATATGAAAATACATTCACTATATTTGTCACCATTTATATAGCATGAAGCAACAAGTGAATCTTAGAACCAACTCATTCACAGGCTCATATAACAAAAATAGAAAATTCAAATGTCCCAAAGGAAAAATGCCGCAAACCTTCTTAATCGTTCCTTCAATAAAATCCACTACTACAACCTCCCCAGCCTTCTCGGCCAAGGCCCCTGTGAAAAGGATAATACCAACACCCAATTCCAACACGGATCTCCCTTCATATGAGGGGAGCAGTGAGAGCACCTATATGAACATTCACAAATCTCAAATATTTGAGTGGATTGGATGATACATTTTCTTACAACAAGTCTTGTGAATTCACAAAATGAACCAAACCAAAAAGCTTCCGTTTTGAACATTCCTTAGTTGAATACCCATCAGACTTACTTACTACGTGATGAACGTGATGTCTTGAACCATCAATGTTTAGTGTAAGACAAGTCAATGGTACCAACACAACAACTTCCCTTACTCTATTCTTCTTAATGTTTTGTATGTTATGGTTGTGGACACTCTTGGATTCTTAAGTGCGTTCATTTGAGGCGGCATGTCCTCGCACTTAAATAGGTGGTCTCCTACAAGGCATCCTGCTATACCCCACATCACAAGTGTTAGGAACAATTAAAAATTTCTCTGAACCTAACCTCAACCATTAATGATCATTAAAAGTTTTTGAAACTTAACTTTCTACTCATAATGCAGATAACACTTAATGTCTATCGCGGGAACGGCCTTGGATTTATGTCCCTTACAAAAATCATAACTCGAAGTGCTCTTGATTTCACCGAAGCGCTCAACTGAACCTTTACAGCTCAGTTTTCCCATTGAACCTATTTACTGGGATCTCCAGTCAGTAAGGTTAGGTTACCACTGTATCAGCCCTTATTGTTTGGGTTTTAAGCTCATTCCCCTAGACAGGCAGAACATCTGATCTCTGTGTATGCCCTTAGTTAAAGGGTCTGCTATGTTATCCTTTGATTTTACATAATTAATGGAAATAATACCTGTGGTGATCAGATGCCTAACGCTCTTATGTCTCCGTCGAATATGACGAGATTTGTCGTTATACATAGAACTGCATGCCCTTTCTAGAGCCGACTGGCTATCGCAGTGGATCATTACAGAAGGTACGGGTTTCTCCCAATACGGTACGTCCTCTAAGAAGTCATGAAGCCATTCAGATTCTTCTCCTGCTTTGTCTAAAGCAATAAACTCTGACTATGTTGTGGATCGGGTGATACAAGTTTGCTTAGAGGATTTCCGAGACATAGCCCCCACCGCCAATTGTAAATATATACCCACTGGTGGACTTGGTGTTCTCTATATCAGATTTCCAGTTTGCATCATTGTACCCCTCTATTACAGCTGGATATCTCGAATAATGCAACCCGTAAGTTAGCGTGTATTTTAAGTATTGTAATACCCGATTCAACGCTTTCCAATGATCATTACTTGGATTACGGGTAAACCAAGACAACTTGTTGACTGCATAAGCGATATCAGGTCGGGTACAGTTTGTTATGTACATCAAACTCTCAATCACCTGCGCATATCGCTCTTGGCATACGGGCGCACCATGATTTTTATCAATTTTTTTATTCATATCCAGTGGTGACTTTATCGGCGAACTGTCGAACATCTCAAACTTTCTCAACACATCCTCGATGTAGTGAGATTGAGATAACACCAGTCTGTCAGACGTCTTAGAGACCTTGATCCCTAAGATGACATCTACAATACTCATATCCTTCATGTCGAAACATTGTTTCAACATATTCTTAGTCTCTATGATCAAACAAGGACTACTCCCTATGATCAACATGTCATCTACGTAAAGGCATATCATAGCGAACGAGTCAAAATTACCTTTCATGTAGACACATTTATCACACTCATTAATGGATAAACCATTCGATAGTAGAGTACTATCAAATTTTTCATGTCATTACCTCGGGGCCTGTTTCAACCCGTACATAGATTTGACAAGTCGACAGACTTTCTTCTCTTGCCCTGGAACCACATACCCCTCGAGTTGTTCCATATAAATTTCTTCTTCCAAATCACCATTTAGAAAGGTTGCCTTGACATCCATTTGATGTATCTCAAGGTCACACAAAGCTGCGATCACAATGAATACTCGTATAGACGTCATTCTAGACACCGGGGAGTATGTGTCGAAATAGTTAAGGCCTTCCTTCTGTCGATAGCCCTTGACTATCAACCTGGCCTTGTACTTATTTATAGACCCATATGCTTGATACTTCCATTTGAGAATCCACTTACAACACAATGGTTTAGTTCCCGGAGGAAGATCAATCAACTCCCAAGTATGATTATGCAGGATGGAGTCTATTGCACTCTCAATAGCGTCCTTCCAGAGCGGTGCTTCTGGAGTTGACAACGCTTCAACAATTGTTTATGGTTCGTTATGAACCATATAGGCTACAAAGTCAGGATCGATGGATGTATCCTTCATGGCCCTTTTACTTCGTCTTGGTTCTATCTTTGGAGTCTCCAAGTTCTGAGAATCTGGAACACTAGATTCCAGATATTCAGCCACTTCGGAGTCCACTAGATCTGAACCATCTAGATCGGGTAGTCAACGACTCCTGGTTTCTGAGAGCTTATTTCATAACTTCATTTGCGAGAGGTTATGTCTCTTTCCTTTCTAAGAAAAATATCCTCAAAGAATTGGGCATTCCTTGATTCCATTATCGTACCCCCGTGGATATCTGGTACATCTGACTTATGCACTAAGAAGTGATAAGCACTACTGTTATTTGCATATCTGATGAAAATGCAATCTACAGTCTTAGGTCCAATTTTGACCTGCTTAGGCTTAGGTACTTCAACATTTGCCAAACAACCCCGTACCTTCAGATATTTATAGGTGGGTTTCTTTCCCTTCCATAACTCGTATAAAGTTTTGTCCTTACCCTTACGTGGGACTCTATTAAGAATCATATTAGCGGTAAGGACAGCTTCTCCCCACATGTTTTGGGGAAGGCCGGAATTGATAAGCAAGACATTCATCATTTCCTTCAGTGTACGGTTCTTGCGTTCAGTGACACCGTCTGACTAAGGTGAGTATGGAGCCATCATTAATGAACAATGCCCGATTGGACACAATATTCCTCAAATTGCGTTGCTATTATGTCTAAGAACATATTCACCCTGCCCTTACTTTTTCTAACATCAAGAATCACATCTCTATTATTCTTAAGATAGAAAACGTCCAATACGCGACGTGGGCTGAGTTGTTCAAAGTTCATGCACGCTCACATCAAGTCCTCCATCACATTATCTCTGTCACTCTTGTGGAAATGGGGGTGCTAAAACCCGAGGATGATACTAAATTATGGACGACCCTTGATGCTACAGTTCTTCAGTGGATTTATTCCACTATCTCTACCGACATGTTCCAAACGATTATTGAGCCTGACGCTACGATAATGGCTACTTGGGATAGACTACGTGATATTTTCCAAAATAATCAGAATTCGAGAGTTGTTACTCTTGAGCAGGAATTCTTCCACATTAAGATGGAAGATTTCCCGAATGTTTCGGCATATTACAAACGGTTGAAAGAATTGGCGGACTAACTCTGCAACGTTGGTACGCCCGTTAGTGATAATCATCTTGTTCTACAGATGGTTGTTGGCCTATCTGAGGCCTATAGTGGCGTTGGAACTATCCTTCATCAAAGTGATCCTCTTCCTAAGTTCTATCAAGTCTGCTTCATGCTTACTTTGGAAGAGGCCGGTTTGGCTGAAAAGGCAGCTACTAGTGCTAGTCTCATGGTCATGATGATGTCATCCAAAAATTCTCATAGTTTTGTTAACAATTCCGGACAAAACCCCAACAACGGTGGCGGCAAAAAGGGTTAGAATCACAAAAATAATGGAAAAAACCAAGGCGAAAACCGAGGTGGAAATAACAGGGGTGGCAATGGGCCTCGAGGCAGTGGGCCACAAGACAACTGGCCACATCCCTGGGACCCATGGCCTTGGAACTGGACCAGTGGGCCTAGGGCAAACAACCCTATTTTGATGCGCCCTTGCCGCGGGTGGGCTCGGTTTGACCCGACCTAATTTTTTCAGCCAACAATGGAGTCCGAGAACAATTTTTGGATCGGGGCAGCAACCCGGCGTGCTTGGGCTTCGACCCCACCAGGACCACCATGCAGCAGGCCCTACTCACACCACATTGAAGTCGTTATGCATACACTTGGTTTAACACCACCGGACCTGAATTGGTACATGGATACCGGTGTGACTACCCACATGACATCCGATCAAGGTACTCTCTCGTCTTATTCCAATTTGATAAATTCTCGTGGAATAATTATTGGTAATGGTAATTCAATTCCAATTTGTGGTTATGGTCATAAAATTTTGTCTCCACCCCATCCATCTCTTATCTTGAAAAATACCCTACATTTCCCTAAATTAATTAAAATTTTAGTGTTTGTCCGTAAATTCACAACTGATAATTATGTGTCTGTTGAATTTGATCCGTTTGGGTTTTCTGTGAAGGATTTCAAGACGGGGATTCTTCTCATGAGGTGTGATAGTTGGGAGATCTTTATCCGATCACACCAAGTTTCGGTCTTTCGAGTCAAGCCTTGTCATCTGTGTTTGTCGCCCTTGCTCCTTCTTTGTGGCATGCTCGTCTAGGTCATCCGGGGCAGTCTATTTTGTCTTTCTTAAATAAAAATAATTTTATTTCGTGTAAGGGTACGCATAGTACTACAAATTGTCAATCCTGTTCTTTATGGAAAATTGTTATATTGTCGTTTGTAGACTCTAATTCTCATACTCTAATGTCATTTGATATTATTCATAGTGATTTATGAACATCTCATGTTCTCAATTATTTGGGTCACCGTTATTACATTCTTTTTTTTATGATTATTCTAATTTTTTATGGACTTTTCCGATAGTGAAAAAATCTCAAGTTTTTTCTACCTTCTTAAACTTTAGAGCATTCATTAGAACTCAATTCGAACAGAAAATCAAAAATATTCAATGTGATAATGGGGTGTTTCGAGAATTTTGTGTTAATAATGGGATCAATTTTCATTTTTCTTGTCCTCATACGTTTTCACAAAATGGAAAAGTAGAACGCAAAATTCGTACTATCAATAATATTGTCTGAACTTTATTGATTCATGCATCGATACCCCATTCTTTTTGGCATCATGCTCTATAAATGACTACATATCTCCTTAACATTCTTCCTATCAAAGGTTTGACGTATTCGTCTCCCCTTAAATTTTTATATAATAAGACTCTTTCGTATTCACATTTTAGGGTCTTTGGGTGTTTATGCACCATAATTAATAAACTCCAGGCATGTTCTACTTCGTGTGTATTTTTGGGTTATCCGTCTAATTATCGTGGTTATAAATGTTTTGATTTATCGTCTAATAAAATCATCATTAGTCGTCATATTATTTTTTATGAGTCCCAATTTCCGTTTGCTAAAGTGTGTAGTCTCGTGCCCAGTTCGTATAATTTTTTGGATGATGGTGTCTCCCCGTATCTTATCCATCATTTTTCGGACACATCCCGCACCCCAAATTTGCCAACGGACCCACTGTCCGTTAGACCAACTGACCCGTCACCCATCACTGCGCCAGTTTCCGTCCTTGTGCCAGCAACTATTCCAGTTTCCGCAATTGGGCCAGTGGCTCAACCCAATACATAAATTGTCCCAGTTTCAGCTACAGTGCATCATTCTGGGCCAGCAGGCCCACTGCCTGCTGGCCCGTCCATCATGTGTCCCGATATTTTCTAAAATTTACCCAATTCTCCCCCGAGTCATAGACCAGTCACTCGTAGTCAACGGGGTTTTTTAAATAAAAAAGACATTTTAATTTAAATTCTAATATTCTTAAATCACCTTTACCCCGTAATCCTGTGTCTACCTTAAATGGCCCGAATTGGATAATTTTTATGACCGACTAATATAATGTTTTTATTGATAATAAGACATGGGAGTTGGTTCCCCGTCCATCTGGTGTTAATAGTATTCGGTCTATGTGGAGTTTTGCTCATAAGGACAATTCTAACGGTTCGTTTACAAGGCATAAGGCTCTTCTGTAGGTGATGGTAAGACTCAGCAGGTTGGTGTGGATTGTGGTGAGACATTTAGTCTGGTGGTCAAGTCGGCTACCATTCGCATTGTGCTCAACTTGGCTCTTTCGAAAGCATGGCCCATCCATTAGTTAGATGTGAAGAATGTTTTTTTACATGGTGATCTCAAGGAGACAGTCTATATGCATCAACCCTTAGGGTTAGGGTCCCAAATATCTTTATCATGTCTGTTTGTTAAAGAAGTCCTTGTATGGGCTTAAGCAGTCTCCACGGGCTTGGTATAAGAGGTTTGCAGACTATGTTTCGACTATTGAGTTCTCTCACAGCAGGTCTGATAATTCATTGTTCATATATCATCGTCGTTCTTCATTGGCTTAAATCCTGTTATATGTGGATGAAATTATCTTGACTACCTCTTCTGATGCATTACGCCAGTCTATCATGATAATGCTTAGTTCTGAGTTTGCTATGAAAGACTTGGGGCCCTTGAGTTATTTTTTGGGGATTGATGTCACTCATCATGCAGGTGGGTTGTTCTTATCCCAGAGGAAGTATGCGCTGAGATCATTGAGAGGGTTGGGATGTCATCATGTAAGTCCACTTCCACTCCGGTTCATACTAAACCCAAGTTGGGTGCGGTAGCGGGCTCACCGTATAAGGATCCGACTGGCTATCACAATCTTGCAGGGGCCCTTCAGTATCTTACGTTCATGAGACCAAATATTACATTTGTCGTACAGCATGTGTGTCTGTTTATGCATGATCCCAGGGTTGAACACATGAATGCGCTCAAACGCATTATTCGGTACATCTAGGGCATGCTTGACTATGGCTTACATCTATATCCTTCATCGACGTCTATACTTGTCTCGTATACTGATGTTGATTGGGGTGGTTGTCCAGACACCAACCGTTCTACGTCTGGCTATTGTATGTTTCTTGGTAATAACTTGGTCTCATGGTCTGCAAAACGTCAGTCTACTTTATCACGCTCTAGTACAGAGCTCGAGTATCGAGGGGTAGCTAATGTGGTCTCTGAATCCTGGTGGTTACGTAATCTTCATGTAGAGCTTCATTGTCCTATTCAGAAAGCTACCTTGATTTATTGTGATAATGTTATTGTCATCTACCTTTCTGGTAATCCAGTTCAGCACCACCGCACTAAGCACACACTTTGTTCGCGAAAAGGTAACTCGTGGACAAGTATGCGTCTGCCATGTCCCTTCCAGGTATCAAATTGCAGACATCTTTACCAAAGGTCTTCCGTCAGTACTCTTTGAAGATTTTAGGGACAATCTCAGCGTACGAAGACCGCCCGCTATGACTGCGGGGTTGTGATAAATATAAGAGATATATCGTGATATACACATAAGGTATATCACGATTTTGTACATGTTATAGTCTTACATGTGGTATGTAATATTTTAGGTAATTATTTTAATTAATATTGTACACTTACCATAATTATATGAGTCTTGTACTGCTAGAATAAGATTTTGGGATTAGAATAGGAATAGGTTTTCTATTATGAAAATTATATATATACTCTTTCATTAATGAAAATAATCACGGGATTATTTCTTTCATGTATTATTTGAATATAGAATAAAACCCCATTATTGATTTCTTTTTTGGATCCAATTTTAAAATGCAAAGTAATAAAATAAGTTGTCCACTCACACCCTTGATGGTTCTTGCTTTTGAATATTAAAAAAAGAAGATAAAATTCAACAAAAAAGTTTATGTAAACAGTAACCAACCCTCTAGATCCACCCCGTATAACTACCATGTATTCACTTTACATGTCATTCAACAACACCAATATTCTTGGTGTATTCCCACGGGCCACTTTACATGCCATTGATCATTTGATCTACCATAAAGTTTGTTCAATGTCCCACATTTTTAACATAAAACGCAGATGAGCTAAGAAAGTGATTCTTTTTCTTTTTCTGTTTATATATAAAGTGGTGTAGCAAAAAATGTCGTATTAAAGCAGCTTATTGGCTGTGTTTGGTATAAAAATATTGGCCTACATGCATGGGTTCAATAATTGGTTCTATTCTATTTGGTTCAGTCCAATGAACAGAATTTGGATCACAGCTATTTTCCGGATACAAACACTCCCTAAATACCAGACATTCCACACAGATTAGTGTTATAGAATGTAAATGTTCTAATCCTTTCACAATAAACTAACTTTTGAAATTGTGGTTAATGCACACTTCCTTTCCAAAATAAATCACACCTAATACTGCATTTATGTACAGAATAGGTGTAGTATTCCTTAGCGTCCGTATCTTTTAGGTGTTTAACTTGTCTAATTTCCAGATGCCTGTATGTGTAGATAACTATGTATATGATGATATTTCACTTCCAGAATGACATGGCATGCTAAATATGTATAATTAAACTATATCATCTTTAGCCCCATATATAACACTAAAGCAATTCCAGCAAATTACTAGACAAATTTTCCAAATCACACATTTTTACTAAGCTACAAACCTTCTGTTGGATTGAACTTGGCATAATATGTCAAACTCGATTATCAGATCCACGAACAGTTTAAGGAATGTGGGGCAAACCAGCTTACAATAAGCAACAGAAACCAGTAACCGGATGCATATATCCTGTGCATTCTATAAATTCGTGCTGCCAGAAAACAGCAACCGGATAAGTTACATATATCCTGAGCATTCTATAAACGCTTGCTGCCAGGAATTTCAATCCACTGAAGTTGGAGTTCGACCTCTCCACATTCCACGTTTCTCAATCTCAGGCACATATCTTGCACAACTTTGTTGTCTTGCCATACTACTTTGCTCTCTTCAGACAGACAGTTTGACCTGCACGGCGTTGCTCTTGAGATCACTGTGCCACATGGGAGGCCATCTAAGTTCATTTTCAGAGCATCTAAAAATGGTTTGATATCAAATTCTGCATCTCCCATTTTATCATCCATGCTGAACGTATCGTGATCGTATACAGTCTGAAAGAAAACATATATGCAAAATCAGAACAACTGAAACGAAATTTTTGCATGCGTAAAGGATTATCTGAGAGTACTCTCAAAAAGACTTATTGAAAAAGGAACATTATTCTAGTCACAGCAAGTAATAACTTACCAGCTTAACAGGAAGATTTGCATCTGAAACAGAAAGGGTAAGATCTTCATTCCACTCAGGATTAACATCCTTCTTTATAACTCGCGTCTTCAGTTTCTGCATTCAAATTGTAAATGTATGCTAGTTAAAATGGCACAAGAGCAATGTCTCTATACAGAATTGGAAAGAAATTGCAATTAAAGTCAAAATTCCAAGTTTAATGTCCAAGCAGTTCAATTTTGTGAATCTACTCATAAGAATGATACATTATCCAGAGAATGAGAAGAATTGCTACATGTATGTGTGCTTTGATTGTGCCCTACTACAACAATAGCTGCTATAATCCTTCATTTCATAAAGCTTAGTAACTCATAATATGTATAAGTAACTGAGCATTAAGGACATAGTTTCTTTCAATACTCAACTTAAAACATGTAATCAATAAAATCGTAGCTGAGCTTTTTGGAAGATTAGAGGCGTCTAAACAAAACAGGTTTGGATGTAAAGCTGCAGTGACTTGTGGCTTATGTTGCATGTTTGCAGCAGTTTTGCAAGTTCTAGAAATTAAAAACAAACATATTATCCTTACTCCAAGAGCGAAAGAATATCACACAATCTGTTATAATATCTTAATTAGTAGTACTAGTACTTGTTAAACCAATGGGCTTGTCCTTCTAGACACGTGAACGCAACAAACACTCTACTAGATAAGCTGAGTAAAGCAGTGTCAAATGCGGATGAAATAATTTATCTTCCCACGTAATGTAAAACTCCGAAGCTATTCTGCTCCCAAACTGATTTTTGCCTTTAATGGGAATCGTTGGCTCACACAATTGCACAAATAAGATAAGAGAACACATATATAGTACTTTCCAAAAGTAAAAAGTAGATATCATAGAGCAAAATCACAGAACATTATGGAGTGGTTTTTGTTTTTATAAGCAATCTAAGCAGAATATTTTCATAGATCCATAAAAAGGAAATTTCTTCCTTTCCTGCTTTTCTCCTACCCTGCCCAAAAGTAGCAACAACACAAAGACAAAAACTACATCCGGCCCTTCCCCGGACCCCACGCATAGCGGGAGCTTAGTGCCTATTTTACACATTTGACCAGTTGGCCAAAATAATTGCATTATCTAGCCAATTATACAAAAAATATACATCACTATATAAAAATATGTATATTTTAAATATATTATACATTACTCCCTCTGTCACAATTTATATGACACACTTTCCTTTTTAGTCAGTCACAAAAAGAATGACACACTTATTTGACAACAATGTTACTTTAAACTTTAGCTTTTTACGCTTAATGAGAAGATCTATAACCACACAAATAACTTTGGCTTGTTTTAGACCACAAGATTCAAAAGTCTTTCTTTATTTCTTAAACTTTGTGTCAAGTCAAACTACATCATATAAATTGGAACGGAGGGAGTAATATACATTTGTCGGCTATTATTTTGGTGGTCGGATACACAGTGAAAAAATTCCTTTGTATGGCTATAAAAAACCCATGACTCCTCCACCATACCTTCTAGAAGTCAAAAGACTAAGGAGCCGTTTGGAAATGATTTAAAATCATGATGATTTAAAGTTGAAGTTTTATTTGGACATGCAATTTAGATTTCTTAAGTTGTATTTTTTCTTATAAACATAAAAAGCTCACAAGTTGTGAAAACCGTCAATACTTTCCCAATTCTTATACAATCTTACCAAATGAGCAAGTCATAGTTCATAACAAACTTAATACGCTACTAGAAGGTCTTTTTAAAAAATACAACATCAATTGATCAAACGATAAAATGACAAATTGAACATAAGTTGTACTGTAACTACTCTTTAATATAATCCTCTCACATAGTTGGTAAGAGTAAATTTGTTATAAATATACTACCAACTTGTAGATTTTTTAATATTTGATATAAATGGTTGGTAAATATATCTACCAACTTATGGATCTATTTTGACAAAATATAAACTTATGGGTCAACTTTTACATTTAAATTTTTTGAAATCATAATTTGGAATCCCAAATCGTGCCTTTTTGGATGATTTGGGATTTCATCTGATGATGAGATGAAATCGCATGTCCAAAAGCCTACTAAATGTGGATAGAAAAATGTGAACATTGCATAGAATTCAACAATCCTTCAACAACCCCCTTTTTAAAAGTCACGACTTATAGGGCCATCTTAACTGGAATTCAACAGCGAGACCCCCACTATTTCCAAGTTCAGTAGTAATAAATAAACAAATGGTATGCCATCGTGAGAACTCAGAAACGTTACTGTAACATCAAAACTATACGGAAAGAATCATATTTTTTACCTCATGTAATTGCTATACAAGACTTTAAAAGTAACATCTTCAGATATCACATACTCGTAGTAATTTATTATAGCCTCTAGAGCACAAAGATCCAAAAATTAGTGAATTTTAAGTATCTCTTCCCAAAAGTTTGTCCGCCACCAACAAACGTGTACTCCCTATGTCCCAATCTATGTGGTAATTTTCGGATTTCGATAGTCAAATCAATTTTTCTTTAACACGATTTTTTTATATGTCTGATGAAGAAATGGATCTTGGGTCTAATTCAACCTCAAAAGCTAGCTTGTAACAAAGAATTGGAATGAGTCTGACTCTCTCTGATATCATGAAGTAATAGATCTTAAGTTTAACTCAACCCCAAAAGTTAGCTTGTAGGGTTAGGATTGTGTAAGTCCATATAAGGAGTTCATGTTCCCTAGACTATTAACATCTGATAAACATTTTGAATTGTTAATATTGTGACTTATAGTAATTCTTACTAATTTCTAAATATATGTAAATTTTATTTTTTAAAAACTTATAGATTTTATGTCCTAATTTAAAGTCAAAATTAGGATTTCGAGACATAAATTGAGAAAGAGGGAGTAACATTCAACAGAGACAATAGGTGATCAAAGCATCATATGATACATTTCCATGCAAACAATTGATTTCATAAGTTCGAGCAAATAAAGGGATTTCATTGATAATCATTATAATTCATAACCAGAAGAAACAAAACCAACCCAATAAATCCAAGATGCACACATTGAGAGACAATAAGAAAAAAATGGCAGAAATTGTGTACTGACCTGTTTACCCATTTTGACAACAACGTAGGGATCACTGCTACGGACATCACGTACAGCAAGATTTACACCTCTCTTTATTTTGATCCTTAAAAGACCCAAAAGATTGTCCATTAAGGATTTTGGTCCTGCTTTCCTTTCTTCTTCCCTCCTCTGCTAGTCTCCCCCTCTTTATATAATAGAAAATACTCCTAACCTACTTATTGATTAATATTAGTAATTAATACACTATTTACTTAATTAATAAGATAAGTCAAATCTTTAATATTTTTGCTTTTATTATTTTTCTTTTAACACCCTTCCCCCCAAGTGAAAGTCTTCCTCTAGTCAATCTGAAAAAATGGGAAATAATTTAGATATTTTACTAGTATGAATTGAAGAAATTAATGTTTTAATCTACTGCAAACAGATTACATAATCCAGCTCTTTTTACCAGAAAATGAAACGTTAATTTTGGCTTTTCTCCTCGGGGCGGAGCCAGGCCTTATATATATTAAATTCGTATCTTTTAAATCTCTAAAAATTATGGCTCTGTCATTGACCCTAAGTCACAGATGGGGCTAATTGAAGAGCAAATCCATTTTCTTGCCTTGTCGATGCCTGCACAGGGCGGCAAGCTTGTCCACGCATAATTACCTTACCCATTGCCGGAGCCACAAGCATGGAAAAATTATACTCATAAATAGAAAATTTTAACTTTTTCGTATAGATATAAAGTTTCAAATCCTCTTATTAAAATCATGTGGAAGGAAGGAACCTTTTTAATAAGAAAGGATCCAATCCCTTATTGATAATCAGACGAAAACTTCTTATAAAAATTAGAAAACTTGAAATGTTGATTGACTTGGGGAAAAGAAATCCATTTTCATATGTAAAGTCAAGATGGTATTGATACTTACATTGTAATGTAAATGTTCTTCTTTATGGAGGAGCTAGGGAAGTTGTTAAGGTAATGCCTATTGTTTATTTCTTGGGGGATACATGCAAAAAGAAAATGGATGAAATTTAAGGGCAATGCAAGAAGCTTGAAAATATGAAGTTGATGAGGAATTGTGGTTCTCATAAAGTCATCTTGTGATTTAATGAAGTCCTTAATTCTAGTCCACTAGGCAAACGATTTTAGCGATGTTTAGTCCGTTTATAACACCTTGGGTCTTCTCGATTTATAGTTATTCCTAAAATAACGAATGATATTGATGTAGTTAATCAAGTCACGTACAAGGAAAAAGAAAATGAAAATGCTTTGAAGATCTAGTTCTAGTAGGTCATTTAGAAGATTTCTCATGATTACATGTATGCAATTTCTTTTTTCACCTTATATCCGGTATTCGCATTGAGACCCGATTAAATTTAAAATTGCACCAAAAAGTCCCGCATTGGAGCTCGATTAAATTCGAATTCACGTCGGAAAGTCCTACATTTGGGGTAAAATACTCTCAAACATATATATATATTTATACATTTGATTGATTTATATTATATGAATATCATTATTAATTTTAAAGACCACATTAAACAAAATATAAAGAAAAACCCTTAATAAAGGATTGTGTGGATGGATAGGATCTCTCTAATTGAAGGGTTAATATAAAACATTAATGAGAGGTATTAAGTGTATTTAATAAATGAAAAAAGGCTCAAATATGTTATCTAACTATCAGAAAAGGCTCATTCATGCCACTCGTTGGTAGTTGAGCCCAAAAATATCATCGCCATTACTATTTTGGATCATATACGTCATTACTCACTAACAGAACTCTACACACATATGAGTCAATTCGTAGTTCAGTGGCATATTTGAGTCTTTTCCAATTCCTATATATACCCCAATCTTATCTAATTTTATGTAACAAGCTTATAAGGATAAGTTTGTTTTTTATATCAATAATATTATTATTCTATATGGAAAAACTATGCTATCTTATTTAATTGAATTATGAATCTAATCTTATAATACATCCTTCATAACTTTTATGTAATTTATGACTCTTTAAAAAGATTTTTAAACGCATGTTTACTCATATGTAACTTCCCAAACTCATCTACACCTCAATAGTGTACTCTCTTTTAAATCTATCTTTTTTTTTCTTAAATAAATTTTTATGTGTTTTTTAAAAGAACCATAAAATACGTAAAATTTGTGAAGGATGCTAAGATTAGATTCATAATCTAATTAAATAAGATACTCCAATTTCTCCATAGAAAATAATAATGTTATTAATATAAGGGACAAACTTGTCCTTATAAGCTCGTTACAAAAAATTAGGCAAGATTGAGGTATATATAGGAATTGGGAAAAGAATCAAATATGCCACTGAACTACGAATTGACTCATATGTGTCACCCGTAAAATAAAATATTTAGATAATGTCATGTGGTAAAATCCAGTAGTGGTAGAGTTCTGTTAGTGAATAATGACATATATAACCCAAAATTATAACGCCGGTGCATTTTTGGGCCCAACTACCAACGAGTGGAATGAATGGATATTTTCTGATAGTTCGATGACATATTTGTGTAGAATTTTATCGGATTCGTACACGCAGCGGAATTTGAAATTTTTTATTTCAAACCCGACAAGTTGTCAAACTGATGGATGATTATATAATGATAAACAGATAGAAACTGGAATGCATCGATAGAACACTTACAGTTTGCAAAATTTGGAATCTTCAAGTTTGTAAGCCGAGGGTGAGCACGCAACCGTTCCTCAATTTGCAAGTCAAAACTCCAATGTAATTACTCTTTCGGAAAGCTAGGAAATCCGACAGAGTTTCAGCAGAGAATAATTCTAGTGAATTGGGTGTATTAAAATAATGATGGAACCCTCTATTTATAGTTGTAAAAGCAGCTAGGATTTCCCACGTGGGCAGTCCGACCGAGGCGAGTGGGTCATATGGACGATGGTCTTTGCGGTAAGAGGGTGGTAGCGTGACACGGTCCAATTTTATCTCGTTTCTATTTTAATTAAATCTGAAATAATATCTCGATTTAATTAAATAATTATTATTTATTCTAATGTCTCGATTATAAACCGAACAATTATATTATCTCATATTACATCCTTGAATCGACAGAACAATTGACTTAGTGTTACCCTACAGGCCTTCACATATCGACACTAATAACATTAGGGTCTACACGGAATTCCTAGACGGCGCCGGAAGAGGAACTCAATATGTGAAGTATAGTTACACGAAACTTGTTAACTGAACCTATATGTGGGAAGATAAAATCATTTCATTCACGACACACTGCTTAGGATCTGCCAAGTGTCTATCATAATGGCTTGATCATCATATCTCATCTATATTAGCTGACAACAAGACCATATCATAGATATGTACAATCTGAGTGTTCTCTCGAAGATACATTCGAGGAATGTCCTAATCTTGGCTCAACTACTACCTTTAATCTACGTCGCAATATACCCAATACAAGTCGTGTCTTAATCTATAAGGCATTTGAGCTTAGGATAGGATCAAAGTACATTACTCTGTAAATAAGACGCGTATCGACCTCAAGTATAAGGACTTCTATCTCTCACACGCTAATGACACTTTATACATATATAACAAATAATACATCAGCGGGGTATACCAATACTTCCAAAAGTATCCATGAGACATACTACATCCCCTAAGGATATGATGCAGACCACATGTCGACGTATCACATATCATCGATATCCCATTTTCGATGATCATTAGTCGAGGTAATTTTAAGAGTTACGTTATAATATTAATCTCTTACATTATTAATAACCACGTAACCTCTAGGGATGCATTTATAGAATATTATAAACAATCAACTAATAATTCAATAACTGCAAATGCCATAATATTAATCTCCATTAATATAAAATTATGAATGTGTATAAAGTACATTTGTCCTAATATAGATTGTCTCTAGGACATAAATATACTTTCAATCTCCCACTTGGCCTAGAGTCAATCACCAACATATTTAATACTCATGTTTTCAAAATGACCATTATGTTTAACTAAGCTTAATGGTTTAGTAAATGGGTCTGCTAGATTATTGTCTGTGGGAACATAATCTAATTTAATATCTTCAGTATCCACCATTTCTCTGAGCATGTGGTACTTCCTTGGTACATGTTTGTTTCTGTTTGTTGATCTTGGTTTTTTTGCCTGTGCAATTGCACCAGTGTTGTCACAATAAATGGTTATTAGACAGCTAGCACTTGGAACAACCCCTATTTCGTTCAAGAACTCAGAAATCGCGACAGCCTCTTTACCAGCTTCTGATCCAGCAATGTACTTGTCACGACCCACCGGGATCGCGGCGGTGCCCTACACAGGCACCACTACGAGTAAACATCAGAGAAAATCAGCGGAACATACATGAAACTTAAAAATAAAACATCGTAAGTAAGACAACAGGTTAGCCGATAGGGCTACCTTCCTGAACATATATACAAACAACCGAAGCAGTTGCCTCCGTTCTTTTTACAAACTGACCCACAATATGTGACTACAGACCTCTAAGAGTTTTTACATAACAACTGTGGCGGGACAAGGCCCGCCGCACTTCGAATAAACATAAGCGTGACAACTCGAACTGGAGCCATCTCAACTTCTTTGAGCGGGATCCTAAGCTCGCGGATTCACGTGTGTACCTAAACTGCGGGCATTTAACGCGGCCCGAAGAAGTCGATAACAGTGCGAATATGGAGCGAATATAACGTCTGATAAACAAATCATAATCGTACAAAAGAATGACAAGGACAAGTATAAAAATACATACGGATCTCGCCGTGTCATTACCACTTATGAACTTAATCGCACCTTATTATCCTTCCCATTCCCGATAAAAGTTATAGTCACATTCTTACGTGCATTATTTAGAAAAGAATCATTAAGTTCATTACCATATAACTTACTTATCTTTCATAACATAGTCCGGCCCACTACGGAGGACACATATACTACCCCCGATGCGGGACGCGATCAAGTCACTAATATCAAAGCATGCCCGTGGAATCCCCATCACCGCCGACTATTAGTGTAAAATATAACCATGTGACGCGTGGCATCCCACCTCACCGTCGCGTACATACACAATACATATATATATCACGCGTGGAATCCCACATCATCGCCGAAGCGATCCGGTATAATAATACACCAATAGGCATACATGAACACCAAGTCCCACCGGTGGTATAGCGTCTTGGGTCTACCTCACTTATACTCTTACCACGGAGAAGGTGGTAAGCGGTGGTATAGCATCTTGGGGTCTACCCTCACTTATACTCTTACCCTGGAGAAGGTGGTATAACGTCTTGGGACTTGCCCCTCATTTATACTCTTACCCTATCTCAACCGACCATTATACAAAACAAGCAGGGGGTATAATGTCTTGGGGGTTTACCCCTCACTTATACTCTTACCCTGGAGAATGTGGTATAGCATCTTGGGGGTCTACCCCTCACTTATACTCTTACCCTATCTCAATGGCCGTCAAACAAATGAAGTACTACCATGTCTTCTATAAGAATCGGAATTTAACCCAGTACTACAAATAGCGGAAGCATACAGTGGAATCCCACATCACCGTCAGTGCGTCCAGTACTTACAAGACAGTGACCCTCCCCGGTAAGTCGCGGCGCAATAAAACATAATACTTGCACTCAAAGGCTATCACCAGCACACATAGACTAATTCTCAATTAATCAAGCCAAAGTACTTATCGGGGCACAAATAGAATAATTCTCATTTAACAAGCCAAAGTACTTATCAAGGCACATTTAGACTAATTCTCAATTAATCAAGCCAAAGTACTTATCAGGGCACAAATAGAATAATTCTCATTTAACAAGCCAAAGTACTTATCAAGGCACATTTAGACTAATTCTCAATTAATCAAGCCAAAGTACTTATCAGGGCACAAATAGAATAATTCTCATTTAACAAGCCAAAGTACTTATCAAGACACATTTAGACTAATTCTCAATTAATCAAGCCAAAGTACTTATCGTGGCAAATAGAATAATTCTCATTTAACAAGCCAAAGTACTTATCAAGGCACATTTAGACTAATTCTCAATTAATCAAGCCAAAGTACTTATCAGGGCACAAATAGAATAATTCTCATTTAACAAGCCAAAGTACTTATCAAGGCATCACATAGAATTATTCTCAATTAAACAGGCCAAAGTACTACGTACGTACATTCCTTTCAAAAGACTCCCTTCCAAATAAAACTTCCCCGATACTAACAACCGTAGTATTAAGTCCTATCCACCTTTCAAGACAAGTCACAATACCTTTTTAGAAATACAATTACAGAACACAAATCAAGTGACTTCCTTATTTAAAACCTTAAGCAATTGGTACCTTTAAAACAATTTGCCCTTCCTTAACACAAGTTATCTCTTGATTACTTTATTAGAAAACCATTCTCTTAACCTTCCATAAAGCCGTTATAACCAACTTCCCATAAAGCCGTTATAACCCTTTATGGTTTAGACAACACGTTCCTTTTATAACCAAGAGACTTCTACTATTTGAAACCAAGTATTAAATACTTTCAAATCAATTCTCATAACTTTCAAAAATACAATTAGTCTCTTAACCTTTAGAAAACAAGTGACTCGCTTTTATTATAAAACCTTAGGCAATTAATGCCTTAAAAACAAGTGGCCTTTTCACTAAAATCAAATCACTTATCTTTCCATAAAGCAAATATAACTAACTTCCCATAAAGCCGTTATATTCACTTTATACCTTAGCAAAACAATTTCCTATCCAGGGACTTATACGTTTAAAACGGAACAAGTATCACATACTTTAAAACTCTTCAAGTCCCTTAACTTTAATAAAACTTAAGACATCCTTTATACTTTCAAAGAAGTGAGTTAATCTCCCAACTCACCCGACTTGGCTATTCACAAACTAGTAAAGGATATCAAGGTGTCAGACGTCTCAAGTACTACGTCGTGCAACTAGTCATGCTCAAAGATAGAAAAGTTCTACATAGAGTAGATCACACAACTACCTCTTAACTTCTAAGAGTAACGAAACATGAAATGATACCACGGGTATATTCCATACATAGAATCATGCCAAAGGAAGGAAGAGGTTCACATACCTCGCGACGATTGTCGACAAGTAGCAAAATGCTCCAAAGTACTTCAACCTTGAGCTATTCCATTCTTCAAGTAGGATACGCTATACTTAGTACTTCAACCTATAATGGTCACCATACGTCCATTAACCTCTTATTTCAAACGTAGAATATTCTAGGTGCTAAGTCGCTAAATTCTACGGAAAATCTGACAAAGCCTCGCTGTTTTTACTTACTTAGCCACCTTTTTCAAGGCCGAATACAATAACCAAACAGCCCCAATTGGCTCACAACAATATAGAAGGTAGTTCAATACAATGAAAAACTAAACAGCCCCAATTGGCTCACAACAATTTAGAAAGTAGTTCAATACAAATGAAAAACTAACTAAAAGTCCAAATTCGGCCACCTTGAGTTCAACCTTACCAATTCTTATCAAATTTCCATTTCAATCCAAAATGGTAGCATAACATGATATCAAGTCGCATTTGATTATAATAACCATAATCTTTAAGTAAGTAACATGCGACGATTTTAATAACGACTAAATTGTAATCCAACTTAACATGGCTTACATACATTTCGAATTTTTCCAAGGCTACAATCAATCCATAATCCTTATAAACTTCAACACATATACTACATACTAGCAACATGTAAAGCTAACAAAAATAAATAATCTTGTAACACTTTCAAAGAACAAGATTATACCGACGATTCTTAATCCAAATTCCAATCCAAGTCGCTCGTAGTAGTCTAGAACCTCTCCAAGACACTTCAATCCGCTCTTGAAACCCTTAGAACCGTACCAACAATTTTCCTTCAAACTTCCCACCAAAACCTAGAAAAGCCATTAGGTTTTCACCTTGCGACTAATACGAAAACTCTCTTTTTCCGGGATTTTTCTATTGAGATATACTCACAATACACTTAGGAACATTGGGTTAAAGTCTTGTGGCTAATGGACAACAATTGCAAAATTTGTGTGGGAGAACCTCGATGGCAGAGGCATGAAGAGAGAAGCGAAAAGATGGGAAATTTTTCTAAGTGTTTAAAGCTTGTCTTCTACTAGTAGTAGGATGAATATATAACACCATGAGGGCTTAGATAAAAACAAATGTGTGGTCTAGATGTGGTCAATTATATCAAGCTCCCTTTGACCCTTTGACTTGGTCCATTATTTCAAGCTAACATTTTCCACACTTAGCCTAAATTTTCGTCCAAGACCATTAAGGGGGGGGTGACACGTGTCGCCTCCCGCTGCCGCAATAAAGCGTTTTCCACAATTTCCAAAATTCGATTAAAAAAAAAAATTTACTCGCCTCAAACCTTAACCTTTGAGTTCTTACGCACGTCCCTTATAAACATATCACGAAATTAGGGTGTAACATTCTTCCCTTAGAAACATTCGTCCCGAATGTTCTTTCTGAGTCAATCATTATAATTTGCGACATAGTTTCCTTTCACCACCGTCGTACCAACAATGCCACACATGGCCCTAATACATCAGACACGCATACTGGCCCATCTTAAGCCCAAAAGAGATTATCTTTACATTTCCAACTCATACTAGCATACATACATAACTTCCACCGATTACGGCCTCAAATCTTTGGAGTAACTCTATAAAACAATATAAGGCCATTTCGGCCATGACTGGTTCGGTGGAACGTCCCACGAACCCGTAAACAATTAACTAGACTTGGGCCTAGCGCCTCGTGACCGCCACGTGGCGAACTACTACCAACTGATCCCACTCCATTTCAGGATATGGGGAGACCCGTAACAGGTCATCACCCCGACCCGCCGTCGCACTTAACTCTTATTCTTGGTCCATAATAAATCTTATGGCCCGAGAGAGCCCTATATATCTAAGGTCTCAGGTTATCAATATTCTTAGGCTCGCAATTTCCATGCTCCAAGCCTACCTTACCAGTCACCCCGTAACCGGGTACAAAAACTTCTCATAATACCAAAACCATGTTGTCTCGATCACAACAACCATTGCTTACTCTATCCAGACCTCATCCGTATAATTCTCTTAAGCTTACTACACAGCTTAATCTATTAACATGACATTCCGTTAGGTTCCTTAATATGGCTTCTTAAGGGTTCACTACCCTACTGCAGACTCATCTTTTCCCAATTATCTCGAAATAAAACACAAAACCTTAGCGAAAATTCATTAACTATTCCATACCTTCCGTGATCTAGTTAGTCTTTACCAATTCTGGTACTCTAAAATCATTCTAGGCAACACGCGCGTCGACCTCATACATAACTCCGTATAGATGTATGTCACAATACCAACTATACTATAATCATTACCAACCTGGATACGCAATCCACATAGTCATTCCTGGGTCACTGCTGCCTTTCTCGTAGCTGCAATCAACATAACTCGTTAGGGGAGACGACCCTAACAACACAGCTCTATGGCACGATCTCAGAGTGAGAAGAATGGAAACCAATCCTAAATGTCATGCAGCCTCCGATTATAGATGTGGTGCGACACCGATAATCAAGACTCTACTAGACAGTGCGTAGACACTTTCCGAGGACTAATCGCTCGATACCACTTTTGTCACGACCGACCGGGGCTGATCGTGCCCTACACAGGCACCCTTACGAGTAAACATCGAGAGAAAATCAGCGTAACATACATGAAACTTAAAAATAAAACATAGTAAGTAAGACAACAGGTTAGCCGATAGGGCTACCTTCCCGAACATATATACAAACAATCAAGCGATTGCCTCGTTCTTTTACAAATCGACCCACATATGTGACTACTGGACCTCTAGAGTTTTTACATAACAAGCGTGGCGGGACAAGGCCCCGCTGCACTTCGAATAAACATAAACGTGACAACTCGGAACACGGAGCCATCTCAACTTCTTTAACGGGATCCTAAGCTCGCGGATCCACAATCGTACCTAAACTGCGGGCATGAACGCAGCTTCGAAGAAGTCGATCTAACAATGCGAATATGGAGCAGAATATAACGTCTGATAAACAAATCATAATCGTACAAAAGAATGACAAGGACAAGTATAAAAATACATACGGATCCTGCCGTGTCATTACCACTTATGAACTTAATCGTGCCTTATTATCCTTCCCATTCGATAAAAGTTTTATTCACATTCTTACGTACATTATTTAGAAAAGAATCATTAAGTTCATTACCATATAACTTACTTATCTTTCATAACATAGTCCGGCCCACTACGGAGGGACACATATACTACCCGGCCCAATCTGGGACGCGATCAAGTCACACTAATATCAAAGCATGCCCGTGGAATCCCCATCATCGCCGACTATTAGTGTAAAATATAACCATGTGACGCGCCCGTGGCATCCCACCTCACTGTCGGCGTACACATACACAATACATATATATATATCCTGCCCGTGGAATCCCACATCACTGCCGACAGTCCAGGGTATAATAATACACCAATAGGCATACATGAACACCAAGTCCCACCGGTGGTATAGCGTCTTGGGGTCTACCCCTCACTTATACTCTTACCCTGGAGAAGGTGGTAAAGCAGGTGGTATAGCATCTTGGGGGTCTACCCCTCACTTATACTCTTACCCTGGAGAAGGTGGTATAACGTCTTGGGACTTGCCCCTCATTTATACTCTTACCCTATCTCAACCGACCATTACACAAAACAAGCAGGGGGTATAATGTCTTGGGGGTTTACCCCTCACTTATACTCTTACGGAGAATGTGGTATAGCATCTTGGGGTCTACCGCCACTTATACTCTTACCATATCTCAACCGTGTCAAACAAGCGAAGTACTACCGTATGTTCTATAAGAATCAGAATTTAACCCAAGTACTACAAATAGCGGAAGCATACCCGTGGAATCCCACATCACCGTCAGTGCGTCCAAGTACTTACAACAAGACAGTGACCTCGGTAGAGTCGCAGATCGCAATAAAACATAATACTTGCACTCAAAGGCTATCACCAGCACACATAGACTAATTCTCAATTAATCAAGCCAAAGTACTTATCAGGGCACAAATAGAATAATTCTCATTTAACAAGCCAAAGTACTTATCAAGGCACATTTAGACTAATTCTCAATTAATCAAGCCAAAGTACTTATCAGGGCACAAATAGAATAATTCTCATTTAACAAGCCAAAGTACTTATCAAGACACATTTAGACTAATTCTCAATTAATCAAGCCAAAGTACTTATCAGGGCACAAATAGAATAATTCTCATTTAACAAGCCAAAGTACTTATCAAGGCACATTTAGACTAATTCTCAATTAATCAAGCCAAAGTACTTATCAGGGCACAAATAGAATAATTCTCATTTAACAAGCCAAAGTACTTATCAAGGCATCACATAGAATTATTCTCAATTAAACAGGCCAAAGTACTACGTACGTACATTCCTTTCAAAAGACTCCCTTCCAAATAAAACTTCCCCGATACTAACAACCGTAGTATTAAGTCCTATCCACCTTTCAAGACAAGTCACAATACCTTTTTAGAAATACAATTACCGGCTTCTAAATCAAGTGACTTCCTTATTTAAAACCTTAAGCAATTGGTACCTTTAAAACAATTTGCCCTTCCTTAACACAAGTTATCTCTTGATTACTTTATTAGAGAAACCCATTCTCTTAACCTTCCATAAAGCCGTTATAACCAACTTCCCATAAAGCCGTTATAACCCTTTATGGTTTAGACCAACACGTTCCTTTTATAACCAAGAGACTTCTACTATTTGAAACCAAGTATTAAATACTTTCAAATCAATTCTCATAACTTTCAAAAATACAATTAGTCTCTTAACCTTTAGAAAACAAGTGACTCCTTTTATTATAAAACCTTAGGCAATTAATGCCTTAAAAACAAGTGGCCTTTTCACTAAAATCAAATCACTTATCTTTCCATAAAGCAAATATAACTAACTTCCCATAAAGCCGTTATATTCACTTTATACCTTAGCCAAAAACAATTTCCTATCCAAGGACTTATACGTTTAAAACGGAACAAGTATCACATACTTTAAAACTCTTCAAGTCCCTTAACTTTAATAAAACTTAAGACATCCTTTATACTTTCAAAGAAGTGAGTTAATCTCCAACTCACCCGACTTGGCTATTCACAAACTAGTAAAGGATATCAAGGTGTTGTCAGACGTCTCACTACATACGTGCAACTAGTCATGCTCAAAGATAGGAAAAGTTCTACATAGAGTAGATCACACAACTACCTCTTAACTTCTAAGAGTAACAGAAACATGAAATGATACCACGGTATATTCCATACATAGAATCATGCCAAAGGAAGGAAGAGGTTCACATACCTCGCGACGATTGTCGACAAGTAGCAAAATGCTCCAAAGTACTTCAACCTTGAGCTATTCCATTCTTCAAGTAGGATACGCTATACTTAGTACTTCAACCTATAATGGTCACCATACGTCCATTAACCTCTTATTTCAAACGTAGAATATTCTAGGTGCTAAGTCGCTAAATTCTACGGAAAATCGGACAGCACCTCCTTTGTTTTTACTTACTTTGCCACCTTTTTCAAGGCCGAATACAATAACCAAACAGCCCCAATTGGCTCACAACAATATAGAAGATAGTTCAATACAATGAAAAACTAAACAGCCCCAATTGGCTCACAACAATTTAGAAAGTAGTCCAATACAAATGAAAAACTAACTAAAAGTCCAAATTCGGCCACCTTGAGTTCAACCTTACCAATTCTTATCAAATTTCCATTTCAATCCAAATTGGTAGCATAACATGATATCAAGTCGCATTTGATTATAATAACCATAATCTTTAAGTAAGTAACATGCGACGATTTTAATAACGACTAAATTGTAATCCAACTTAACATGGCTTACATACATTTCGAATTTTTCCAAGGCTACAATCAATCCATAATCCTTATAAACTTCAACACATATACTACATACTAGCAACATGTAAAGCTAACAACAAAAATAAATAATCTTGTAACACTTTCAAAGAACAAGATTATACCTCGACGATTCTTAATCCAAATTCCAATCCAAGTCGCCCTTAGTAGTCTGAACCTCTCCAAGACACTTCAATCCGCTCCTTGAAACCCTTAGAACCATACCAACAATTTTCCTTCAAACTTCCCACCAAAACCTAGAAAAGCCATTAGGTTTTCACCTTGCGACTAATACGAAAACTCTCTTTTTCCGGGATTTTTCTATTGAGATATACTCACAATACACTTAGGAACATTGGGTTAAAGTCTTGTGGCTAATGGACAATAATTGCAAAATTTGTGTGGGAGAACCCTCAATAGCCGAGAGCATGAAGAGAGCAAGAAAAGATGGGAAATTTTTCTAAGTGTTTAAAGCTTGTCTTTCTACTAGTAGTAGGATGAATATATAATACCATCAAGGGCTTAGATAAAAACAAATGTGTGGTCTAGATGTGGTCAATTATATCAAGCTCCCTTTGACCCTTTGACTTGGTCCATTATTTCAAGCTAACATTTTCCACACTTAGCCTAAATTTTCGTCCAAGACCATTAAGGGGGGGTGACACGTGTCGCCCTCCCGCTCGTCGCAATAAAACGTTTTCCGACAATTTCCAAAATTCCGATTAAAAAAAAAAAATTTACTCGTCTCAAACCTTAACCTTTGAGTTCTTACGTACGTCCTTATAAACATATCCTGAAATTCCGGTGTAATAAGATTACTTCAGCTTGTTAATCGAATAGATTGTAGCTTGTTTGGAACTCTTCCAGCTCACTGATTCACCATTGAGTGTAACCAGACTGAGATTTGAAGTCATCAATATATGTCTGAAAGCTAGCATCAGTGTATCCAGTAGCAACTAGCTTTCATCTCCACCATAGACCAAGAAGTAATCTTTAGTATGTCTGAGATACTTAAGAATACCTTTAATTGTCTTCCAGTGTTCACCAGAATTCTGCTGGAACTTGCAAGTCATACTAAGTGCAAATGTCACATCTGGCCTAGTACAAGTCATGACATACAAGATTGATCCTATAGCCGAAACATATGGGATCCTCTTCATGCGCTAAAGTTCTACAGCACTAGAAGGGCAATCCTTCTTAGATAACTTGATGCCTTGACCCATTGGAAGACCGCCCTTCTTGAAATTTTTCATAGAAAAATGTCTAAGCACTTTATCTATGTAGATCGACTGTGACAGTCCCAATAATTTATTAGGTATATCTCTATAGATCATAATATAGCAGGCTTCACCTAAGTCCTTCACCATGAAGGTATTGGACAACCACTCTTTGACTGACTGTATGAGAGTCTTATTGTCTCTCATTATCAATATGTAATCAACATATATAACAATGAAGACAATACCCTCATCCTTGCGTTTGCTATAAACACAAGGATCTTATTTGCTTCTGACGAAATCAAATGGCTTGATAGCCTTGTCAAAGCAAATGTTTCAACTCTTCGAAGCTTGCTTAAGTCCATAAATGGACTTCTGTAGCTTGCACACATAATTTGGTTTGGACTCTGATGAAAAACACTCGGGTTGTTTCATATACACTTCCTCAATTAGATTACCATTGAGGAAAGCGGTTTTGACGTCCATCTGCCAAATTTCATAATCATAATATGCAGCTATCGCAAGCAAAATCAAATAGATTTAAGCTTAGCAACAGGTGAAAAGGTCTCATCATAATCGACACCGGGCTATTAATTATAATCTTTAGCCACCAGTCTAGCTTTATACATTTGTACCTTGCCAAATTCATCAATCTTCTTATTGAATACATATTTGTATCCTATGGGTTTAACCCCACTTGGAAAATCAACCAAGTTCCACACTTGATTGATGTACATGGATTTCATTTCGGATTTTATGGCTTTTTGTCATCTCTTCGAATCAATGTCCAATATTGCTTCGATGTAGGTTGTATGCTCATCATCATGGGAATATCTATTTCATTATATGTTTTCACAAGTAGATTTAGTATTTCTGGAGGACGATGAGCTCTTGTAGACCTACCGAGTTGATCGTTTTGCAGTTCAGTTTTAGGTATGTTCTGATTGTGAGAAGGCTCTTATGTGTTGGTTGATCCACCAACTCAAGAGCTTTCAGGAATATCATTTGCATATCTTTCCTGAATGGGAGGAGGTGCAATCATTGCACTTGCTTCCAAGGTCTGTGTAAGAGGATCTTGCATTTCTGCATCATTCCTCGCAACACTCCCACTGGCCGAAGAGCGTACTGTAAGTACTCAATCTTCGCCAAACACTCCTACTGAATTCTTGCCCTGATCATTCGGCAAGGATTTAACCTCTATGTTATTTTGTTGTTCTTGAATTTATTCAAGTTCTATCTTTGTGCAACTCTCTTCCTTATATACATATTCTTCTTCAATGAAGGGTGCGTTCCTAGAAACAACGTTCTTATATTCTCTAGGAAGATAGAAATAGTATCCCTTAGTTTTCTTTGAATACCCCCACGAAGTAACATTTCTCACTCTTGAATTCCAACTTATCAGTGAGCATCTTCTTGATATATGCAGGGCACCCCCAGGGCCTCATATGTCTAAGAGCTGACTTCTTGCGACGCCATATCTCATACGGCGTCTTTTCAACTGATTTGGAAGGAACCCTATTCAGAACATATATCAAGGTTTGTATAGCATATCTCCAAAGGTATGTTGGTAAAGTTGAAAAGCTCATCATGGATTGAACCATATCAAGCAGGGTTCGATTTCTCCTCTCGGCAATACCATTTATTTGTGGTGTTCCAAGAGATGTCCATTCTGAATGAACTCCATGTAGCTTCAAGTAATCTAGAAATTCTGTACTTAAGTATTCACCCCCCTCGATCAGATCGCATAGTCTTGATACTCTTTGAGAGTTGTTTATCCATTTCACACTTGTACTCCTTGAACTTTTCGAAGGCCTCAGATTTGTGTTTCATAAGATACACATATCCATACCTTGTCAAGTGATCTGTAAAAGTGATGAAGGGAAACCTCCTCTATCTTGAGTCGAAAATGGTCCACATACGTCAGTATGTACCAACTCAAGCACCTCATTGGCTCGTATCCCTTTTCCAGAAAGAGGTTTATTGGTCATCTTACCTTTCAAACATGATTCACAATTATCATAAGATTCTAAGTCAAATGGTTCGAGGTAGTCAAGTTTCCTTAACCTTTATATCCTTGTTTGATTGATATGACCAAGTCTACAATGCCACAGGTATGTAGAATTTCTTTTACTTATTTTAGCTTGTTTGTTTTGTATATTGAAAAAATTTCGACTACAGTTTAGTGTATACAATCTATTCACAAGAGGCGCAATTCCAAATACAATATCATTAAAAGACAATATCATACTGCCATTAAATATGTTTGAGGAAAACCCTTCATATCTAAAATTGTAATGGAAATGATGTTCCTCGTTAACGAGAGTACATAAAAACAATTGTTCAACACTAAACATTTGCCAGAAGGTAAATCTAATCTATAAGTTCTCACGCGCTCAGCATCAACTCATGCTCAATTTCCAACGCTCGGGTCCACCTCTCTCGGTCTGACCTTCCTGCTGTTAGTTAGCCCCTGCACATTTGTACAAATGCGTGAGCCACAAGAGGTATCTAGTACCCAGGAATGAGAATTGTTTATAGATAGATTTATTTCAATTACATACATACCTTGTCCATTAGAGGCTGAAGCACCAGGTGCCTTCCCTCCTCCTGGAGCAATGCAATCTTTCTTCCAATGCCCCTTCCTATTGCAATTCATGCACACATCCTTGGTCGAGATAACTTTCTTCTTATTCACCCCTCCCTTGGGTTTCATTGCTGAGGGTGCAGCGATAGCTTTGCCCTTATTCTTCTGTCATTCCTTACTTTTTGGTTTGGGATGACTAGAGGAGCTTACCATGAGCACAACTTTGCCCTTGGAGATTTAAGATTCAAAAGTCCATAATATATTATATAATTCCGGCAGACTCGTTTTAGTTCCATTCGTGTTGTAGTTAATGATGACACTCTCAACCGAACGAGAAAGTGAATTTAGGATGGGCGTGGAAGCAACTCTATCATGCAGCTTAATACCAATTGAGGTCAACCTTTCAATTAGCCCTATCATCTTCAGCACGTGTTGAGACACTTGGCCTCCTTCAATCAACTTACATTTGAAAAGCTCTATTAACACCTCATATTCCATTGTCTGAGACTGAGAGTCATAGAGACTCTTCAAATGTTCTAGCATCTCGTTAGGACCCATGTTCTCATGTTGCCTTTGCAGTTCCACTCACATGGAAGATAACACATTATGCAGATGTTGCATCATCAAGATGCTTTTGATAAGCAACCTTGTCAAAAGCAGCATACTCAGCAGAGTCTTCAGCATGCACTATGGGGAAAACCTTGTCCAATACATATTCAATTTTCTCTTGCCTTAGGACAATCCTTAGATTCCTAAGCCAATCTAGATAATTCAGTCCCGTGAGTTTGTTTATTTCAATTAGCATCTTTAGTGATAGACTTGACATTATGAAGATCTGAAGAATTAAATAGACAGGAAAATACAATCAAAATTTATTTCCCTATTATACACATTCATTTTAGGCTAATTTAACATGGCCTTTTATTTAATTAGCTCCCACTATTTTAACATACTTCTACGACCCCAAGGTAGAATATGAACCTAAAATTATTTTAAGGTCATAATGGGTCAAGATCCAAACTTATGCTATATTCGCGTTTGCTTTGGCTGATAACTTCAATAGTACATTTTGGTAGGTCCTAAACCAATTGCAAAACTTATTTGCAACTCTTGGTTGATTAAATAATTTATTTTTTATTTTGCGTCCTTAGATTAGTCCGACACTTCGGCGCCAAGATTTGTCTAAGCAAGCCAATTCCATTACATGACTGCGTTTATGTATCTAAGTAAACTTGGCCTTTGCGATCAAACACTTTGGTGTAAATACCCACAAAAGTTTCTCATCTACTTTTACATTTAACACATATATGAAAGAGTCTGAGGCCTCGTAGACTTAGAGCAAATGCTTTGGCATAAATACTCGTATCGCCGAAAATGATTTTGCACTCTAACAATTATAATGGACGACGTGTTTTAATTTTAGACTTGTATTCAAAGGTTGGGGAGCATTTTCAGTTTCGGGGATTTCAACCAAGATCAACATACATGTCATATTTCATATGACATTCTATCATGCAGTTTCTAAAACGCATTTAGATGGAAAATCATCAACCCAATAGGCATGATATAAGATAGTTTTAATCAACTACTGGGCGTTGACTACCCAGACAGTTATAGCGGTCATTATGTAAATCAATTACTGGGCGCCGCCTACCGAGACATGTATAGCAGACACTATGCTAATAATTAAATGCTTGCATTTAAAAACACTTAGCACATTCGTATATTATTCAATAATATACAATTAATGATAATCATGAGTTTATTTTTCGAAACTCTAAAATCTATTTCTTTACCAAACAGTCCCTAAATATTTTCTGATTCAAAACTGATTTTCAGGGATTTTCTGTAAACTTTCATAATTTATAGTTTAGTCCCTCAAAAATTTAAAATTCAATTTTAAACCCCTTTAAATTCAGAAAAATCTAATTTTAATTTTCAGAAAATATATTCAGATTTTAGGGACCTTTCTGCGGTTTCCAGAATAAAAATATGATTTTCAAAAACTTTATTTAATTACAGAATTGCCCGAAAAGACCAAATATGTCTAATTAAATTTTTAATTTTTAGATTCTGAATATTTTAAACTTTTAGAATCTGAATCTGAATATTTAAAATTTCAGTTTCTGATTCCGAATTTTTTATTTTTCTTGAAAATCCCTGTCGGCGCCGCAGTAAGTCGAAAAAAATTAATTTAAGCTTCAGGATGAATGGCGCCGCGGTGCCTCTGGAAACCCTAGGTAGCGTCGCGGCGCTCCATCGTGGAATCGCGGCGCCGCCACCAAAACCTAGCAGGCGCCACGACGCTCCATCGTGGAGCTGCGACGCCTCGATCCCAGAAACGCGAAATTTGTATTTCCGAAGCACTAAAACTAGTTCAGGGTCAGATTTTCAGATTCATCCTCGTTCCCCTTTATCATCAAACAAGACGTTCATCGACCATTATCCAATCTCTTCTCGTTCTTCATCTCAATGCACCATGTCCATAACGAACCGGATACGCACGTTGACTTAGAAAAGTTAAATTGGAATAACTTCCTTGATTACATCATTGTTTGATAGATCCGGAGACAAGGATTATACTTTCGTAAGATTCAAGGTTTTAAAGCTTCTAAAAGACAAAAAATAGATTTAAACAAATCCTAACCCATATTATCATTAATAAACATTATATAATCACACAAAACAGCCCAGACTCTCATACCACTGTAGGGTTTTGTTGGGTTCGTACACGCAGTGAAATTTGAAATTTTTTGTTTCAAACCCGACAAGCGGTCAAACTGATGGATGATTATATAATGATAAACACATATAAACTGTAATGCATCGATAGAACACTACACTTTGCAAAATCTGGAATCTTCAAGTTTGTAAGTCGAGGGTGAGCACGCAACCGTTCCTCAATTTGCAAGTCAAAACTCCAATGTAATTACTCTTTCGGAAAGCTAGGAAATCCGACAGAGTTTCAGTAGAGAATAATTCTAGTGAATTGGGTGTATTAAAATAATGATGGAACACTCTATTTATAGCTGTAAAAGCAACTAGGGTTTCTCACGTGGTCGTGCCCGAAACGGCGCAGTGGGTCGTCGACCCATCGACATACGTAGCCATGGCTGAATGGAGTGGCGCCATACAGGTCCCACGCGCCGCGGCCCTCGTCTAATTTTTTCTCGTTTTTATTATGATTAAATCTGAAATACTATCTCGATTTAATTAAATAATCATTATTTATTCTAATGCCTCGATTATAAACCGAACATTTATACTCTCTCTTTTTACAACCTTGAATCGACGGAACAATTGACTTAGTTTTACCCTACATGTCTTCACATATCGACACTAATAACATTAGGGTCTACACGAAACTCTTTGATGGCGACGGAAGACGAACTCAATATGTGAAGTATAGTTACACGAAACCTGTTAACTGAACCTCTATGTGGAAAGATAAAATCCTTTCATTCACGACACACTCGATCAAGCTTAGGATCTGTCAAATGTCTATCTCAATGGCTTGATCATCATATCTCATCTATATTAGCTGACAACAAGACCATGTCATAGATGTCTACTGCATTGGCTAATGACTTAGTCAGTCTAATACCACATGACAATCTGAGTGTTCTCTCGAAGATACATTCGAGGAATGAATCATAATCTTGGCTCAACTATCACATTTACTCTACGTCGCAATATAACCAATACAAGCCGTGTCTCAACCTATAAGGCATTTGAGCTTAGAACGGGATCAAAGTACATTACCCTATAAACAAGGCGCGTATCGACCTCAAGTCTAAAGACTTCTATCTCCCACACGCTGATGACACTTTAGACATATATAACAAACACTACATCAGCAGGGTAACCAATACTTCCAAAAGTATCTATGTGTCCATCATGATTTGTCATAACTCGTAGCAGGTGAGACATACTACATCCCCTAAGGATATGATGCAGACCATATGTCGACATATCACATATCATCGATATCCCATTTTTGATGATCATTAGTCGAGGCAATTTTAAGAGTTGCGTTATAATATTAATCTCTCACATTATTAATAATCACGTAACTTCTAGGGATGCATTTATAGAATATTATAAACAATCAACTAATAATTCAATAACTGCAAATGACATAATATTTATCTCCATTAATATAAAATTATGAATGTGTATAAAGTACATTTATCTTAATATAGATTGTCTCTAGGACATAAATATACTTTCAATTTGAGATTTTTCCATTTAATAAAATTAGTTTATGTCTGTATCACAAGTGTACCTCATAAGTCATGTGTGCATCTTGTACGTGATATGTGCATCTCGTCGTAGAAACTTAAGAAAGGGATATGGAAAATAAATGTGGCCGTACAAACTACCGTGCACATCTTAAACTAGCCCTTAACCATCCATGTAAGAACAAAGAAGAGACAGATATAAAACGTAAAAGAAACTACAAAAAAGGAGGTTATTGAATCAAAATAGCACAATATATAACATGAATCAAAATCGCAATAAAAGAAATCTTATTAAATCGACGAGGGATGCTATTTTCTTTACATGTGATATTGGCACTGCAAAGTCAAATTACAAAGTCTACAATCCATGCTAGATTCAAAAAGTAAATTACCTCAAAACACTTAACTAGACAATTAATTGGTCTGGTTTTAAACACTGCGTGAAGCATACTAGAACAAAAGTAGTACATGTCTATATAGGAGAAAATTCTTAGAATAAGTCCAAAAACGAATATGTTTACTTTTATTTGTTCAGTTTTACGGCATCAGGAATTAAGACCCAGCTCAAAATTGATTGTAGTATAAATAAATGAATCAAAATTATGATAAATTCTAATAGACCAGGTCGCGTGTGTGTATATATATGTGGGGGGGGTCAATAATTGCTCAGCAGAATATTGATAGAATAGGAAAATTATATTTAGTCATAATTATGTATACTATGTATATGGTAGATGTATATTGTAAGTTATTACTTACCGTAATTGTAGCCTAGTATTAGGTTTGTATTTTAGTATATGTACTATGATTTTGGAATTAAATAATCAAGAAAGAATATTTCTTACGTGGTATCAGATTCTAGGAAAAGTTCATAAACCCTTAAACTTCTCTCTCTCAAACCGGCCCCCCCCCCCTCCTTTCGCCGCCGACCTTCCTTCTCCGTCCGACAACCATGTCTGACGAAATCTAATTTTCACCCGACTCTAGCTGTCTCCAACATCAAATATCATATTTCCATCACTCTTGATATGGAAAATGTCCATTATGCGATATGGGCGAAACTTTTTTAAATTCATTGTCGTTCACACCGGGTTTTCCATCACATAATTTCATCGAAAAAAGGCAAGGAGAATGTGCCTAAAACCGATGATGAGAATGAATTATGGTTGACCCTTGATGAGACGGTCCTCCAGTGGATCTACACCACAGTTTCGAATGATTTACTACATACTATTTTTAGCATGATTCCACGGCTATGGAAGCTTGAGAACGTTTACGTGACATATTTCAACTACTTTAAAGCACTGATCTAAGCCACAATTTCGAATGCATAGGAACCATTTTTCTTCTTTGACTTTCACCCCGGTGGATTTCCAACTACTTTGAAGCACTGATCTTTTGTATGACCCTTATATCCACACAATTCATATATTATGAATTGTTTTTGCCTCCTGCTATGATGAGTGTCATAATGAACTCCTCCTGGTCCATTGATTCCACCTCCTGGACCACATCCACCTGATTGACCTCCATCAAGTCCACCACTTTTATGACTAAACATAGATGTTCCTTCAATTACACTAGGATTTATACTAACATGTGAAGTGGTAGCCAAGCTTCTTTGACTTTTCGAATCAATCATTAGAGAGTATGTTCACACTTAGAGATGGGGATATCATAAAGATCTGATCTCTGGATTGAGCATAGGACTCATTCAGTCCCATAAGGAAGTGAATGAGTCTTTGATATTCAAAGGGCTCATAGACTTTCTAGACTCAGGACATGGACAACCAAGACATGGCATTATTGCATCAAACTCATTACATAAATCCCTAAGTTTTGAATAGTAGCCTGAGACTGACATGGTTCCTTGAGTGCAAGTGTGTATTTCTTTATGCAAATGAACCACATGGATTCATTCACCTTATCAAATCTCTTATTTAATTCACACCACACTTTATGTTCATCACATGAATACACTATACTACATAAATCTAATGAGAAGTTATTTGTAGGATATCGTTCATCAACAAAATCTAGCTTACTTTTTCCTAATAATTCAATTCTCATTGATTTACTCTAAAGTGCATAATTCTCTGATCCAATTAGTTGAATAAAAATTAGCGAGCTACCTGAAGTGTTAGTTGATTGAAGATATAGATGATGATTATGATCGATTGAGGGAAACGAAATGTCTGTTGTTCCATTTGAAGCATTTGTTGGTGCATTTCCAGTTCCTAGATTGACTACGATTTCTGTTGCTACATTCTCTATTGATGAACTTTCTTGAATGAGCTTCGATTGCGATCGCAAACCCTAGAATCTTGGTATTTACTCGTGATTCAATTCGATTTTGATTAAACCTAAGTACTCTACTGCATTAGCACCTTCGACTACCTAAATTGTATTCAATTTCTACCTCATTCAAGGCTCTGATACCATGATAATACCATTAATGGAGATTGATAGAAGCTTGTAGAAACAGTAAACTAGAATCAGTAGGAAGAAGAAGAGAAATGTACAGAAATGGAAGAGGGAAGGAGAGAGAAATATTACATAGTTGATTATCTCACAATAATGACTCATAATCAAAAATACATTAACCTTCATCTATTTATACACACACTAACTACTAATTAACTAGAGTTAGTTAACTCTAACTGCCTAACCGACTAGGCCTTAATCTAACCATGTAGCTTGTAAACTACACCTCTTAACATAGCCTAATTAATAATATTTGAGGTCGTTGTCCAAGAATTTAAAACTTCTAAGTGCAAATTCTAGAACCGCTTATGAATATTTACACCAGTAAACTACTTATAAAAAGATAATTACATGTAAGTTTATACTTTATATTATAAGTGTTGATGTTGGATGAATGTTGTGACAACATCTGTAAATGCTCAGGACAACATCGCTTATGAACATAACGATATTGCCTGCGATGTTGTGACGACATCACTGACAACATCTCTATAAACAATTTTGTCTATTTTTCGGCCAAAACAAGTTGTGTTACTGTAAGTCAAAAATGACCTAGGCAAGATTACAATGAAGTTGTGTTTAAAACGTGGAAAAAGAAGCAGTCAAAGCTTGGAGGAGAAGCAATGTGAAGACCAAGTCCATATCATTGAGTTTTTCATGGATGAAGAACCGGTCCAAGCTGCAGCCTTCTTTTACTTAACTCCCGCAACCAACAGTGAGGATTTCAAGGGAAGTTTCACACTATAAATAGAAGGAATACTTCAGAGTATCGACATCCAGAATTAAACGAGAAGAATTACCAAGAGAGCTCTCGGATATTCACCTTATAAACTTGATCAACACCTAGCCTAAAGTAGTATACAACATCTAGTCCCACATTACTATTGCTGTCCAGATTCTAGATCAAGCTTATAATTGAAGCAATTGTAATAAAGATGTTGTATTTGTCTTTTTAAGATCTTTTAAATTTAGGCTGAAGTCATATGAGACTTCTCTTTTGTTTCTAATTTCTTTTTCGTTTGTATTGCTCAATTTGTAAAAAGAAATTCATTTGTCATTGTATATAATATATACAATACTTCAGTCATCGACCATCAAGGGATATATTAATATATACCCTTGAAAATATAAATCTTGTGTCTTTTACTTTTTCGTTGCATTTACTCTTTAAAGGTTTATAACTGTTTTATCACAATGTTGCCTCAGATGTTGACACAACATTGAAGGCAACATCCAAAAAATGTTTTTGTTATTTAAGTTGTTTCGTTTTTAATCTTACGAGTATTTACTTATCCGTATCCTCGGACCCCAATAAGTGGTATCAGAGCCAACACTTAATACAATAAGTGTTTGATTCTGAATTTTACGGTTATGGACTCAGTTATACAAAATGTTGGTAGACTTCCAATTATTGATGGAACCAACTATGCCTATTGGAAGATTCGCCTTCGTTCTCACATCAAATTAATTGATGCTCAAGCATGGAGATATATCTCTAAAGGGTATGTGGTCCCCAAATATCCAGTAGACGAGGACGGTGATGTTCTTACCAAATCCGAGTCTGAATGGACCGCGGAAGAGATCAATAGTTCTAGATTTAATGAAAAGGCCCTAAATACTATATTTGGATAGGTAGATCTCTATATGTTCAAACTCATCCAGAATTGTACAATGACCAAGGATGCTTGGGAGACCTTACAAACTCATTGTGAAGGTACCTCAAGTGTACGACGTACAAAGCTACGCATGATTCTGAGTCAATATGAACGCTTGAGGATGGAAGAATCTGAGGACATAAAATCATACTTTGAAAAGTTAATTGACATTGTCAATCAGTGTCAAGTTCTTGGTTCTCCTTTGACCAACACACAACTTATGGATAAAGCCCTCAGATCTCTCCCTGAAAGATTTAATACAAAGATTTGTGCTATTGAAGAGGCCCATAATATTGCTACTATGGATCTACATGCCTTGATGAGCATCTTCCAAACTTATGAGATGAACATGAAGAGCCAAAGAGATCTATATCAAGACAAGACATTGACACTCCAAGGACAAACCTCGGAAACTGAATTTGAAAACGAGGAAGAAAACCTGGAGGAACTAGGAAGTGGTGCAATTGTTGTCTTACTCACTCGTCAATTTAATTCGATGGTGAGAAAGATCAACAATGATCGCAATAAGGCTAAATTTAAACAACACTAAAATCCACTCTTCAATAAATAGCCAACTAGGATACCTCTTGAGCAATGAAATCACAATACACTGAGGAAATCCAACTCCGACAATACCAACTTTAATCCCAAACAACTCGAGGGAGTGTAGTGTCATGCATGCTCGGGTTGGGGACACTATGTTAATGAGTGTGCAAACACCCTTAGAAAAATTGGTAAGGTTATGTGGGTAACTCTCAGTGATGATGAGAATGAAGAGGATGAAGGAAGTCAAGAAGAAGAATCACAGGCAATCCTGGCAGCAATGTTCGAACTCTCACTGTCCGACGATGAAGATGTTGTTGACAATGTTGCGACAACATCAGGAACAATATTGGGCACGACATCTGAAATTCCTGCAACATCAGAGATGTATATATACTTTGACTATTCTAATATTAATTGCTTTAATGATTTTATTTCTTCATCTGAGGATGTAGATTTGGATCTAGTTGATTCCAAAGACGATGTGATAAAGGAATTACAAGATCTTCGTAAAACCCTGATCACTGAATCTGAGCAACTAGACTCAAAGCAAAATCTCTGGCTCTTGAGAATAGCAATCTGAAAGGCACAGTCAACCGATTAGAGGTGACACTTACCAAGAGGTACCTAGAACTTGGTAAGATTCGTGCACGATTGAACTTAGTTGAGACCACCTTTCAAAGACTCAACACGGGAACCTCAAAATTGGATAAAATCTTGAACTTCGGTAAACCTGCAAGGGCAGGGCTTGGGTATCATCACATGTTAAAACAAATACTTCAATGATCCACAGTAAATCTGAGAGGATAAAGTTTGTCCAAGAAAATGCTAATAATTACTCTCAGAATACTAAGGATAGATCGAAGTTTGGATGCAGCTACTGCAAAAAGACAGGACATATTATGCCCTATTGCTACAAACTTTAAAACTCTGCACTCAGGTCATTGCCAACAATATCGTTAGTAATGTTGCCCAACATCACTGGCAACATTCAAAGCTACCAACCTGAGAACAGAAGGAAGAAAAAGTTTGAAAAGGTGTGGGTACCTAAACTGAACCTGAGGTGTAATGTGTGTATAACTGCTTTACGTACTAACATTACAGATTCTTGGTATTTCGATAGTGGTTGCTCACGTCATATGACAGGTACCAAAAGTCTATTGAAGGATTATGGAGCATTCAATGGAGGATACATGACCTTTGAAGGAGGAAGTAAGAGTAAGATAATTGGTAGATGAACTCTCAATATTCCGGATGTACCAGCCTTGAAAGATGCCCTTCATGTATAAGGTTGGGTTGCTAATCTTCTTAGCATAAGCCAACTGTGTGATGATGATCTCGAGGTGAAATTCAACAAGCTTGGATGCAAGGTTACATATTCTGCAAATAACTGTATCATGTCAGGGACCCGAACTAGAGATAATTGTTATCTCATCGGTGGACAAGAATTTTGCAATTCTGCGAAGGTAAGTGACTTGACACTTTGGCATCAGAAGTTGAGACATGTCAACTACAACACCTTGGAGAAACTAATCTCTTTTGAAGCTGTTAAATGCATTCCCATGCTGAATGCAAAAGATAAAAAATTGTTCAAAAATTGTTTAAAAGGAAAGCAGATCCATGTCTTTCACAATGTTGTCCAACATGACGGACAACATTCAGGTATGTCTCATTGTTTTCAATTATTGCATATGGATCTTATGGGTCCTATTGAAGTGTGATTGTAGATGATTTTCCAAATTTACTTGATCATACATTTGACATGTTTAAAATACTTTACTCTAGAATTAGGAATATGTTTTGTTCTTCAATTTTCAGAATCAGATCTGATCATGAAAATGAATTTGAAAATCAATCTTTTGCAAAATTTTGTGAAAAGAAAGGCATATTCCATGAATTCTCGGCACCAAAGACACCTCAATAAAATGGGGTTGCCGAGAGAAAGAATAGAACTTTACAAAAAATGGCTAGAGTTATGTAAAGTTCTAAGCAATTATCAAAGAGATTTTGGGCAGAAGTCTTCAACACTGCATGTCACATAACTAACAGAGTCTTTTTAAGGCCAGGGAGCAAGATGACACCCTATGAACAGTTAAATGGAAAGAAACCAACATTGTGTTACTTTCATGTCTTTTGGTGTGTTTACTATATTCTTAATGACATAGATAAACTGGCTAAATTTGGCTCTAAAAGTGACAAGGGAATATTCATTGGTTACTCTCAGAATAGTCATGTTTACCGAATATACAATCTAAGGACAAAGACCATATATGAGTCTATTAATGTTATTTTTGATGATCTACTGGATATCTCTGGTAAATCATCAGAAAACAACATTGTGGTTGTAGTTGAAAAGGAGAAACCTACTGAAGAAACAGATGATGTCCCAGATGTTATCTCAACATCATAGGAAATATTTGAACCATCAGAAGAGATCACAAGAGACGAAGTCAAGGAGGATTCTGCTACTGAACTAAATGATCAAGTGAGAAAAGACCCTCCATCAAGGATTAGAATGAACCATCCACCAAACCAGGTGATATGAGGAGTTTTTGAGAAGATGTGTACAAGAGAGAAAGAGTCAGGTAATTATCATAAAATAGTAAGGTATGTATGTATGTCCACCATATACCAATATATTAAACATAATGAAGATGAGATCTTTGTATCTCAAAGCAAGCACGCCAAGAATCTGGTTAGAAAATTTGGTCTGGAAAATGTTAAACACATGAAGACTCCTATAGGCTCTACGCAACAGATATGTAAAGACGATGTTGGACATGATGTTGATCCAACATTGTACTGATCTATGATAGGTAGCCTTTTATATCTTACTGTCAGTCGCCCGGATATCATGTTTAGTGTGTGTGTTTGTGCTAGGTTCCAAGCCAGTCCCAAGGTATCCCACATAAATGTCGTGAAATGTATCATTCAATATGTTGTCGGTACAAGTGACTTGGGAATTTGGTACTCCAAAGACACTAATCCTAATCTAATAGGATATAGTGACTCGGATTGGGCCGGTGATGTATATGATAGAAAGAGTATTAGTGGTGGGTGTTTCTATCTTGGCAATAATCTAGTCTCATGGTACATTTGTAAACAAAATTATGTATCACTCTCGACAGCCGAATCTGAATATGTGGCAGCCGGAGGTTGTTGTGATCAACTGATTTGGTTACGACATATGCTAGATGACTATGGTTTTTATAACAACTCCATGATTTTGTATTGTGATAATCTGAGTGCTATTAATATTTCCAAAAATCTAGTTCAGCATCCACGTACAAAACATATAGATATACGACATCATTTTTTAAGAGACTTAGTGGAAAAATAGCTAGTTCAAATCGAACATGTTGATAAATTTCTTCAACTAGCTAACTGTTACACCTCGTAATTTTAGGGCAATAAATTGAGAACGTAACTAAGAAAGTAAGATCCGAGTGTTGGGAGAAAAATATATTTACATATGTTAATACGGAGATTAGTATACGAAAAGATGTGATCCCGGAATAATTTTGAATACAACAAATGTGGTATGGACTAGTGTCGTATGAAATTATTAGTAGGACGTCGAAATTTTCAGGATTTAAATGAAGTGGGGTCTAAGATTAATTAAGTGTGGAATTAATTTTAGTGAAGATAATAAAAAGTGGGAACTAGTGGACAATTATGAGAACTAGTACCCTTCACGCGTGGAACAAGTGGCACCACCCTACAATAATTTCCATCTCACATATATCCATACTCCACTCATTTCCTCACCTCTATTTCGAAAACCACTCCTTCCCCTATCCCTCATATCCTCTCACCATCCCACAGATTTGTCCCTCATCCTCTATAACCAAAGAGAAGACTAAATTGACTTACCTTCCAAGATTAAGCTTTTCTTCTACGTTCTAAGCCACGGTAAACTCCTCACCAACACTTATTTCGGTAATGCTGGCCGAAATCTGCTCCAGAAAACTTTAGATTTTGAGATTGACTATTTGGAAGAAAAACATGTAAGTAATATGGATTTAAACTCATAAGGAATGCATGCATGTCATTGTAAGTTGAAGAAATGGTGCAAATTGGAGCAGTGGGTGCCGAATGCAAGACGGGACTATTTTAGCTAAATTAAGGTAAGATTATTTCTTCTTATAAAGTAATTGGAGTTAAATGATGTTGTAGTTAATAGATGAACTCATATTAAGAGAAATTGAAAGTAAGAAAATGCATGTGATTGTATTGGTGTGTAGTGAGCCGATTTGGGGTTGTTTTGATTACATTGGGTTTGATTGATGTTGTTGTTATCATTGTCATTGATTGCATGTTGATATTGAAGGAAATCTTGATATTTAAAATTGTAGTTGTTTATATGAAAGTGTTGAAATATGAATTGGATTTTAAGAAATTATGAGAAGAGCTTTGGTATTAAGTCTTGTGACTGTGACATCTATAAAATCATTGTGTATCATTGTATTATATTTAGTGGTTGTTCTTGTTGAGTTATAATGCTGGAATTATAAGCTATGAACATGTATATACATTGTTGTAGTTACAGATATATGTCCTAAAGGAATTAAGGTGTAGAAAAGTGTTATGTCGCAAACTATAAGACTTGCATTCTCGTTGTTGCTGGAAGTATGAACTGTTTTGAGTGGCTGTTTTAATATGGTTAAAGGGGCAGAATTAACATGAGAAATATGTGTATTAATCACATTGATTGTTGTGGTTGTTGTACTCCATGAATGTAAAGAGAAAGAATGTTTAGCGATGGTGTATATGGGGTATATGGGATTGGTTTGGTATGTCCTTGAGTTGTGTCTTGTTATCGATGGTTGTTGACCTTGTGTATGAGTTGCGGATATATAAGTAGGGGAAGTGCTGCCCAATATTCTTTTTATAAAAAAAAGTTATCATTCGATATATAACGTATATGTCGCGCCCGATTTCGGCCGCGACATTTTTCTAGCGAATCCTGCTTAAAATAAAAAGGTTAGAAAATAAATAATAAATGTTAAATAAAAAAGGGTGCTTAAAAGTGCAAAAGGGGCTAGAAATGCTAAAGGTTTGCTAAATGCTAAAAATGCTAGGGATTGCTAAAGGGTGCTAAAATGCTAAGGGTTCGCGGAGTCGCCACCTAATTAATTGGGTGAATTAGGACACCTAAATGTTAACTAGTTTAAAGTAACATTAACTCCATTTTAATGGTCTGCTAAACTTAATGAGATTCCGGGTAAGGGTTTTTTATTAATCTAGAGGGAAGGGGTTAGGCACCCTCTAAGATCCGCTAACTTGCGGTTATCCTGCCAAACCTAGGGTAATTATTATGTTTAAAGAATGCTTGTTTTAAAAAGATGCTTTAGAATATTTTATAAAAAATGCATATTGATAAAAGTTTACAAGACTAAGGCCCAAAAATGTAAGTGATGCAAAGGTTATTTATGGACCAATTATGTGTGCATGCAAAGATTATTTACGGACTAATCTTTCTTAACCTGCGTTTAATATTATATAAGAGGTGCTTTAAGATGATTCTTGAGAGTTTAGGAAAAAATCTGTTATGGATTTTAATAAGAAACAAAATGTTGGTTTTATGATGCAAGTTAAATCATTTAGATCATTTTTGCAGAATTTAGACATGTCTAACAGTCCTAAAAGACAAATAAAGAAGAAGTGTGTTTCTAAGTTTGAATTACCTTCCCACCTCATATGTTCAAAGGCTAATTGCTAGAAGTTCTCCTATTAATTACAAAGTTAAATAATAAAATTACAGCAAACAAATAAGGCATAGAATGAGATAAGGAGGTTAAGAGAGTGAAGGGATTGGAGCGGATGACTCTGTCCTATTTGTTTTTCTAGGAATTTCTGAAGCGGGAATGTGAATGCGGATGCACATAGACGCGGGTTGCCCTTTGAAATGGCTCGCGATGAGTCTCGCCATGAGACTCTTTATTTTGCTCCGGTGCGTTTCATGTAAAAGAAAAAAAAAGATTAGTACACATCTTAATTATTTGAACCATAAAAGAACAACACACACACACACGATTTGTGCTTATGCAAGCAGTATACAGAGATATATAAGCCGATCAGTAAACTGAGGTCGATTGCTGCAACAGTCGGTAAACAGGACCCACAGACAATGGAGTACAGTGAGGTTAACATGTAGAGAATAATCTCATGGTTCAAATCGCGATGTGCTTGAATATTAACAATTAGAGGCATATAGTAAAGTAGATGGCTGAATCATGGTTCCTTTTAAGCACGTGTTATAGTGGCAACAAAGAATGACGGCAATCAAAAGCAGGCAGTGACAGTTTATGCAAGCAGAGCCAATATTCATTCAGACAGGGAAATTACAGACATGTAAATATTCATTCAAACAGGGAAATTATAGGCATGCCGAGATTATAGGATGAATCATGTCTAAAAGCATACCCTACCACAGGAAGTGAATGTAGAATGATCATGCATAGCTTAAAATATAAACAGAGATGGATAAGAAATCAGATATCCAACATATGCATTTCCATCTTATTTGAAAGCAAAGAGTAAGCATTTTTCTTAAGTCAAGTAGAGACATATAGGCATATTTTATGGTTTAGATTTTTAGCAGAGAAGTATTCACTTAGAAAATAATGGATCGATTTAACAAGCACGCTAGACCTTTGACAACCAAATAGGCCATTCCAAATAATGCTTAGGCTAATGAGGCCCAATTATGTGTTACTGGAGTGGCTATGTTCACAGAGGATCATATAGGCTAAAACAGATTTACTAAGGCAGTGACCACAAAGTTCGAATCAAGCACATATATTGGTAATATAAACTCAGGTAATCTCATAGTAACACCTAAATCATGCTGAAAGACAAACAGGGACAAGCGTCATACTGATTTTATATTACTTAATGCTAGATGGAACTTTGATAGACATACTTAGGACATTCGCCCTGGTTTGAACAATCTACAATCCGGTCTATAATGAAATGACATTAACTAATCCGAGCTCATATCACACAACACAGATTTCGTGTATCGTTGAGGACGTGCATTTAATAGCTTCTGGCCGAACTAACTAATTACGCCTCGATATGATTCATTTGCCGACTAACACCCTTAACTCCTGTCCTATGATGCAAACTTCATGGTTAGACATATTAAGCGAAAAGATTCAGATAATAACCATCAACAAATTTTGAATGGTTTAACACGCATGTTGAATTAAACCAAAGATATTTCACCAACATATAACCATTACACATGTCACGAAACACAGATCGAATGAGAAATACAAAGGGAGACGAATTTACCTTCTCCGGACAGCGAACCGAGGCAGCGTATCAAGTCGTCGGTCCACTCGGAAGGCTTGCTAATTGCCGAGGAAAGGAAGAAGGTTTTTTTTTTGCGAAATTGTTGATCGTTGTGGTTGAGTTCTTTCTCAATAACTCAATCGCCTCGCTTCCCAATTTGTTTCTCCTTTTCAATGATGCTAAAGGATTCTCTTTGAATCGCTAAGTTGTACTCGATTCCTCCTAAAAAAAGATGCCTTTCATGTACATACCGCCTTCGCTTATATAGTCTCAAATCGGGTTCTAAGTTAGGTGCGATTTGACCGCATGTAGAAGCTTTGGTAAGGATTGATTCGTGAGGTATTCCTTACCATTAATAGTGATTCGACATGATTGGCCGCTTATTTTTGGACGAATCTTGTACTAATATCTTGTATAATCTGTTAAGGCAAGTATTGCTTATGGTAAGTTGGTTTTGAGGATTTTGTTTCCATATCGGGTCGATTTGTTACGATCTTGTGGGCTTATTCAGGTTGATTTTGTTCTTGTTAGGCAAGTTATATGGAATGATTACGTGTACTGCACCGATTTCGTGATTTTGACGAGATTTGGTGCAGTTATGGTAGAAGGAGGCGAAAGGGAAAGGCTTAGGGTTTCGCCTCGCTTTCTTATGGGCGTTTGAGACGAGGAGATAGGAAAAGGCCAAAAATAAGGTGGCGTGGGCTTGACCGATAAGGGTAGAGGGCGAGCTGGCTCATGTCGCGGGTTTGGGCAGGAGAGGTTTGGTTTTAATTAGTTAGGGTAGTTAGTTTAATTAGGTATTTAATTTAAGTGGGTTATTAGTTTAGGAGTTAATTAGCTAGGTATTAGTTATTTAATTAGTTAATTAGTGGTAAATTAATAAACTAATGTGATTAAATTGTTTAGGCGCTTAAATAATAAATGCGGGCGTGTTATTTAATTAGTGCTCAATATTTTAGAATGCGGCGCTATTTATTTAAATCTTATTTATTGTGCATTATTATTTAAAATAAGTTATGAAATTGTTTTGCGTACTAATAAATGCGACTATGCTATTTGACACGGCGTCATTGCTAAATTATTTATTCTATGTATTTATTTATTTTTATTATCATTTAAGGACCATGACAGGGCTTAAAATTAATTAATGCGGGCGCGGGACTCTAAGTGCTTAATACTCTACGTAAGACGCGGTGTCGTTATTAAATTGCTTATTTATGTATGTATTTAATGTTTTATCGCTGCATTTTATTATAAAAATCATAAAAAATTATTTTACAAAATTAGTCTAATTTTATAGCTAATGACTGGACGGGAGGGTCAAAATTGGGTGTCAACAACTTGTCCCTCTTTGTATGGAGATGATGGAAGAATCTTCGGACAAAGACGTTGACTCTTAGCCAATTTTGTCTCGATCTTCATATTTGCAAAAAATGTTGGGTAGGTAAAATTTGTCCCAGTGTCGAGTTATGACGACACTGGGCTGCCAGGGTCAAATACCAAAGCGGGCTAACGCGGACTCAAAGCTTGTCCCAGTGTCGAGTTATGACGACACTGGGCTACCATGGTCAAAACACCAAGGTGGGCTAACGCGGACTCAAAGCTTGTCCCAGTGTCGAGTTATGATGACACTGGGCTATGGTGCAAAAGCAAAAAATAAAATAACTGGCTTGAACCTGGGGTGTACCGCTATGACTTATGGTGCTGGGTTTTATGGTGATGTGGAACGAGTGGACCGACGCTTGAGGCCACTTCTGCCATTCATTGGGAAGGTTGGCCCCCCAACAAATTGCCCTTGTCAGAAGAGAAAATCCACGCCAGGCTCCTCGCTCCTGCATGCTAAGACTTCAAACAAACGGTTAGTGCATAACTGTTAAGGCAAAATGATGATGCATAATTTTTAAAGCAATGCCACTGTGAGTAGAAAATGTTATCCTGCTGTGTTGATGCGACGCTGCAAATGTTGTGATTTCGCCCTTGCACGGACGTGTTGCGTTTGTGAATGCGGATATGTTGTCCTTGCTATAGCTGTCCCTGTAGACTAAAGCTCAAGAAAGAGTTAGTGCATAACGGCTAAGACAGAATAATAAAGCACGAATAAGAAACGCAATTTTGAGAGTAGAAAAATCGTCCCTGCGTGGATGTGATATGCTGATGATGGCGTCGTTTTTGGGCTTGTTGTCCGATAAGCCGCCGCTTGACGTGTTGCCTTGGCGTCGTTGCGTGACGATTGCCTTTGGCGCTGTGTGGACGCATTGTTGCCGGGCGCTGGTGGACTTGGCTGTGTTGATAACGCCATTGCTCGGACGTATTCCTTTGGCGTCGTTGCGTGGACTTGCCGATCACGCCGTTGTGCGGACGTGTTGCCGCTGGGCGCCGTTGCAGACGTATTCTGCGCCGTCGTTGCGCAGACGATATTGCCGGCGCCGTTGCGTGGACTTGATGTCCGATAACGTCATTGCTCGACGTATTGCCGCCGCTGCCGCGCGACTTCTTTGGCCGATAACGCCATTGCCGGACGTATTGCCGCCGCGTCGTTGCGTGGACTTGCCGCGGCCGACGACGCCATTGCCGGACGTATCGCCGGGCGCCGTTGCGGACTTGCCGTTGATAACGCCATTGCTTAGACACGTTGCTAGCGTCGCCGCAGACATAGCGTCCGATCACGCCGTTATGCGGACGTATTCTTTGCTGGGCGCCGCGTGCGACGCATTATTGCCGACGCCGTTGTCCGACGTATTGCCGCGCGCCGTTGCGTAGATATACGCCGATCACGCCGTTGTGCGGACGTGTTCGCCGGGCGTGCCGACTTGCTGTGCTGATAACGTCATTGCCTGGACGTATTGATGTTGCTCCTGTAGAATAAATGTTCCTGCAAGCTTAAGAAAACGTTAGTGTATACCTGTTTAAACGAAATGATAAATACATATGAGAAGTGCAATTTTATGGGTAGAGGTGTCGTCCCTGATACGCGGATGAATATCGAGATGTTGTCGTGACGGACACGCTAAGTCCGCAATCGACGAATTGCCATGATCATTTGTTGCGCGACGCGTTGGTTGCAAATTTGACTTTATGCCCGAGCCGACGCGCTAGCCTTGTTGCGAATTCGCACTGACCGCTGATTGTCGATGCCTTTTTCTCGCTTCGCTTTTCCGACGCGACTTTGAATTTTGGATTGTTGTCATATCCTCTCGCCTCGCTTCGCTTTTTTGCGAAGAAACTTCGTCGCACCTTCCGCTTCTACGTTGCACTTTCTCGCTAATATGGAAAAAACTCGCGCCAAAGAAAATTTGTGAGTTTTGGGGTCGATTCAGATTTGACTTCGCCAATTGTCCCTCGATATCCGCGTTCGCCCGCTTTGGACTTGCAATCTCGCCAGTTTCCTACATTGTCCCGCTTTGAAAAGGGTGTCCGCCTAAAGTGGTCTCAAATGTAGTTGCCAGATGTTATGTGTATTCTTGTTATTTTCGTAACGGCGGAAAGTTTCCTAACGCGTGACCGGCCGATTTAGGCCGCCACGTATCCCCACGAGGAATCAGTCATGACGTAGTTCATTACAAGCAAATTTTGGGGTGAAATTAAAATTTCTAAATGTGGGACCGGTGTCGTGGTCGCCACGTATCCGCCATGAGGAATCAGTCGAACGTAGTTCATTACAAGCAAAACAAAAGAAAACATTATTAAAGCTTAAATATGAGTTTTAAATTATTCTGCTAAACTAAATTGCTTTTTCCTATCCGGGCTCTAGGCGGACCAAAACAAGGGTGCAAATCTAACCAATACGCCTTCATGCTCTGCATCGTGGATGGTTGGGTCTTCATGCTCGCTATCGCGATTCCTTCTTTTGGCTTCGCGCGCACGCTTGGATAAACGATTCGAGGTGGAATGGGCATGCGGGAGTGTATTCTCATCTAAGGTTATCAGTGCACATTGACGTGGTCGTGGTTTGGCGGGTTATCATGCACATTTGGGGCGATCCTTTACCGATACCCTTCTCCGATCACGCCTCGATTACGTCCCACGGCAGGAGTGGCAACCTTCTGTCATGTCCCGGCTATCGGAGTGATACGCAGCGCTTGTTCTCATCATACCATCTGGGGATAGGTCGAATCCTTCCCGAATCGGTTGAATTAGGCTGCAGCCGCAACCTTTCATATATTTGAGGTATGGGTTCACTAGTGGGGTGCGAACTTTGGGTGGTTTTCCTTCAAAATTCTTATTCGTGCAGGTCGTTGGGTGCTCTATTTTGTTGGCGGGCTTGATGGGTGGGTCTATGCGGGGCAGGATAAGCGGGTGCTTGGGAAGCGTTATATATAGGTTGTGTGTGGTAGTTGTGGTATGGGGTAGGTGTATAGTGAGGTGTGGAGTTCTGGTAGTATAATGGGTTTTGGTATGTTATGAATGCTTCGGGTTTGCGTTCTTGTACAAACATGGAAGGGGAAACTGTGTCTTTCTTCCTCTGCGAAGTACTCAGAGTGTCCCCGATCAATCGCCTTATTAGTTGCACTGTAATCCGCCGATTTGTAATCCTACCGCTTTAATACCTTAACCTACGAAGTCGCCATTCTAACAACTTCCATGAAATTCCGTCCACGACGCTTATCATTCGCTCATAGTAGGTTGCGTCCTTCAAAGATTATGCGAATAGTGTGGTCATCTCGCTTTCCACCACGGGTGGTTGTACTTTCGCCTCTGACGCCACTCATGGCGTATTCTCCGAAACGTTTCGTAGGCTTTTTCTCCAACTTCATTAAATAGAACACATCCGGTTTACGTGTTGAACCTAAATCGCTCACAAAGTCTTGGGCGATGTATTCCGGTATGCCATTTCGCGGATCTTGGTGGTATACCATCTAGTCTCGCCGGCCAAGCTCGAATGAACAACTTCATAATGGCTGCGGGTTCTTCCGTACTCGATTAGCTTGTCGCAATATGACCTCAGTGTGCGGGGTTGCCTTTCCCATCAAATAGTTTAAACTTCAAGACGCCTTGTACCGAGCGGCTCGCGTGCGGATCGTGCAAAAGTCCTCGTAGTCTAGTCGCCCGTGACCTTTATCCGATCGCATGCCCCGAACTGCTTCTTTCAAACTATGAATTTCTTTGGCCACATCCTCGTCCATTTTAGCTCGGACTTTCCTCTCCATTTCTTCGTAATGATCCACTTCTTGGTGAAGCACGGGGACGGTAAAAGGCTGGGTTTCTGTTGCATAAGTTAGCTGTCTGGGTTGTTTGCTGGGGCTGGTAATGGGTATGGTGCGTGGGTATTGGTTGGCCTGGCGATTAGGGCTGATTGTGGTGAAGTAAGTAGGCGGGGGCTGAGGTACACAGGTAGTAGGAGGATCATTTTGAAGGTGGGGTTGAGGATTGGCTGGGCGAGGGGCAGTTTGGTCGGCAACTGGCGGTCTTTGTGGGGAGTTTTGGGAGATATGTGGTGGTGGAGGTCGCTCTGGGATGGTTTGCGAGGTAGTGGCCCTTTGCTCTGGCATAGGGGTATTCAAACTAATGGATAGGTTGGTCAGATTCCGTAGCCTCTCCATCTTAACTCGCATATCGCCAATTTGTTGAAGCAGTGCGCAATACATTCTTCCCGATGGTGACATTCCTCCTTCGAAGGTTCGCCACGACAGAATTATTCCCAAAACATTTGGCTCAGACGCCCCCAAGCCAGTCATATCATCATTTCTTTCCTTGGACCTGGTAAAGTGTGGATGCTCCGACATTGTTGAGTCAAATACGAACCGACCTTTGGGGAAGATGATAAATCTTTCTAAAAAATGCAACAAACGGTGTTAGCATAAAGCACGTAATTTGCAGGTATGTAGCAAATATATTGCACATAGTACATTCAAACGTTTTCTAACATGCAGGGGGGCCTCTTTATGCCAGAGGTAAGCCTAAACGTCACATATGCGAGGTCATGATGGATTTGTCCGAGCGTCAGTATGTAATGCTTTTGTTGGAAATGACGACCAAACGACGGTGCACTTTTTCCAATTTCAGCATGACATGATTAGGTTTGGATTTGTCTATCACCGCCACGCTACACATAATATCTTTGGTTGGTCGTTGGGTTGAGAAACCGTCGACAAGTTTGGTGTCTTCTAATTGTGGTATCAATGCCAGGATTGACCCACCTAGGGTAAATGCACGTGCCTTAAATAAAGGTGGTATAGCTCATCTTAAGTTTCTAAGATTTGGCTTTTCTAGACGCTTGAGTTCCCGAGCGGACAACTCGAGTGAGAAGGCTACGCGGCTGATCAGACGAACCGATCTAACTCCGCGCAGGCGCCAACTCTCTTAAAATTTGGGTATTTGAAGAAATTTGCGGGTGCGCGAAGCACACCAACGCGTGAGTGTGTGATTGTGTGAATTTTCCAGAATGGAAGAAATATGAACGGAATACCAGTTTAAGGAAAGCAGTAAAGCAGGTAGCAAAAATAAATAAAACAAAATACAGCACACAAAATTAAATGCAAAAAGTAATGCCAAATAATAACCCTAGGTCTGTTGTGGTTAAGAACCTAAAATCCCCAGCGGAGTCGCCATTTCTGTCGCGCCCGATTTCGGCCGCGACATTTTTCTAGCGAATCCTGCTTAAAATAAAAAAGGTTAGAAAATAAATAATAAATGTTAAATAAAAAAGGGTGCTTAAAAGTGCAAAAGGGGCTAGAAATGCTAAAGGGTTGCTAAATGCTAAAAGAATGCTAAAAATGCTAGGGATTGCTAAAGGGTGCTAAAATGCTAAGGGTTCGCGGAGTCGCCACCTAATTAATTGGGTGAATTAAGACACCTAAATGTTAACTAGTTTAAAGTAACATTAACTCCATTTTAATGGTATGCTAAACTTAATGAGATTCCGGGTAAGGGTTCTTTATTAATCTAGAGGGAAGGGGTTAGGCACCCTCTAAGATCCGCTAACTTGCGGTTATCCTGCCAAACCTAGGGTAATTATTATGTTTAAAGAATGCTTGTTTTAAAAAGATGCTTTAGAATATTTTATAAAAAATGCATATTGATAAAAGTTTACAAGACTAAGGCCCAAAAATGTAAGTGATGCAAAGGTTATTTATGGACCAATTATGTGTGCATGCAAAGATTATTTACGGACTAATCTTGCTTAACCTGCGTTTAATATTATATAAGAGGTGCTTTAAGATGATTCTTGAGAGTTTAGGAAAAAATCTGTTATGGATTTTAATAAGAAACAAAATGTTGGTTTTATGATGCAAGTTAAATCATTTAGATCATTTTTGCAGAATTTAGACATGCCTAATAGTCCTAAAAGACAAATAAAGAAGAAATGCGTTTCTAAGTTTGAATTACCTTCCCACCTCATATGTTCAAAGGCTAATTGCTAGAAGTTCTTCTATTAATTACAAAGTTAAATAATAAAATTACAGCAAACAAATAAGGCATAGAATGAGATAAGGAGGTTAAGAGAGTGAAGGGATTGGAGCGGATGACTCCGTCCTATTTGTTTTTCTAGGAATTTCTGAAGCGGGAATGCGAATGCGGATGCACATAGACGCGGGTTGCCCTTTGAAATGGCTCGCGATGAGTCTCGCCATGAGACTCTTTATTTTGCTCCGGTGCGTTTCATGTAAAAGAAAAAAAAAAGATTAGTACACATCTTAATTATTTGAACCATAAAAGAACAACACACACACACACGATCTGTGCTTATGCAAGCAGTATACAGAGATATATAAGCCGATCAGTAAACAGAGGTCGATTGCTGCAACAGTCGGTAAACAGGACCCACAGACAATGGAGTACATTGAGGTTAACATGTAGAGAATAATCTCATGGTTCAAATCGCGATGTGCTTGAATATTAACAATTAGAGGCATATAGTAAAGTAGATGGCTGAATCATGGTTCCTTTTAAGCACGTGTTATAGTGGCAACAAAGAATGACGGCAATCAAAAGCAGGCAGTGACAGTTTATGCAAGCAGAGCCAATATTCATTCAGACAGGGAAATTACAGACATGTAAATATTCATTCAAACAGGTAAATTATAGGCATGCCGAGATTATAGGATGAATCATGTCTAAAAGCATACCCTACCACAGGAAGTGAATGTAGAATGATCATGCATAGCTTAAAATATAAACAGAGATGGATAAGAAATCAGATATCCAACATATGCATTTCCAGCTTATTTGAAAGCAGTAGGTAAGCATTTTTCTTAAGCTGAAGTAGAGACATATAGGCATATTTTATGGTTTAGATTTTTAGCGCAGAGAAGTATTCACTTAGAAAATAATGGACTGATTTAACAAGCACGCTAGACCTTTGACAACCAAATAGGCCATTCCAAATAATGCTTAGGCTAGCGAGGCCCAATTATGTGTTACTGAGGAGGGGCTATGTTCACAGAGGGGCTCATATAGGCTAAAACAGATTTACTAAGGCAGTGACCACAAAGTTCGAATCAAGCACATATATTGGTAATATAAACTCAGGTAATCTCATAGTAACACCTAAATCATGCTGAAAGACAAACAGGGACAAGCGTCATACTGATTTTATATTACTTAATGCTAGATGGAACTTCGATAGACATACTTAGGACATTCGCCCTGGTTTGAACAATCTACAATCCGATTACATAATGAAATGACATTAACTAATCCGAGCTCATATCACACAACACAGATTTCAGGTATTGGTTTGAGGACAGGCATTTAATAGCTTCTGGCCGAACTAACTAATTACGCCTCGATATGATTCATTTGCCGACTAACACCCTTAACTCCTGTCCTATAATGCAAACTTCATGGTTAGACATATTAAGCGAAAAGATTCAGATAATAACCATCAACAAATTTTGAATGGTTTAACACGCACAAGCTGAATTAAACCAGCATATTTCACCAACATATAACCATTACACATGTCACGAAACACAGATCGAATGAGAAATACAAAGGGAGACGAATTTACCTTCTCCGGGCAGCGAACCGAGGCAGCGTATCAAGTCGTCGGTCCACTCGGAAGGCTTGCTAATTGCCGAGGAAAGGAAGAAGGTTTTTTTTTTGCGAAATTGTTGACTGTTAGGGTTGAGTTCTTTTCTGAATAACTCAATCGGGCTCCTGCTTTTCCCAATCTGTTTCTCCCTTTTCAATGATGCTAAAGGATTCTCTTTGAATCGCTAAGTTGTACTCTGATTCCTCCCCTCAAAAAAAGATGCCTTTCATGTACATACTGCCTTCGTTTATATAGTCTCAAATTGGGTTCTAAGTTAGGTGCGATTTGGACTGCATGTAGAAGCTTTGGTAAGGATTGATTCGTGAGGTATTCCTTACCATTAATAGGTGATTCGGACAGATTTGGCTGCTTATTTTTGGACGAATCTTGGTACTAATATCTTGTATAATCTGTTAAGGCAAGTATTGCTTATGGTAAGTTGGTTTTGAGGGATTTTGTTTCCATTTCGGGGTCGATTTGTTACGATCTTGTGGGCTTATTCTGGGTTGATTTTGTTACTGTTAGGGCAAGTTATATGGAATGATTCTGTGCAATTTCGCACTGATTTCGTGTGATTTTGACGAGATTTGGTCTGGTTATGGTAAGAAGGAGGCGGCGAATGAAGGGCTTAGGGTTTCGTCTCGTTTCTTAGGGCGTTTGAGGGAGACGAGGGAGATAAGGAAAAGGCCAAGAATAAGGCTGGGCGTGGGCTTTGGACTGATAAGGGTAGAGGGGCGAGTGGGCTTGCGGGTCGCGGGTTTGGGCCAGGAGAAGCTTGGCTGGTTTTAATTAGTTAGGGTAGTTAGTTTAATTAGGTATTTAATTTAAGTGGGTTATTAGTTTAGGAGTTAATTAGCTAGGTATTAGTTATTTAATTAGTTAATTAGTGGTAAATTAATAAACTAATGTGATTAAATTGTTTAGGCGCTTAAATAAATGCGGGTGTGTTATTTAATTAGTGTTCAATATTTTAGAATGCGGCGCTATTTATTTAAATCTTATTTATTGTGCATTATTATTTAAAATAAGTTATGAAATTGTTTTGCGTACTAATAAATGCGACTATGCTATTTGACACGGCGTCATTGCTAAATTATTTATTCTATGTATTTATTTATTTTTATTATCATTTAAGGACCATGACAGAGCTTAAAATTAATTAATGCGGGCGCGGGACTCTAAGTGCTTAATACTCTACGTAAGACACGGTGCCGTTATTAAATTGCTTATTTATGTCTGTATTTAATGTTTTATCGCTGCATTTTATTATAAAAATCATAAAAAATTATTTTACAAAATTAGTCTAATTTTATAGCTAATGACTGGACGGCAGGGTCAAAATTGGGTGTCAACAGTATACTAATAATCATAGAGTTGACAGGCATGTTACTATTGTTATAGGTTGAAATGCTAATCAAGACGAATCTATATCGAGTTGGTATAGTCGACAAGCGGTATGTGAAACTATCCCTTCTTCCTTTTTTTGGCATGAGTCACATAAAATGAGCGTACGACGGACGTACATAATTCCAATGAATCATAATTCTTAGTGATACATGATATGATAGTTGTCTTTGATTCTCCAGTGATAGTTCATTCTAATTATTCCATTGAGAGTCAGGTGATGATTTAATTTGTATATTATTGCTCATGATATTCTATTCGTGTAATATGTGATTATCTCATTTCACCAAGTCCTGGGCCGAGTATGTTCGTGCGCAGCTTGATTGCATTGTTCACCGAGTCCCTCACTAGAGGGTCGGGTACGGTATGTATGTGATTATTTCACTGAGTCCCATGATGGGTCGGGTACGGTATGCATATGATTATTTCACCGAGTCCCATGATGGGTCGGGTACGGTATGTGTACACATGATCATTTCACCGAGACCCTCACTAGGGGCCGGGTACGGTATATATAAGTATATGACTTCATTCACCGAGTCCCATGATGGTTCGGGTACGGTATGTTATATGGATATGTATGACTCTCAGTTCATAAGGAACATGTGCATTGGTATCTTTGATTATTATATTTATCTCCTGTCATCTTTTGACCAGTTATGATCTGCTTTATCATATTTCATGTTTTATATACTCGGTACATTATTTCGTACTGACCCCCTTTCCTCGAGGGGCTGTGTTTCATGCCCGCAGGTACATACACTCAGTTTGGTGATCCTCCAGCTTAGGATTTCTGCTTAGCTTTTTGAAGAGCTTCATTGTTCCGAAGCCTAGTCTTTTTGATACAGATCCTTTGATATAGACTTATGCATATTCAGGGGTACGGCGGGGCCCTATCCCGTCATATTTCATTATCATACTCTTAGAGGTATGTGGACATGTGTGGGTTGGACAAACGTTGGTTGTAGACGTGTTTTGGTCAGCTATATCATTGTAGTTCATTTTGGATATTCCTGTATATAGTGGCAGCCTTGTCGGCTTGCATATTTTGTCATGTTTGATTAGCTGAGACTCCTCAGGAGACAGGTTTATTCTAGATTTCTACATTGTCCTTAGTATCTGTCTGATTATATGTAACAGGTTAGTATAAGGGTGTCCATCTAGGGCACCAATCGCGGCCCACCGGCTCGGGTCGTGACACTGACATTTTTACCAAACCTTTAGATCATGAGAGTTTTTCCAGCTTGAAGAAATCTCTTGGTCTTTATTTTCTTTAAAAGATAAGATAGGCTAGGTAAATATTGTCCGAAATATTGTCCTAACATTCTGGGTAACATTTACTGTAGAGTCAATATACAGGATAAGTGTTGTGATGTTGATGCACAATCTGTTCAATTTAACCAAGCATGACTCTGTGAGGACAAGTTCTGAATGCGATACCGTTCCCTGCGATGATGTATATAAAATAATTATGTATATCATAAAATAGGAGTATCATGAGAAGACGAAGCCTCTACTAAAGATTTGGATGTATACAAAAAGAGCAAAGCTCTAAGATTGGTATCGTTCCTATTCTATAGGAGTACCATGTGCTTAAAAAGAAAAGAAAAAAGGTTGAAAAGACCTCAAGAAATTTCTGTATGTGCTCAACTAAGTTGATTAAGTAGAATGGAAAAATGTAACATTAGTTCAGCGATCAGTCTCATAGGGAACATATACAGAAAATTAACTATCAAATCAGTAAATACTTGGAGTCTCATATTGCTTGTTTTAATTTGAAATGTTGCCAACATCATTAACAACATCGTCTTTCAGTATATTGATTAATTATGCTTATCGTATTTATTTTTTTGGTATGGTACACGTCTCTATTTTTTTAAAATGAATTCAAACAAGTTTGGATTGAAAGAGCCGTTATTTTTAAATGATGTTGTAAAATTCCTTTGTTTTAGGTGTAAAAAGTTTCAATTCTTCTACACAGTGTAAATTTAATGGAAAAGGAGTTGAAGTGTGCTTATAATTTGCCATAATGAAACCTTCCATTTTTTGTCTTTGTATTGTCACATCACAGCCGAAAATCAGTCCATCAAATCGATGGAAGCCCAAACACTACCATCATTACTTCCAAACTAAAACGTCTCCAACACACCTAATTCTTCAAAATCCTCTCCCATGTTCATTTCCCCAAAGTCTTTTAACACCAAAGATTACTCTCCAATATCGACTAGTCCGTCAACTAAAAACAACGTGTACAAACATTATGTACCCATTAATGATTTGAGACCAGTACAGGAAGACTACACTCAATCAATGATTCTGTTAGGTTTCGAAGAGCCATTACAGATAAGCTATCCAGGTGACACGAAAAACTCCATTGATGTTGATGCAACATCTGATTTTTTCAAATCTTGCATCAAGACAGCCTTCATCAAATTTTTCAACGAGAAGGTCAAAAGGGTTTTTGAAAACCAATTTGGTGATAATCAATCTGCTAAAAGGTCAAGGGAAGAGTAGCAGCAGCACTGACACCGAATTTAGTGTGAACAGTCTTTCCGGAACACCTTCAACATCCACTCCACAAGCTGAACCGAAGAAAGAAGGAGAAGAGATGTTAGACGACACACCTCTGAGGAACTTCATTCCAAAAGGGTCCGCATAACCTACAAAAATATTGCTGCAAGTGTTGCCTCAACATCAAAGGTAACAGACGATAGAGTGGATCCAGACTATGTTGCCCCAACATCCGAGGCAACACCTACATCTCCTCCATCAGAACACGACAATACAGAATCTGAATCAGATTCTGAGGTAATGCCCTACTCTCTTTAATTTCAAACAAAATCATACTCCGCTAATAGGAATTGGTTCAAGAATAGAGCAATTAAAACCTAAGTTCATTCTACAACAATGGTTTAATTGATTTCTTAAGCAGTCGAATGGTCTTGAATTATGTATCTGGAAAAAATCTATTATGTGAGAAAGTGATTAGGGTGTTTTATGCGAACCTGACACATGTTGTCAAGGACACTACCTCAAAGAAATTTGGGAAAGTGTACCTATACAACAATGTATACAATTTTACACCTGCAATCATTAACTCCACTCTTGGGATAACTATAAGTGACAGACCTCCTCAATCCAATCTCACTACGGACGAACTCAATTCTATGATCAAGTACCTTACGGGGAATTTGATTATGATTTGTCCACCCCACAGTCATGTGTCTAAGCTCACTGTCCTGTTTGCTACATTGCACAAACTCGCTATCTATAACTGAGTACCATATCTAACGAGACTGTAGTAACTCTTGATCAAGCATCACTACTTTTTAAGATTGAAAGGAATGAAAGAGTTGACTTGGGAACTATCATATTCGAACACGTTGCCAACCTGGCTGAAAGAAAAAAACAACTTTGTCCTTCCATACCCCTCTTTGATTTATCAAATTCTGCTCAACCAAGAATTTAAGATCCCAAAAGGAGAAAAGTTGAGTCCAGCCTTAGAGGTATATTCAGTACAACAAGCAGTTGTCAACAGCAGGGATACAATTATTGATCTTCCTTGGAAGAAAAAAGGATGGGACACAGAAACATCAACAGATATTGCCAACATTTCAGGCAACATTGATCAAGGTAAGGTCCCAATGTCCAAAGGATGGCTCCAGAGGCACATTTATGAACTTGACAGACAGATTCAAGAACTGATAAGAGCCAAAAATTATTATGTGGGCATTATTTCTTCACAAAAAAAGGGAGATGATGATGCGTCTTGGCAAGTATCGAAGCAAAGAGATAGGGGAATCACGTGACGCGGGGCGAAATAACACAGGGGGAGAAAAGTGAAGATGACGACTGTTGTTGTCACCAATGGAGAAGAAAAAGGAGATGTTGTACAGATTGATTGTTCAAAAAAAGCGGCTGGAAGCTACTGTGGCATGATCAATCTAGTCGAGGGTGTCAGACCAATGGAGTTGTGATTGTTGATCAATGAAAGAAGATACTAATGTTTGATGGAACTTGTTTATTTATTTATGATATGCTCACATTTGGATTATTAATTTTTCTTTGGTTTGTATTATTTTTCTTTTGGGATATTGGTTTGTTCTAGCAGACATTATGCTCACTGAGCTGTTTATATATGTTTGCTTACTGTGGATTGTTGTGAATTGTTAACTGTTGACTTATTACACACATGTTGTAAGGAAGTCACGATCAACAGGACATAACCCATTTTTAATCCTATTGTCGATACAACATTACCGGAATGTATTACTGTAGGTTAAGGGGGAGCATGACCCTGATCCTACTGATTGTCATATTGTTAGGACTACATCGATAATCAGTATCCTAGTCATTTTTGTTTTGTATGGAGTTTTGCGAAGAAAAACAAAAAGGGGGAGATTGTTGATGTTGGATGGATGTTGTGACAACATCTGTAAATGCTCAGGACAACATCGCTTATGAACATAACGATGTTGTCTGCGATGTTGTGACAACATCACTGACAACATCTCTATAAACGATTTGCCTATTCTTTCGGCCAAAACAAGTTGTGTTACTGTGAGTTAAAAATGACCTAGGCAAGCTTACAATGAAGTTGTGTTTAAAATGTGCGAAAAGAAGCAGTCAAAGCTTGGAGGAGAAGCAGCGTGAAGACCAAGTCCAGATTGTTGAGCTTTTCATGGAGGAAGAACCAATCCAAGTTGCAGCCTTCTTTTACTCAACTCCCGCAACCAACAGTGAGGATTTCAAGGGAAGCTTCACACTATAAATAGAAGGGAAACTTCAGAGTATCGATATCCAGAATTAAACAAGAAGAACTACCAAGAGAGCTCTCAGATATTCACCTTAGAAACTTGATCAACACCTAGCCTACAGTAGTATAACAACATCTAGTCCCACATTACTATTGCTGCACAGATTCTAGATCAAGCTTATAATTGAAGCAATTGTAATGAAGATGTTGTATTTATCTTTTTAATATCTTTTAACTTTAGGCTGAAGTCATCTGCGACTTCACTTTTGTTTGTAATTTCTTTTTCGTTTGTATTGCTCAATTGGTGAAAAGAAATTCATTTGTAATTGTATATAATATATACAATACTTCGATCATCGACCATCAAGGTATATATTAATATATACCCTTGAAAATATAAACCTTGTGTCTTTTATTTTTCCGCTGCATTTACTCTTTAAAGGTTTATAACTGTTTTATCACAATGTTGCATTTTTGCTTCAGATGTTGACACGGCCAAAATCCAAAAAATAAAAGCACCTTCAATTATTTTTCATTTGAAACTTTACTCTTGCTGAACGTGAAAGATAATGTAGCTAGTAAACTACTATACATATCTTGATATCAACATGGACGTGTTCAAGATTAAATTAAAGTTAATGGATTCTTCCGGAGAGATTTTAAGTTAATACTACAATAATCAATAAGTTCACAATCAAATATTTATAGATATTTAGTGAATTATTAAATATATATATAGTACAATTGGTACGAACAAAAATTATTCGGTTCACATAAACACACAACTGATCTTCTCTACCCCTCGATATCAAAATTCTACAAACCAAGATTTAGACCTTGCGTTTTGACCTACATGCAAATACCCATATTTGGGAGCTGCATGAACGATCGAAATGCATGAAAAATAAAAAAGTAGAACATAAAAAACTCTTTAAATTTGACGTGTTTTATTCGAAGTCCCTATAAACTATGTCTGGTCAATCCTAATTACCCTCATGTACTTGGTTTGGGGGGGGGGGGGGGGGCGTTCACTGTATTTTAAATTTGGTTTAGTTTCTTCAAACTCCATATGGAGTCAAAGCTCATTCAGCTAGCTTGAGAAGGAGAAATTTTCTAATTATTGAGAAAAAGAAAAGGAAGGGAAGAAAATGTGAGGGAAATATGATAGAAAGATTTAAATGAAGTTGCAACTTTATTTATTTATAAAGATTCATCTCCCAAGTATTCTGACCCGTGGAAATTGCTCCCATTCTTTATTTTAGTTTCCATTTATATGGATTTTGAGTCTTACTCAACCTCAAAAGCTAGCTCATGAGGGGGGAATTGTTCAAGTTCATATAAGGAGTCCAAATTCTCATTTCATTTCCGATGTGAGACTCTTAACACTCCCCGCACGCCCAAACCCCGTTAACAGGAGCGTGAATGACATAATTTGGGGACCTAACATCGGTGAACATATAACTAGAATATGTTGCTCTGATACCATGTAAAGAATGAATCTTGGGCCTAACTCAATCTCAAAAGCTAGCTTTTGAGGGGGGATTGTTCAAGTCCATATAAGGAGTTAAAATTCTCATTCTATTTTCGATGTGAGACTATTATTACCAATCTAGTATCATCAATGAACAAGCATGATAATAGAATAATAACTCTATTGAAATTCAAATCAACAACGAAATATTCAGCAAATATAAAAACAACACTTGATGTAGATAGAGGTCTGTTGTCGCAGTGTCCTAAGACATAAATTTGTCTCCACTTGTACTGTAGTTCTTCGGATGTCTATCTAGAGGATACAACTATCTAGTGAAAGTTCTAGCACAAGAACTTCACCCCTGACGAATTTATTTATGTGTTTTCCAGAAATGTGTTTATGGAAGAAGAAGATGATGATCAACAATTAATCTTAAATCATTAATTGTGTTAAATAATTGATTGTTTGTGTTGTATTGTATCTTGTGTCTTCTATCAAGTGATCAACATGCTTTATATAGCATTAATTTCGACAATATTCAGCTTTTCACTCAAAGGTCGTGACTTGTAATGAAGAGACACAACTTTTGATCATTTTCAGAAAATTACCGTTGGACAGCGTCGCGGCTTTGCGCCCTTGGCACCGTGGCGCTGACCCTGGCGCCGCGGCCCTGAATTCCTTGCAGAACTCTTTGAAGTTTTGGCGTCGTGGCGCTGAGGAGCAGCACCGTGGCGCTGGGGAGCAGCGCCGCGGGGATGTCGTCGGGATTTGTCCACTGTTCCGGCGCTGCGGCCCTGTTCTTGGGCGCCGCGGTGCTACGCCACATTTTTCGATCACTTTGTTCTTCTTATCTTTCCTTCTCCCTTGTACAAGTTCCAAAAATACCCCACATTATCTATTCAAACATCAACAATACCCCACATTTGGATAGAAAATAAGATAAGTAGGAACTTCTCACTATTTCTGAATAACTCGATATGACATGCATCGGAAAAGGTGTCTTTTGGACTTGAGTCGTTCGTAGTAAATACCTATCGGATCTACTTTCTGAAATAGTGGACGAAATGTCTTGAACTATTCACATTTTGTAGTAAATCAAGATAACAAGTATCACACATATCATAGCAACATATTTCAATCCTTACGATTGTGTTCATTTCGGTTGTGAACAACTCCTTCTTCGTGAGAATTTCTAGAGAACGTAGCCATATCAGTTCCCACAGATGTGACCCCACATCAATCTCATATAGGTAATACCAAACAAGAATAGTTAATACTATCCCACCATAATGGCTTTTAGTATTATTAAGAATAATATTCATCCCTTAATCGTCAACGGATTAACACACTTAGTTCATCATAAGAATGAGCATATGTGTGTTTGTTATGCTCCTTGAGTCTTCCCCAACTAGTTTCCTATTGAACCTAAACCATGAGATCTCCAATTATGATAGGTTAGGTTGCCGCCAAGTAATGACTCATTGTATTGACTTTAAGTCCATTCCCCTCGATGTAAATACGATTTGCTCTCTATTAAGGCCTTTTGTCAAAGGATCCACTATATTGTCCTTTGATTTAACATAATCAATGGAAATAATTCAATTATTCAGCAAGATTCGTATTATATTATGACGTCGCCTTATATGTCTCGACTTGCCATTGTATATCTGATTCTTTGCCCTCATCAGGGCAGTCATACTATCACAATGTATGCAAATGATTGTCACAAGCTTTGTCCAAAACGGAATACCTTCTAGGAAGTTTCTGAGTCATTCTGCCTCTTCGGCAGCTTTGTCCAAGACTACAAACTCTGCTTCCATAGTTGATTGCGCATTCATCGTTTGCTTTGATGATTTCCAAAATACCGACGCTCCACCAAGTGTAAATACATAACCACTTGTGGACTTACTTTACGAATGGTTGGAAATCCAATTAGCATCACAATATCCTTCTAAAATAAGAGGATATTTTGTATAATGCAACTCATAGTACACTGTATGCTTTAGATATCGGAGTGCCCTAGTTAGTGCAAACTAATGATCCTTTCCAGGATTATGTGAGTATCGACTAAGTCGACTCACTGTATATGCTAAATCCGGTCTCGTACAATTCATGATGTACATCAAGCTTCCAAGAACTTGTGTATACTCCAATTGAGACACACTTTCACCCTGGTTTTTCTTAAGGTGACAAGAGGGATCAAATTGTGTAACAACCGGTCGATCATCATAGTGTCCAAACTTTCTAAGGATCTTTTCAACATAGTGGGATTGGGTTAAGATGTAACCATTAGAGTTCTTTTGAATTATAATACCAAGAATGACATTTGTTATTCACATATCTTTCATATCAAAAGCGGCATGCAGCATCTTCTTAATTTGGTTAATTACATCCTTACTTGTTCCCATAATTAACATATCATCAACATATAAGCATATAATGACACATGTATTTTTACATTGTTTAATGTAGACATATTTATCACATTCATTTATTTGAAAACCATTTGATAAAAATGTATTATCAAACTTTTCATGTCATTGATTTAGAGCTTGTTTAAGTCCGTATAAAAACTTAATCAATTTACAAACCTTCCTTTCTTGACCTTTCACAACAAACCCTCCGGGTTGTTCCATGTAAATTTCTTCATCTAATTCATCATTCAAAAATGCGATCTTCACATCCATTTGGTGTATTTCCAAATTGTGAATCGCCGCTATTGCAATTAACGTTCTTATCGACGTAATTCTTGTTACTGGTGAGTAAGTATCAAAGAAATCTACACCTTCTTTTTGACGAAACTCTTTGGCTACTATACGAGCTTTGTATTTTTCTATAGTACCTCAGGCCTTAGATTCCGTTTGAAAATACATTTATGGCCTATTGGTTTTTGTCCCGGAAGGAGATCAACCAATATCCATGTATTATTTTGCATAATGGATTCTACCTCACTTTGGATAGCCTCATTCTAATAAGATGCTTCGGATGATTCAATAGCAACCTTATACGTTTGAGGTTCTCCTTCAAAGGTAAATGTCATAAAGTCTGGACCAAAATCTTAGGTAATTTTCCCAGGTTTACTTCTCCTTGGATCAGAATTTTCTTATTGAACAGATGAAGTAAGATTTTCATCATTTTGTGTGTTTTGGTTTAACACATCTTAAGGCAGCGTCCTCTTCTTATAATTAAGAACACTTTTATTCTTGTCTTTGTAAGGAAAATATCCTCAAAAATTCTGCTTTCGCAGACTCCATAAGTGTATTTTTGTGAATACTTTCAACAACAGAATGATACACCAAAAACTTATATGCTACACTATTATTGGCAGGGCCAATATATATGAAATTCACCATTTTTGGTCCAAGTTTAGTTCTCTTTGGTAAGGGAACTTGAACGCTAGGCAACCCCACACTTTCATCCTTTTGAAAGTAGGAAATCTTCCTTTCCATAATTAATAAGGAGATTGATCACTTTTCACATGAGGAATTTTATTTAGTAACATATTTGCAGTAAGTAACGCCTCTCCCCATAAACTAAGAGGTGCGCCCGAACTAACCAACATTGAATTTATCATATTCTTCAATGTTCTATTCTTTCGTTCGACAACTCCATTTTGTTTTGGAGTATATGGTGCAGTGGTTTGATGAACTATACCATGAGTAGAACAAATTTCTTTGAACTCATTTGATTGATATTCACCACCTCTATCAGACCTTAAAATTCTAATTCTTTTGACAAATTGGTTTTCCACTACCGCTTTATATGTTTTAAACATGTTTAAAGCCTCATCTTTGGTATGTATTAAGTATACATAACAAAATTTACTGCAATCATCTATGAATGATATGTAATAATTTTTTTCTCCACGAGATGGAGTTGCTTGATAATCACACAAATCACTATGAATTAAACCAAGCATTTCATTTGATTTCATTACAGATTTATGAGGATGACTTGCATATTTTTATTCTATGCAAACTCCACATTTAGTCATTTTGTTCATAGAACATTTTGGCAACATGCCTAACTTTACCATTCTTTGTAAAAAGCGATAATTAACATGGCCTAATCTTGAATGCCATAAAGATGGAGAATCAACCATGTACATAGAAGCAGTGCTAGTGTCTGCATTTTCATTAATAATGACAATTGCCTTTGTAGGTACAACAAATAGTTTGAAGAGCCCCTCACTGAGGTAACCCTTCCCTACATACATCTCACTCTTGGTGAGTACAAATTTGTCAGATTCAAATACAATTTTGAAGCCCTTGTTACTTAGAACAGGCCCAGAAATCAAATTCTTACAAATTTCAGGCACGTGCAACACATTCGTGAGCACAAAATCATTCCCGGAAGTGAGTTTCAAAATCACATTCTCTTTCTCTTCAACTTTCACAACAGCGACATTACCCACGAACAATGGTTCTATATCCTTGATGGCTTGGTAGGATGAAAACATATCCTTTTCAGAACATACGTGCATTGTAGCACCCGTATTCATCCACCAATCAGTTGAATTTGTAACCAGATTTGCTTGAGCAGCCACAACCCCAATGAATTGATTTTTAGTTTCAGCCCAGTTGGATTGGTTGACATTACTCGAATCTCCAATACCACTACCTTGATTCTTGTTAAGGCGACAATTTTTGCTCAGGTCTGTGTTTGCTACATACCCAATGTAGTCCCGGTCAGGGTTTCTCAACGCATCGTCCTTTGTGGCGCGAGTGCATTCTTCCCGGTTGCAAAAGATGGATTGACACCAACAATTTGCCCTTGCCTTTCTGAAACTTGGCCTTAGAAGAATTGTCTTAAACCATGTTGGCATTAGGCTCCAATGAAACAACATCTGCCTTTTCATTCTTCCGGTTAGCCTCTTCAACTCGGATTTTAAGAGCCAATTGCTCAAAATTCATTTCCTCGGTTAGATGCTTAAGATAAACTTTAAAATCCTTCTATGAAGGAGGTAATTTCTCAATAATAGCACCAACAAGGAAATTCGAGTTAAGGCCCATACCTTCAACCTCTAATTCATGAACAATGACTTGGAGTTCCTCCACTTGCTTGACAACAGGCTTGACATCTCTCATCTTGAAGTTTAGAAACTTGCCGATGACGAACTTCTTGGAACAAGCAACCTCAGTTTTGTACTTGTTCTCCAATGACTGCCACAACTCTCGTGCTGTTCTGAACGTGGAGTAGATATCATAGAGAGAATCATCCAAGGCATTGAGAATATAGTTTATGCAAAGAAACTCTTGACTCTCCCAAGTCAGCCTCCGTGGGCCTGGCCTAATTTACCACGGGGAATGGGCAGGGAAGCACGACCCATGGCCACGATACTGCCCCACTGGGCTGGTTGTTGCTGTTGGCCGCCACCCCTGCCGCCACTGTCTCCACCTCCACTGCGACGGTTACCATCGCCTTTTCCACCACAGCGGTTTTTGCTTCTGTTACCGCCGTTTCTGCCCTTATGACCACGATTTTGCAGCAAATTTTCAAATTGTGATGAATTCTCATTAGACGTAGTGGCAATCAAGGTGAATTTTGACACGGTGGCCGTCTTCTTGGTAAAACCCGCTTCTTCGAGGATGAGCATATAACGAATTTGGTAGAATGGCGGAAGAGGATTGCTTTGACGGATGAGCGTACCTACTCCACTATATGCATCAGTAAGGCCGACGACCATTTGTAACACGACCGATTGTTAGTGTCACGACCCAACCCCGGGGCCGCGACTGGTATCCTATCGGGGTACCCTGTCAGGTATATGTCAGAGAATAACAGCGGAACATACATAACACATAACTTATAAAAAGGGTAAACATCATCGCCACCGATAAAGTGCCTTCCATAAAACATACTTAAACAAAGTATAGTAGTACAACCTGGTTCTTATAGCCCAAAACATATATGTGACCACGGACACTGGCGGACGAGGGCCCGCCATACCACGAATGTACAAAATACCTATAGCATCGTGGAATATCCGTACCAATAAATAAGCTTAGGAGAATGGAGCTTCGACAGGAATAGTGATCCTAACGAGGATCCTGATACGCTTACCACCTGCGGCGTTAACGGCCACTCGGAAGAGGGTCGAGACACAACGTACCAAGTATGTAAACCGGAAAATCGTAGTAATATCATAAGTCAAAAATAAGCCGAGTCATAGATAAAATCAATTTCCTTGCATTGTGCCTTACTAACATAGGAGTAACAAGTATAAATCTTATAGCATAAAAATAGGAGGCTCACGATCAAACAGGTACCTGCGCGTAGTATCATTAAGCAATCCTACTCTCGGGACTATTTCACCCGCACGGGTCCCGTGGACCCGCATGAGGTCATCCGCCTCGTCGTGGGACTATTTCACCCGCACGGGACTATTTCACCCGCATGGATCCCGTGGACGCGTAGTACCATCGCCGTACTCGCATGGGACTATTTCACCCGCATGGATCCTGTGGTCCGGATCCGCATGAGTGCAAACGCCGCACTCGCATCATGGGTAGCAAATCCATGGCATAGATAATAACCCGGGGTTTACCCCGTAATAATACAAATATATAACATAGCTCATCCGGCTATCATACATAACATAAACACTACCGGCCTATCATATCATACATAAGCACTACCGGCCTATCATATCACAACATAAGCACTACCGGCCTATCATATCATACATAAGCACTACCGACTTATCATAACATACGCAAGTTAAGAAATCCCCTAACTTCTTATTAACATTATTAATATATCCTCTCATTTTAGTATCCTAAGGCACTAACATGTCTTTTAATAGAAAATCCGGGAATTCAACCCAAGTACCATGTAATTCTAACTTTTTAAGAAAAACTCTTTTTATACAAAGACTCCAAGATACTATTCACCATAGTATCAAGTTACGATTTCTTTTCAAGACGAGTCACATTTCCTTTTAGAAATATAATAGGCTTCTAAATCAAGTGACTTCATTTCCTTTAAAACCTTAGGCAACCAATGCCTAAAAATCAATTCACCTTTCTTAGTTTCAAATCCTTTACCCGTACTTGTTTTAATTAGAGTAAACCTTTCTTTGTGAACCTTTCAAGAAAACTAATATAACCAACTTCCCATAAAGTCCTTATATTAGCGTTATCCCTTTGTCAAATACATTTTCCTCAACCTGAGGACTTATACTTTTGAAATGAAACAAGTATCATATACTTTAAAACAAGTGTAGATTATCAATTCTTGTACGTATACCGTACTACATAGATACAACTATTCATGCTCAAGAGATAGGAAAGCTCTACATACCTCTTTCGGTTAATCCACTTGCTAAGTCCAACTACCGCAAGTAATATGTCAACCTATAATAACCATAATGCGTTTATTAACCTCTAATTTCAATGTAGAAATTCTAAATTCAAGTTACCAATTCCTAAGGAAAATTGGGCAGCATTTCCTTTGTTTCTACTCACTTTGCCACCTTTTTCAAAGACCGATTTTCAACACTCAAACGCCTCATTAAGGCCCAACATCCAAACCAACACAAAGGGGATTACACACCTAATCTTGAGTGTGTAAAATTCTGCCCCATGAGTTATAATAATACACTTAACAATTCTAAAGTAGTTTGTAGGCTACAACATGCTCATAATATCTCTTTAGCCAAATCCTTTATACCCAACCCACATTTCTTGCATGCAATGACTCTAATAGCATTATTTACTACCACAAGTACTTTCTTCTTAACATGCAACATTAAAAACTAATAATAGAGGAAGAATCATTACCTTAGAGCTTTAGCCAAATTTATCCAACAATTTGCTAGCTTCATTCCAAGAACACCACCACAACAACCTTCACAAGTTAGCCATGCCTTCCTTCGCCTTTTATTTTTGATTTTTCCTAAGGCTAGAATATCTCTTGGAGTTTTAGAGAAGGAGGAACTTGAAATAATTAAGAGAATGAAGAGCTTTTTCTAAGAGAGATGAGCATTGACCAAGTCTTAAAGACTTGGTCAATATAACGACGCAAGAATCGGGATGGGACACTTCATTACCCACCCATGCCCTTTTAAAAGAAAAGATAAGATTTTCCTAAGTTTTACCGCTTTCCGCCAGCCGCATTTCCAGCCGGCACACAGAATCCTGCGGATCTCAGATCTTCCGGCCGCGACTGCTTCCGGCACATGGCTGAAACTTCAGCGACCTCAAGATTTCTGGCCACGGCTGAGACTTCGATCATGTCCTGCACGAACCACTGGTATACGATTGAATTCACGGTGCCGACGCTGAGTTGGTCTAACAGAACCTTGAGCCATTGACAGTATGCGGACGCATTGAAAAAATTCACCATATCAGTAGTGGAAAATTTCTGCTTAAGTGTGATAACCCTGGAATTCTTATTGTCTTGGAATATGTCATATAAACGTTCTTAAGCTTCCATAACCGTGGAATCATGCTCAAGAATAGTATGTAGTAAATCACTCGAGATTTGTGGCGTAGATCCACTGGAGGACCGTTGCACCAAGGGTCAACCATAATTCATTCTCATCATCGGTCTTCGGCACCTTGCCTTACCTTTTTCCGATAGAATTATGTGATCGATAACCCGGTGTGAGCGACAATGAATTTTAAAGAGTTACGCCCATGTCGCATAATGGACGTTTTCCATTTCAAGAGTGATGAAAATATGAGATTTGATGATGGAGATAACAAGGGCTGGGTAAAAATTAAATTTCGAGTCAGATATAATTGTCGACGGAGAAGGGAGGCCGTTGGCGCAAGGAAGAAGGGGGGGGGGACGATATTGTGAGAAAAGTTTAGGTTAGAGATCTTTTCCTATAATCTGATACCACGTAGGAAATATTCTTCCTTGATTTCATTCATTAATGATTTACAATATATATATATAGTGTTACATAAATATTTACTTTGCTACAAACTAGGTAACTAATCAATCCTAATTACAAGAAAAATATAATTCTACATAATATAGGAAATGTACAATTAATTATTGTAAAAATATTTTATTATGCACTCTCATACCAAATGAGGCGGCTCCATTCGAAGAACTCTAATCCGGAATGTTTGATTAATGACGGAGGGGTACTTATCTTCCCACAACTTTTGTTGATAATTTATTAGGAGTATATGTTATTACAACACTAAAATACTATTAAATTATATTTTGAAAAATAGAAACAGTTTCCTGTTTGACCAATATTTATGCAAATTTACTAGAATATTCTTTTTAATAGATTTAAAACTATTTAAAATATTCGTTTCTATTATATGTTTCTAAAAATTAGTATATCTTTACAATTTAATATTTTTTTTAAAATTATTTAATTGCAACATTTAATCAAAAAATAATATTATATTGTACATACGAAATATAACGACAATATGATAGTCAATGACTCAAATATGTCCAAACCTACCCCGCCCTAGCCACACCTACCCCACCCCATCCTCAAATTTCTATGTCATATTATTTTTACTTTTATAAAAATATGATTTTTTTTCTTCCCCTTAACCTCCCGCCTACCCCCAACCCCACCCCATTGCCCTACCACATCCTCAAATTTTTATTTTATATTTTTTGTTACTTTTATAAAAATGATTGAAAATATGAAATTTTTTCCTAGCCCCTTCCTACCCTCTACCCCCACCCCCACTCCATTGCCCTACCCCATCCTTAAATTCTATTTCATATTTTTTGTTACTTTTATAAAAAATTATTAAAAAATATGAATTTTTTTCTTACCCCCGCCCTACCCCCTACCCCAACCCCACCACATTGCCCTATCCATCCTCAAATTTCTATTTCATATTTTTTGTTACTTTTATAAAAAAAAAATGATTTTTTTTCTTACCCCCGCCCTATCCCTACCCCCACCCCATCCCACCTCATTGCCCTATCCATTCTCAAATTTTTATTTCATATTTTTTGTTACTTTTATAAAAAAAAGATTTTTTTCTTACCCCCGCTCTACCCCTACTCCCAAATTTCTATTTTATATGGGGATATTATATGAGATTAAAATGAATTTTGTGAAAAGAAAATGGTAAATGTGTCCAAAAAAAATTCAATGAATGAACAAAAAGGGCTTCTCACCAAATTGGTGTTTCTGCTTCTCTTTCCATCTAAAAACACTTTTTAGATTTTGAAAAAAGTATTTCTACCTCTGGAAAAAGGGTGTTCGATCAAAAAAGTGTTTATGTGAAATCTTGATCAAACAACACCTTAGTAACCTGTTACGTGGGGCAAACAAATATGTATTTAAACTTTGTCTAAACAAATATTTTTCTTTATTACAAATGGTATTAACTACATAAACATGTTTCGTTGTATATGATGCGACTATTAATAAAAAAGTATTTAATTCAGTGCATCGATTTTTTCAGTGAGTCCCCCTTATAAATAGAGAAATTCCAAGACAGTCAAGTCTTTTCCTGGTTGTTTCATTTCAGCCCCCAAATCGACTGAAGAAGAAGAACATAGTCAATCTCCATTCATGTTGTAGTCAAACCTCATGCTTCAATGGGTCTGTAATCAAGAATCACTAAACCCTAGCAATCAAGATGGTATTCAAAGGTAGATTTTTCTCATCAAAGAAATCTGACCCATCAAGCCCAGATGGATCCTCCAATAGTCCACGATCCATTGGATCCAATTCCCCGATCCGATCCGACAAGAAGAAAGCAAAATCTACTTCCAACTCTCCGATCACTCCATCTTCTAATTCAACTTTTGCTACCTTCAAAGATAAGAAAAAAGATGTTAAAGGTAAAGAAACTCCGAATCCTGCAAGAACCCGTGACCCGGAAACGAGGCCTACGTCTCTATCAGTGTCGCCGATAGTAGCATCATCATTGGGGTTAAATAAGATAAAGACTCGATCTGGACCGTTGCCACAGGAGAGTTTTTTCGGGTATGCTAGTAGAGATAAGGGGAGTTCACTAGGTGCTAGTAAGTTGTCGAAAAATGTAGGGCCCTCGAGTTCTGTTTTGAGTAACAAGGATGAGAAGAGGGGAAATGTAGATAATGGGAGCAATTTTGATAGTATGTTGTCCTCCGAGAGTGGTGGTCGTTCGAGGGGTCAAAGCCCACGTTTACCTGGCCCTTCAAGGTCGCAGAATGGTGAATCATCTTCTGAAGCAGGTAAAAGTACTTGTCTTTCTATTACAAAAAATGTAGTCTTTTGGCAACTGGCTTGAGCTATGTACAATTGATCTTTTAAAATGATTTGTATCTGTATTACGCACGTAGGGGGTCGTTTGGTACTGAATAGGGTGTGTAAGAATAATACTTAATAGAGTGTATGTGAATATTACTGAGTAGGGTCTATAAGAATAGTACGGAACAAGGTGTATAAGAATAGTACGGAACAAGGTGTATAAGAATAGTACGAAATATGGTGTGCATAAGAATAGTACCGATTAAGGTGTATAAGAATAGTACTGGAATAGGTTGTATAAGAATACTAGAATAGTACGGAGTAGGGTGTATAAGAATAGTACCAATGCTGGGATTAGTTATGCTGACATCATCTTTTATAGACTGTTTGGTTTGTTGTGTTAAATAACATGCATTGCATAATTTTTAAATAGTATTGAATATGGTTTATTAGAATAGGAATAGTACTGGTATTGTTAATGTCATGGCTGATTATGTATATGAATAGCATTGAATAGGGTATATAAGTAATACCCGTATTAGTTGTACCAGACCTAAATTGCAACCAAACATTGTACTGGAATTTGATACCAGAACTATTCTAGCTAATACACCCTACAAACAACCCCTATGTAAAGATTAGTGAGTGTTGTGGTACTTCACACCCACTGGCTTAAAATGTGAATGCTAGTAGTTGTGTTTGAAAGACTACATTTTATCACATAGGGGAAGTAGAAAAATAGTGCTTTTCAGTTACAATACAAGAGTCTTAGTTCCATATCAGTTGAACGTCCTTAGCATTAGATGATCCGATACCTGAAACACTAGAGAGATGCCCTTAAACTCAGCTTTGGACGGTGTGATTAACTAGGTTACTCATTTGACTCACATTAGTAAACTGAATCAAGCAGTGGCTCAACATGATTTCTCATGGTGATCTTGATTGTTAGAATATTAATATTCTAATCAAATCAAACTATACACTATTAGACAAGGAGGTAGAAGCTAAGGCTTAATGGAATTGTCAGAGTTTTTTACTTTTGAATGAGATACCTAGTTATGCAGAGGGCTGTGCTGCTATTTTCCAATGAGTAAATGTTTAGTTGGAGTCAAATGGAAGAAAGATGGGACCCTTTTTGTTTGCGGGGTAAATTAGTTTTGGTTTAGAATTCCACATTGTTCTCAGTGATAGTTCTGTTGAAGTGCTTGCTGTGAATCTATTTATCTGTCAGGTGATAGTGACAGCTGGAGTGCCAATGATATTTCTTTTGAGCGAGTTTTCTTCAGGGACGGGGAGAACATGGTGGCTGCAGTGCCTCTCATCTTGTAAACCTTTTTTAGTGCCTTAGATATTGAAGGAAAATTATGGAGGAATACTACTTTGTTGACAATTAAGTCTGATACTACAACCGAACTTTAGAGGGTTGCTAATACTAAGCATTGATACTTTTGGTTTCTGCCTTGTCACTTGCTTCCCAAGTTTTTCCACGGAATAGGAAACGAGGAATGAAACAACTGTAGTTCTTGTTTAGAGATTCTACTAGAAAACATAATGGGTTTCTTAGTTGGTATGCCAAGATATAATCCTCCAAGGAAGTAAAATAATATAAGGACCAATAGCTTCAAGTCGACCATTACAAGTCTTTATACACAACAACGGATTTGTAGCTGCTAGTAACTCTGATAAAATCTCATTCACTACCTTTTGTAGCGCATGGAAACGAAAAGCTCATTCACCACTTCCGTTGCACTGTGCCGTTGTTGTTCGTAGTCACAACGTCACGATAGCTCTAATTGTAGGTTAGAGCTTTGAGTCACTCTTATTTTTATCTTTAATCTTCAAACCCCAAAATGTAAAATCCGCGATATATTTGTTTCTCACAATCATTGGGTTAAAAATGAAAAACGTAACAACCCAGTGTAGTCCCACAAGTGGGGTTTGTGGAGGGTGGGTGTTCCCCGACCTTACCTCTACCTTTGTGGAATAGAGATGTTTCTGATAGTCCCTCGGCTAAATAAAAACGTTACTCAAAACAGGTTTGAAAAATACAAAAGTAAAGAAGCTAGGATGAAAATATCGAAGTAAAGAAGCTAGGATGAAAATATCGAAGTAAAGAAACATACTAACAAAAAACAAATAGTAAAGATACCCAAAGTAAAGGAAACACAGTTGTACTAAATTGAACAATAAGACGATGATAGGATACAACTAATAATACATGTAAGCAAAAGAGGAAGCAAATAAGATGCTCTTAACTAGAACCACATTCTCCCAACGACCAGAGAGGAATCGCTCGAATACCTACTAACCTCCTACCCTAATCCTCGATCTCCGTGCTCTCCTATTTAGGATCATGTTCTCGGTGAGCTTGAAGGGTGTCATGTCCTGTCTAATCACCTCTCCCTAATTTTTTCTCGGTCTACATCTACCTCTCCTTAGGCCTATTACTGCCAACCTCTCGCACCTCTTCATTAGGGCATCTGCGCTCCTCCTCTTCACATGTTCAAACCGTCTCAATCTTGCTTTTCGCATCTTGTCCACTATTGACCACTCCCACCTTGTCTCGTATATCCTCATTCCTAATCTTGTCTCTCCTAGCATGCTCCCACATCCACCTAAGCGTCTTCATTTCAGCTTCTTTCACCTTCTGGATGTGAGTACTTGATTAGCTAACACTCTGCCCCATACAACATAGTACGTCTAACAATCACTCTATAAAATTTACCTAGTCTTGGTGGCACATTCTTATCATATAATGACACATTCTTATTACATAGTACACTTGATGCGAGCCTCCATTTCATCCGATCCGCTCCAATACGATGTGTGACATCATCGTCAATCTCCCAATTTCCTTGGATTATTGACTCAAGATACTTGAAGCTTCCTCTCATGGGGGTGGCTAAGATGAAGTGGATGGCGTAGCCTGCTGTGAACCAACAAAGCCCTGTTTCTCTTGGTTGATCGCACAGGCTGCTCTGCCTGACTGGTACTTGGTTGAGGTGCTTCACGCCCATGCGTGCCACCTCGCCCTGTTTTGTCGCTTGTGCGCAGTGCCGGTCTCTCCTATGCGCGTCTCGTTGAAATATTCACCCCAGCTGTGCCATTGACATAGCTGTTCTGCCCACGTCCTTGACATTCTAAGTGGCTGACGTGGCGCACCACCATAAATGATAACACCAATAAAACTGTATGAGGATAATGCATGATTATCATCCTAGAGTTGAACTTCTAATTGGTTTGTAATTTTAAAAGACTTCTTTTTCATTTAGTTGTTTCGGAGGAATCAAGATATACATGTGGACTGCACTAGTAAAATTCATGTGGTTGCTTGAGGTGTATGTTTTGTTCTAGTTTCTTATGTTTTGGTTGTTATGCAGGCCGATTCAGTTCATCTTGGGGCTATTCTGGAGGTCTGAGGAGCTCAGATGCTCATACTCCAGAATTGAAGGTACAGAGGATTAACCTGTTGCATTTATCGATTCTTCTCTTGCTATTGTGTTATCCTTACTCTAATGTTAGATGTACTTTCTAGACATCTTTAGAATGCGACAACCCAAAGGAGTCTGAATCACCGCGCTTTCAAGCTTTACTCCGGGTGACTAGTGCTCCTAGGAAAAGGTTTCCCGCAGATATAAAAAGTTTTTCACATGAACTAAATTCCAAAGGTGTACGGCCTTTTCCATTCTGGAAACCTCGAGGTTTAAATAATTTGGAGGTAAAATTCAAACTCTTCTCTAAGTTCTTGAAGTTGTAAATAATCTGCGTACTTTTCTCAAGTGTTGATCAGTATATTGCAATTTCAACAGGAGGTTTTAATGATGATTAGGGCAAAGTTTGACAAAGCAAAGGAGGAGGTGGATAGTGATTTGCGTGTTTTCGCAGCAGATCTGGTTGGAGTTCTAGAAAAAAATGTAGAATCTCATCCAGATTGGCAGGAAACTATTGAAGATTTGCTGGTTTTAGCGCGGAGATGTGCAATGACAACTCCTGGGGAATTTTGGCTTCAGTGTGAGGGCATCGTTCAGGAACTGGATGATAGACGCCAGGAACTCCCCATGGGTACGCTAAAGCAGCTGCACACTAGAATGCTTTTTATACTTACAAGGTGCACACGGTTGCTTCAGTTTCACAAAGAAAGTGGATTTGCTGAGGACGAATCTCTACTTTTGCTTCGTCAATCATTGCAGCCTGTTGAAAAACGAAGAGACGGAAAGATGTCTGGTCCTCTGAAGTTCCCAAAGTTGCCTCCTACAAAAAAATCTTACAGTCAGGAACAACATGGCTCTGGATGGAAGAAGAGAGATCAAGCTGTACAGCCAGGTAACCTTCAGACCCCGGAAGCTGAAACCGAAAAAAAATTGGATTCTCCGGGCAGTAGAAATCGGATGGCATCTTGGAAGAAATTTCCAACTCCAGCTGCAAAAAGTCCCAAAGAAGCTTCTCCAATAAAGGTGGAGAACATGGATAGCAATACTGAAGCTTCAAAACTATTAATGGATGAAAGAGGACTGTCTGATTTAGATCTAGCTACTATCAAGCATCCTGATCTTTCTTCTGCTAATTCACATGCACACTCTTCAGTTCCTTCCAAACACCACCGTAAAGTTTCCTGGGGTTACTGGGGTGATCAACCAAGTGTTTCTGATGAGAGTTCAATAATATGTCGCATTTGTGAGGAGGAGGTCCCTACATTACATGTAGAAGACCACTCCAGAATTTGTGCAATTGCCGATCGTTGTGATCAAAAGGGTCTAAGTGTTAATGAACGCTTGATAAGGGTTGCAGATACTCTTGAGAAGCTCATGGAGTCATTTGCAAATAAGAACATCCCACATGCTGTTGGAAGCCCAGATGGTGCAAAAGTATCAAACTGTAGTGTAACCGAGGAATCTGAACTTTTATCTCCAAAACTTAGTGACTGGTCTTGCAGAGGTTCAGAGGATATGCTTGACTGTCTTCCTGAAGTGGATAACTCTGTTTTCATGGATGAACTTAAAGGGTTACCTTCTATGTCGTGTAAAACCCGGTTTGGACCCCAGTCCGATCAAGGAATGACAACATCATCTGCTGGCAGCATGACACCTAGGTCCCCATTGCTGACACCAAAGACCAGCCCAATTGACCTGCTATTGACAGGAAAAGGTTGTTTCTCTGAGCATGATGATCTCCCTCAGGTAGATACTACTATGATTCTTCAGTATGTTTGCTGCTTAGTTCACTTCTTTTTGGTGATACGACTATAAGAACTCTGTTGCTTCTAGCAGAGTTTGCATGCACTTGCATGTATTTTCTTTGGTTGTGGATATGTTGGTAGATGTAGCCTTTCTTAAAAATGTTATTTAATGTGAAAAATATGAATTTTAAGTTTAAAAAATTGTGCTCTTTTCTCTTGGTTCAGTCAGAGATTCTGTTTCCTGTAGTTTGAGAAGCTTGTGCTTAATGTGGAAGGTTGATGGCCATATATTTACAATGTAAATTGATCCAGTGGCCAGTGCCACAAAAGTTTTCAGCAATTTGGCAACTTTGCCATGAAACTGTTTTTTGTGGCATCCTCGCCATTGAACTTTCTAGAAGGTTGCAGCTTATACCTGTTAGGTTTCGTAAATGGAGTTAAATCCTTTCCCCCCTTTTTTTTCTTTTCCTTTCCCACATCAAAACCTTGACACAAAGATTTTACTTGTGCTAGTTTTTCTTCTTCTCCTTTTCCTCAACATTCAAAGTTCTACTCCTTCAACCATTAGTCATATTTTTTTTAAACTGGTACTATTAACCATTAGTCATATTCTTATCCTTTCCTCCCATGATGCACTTGAGAGCATTGTGGTATATGAGGGAGGGAGGGGGGGACAAAGAAGAATAAAAGAGAACCCAAACTAGAAAAGTACTCTGGTTATAGTACTGGGCTCAAAAAAGATTCTCCTTTCCATTGTTGCCTGGTTGAGAACAAAAAGGAAGATGAATGGGGCAAAAGAAAGAAGAATAGAGAATAACAAAGAGAAACATGAACAAGAAAAGCAGTCTGCTTAATCGTTCTGGGCTCACTGCTGGCTTTCTATGGGTTTGGCCATCCTTTCACTGGTTGGTCAGTTATAGAAGACTGTAGTTAGCAGCCCGAATACCATTAAGAATATCTAATAATTTTGTATTTTCATTTTGTGTGTGTGTGTTTGTGTGTGTATTTTCTTTTAAATAACGAAAGGTAATTTACGAAAGAACATATAGCATTTGGCTGGAGAGAGCAGGCATAGAAGAGAGAGAGTACTAGAACAGAGAGGGCACAGAAGAAAGAGGACACTAGATTGGGTACATAAGTATTAGGTCCATCAATTCTCACAATTATTGTATTATTACCTCCTCCCTTCTTAATTACTCCTGGAGACATTTTTGATGATAGTCCTTGAATTTTAGAATGAGGAAATCTCAATTGCCTAACCCAACCTTTTGTCTCTAGCACCTTCTGGACTGTTAAGCTTCTGAAATGTTCAATTTGTATGGCCTAAAAAAAAAGGGCAGCCCGGTGCACTAAGCTCCCGCTATGCGCGGGGTTTGGGAAGGGCCGGACCACAATGGTCTATTGTACGCAACCTTACCCTCATATTTCTGCAAGAGGTTGTTTCCACGGCTTGAACCCATGACCTCCTGGTCACATGACGGTAAAGTCACGTGGCGGCAACTTTACCAGTTACTCCAAGGCTCCCTTCGGCCTCAGTGATGAAAATACTTCTTCTTTTGCACTTTTTGCTTTCCCTTCTGCTTCATCTCTCCTCCAAGTTACCATCATCATATATAGAAGTGACACGTTTTTAAGACAAATGTTCTAATTAAGGAAGTACTGATGGATTTTTCTAGTGGAGTGGAATGAAGTTACCAGATCTCTAATATTACCTCATAGACCAATGTTGGTGGCGATGTGAATATTTGTGCTTCAAGTGGAGTGGAATGAAGTCACAGATTTTGATTTTCACCTCATTAAATAAGATTCTTGCGTATGTGAATATTTGTGCTCAAATAAGAAATGTATTATGGTTTGTGGAACAATGCATTGATTTAGTGCATAAGTCGAAAGAAATGCTAGTTCATCCCTTCTCTTTACATGAATTCTTTTGATAGTTGGAATTACAGAAGAATTTGAGCTTTTGCAATGTGTTACTGATAGGCGACATGTATTTTTTTTTCATGTCCCCGCAATGGATATGGAGATACAGAGCAAGAACCTCTGCCATTGATCTTTTCCTTCGTTTGTCTCTTCTTTTCCTCCCATTCCCCCTCGTTTTTAAGGAAATAAGAAGGTGAAGGTAGGTACAAAGGAGAGAAGTGGCTATCTTTTTTTTGGGGGTGGGGGGTGGGGTAAAGAAGGAACCCCTTCCTACAATTTGAAGAGGTTGATATAAAAAAATCTGTTTGACGCGTAATTGTCAAAAGGTGAAAAAGTTAGTGTACTATGGAGGAATACATCTATTTCCCAATTTCAATATACAACTTGAGCAGTACATCATTTTTATTTAATTATAACTTCATGGATGGTTTTAGTGCGATTAGTGATAAATTTGCATTAGTGTTGATTTTAATAGGTGCAGGATAATTGGTATTGACTTCTTTTAATGCTTTGTTCTTCTTCTCTTTTATTTATTCTCCTGGAGGTTTGGATTGACAGTTTTGTGTTGCTTTTTCTAATGTTGCAGATGAATGAACTTGCTGATATTGCTCGATGTGTGGCGAATACGCCTATAGATGACGAACGCTCTGTGTCTTATTTGCTCTCCTGCCTTGAAGATTTAAAAGTTGTGACTGAACGCAGAAAGTTAGATGCACTTACCGTGGAAACATTTGGTACTCGCATTGAAAAGCTGATTCGGTAATTTGACCTTCCTTGTGTACATATACTTCTGGGGGTACTCTCAAAAGAAAATGATGAATAGTAAGAACCATGAAATGGAGAGGGGGCTCAGGGGATAAAACGTAGGGAGGAATCTTGCCTTTTTTCCTTCTACTCCATCTTTCAGAAAGTGTCTTTATCTTAAGTTCTCAACTGTCCAGGGAACAGTATTTGCAACTGTGTGAGCTAGTCGATGATGATAAAGTTGATTTAACGAGCACTGTCATTGATGAAGATGCTCCCTTGGAAGATGATGTTGTACGTAGCTTGAGAACCAGCCCAGTTCATTCCAAAGATCGTACGTCTATTGATGATTTTGAGATTATCAAACCAATTAGTCGTGGGGCATTTGGTCGGGTTTTCTTGGCAAAAAAAAGAACAACTGGGGATCTCTTTGCAATTAAGGTACTATAGTAGTTTGGTGCTTGAGTTTTATTGATCAACATTCCTTGAATCATTCAGTATTGTCTTTTTGAAGTGATTTTAGCTTGATCTGTGATAAAGCACATCGACAATCCTCTTTTTTGTTTCTAAAAAAAGCACATCGACAATCCTGTTCCCTGGCGAAGAGAACCAAAAACTATATCTCTATATTTAAGGGATAGCTCCTTGCCCCATGTCTTTAACATCTATTTCTGTGCATGTCTCATATCTAGCAAACATATATATTTTGTAATTTTTGGGAGTTTATATATAAGGATTACGTTACGATTTCGTGTATCTTGCAACTTTGCTTTAAAAAGAAAGTAACCAAAGGATCCTATGAAACCTCCATCTCCTATTTCCTTTGGCAATTAATTGGAAAATTGTCCAGTTATAAATTTACTATATTTGGATATCAACATGTCTATTACATGTACTTTTCTGAAATGGATTTCTGTGCATGTTTACAGAAGTAGGGGTGGAATTCCTCCATTTCTAACTTTTGTCTTTCATGGTTTATGTTTCTTTTGTTATGTCCTTTAGTTTCTTTGATGACATCGTCTAATTCAGGGAGGTTTCTGGTCTCTGGTACCCACTACCCAGTAAGAAACCAAACATTCTGCTGTTCGTCCTATAGAGATAAGAGAAGATGAGCTTTTATAGTGCACAACTTGATTATTCTCTCAACTTATTGGGGATGAAATAGTGTGTACAAGAATCCTAACAAAAATGAAAACATATATTACATTCCTATAATTCTCCTAATCACCTTACAACAGGAATGTGAGTTCGGGATCCATTCAATTTACAAGAAACCTAAATTTGATTACTCTTAACAGGCATGGTTCCCTGTGGCTATGCTTCTATATGGTTTTAATCTTTCTAGACCATCATGTTATAGGTTTTTATTTTAAGTTTCTAGACCATCTGATATGTGTTCTTTAGTGTAATTAATTTATCTTATTTAGTTGTGTTAGCTACTACTTCCTTTAGAATGCGCTACCATTGCGTATTTGATTTTTATTGCTTTAATTTCTCGTCTGAGCCTGACCGTTTCTCATACTTTGTTTTGCTTTGCTTGCTTTGTCTGATTATGCTTTGTCTTGAGCCGAGTGTCTCCCGGAAACAGCCGCTCTACCTACCAAAGTGGAGGTGAGGTCTGTGTACATTCTACCCTCCCCAGACCCCACATTGTGGGATTTACTGGGTATGTTGTTGTTGTTGTTCTTTACATTTTTAAATATTGAAAGGGTTATCTAGTTGGAGAGTCATGGTAGGTTAGGTCACAAGAGTCCCTCATTCTTTGTACCGTATTTATTATGAATAAACATGTTTTTGCTCATAATTATAGAATTTCAATTTCTATTCATTTCTTGGAAAGGCAGATAGTAGCCATTATCCTAATGGTAAAGTTCTAATGTATGCTATAACATGCTTCTTTGTGGCACTCCAGCTTACATGTTTAGTTACAGGTCCTGAAGAAGGCAGATATGATACGCAAGAATGCCGTTGAGAGTATTTTGGCAGAACGTGATATTTTAATATCAGTTCGCAATCCCTTTGTGGTGAGCATGTTGAAATGGCAAAGTAGTTAAGTGAAGATATGATTGTACCTCTTTTACTGATTGTATTTTGCATTAGGTTCGCTTCTTCTATTCATTTACTTGCCGTGAAAACTTGTACCTTGTGATGGAATACTTGAATGGCGGGGACCTATATTCATTGTTGAGAAATCTAGGCTGCTTAGATGAAGAAGTCGTCCGTGTTTATATAGCTGAAGTTGTGAGTATCTATGTCTCTGTCTTGCTCTTTAAAGTTCTGTACACTATGGTGAAACACCTAAATCTGAAGTTCTGAGGTGCCAGGTGCTTGCCCTAGAATACTTGCACTCTCTGCAAGTGGTTCATCGAGATCTGAAGCCTGATAATTTGTTGATTGCACATGATGGTCATATCAAGGTAAAAACTTGTGTCTAAAAAGTACCTTCATAAAATTAAATGTATTGTTATATTCCTTGTTTTAGGTGAGCGTATTTCATCTATCAGGCTTAGGTATAGTGTTTAATAAGTATGGTGTGATGGCTTTTCCTGAAATCTATCTTATTTTCTCCTACTTATCTTAAGAACTATATATCTGGAATCAAATGTCAGCATTATCTTTCTTAGCTCAAGGACATGTGTTGGTCCATGATTTAGAATCCTTCATTTATTGTGGAATTTCAAGAGTGACTAGGGTCAGGTTTTTAACTTTTTAATTTTACGTATGAGAAAATGAAAGCCATAGATTTGGAAACACCCTCACTAGTTTGACAATTTGAATTCCAAATTCGAGCAAATGAAGGCCACAATTTTGAACACAATGAAATGAATAGGCCTAATTTTTTCGTTATTGCCATTTCAAAAAGAAAAGGCCCAAGTTTTTTATTTGGATAATAGTTGCAGATATGTAAAGAAATGCGAGAACTTCAGTACACTAATGTAGGTTCAGATAATTTTATTGTGGCAAAATTAACTATTTATTCAAATGAATATAACTGTGTATTCTGAGATGGTTACAACAGCGAACTGGATGCCAAAGGAGACCTTGCGTTGTGACGTCAAGAGTTTTATGTTTTACACAAAAAGGTCATGGTTCATGATGACATAATGAAGGGAAACTTGTCAAATCATGTTGCAAATTGTTGTTTGCGCTGTTGTAAAGCAGTTCATACAACAATTAGTCCCTCAATCCCAAGCAGCTCCATCATTGGATAAAATTTCTCTAACTGTATTCATTGATGTTTCTGGTTGTTGTTGAATCTCTTTTTTAGCATTTTTAGGTGTTGTTCAAGCTTGCAGTGGTAAACATGTCGATGACTGTTTTCTTGTGCTTTCTGCTTTTAATAACATTGGTTTCCCGCTGATGAGTTAGTTTTTAATTGGTGTAATTTTGTTCAGTTGACAGACTTTGGGCTTTCTAAAGTTGGTCTTATCAATAGCACAGATGATTTATCTGGTCCAGCTGTCAGTGGAACATCCATGATGGAAGATGATGATTCTCAGCTATCTGCATCTGAGCATCAGCAGGAAAGGCGGAAGAAACGTTCTGCAGTAGGTACACCGGACTATTTGGCGCCTGAGATCCTTCTAGGAACAGGGCATGGTTTGTATCCGTTTTTTCCCCTTCTTTCCTTCTTTCTTCATTGACAAGGAGTAGCTGATTATCTTTAAATTTGGCAGATGAAGCATTCATTTTAAGCGATCAACATAAAGTTGCCAAATAAATTCCCTTTTCCCTATTCTTCACAATTCCCAATTCAGCAAAGGAGGTTGCAGTATGTTGAGTGTCAACGTAAAAAATAATCTAACGGTGATGAATTCTCTGAATATTGAATTGCTGTGACGATGTCTACCTAGGCACGTAAAACATAGCTATTTGGGTGTAAATTTAAATATACGAGGAGTTCCATTGCATCGTCGCCCGGGTGTGACTGAGGGATTATAAGTTAGGGTTCTCACACTATAGAAAGTGGAGTGTGCAAAATAGTTAGTATCAACATCTAGATGTGGCGCTAGATTTTTTTTTCTTCCTAATATTGTATGGGGTAGAAAGCTAAAATGACTTCACATACATAATTGATCCAACTAACTTGGGATTGATTGATAACAATGAATATTGTATTATATATAGCTGGCTGTGTAGAAGACGTAAAAGAAATATGAGAGCGTGGGTTGGAAGGAGAGACATATGAGAGCTTTCTGGAAGGTTAGAGAATGACTTTGTATATTTGAGTAGTCTTTTGTCCATTGTTAATTTTGGTGCACCCATGAGACCTGGGTTTGTATAGAAGAATGGGTGTGTTTTTGGAGAGCCATATCTTTTAGCAGGCTCTACTTTTTGGTATACTGCTTATATCTGAGCTTTCTCTCACATCAGTAAAATTATTTACTGTGGTGAAAAAAAGTAGATATGGTACTATGCGCTCATGCATACCGTTGGTGTACGGGTTCGGAGTTCCCTCCAAATTATTGCTTTCTTTAGAAATCTGGACACACTTTCATGAACCCTTGTCCAATTTGTCTTGGGCTAGTAACTTGAATATATATCTAGCCTGGCATTCTTATAAAAACAATTTGGATTTGAGAGCATTTTTTTTACACCCTTCTGTTTCCTATATAGTTCTAATCATAGGCTACATAAATTCTTTTCAGGTTTCACGGCTGATTGGTGGTCCGTGGGCATTATTCTCTTCGAGTTGATTGTTGGCGTTCCTCCTTTTAATGCAGAGCATCCTCAGGTTAATATGCTGCCTTCTTATTTGTATCTTTTGTCCTTATTCTTCCATGTAGTTTGCCTTATTCTTCCATGTAGTTTGTTGTCTCTTAGGTCATAAGGAGTTGTACTACTCTACCCATTTAGCTGTAGACTAGTTTACATATAAAAGAGAAAGAAAAAACCCACTAATGTTGCTTATGCTTTCTATTAAGGGGTTTCTCTTAAACTCTTCTTAAAATGTTCAAAAAGATGGTGCAGTAAGTTTTCTCCCTGCAAATGCACCAAATATGAAGCCTTCAAAGAAAGTATGTAAAGGGCAGCCCGGTGCACTAAGCTCCCGCTATGCGCGGGGTCCGGGGAAGGGCCGGACCACAAGGGTCTATTGTACGCAACCTTACCTCAAAAGAAAGTAGGTAATGTTTGTAAATCCTAGTTACTGATTTATGCACACTAGCTCTTTCTGGACATGGATACCAGTTCTCTAGATGCATATGTTTTGCATTTGTTGATTACTTGACGATTATAGAGCTAAGTAGCTTATTTTTATGCAGAATTTTTGACTAAATATTCGTACCACCTTGATTCCTGTTAGGGTTATGAGATTCCATTGATACAAAGCTGATTCCAAACGACTCAATGAGGGATCATGCTGGCCTGCTGTGTTTTGATAAGATACGACCATGATAACAACCTCAACTATAGCTAAATCCCAAGCTAATTAGATTTCTCTTTAAGAATATCAGTTAAAATTAAAACCAAGTACTATTATACCGTTGGATATTACATGTAAGACCAATTGGAATTGATTTATAAATTTGCGGTCTATCAGTTGGGTGCTTAAACTACTGAGATACGGGTACTTGATGGCAACCTTGTACATGGTGAATAACCAATCAATTGAAATGGAATCTTCAGTTTAAGTCAACGCAATTTAGGAGGAATCAAGGAAAGATGACTCAAATCTGGTATTTCGATAGGAGAGTTTGAAAAAAAAAAAGTGGGTTAAAACATAGATCTGCAATTTTTAGCTCTTTTATCTTATGCCGAGCAGTTTGATGTATGTAACATTGATATCATTATCAAAAATGTATGTAGCACTTGGTATAAATAGTTTTTGATTCCTTTATGTTTTTTTTTACTTACAGTAGCATTCTGTGAGCAGTTTCTCTCCTCTGGATGTACTATGTTGATGAAGTTAATGTTTTATGAAGCACTTCTGATGTCGTGCTGCTCTTTCTCCTTTTTTTTGGGGACATTTTCAGAAAATATTCGATAATATTCTCAATCGTAAGATACCTTGGCCACTGGTTCCTGAGGAAATGAGCGACGAAGCACAAGATTTGATTGACCGGTAAGAGAATCATTCTGGTTGTTATTTAAAGTCCCATTTTCATCTTAATTTTCAGTTTCTCAAGTTCTTTTTCCAAGAACGTTCAGCTTTTAGCCAGTACTCATTTAACTTCTGGGATAAGTAAATGTAGATGGAGGCTCTATGTTATTAGGCATGTTTGAATTATGAGGAATTAATTTGGTGAATTTGTGAGAGGCCGTGGATCACTAGAATGCAGTTGATTTTTGACTAAAATGCATTTTCAGTTATAATGAAAAGCTTGTCTATAAATACTCTAAAATCGATTAACAATCATGACCCTCTATTAGATGCCAAAGGTTTTTAGTTAATATTTTTCCATTCAGGAATTCTTCTGTATTCACAAAGTCAACATTACTTCCATCAAGCCCCGAAGAAAAACACATCCTTCCCAATGTAACAGAAGAAGAATCTTACAATGAAAAGGATAATGGTGATAATTATATATTTGGAATGGATCTGTTCTGCCAAAACTGTGAACAGGCTGGGTTTTGAACAATAATAAATTGCTGCTGAATTTATTCTGGAATTTTCAGGTGTTTCTACTAAGATCAGCATCATCAGGCTTTAGTAATAATAAAACACAATATTCTTCTCTTTGTAACTTATCTATTGTAGAATTTTTCGTTTCTGTCTCTCAACTTTTAAAAGCTGCTATCGTGGTAAATTTCAGATTACTAACAGAAGATCCTAATATGAGACTTGGAGCCGGAGGAGCATCAGAGGTGATGTTCTGTTTTACAACTAACTTTGATATTGAACCTAAGTCTGTTCATTTGAGATCTCGAGAATAAATTGTAGAATGACTATGACCCTTGTGCAGGTGAAGCAGCATCCATTTTTTAGAGATATTCACTGGGACACACTTGCTAGACAGAAGGTTTGACTGCGATATATATACTATTCATAGAAGTGATTCTTTTTCATTTAACTGTAACTGTACTAGCAGATGGTTCCTAGTGCCGAACCATGAAACATAACCGACCCCACCTAGTTGAGGATTGAGGCGTAGTTGGGTTGTTGTCGTTGTGTTAGTAGATGGACCAATTAAACTTTTTTCTACTGATTCGTGTTGCATCAATGCTTGTACTTTTTCTCAGGCTGCATTCGTGCCTGCATCAGAAGGTGCAACGGATACTAGTTACTTCACAAGCCGCTTCTCTTGGAATCCTTCAGATGAACAAGTATATGCAGCCAGTGAATTTGAGGACTCTAGCGATGATGGTAGTGTTAGTGGTAGTAGCAGCTGTCTAGATAATCGCCAAAATGAACAGGTGTGTTGGTTATCACCCACAAAATAATAAAATATAAAACAATAAAGGACTGGCATGTTAAGTCTTAACATGTCTTGATCTCTCTTGATTTTTCATTAAGTAGGTTTGATTTTGACGAAATAATGTGCAGGGTGATGAGTATGCTGGTATTGCAGAATTTGAGTCAGGCTCTTCTGTCAACTATCCTTTCAATAACTTCTCATTTAAGGTAGTTTCTTGTTTTACAACATTCTATTCATGAGTGTCTGCTTTTGATGGGTGGATGTTATCTGCATGAAGATGCCACATCAGTTAGAACTACAACATTTTAAGGCTTGAGTGAATACTTGAAAATTGTTAGGTTATGGCTGGCTGCAGTTGCAGTTGTTGGCCATGTATTCTTAAATCACTTTAACAGGATGACATACTGTTTCAATGTTTTCTGGATCCACTTTGATCTTTTTCTTTACCCTTTTACTGCTGTTTGTTGCTTAGGAGTAGAAGATTATTAAGTTTGTTTGCTCTAATAAAGAACTTATAACGTTTCAGCTAACTTTGTTCTCTCATTTGTTCTTTCTTCTTTGGTTAACAAGATTTTACTTCTCTTTAGTTACATGTGATACTTTATTTGGTACTAAAAAAAGTTGATGGTATTGGATTTAAATCTAATTTTCTTCAACAGAATCTGTCCCAGCTTGCGTCAATCAACTATGATTTGCTTACAAAAGGTTGGAAAGATGATCACCCGTCAAATCCTAATGTATAGCTCCAGGGAACCGTTCCTATAAAATATTCAAGCTTTGTTTTCTTGGCTGGTAAAATCAAGCAGAAAGCCCGCCCGCCATCTCCCCGTCTTTACACCTTGTAAATGTATGTATCTGACCAAGTCTAATGCAATATATCTAAAAGTTACTCCTTTTCTCTTAACCGGTTTTAATTTTTCCTTTTTGTTCTCTTGCAGATATAGAAGCAACTTAAAGCTCATGATCGCGACAACTGGGGATGTGAGAAATCTCATGCTGTGAGGTTGTGCTTTGAATCGTCGTTTTATTTAGTGTGACAACCTTGTATCTCTTTTTGTTCTCATGCATGGCCATGGGATGCCTTGTGGTTTTTGACTTCAGGCTTTTGATTGTGTTGTAATTGTGTCCCTCCACGGCAATGAGAACACATCTCCTGTTTTGAAAGGACTTGTTGCCTCAAGTTTTACTGTTTTCACTTTTTTTCAGCCGATTAATGTTAATATAAGGAAAGGCCAACGCGTCAAAGTGAAGTCAGGTTCAGCAATCGATGTAACTGGTTCAAATACCAGAAGCCAGGTCAGAAGATAGATTAGATTTGAGAACCTTAAGGTAGTGGAGTCAGTCCTTAGCCGAGATAGGATACTGTCTGCTAATCACTAGCTTTTCTTTTGCTAGAATAATATCGTACAGTGGGAGAGGAAAAAGAATGCCACCCTTAATACTTAGTGAGGAAATGGAAGTGGTATTTGCAACCATCACCAACTTGTTAATTTTGTGAAAGTATCTGGTAATTTTACTGAAGTCTATTCTAACACAGCTAAAATCAATAAAAAAGAATCATAGTAATTGATATTGCCACTAAGAGATGGTACCATAATGTGGTTTATGAAGGTTTCCTCATTTTTTTTCATTTAGGTATCGGTGCAACAGATCTTTAGATTACAGTTCTAATAAGTAGTTGGTCTCATACTCCTATTTTATGTAAGATGTTACTTATCGACATCAAATAAATATGGTTTCCCTGTAATTATGTTAAACATATTGCTAACCAATCTCTCTTTGAACCGAGGGTGTATCCGAAATAGTCTCCCTGCCATCACAAGGTAAGGCACAATCTACCCTCTCAGGCCCCATCTTGCGGGATTATATTGAATATGTTGTAGTATATGTGCTAACCTGAGTAATAATCTGCCAGGAATATGACGCTTTGGTATGTTTCAGAATCCTCTCAAAGCTTTGGCGCCCACAACATATTTGCTAAATTATGAACTGACCACTTAAAATCAGTCTGCTCATTCACAAAATGTGCACAATGTTTTGTATTTGACATAAAACAAACATGGACCACTTTAGCACATACACGCATTAACACAAACATGGACCACCGTAGCACATACACACATAATAGTGACAAAGTTAGCAAATACAACATAGTGACAAAGTTAGGCAAAGACAACCTATCTGCTACGAGTGTCTACTCAATAGCTGATTCTTTTCTGGTAAGAAATCCTAATATATAAATACAGAATCCGTCGTAAAAATAAATTAGTATTTTTCTTTGCTAAGAGTGTCAGAGATTTGATATGTTACGTATAAAAAGTCACGTGACATATATACTATAAATTTTCACTCAAGTTGATCACCATTCACTAATTGTAACCCCGGTCGTGTATACACACTCCTTCCTATTTTTTTTAATCATAAAAGTGTCACTTGGTGGCAAGCCTATTGTTGTGTTTTAGGAAATAAACTTTCAACAAGTAGAAATATGTCGAACGAGCTTCAAACAAAGAGGTTGGATTGTTTACTTCATTAGTTTAAGTTTAACACTTTATTTATTTGAAGATAGCATGCGGGTGGACAATGAAGCCTTATTCAGTAGACACCGTTCAAGCTATATACAACTATCAATCACTCTTTTCATTATATCGTTTCATGTACCTTTGATTTATTCTTTATTTAATAAGTGATTGAACTGATTTTCTCTCACTGTAATCGGGATATACTTGAACAACAATAACAACAAATCCAATATAATCCCACAAGCCGGCGCCTGTAGACTAGAAACAGTAACACGCTACCCTACCTGGAGGTAGAGGTAATTTCTGATAGATCATTGACTCATGATAAAATAAACACAAAGCATGTCAAAAAGAAAAAGGAACAATAACTACAACAAAACTATATGACAAGTGAAAAACAAGAAACATAGATAGTATCATAGGAATGGAAAAAAACTTCAAGATTATGAAATCTTCACATGCCCCACTTTGTCGCTGAGAACAACTCAGTGTTATCTCCTTGCTGGTTTCAGCAAATCCAAAATGAAATCACATGCACTCATGCTTCTTATATTCAGATAACTGCCATTTCCAGTTAGAACAGAAAAAAGCAAAGTAAAAGCTGAAGTAGTAATAATTACAGAAAGCATTATCCATCCAACAAGAATAAACGGTACAGATATTGGAGAAAAATGGGCCATAATCTGCTAATTCAAACTGAAACAACAAGCAACAAGTTCGATATGCTTAAAAAATAGGCTCAGTATATTGGTGATGAATCTGAGTTTAGCTTAATTACTGCACATCTCAAGGGACTAAAAAGGACCACTTCGATTTGCTGCATTAGCAAGATCTGATTGTTCATGTTTATCATGTGAGGTTGAACGTCGAAGCTCTTCAATCTGCTTAGAGATCTCAGGCATTGAAGGTCGACTATCAGGATTTTGAGCTGTACAATCTATTGCTAGCTGCAATAGTTGCACCATCTCTTCTTCGGCAGTCTGGTACCTTAGTAGTTCAATATCAAAAACTTCTGAAGGCCATTCTTCGCGAACAACCGATTGAACCCACCTAGGCAAGTCAACACCTTCATCATTCAAAAGTGCATGAGTAGGTGCCTTCCCAGTAAGAAGCTCCAAGAGCAATACTCCAAAGCTATACATATCTGCCTTTTGGGAAACCTTGCGAGGATCAGTTACTTCTGGAGCACGATATCCTGCTACTCGAGTAGGGGAGGATGGCGGCCCAACTAAGTTGACTAGGCCAAAATCTGAGAAGCGTGCTTCGTATGATTTAGTGAGAAGAACATTGGACGATTTGATATTGCCATGGGAGATGTTAGGACCTTGAGAGTGTAGGTATTCCATGCCATGTGCGATTCCGAGGGCAATACTGGACCTGATTTTCCAATTCAATGGTGTTCTGCCAGCCCCTTTGCTTCCTAGTAAATTAAAGAAATTATAGTGAATCGAAAGTAGCTGTGTTAGAATCCGCAATCTATGATTGCATGATCATCCTGGACTGAATCCAGGTATGAGTGAATAGCGATTTGAATTGGAAGAAGTTTTGTGAAGCTCTCTGTTTCGATTAAAAATGGCTGAGAACAATTACAATGCTATTTATACTGAAGAGATGAAATAAAGGAAAAGACGAAAATACCCTTGCCTGCTAAAAGACGAAAATACCCTTACTACTTAAAATTGTAAATCAGAAAGTCTTGAACTATAATCTCAGTATATCTGCCCATATATCTTGTATATTCCAACATCCCCCCACAAGCTAGGTGCTAGAACAAGTTCTTGACGCCTGGCTTGGATAACAAATGATAGTGTTTATTCCGGACCAAGCTTTTCACAAAAATGTCCATTGCCGCTCTGTAGTGTTTACATAAAAGGGGAACACGAAACCATGTCGAACTTTCTCCCTGATAAAGTGACAATCAATGTCGATGTGCTTTGTGCGCTCATGAAACACCGGATTAGCAACAATTTGAATTGCCGACTTGCTGTCACATCCAACTGGTACAGGTGATGACAATCGCACATTCAATTCTTCAAATAATCCTGAAATCCAAACTACTGGCAAAACTACGCACGCCGGACTCGATACTGCCTCACGAGCCGTGAAATTGTCTGCTTTCGCTTTCCAGTGAGATGAGGAAGACCCAAAGAACACAAAATAACTCAGAACGGATCGTCTTGTATTGGGGCAGATGCCCAATCTGCATCACGAAGCGCAGCTTTTTCCGTCGCTTTCAAGCCCATGAAATTGCTGCCGCGAGCCTTTTTGATGTATCTAACGACCTCTGCCGCAAACACGTGGGATTTCTTTGGTCATTGCATAAATCGACTCGTAACTCGCACATCAAATGCTATGTCCGGTCCGTGTTGGTAAGATACAATAGCACGCTATGAGTCTTTGATAGCCAACAACATCCGGGAGCGATGGATCATCGCCATGAGCAAAGACCTCCACTACTTCCAAACGCTTATACACACGAGAAGTAAGTTTCATGTTTACCTCCATCGAGAATCGCAGGTTTAGCTCTCGTTAATCCCATGTCCGCAACTAAATCCAAGGCATATTTCCTTTGGTGCATCACTATCCCATCCTTGTTTCTAGCAAATTCGAATCCCAAAAATATCTCAATTCTCCCAGTCCTTGATTTTGAAGTGTTTCGCAATGTGTTCTTTGTTTCTTCTATCGCCTCATATCATTTCGAATACCAAGAAATCATCGACATAAACCAACACTACTACAATGCAAGTGTTGACAATTTTTGTGAACAAAGAGTAGTCTAAGTGACTTTGAATGAAGCTCAAGACACTCAGAGCAAAGATCGGTTTGATGTTCCATCGCCTCAAGCCTGCTTTGACCATATAACGACTTCGAGCGACTGCAAACCTTCCCTTTCAGGTGTAAATCTCGTGGGAGTGTCATGTACACCTCCTCATCAAGATCTCCTCAGGAAAGCATTGAACACATCCATCCGATATACTGATCCATCCTCGCAAGAAGAATTGAGATAACAGACTCATCACACCATTTTTACCACAGGTGCAAATGTATCTTGATAGTCTATCCCTTCTTTCTGATTGTACCCTTTTGCTACAAGTCGTGCTTTGTATCTCTCCACCTCTCCTGTAGCCTTCTACTTGATCTTATAGACCCATTTGCACCCAATACTTGTCTTGTTCCTTGGCGAGTCTACCAACTTCCGTGTGTTGTTGTTTCTAAGCGATGATCTCTGTCTTCACGGCCTCAACCCATTTGGGATCCTTACCGCTCTGCATATGATTGTGGTTCACTATCCTCCGAGATATTTGCTATGTAACTCGATATAATGTAGATAATCCAAAGAAAGCCGATATTGTTTGATAGTGGATATTTGACACCCTCATCTCTCGCACTGAGTCGACAAAGTCATTCATCCGGGAAGGTGGTTTCTGTTTCGCTGATCTCCGACCTCTGTGAATGAGCTTCCCATCTCTTGTGTCACAACTGTCCTCACAACCCCTTCATCAACAGCTGAAGCATTTTCAGTGTCACCAACATCATTTGGAAGCTCATGAGTTCCCCTTCAGACGATGCATCAACGGCTACCTTGTCGAACCTCTCTCGATGGAGTAGCGGTGGATGTTTCAACAAAGATCAATGTCTGCCTCCTCCGCATCAGATTCCGCAGCCTCCTCCGCACTAATCATTAGACATAGAATCATTGTTTGCAAAACCAGGAGATATGGATACTGGAGAATCAAGATGTGATTCCCCAATATTAGCTCCAGTGTCATTTTTCTCAGTATGCAGAAAAGGGAATTGATCTTCATGAAATACCACATCTCTACTTACAAAGATAGTTTTGTTAGTTAAGTCAAGTAATCTATATCCTTTTTGTTTACTTGCATAACCCACCAGGAGATATGGATACTGGAGAATCAAGATGTGATTCCCCAATATTAGCTCCAGTGTCATTTTTCTCAGTATGCAGAAAAGGGAATTGATCTTCATGAAATACCACATCTCTACTTACAAAGATAGTTTTGTTAGTTAAGTCAAGTAATCTATATCCTTTTTGTTTACTTGCATAACCCAATAATATGGCTTTAGTGGCCCTAACATCAAATTTATCCTCTTAATCGATTAGTGGCATAACAAAGCATACCAATAATCCTCATATGAGATAAGGAAGGGCTTTCCTAAAGAGTTTCTCATGGGAGGTATGTTGCCTAGAACAAATGTAAGGATTCTATTGATCACATACATCGCCGCTTCTACACACTCCCTGCACTCACGGCACGTGTCCTCGAACTCACGGCCCTAGCAATCTCCAAAATATGCCTACGCCTCCTTTCCACTACTCCATTTTGTGGAGTATATGGACAGTGAGCTCGTGTATAATCCCATACCGCTAAAAAGATCGAACACACATTATTAAAGAACTCACCCCATTATCGGTTCTAATCTTCTTCACCCCATATCAAATTGGTTTCTTATTTCAAAGAAGGTTTTGAGAATAGTGGACACATCGACTTCATATGTAACAAGAAAACCCAGGTATATCTACTATAATCATCAACAATAGTGAGAAAGTACCTCATCCCATTATAAGTAGGTACCCTATAAGGTCCCCAAACATCAATGTGCAACAATTGAAAGACAAATAATGTTTTAGTGCTAGTAGGAAATGGTTTCTGGTTTGTCTAGCTATGAGGCGATCTCACAATGCTTTAATGTGAACTTAGATTTATCTTCGAAACTGGTTATCTTCCTTAACATGCTCATAGGAACATGCCCTAGCCTTTTATGCCATAACTCTCCTCCTCCCTGCCTATCATCCTTTGCCATATCACCGCGAGAAGTCTCCTTCACCGCCTCCTCACATGCTGGTATACCCCATCGACCATCTGACCAGATTTGCCTCTTATTCTTGTTCTCATCATGTATAATCCATCAACCATTTTACCAATCTCTTTCACCTTCCCAGTGAAGAGATCCTGCAGAATAAAGAAGTCAGGGAAAAATGATGCACTACAATTAAGTTCCTTAGTCAACTTTGAGGCGAGAGAGATTAAATCGAAGCTCGCACGCATAACACATTCTTAATAAGGTCACCTCCTCCTAGTCTATAACTCCCAGCCTGTGTGATTGTTGCTGTTTCTCCAGTTGGTAATTGCACACGACCTGCACTTTCTGTGAGACCATGTTCTTCAATTAAACTCTTGTCATTCACCATATGATTGGTTGCTCCTGAATCAACTATCCAATTTGGATCGATTTCCTTATTAAGTACAGGTTTACCTGCCATATGCACTTGAGGCATCTGTGTATTGTCATTCATTTGTTGCTGGATTGCTGTAATCATCTTCCCATACTTATCGTGGCGGAGTTCTCATCACCAAATTGGTTATTCATCATCTGTTGAAACTGTCCCTGTTGTTCCTGATTCAAGTTCCTCATTCCTCCTTTGTATTGTCCATAGTCGTATCCATTTCCTTCTACGTATTATAGCAAAGATTCACTTGTTTCTTCCCTTTCGAATCAGCAGTAGCCTTATTATCAGCAGCAAGTCTGTAACATTTATCCCTCACATGGCCTTGTTTGTTACAATAGTCACAATACATCAATTTGTAGCATATTTCCCTACAGTGTCCTTTCATTCTGCAATGATCACAGTACATGTTCTTCTTCCTGTCATTCTGCTCGTTATTGCTAGCCTTCCAAATAAGGCTATAGGTTCACCATTCATGATGTATACTCAGTTGATGTTACATGCCTTCCAGTCATCAGCTTCTGGCTCTCATCCTGCGCGATCATGACATAAGCTTGATTTACACTAGGTGACGGTGTCATAAGAAGAATGTGACTCCTAGCTTGATTGTAGCTATCATTCACCACATCGTGAACTCCAATGCACGCCGTTTGCTAAATGTTCTATATATTCCTCGGTGGCGCATTCACAAGTCGGAGGTGGGATTATCGAGTCGATTTCGCCCCATAGATCCTTTATCCTTGAATAATAACTAGCCATCGATGTTATACTTGACGCAAAGATCGCTACTCCTTCTTCAATCGATACACACGAGACAAGTTTATCTTGTCGAACCTTTCTTTAGATCCTTCCAAATCGCATACGCAAATGCCTTGCATCTGAATACCACTAAGCAACGCTGCTAACATTCTTCATAATCCAAGAGATTATCATCGCGTACAGATCGATCCTATCACAGACGTGCTCAACCCCGTAGGTATCTCGTTTTACAGATCCGTCGATAAATCCAATCTTATTTTTCGTAAGCAGATTTAGTCGCATAACTCGACTCCAAAGCGTGTAGTTCTCCATCCCTACCAGTTGAATCTCCACTTGTATCGAGTTAGGAGCATCAGAACTACTTAAAAACAACGGATGATTGTGATCAGCGATGTTCATCCTGGAAATAAGACTTTCATTCTCCATGACTCTCGTAGTTTATATCAGTTTTAACCAAATCGAACTCTCAGAAAATTATCGAACCAACACAGTTCAGTGTCAGATCTGAATCAATTGTGATGGAAAAACTAAAAACATGCAAAATCAACACAGTTCAGTGTTGTCGCACAGTTCAGTGTTGAATTTAAACACATCAGAATGGTTATTAACCCAGGTAGTGAAGCAAGATCGACATATCCTTGCTAAGATTCATCGACCTTCCAAACGATGAGGATGTCATCGATCCACACTCCTAGTGCTCTGATACCATGTTAGAATCCGCAATCTATGATTGCATGATCATCCTGGACTGAATTCAGGTATGAGTGAATAACGATTTGAATTGGAAGAAGTTTTGTGAAGCTCTCTGTTTCGATTAAAAATGGCTGAGAACAATTACAATGCTATTTATACTGAAGAGATGAAATAAAGGAAAAGACGAAAATACCCTTGCCTGCTAAAAGACGAAAATACCCTTACTACTTAAAATTGTAAATCAGAAAGTATTGAACTATAATCTCAGTATATCTGCCCATATATCTTGTATATTCCAACAAGCTGCATCATTCTTAGCTCACTTTAACATGTTTCAAGTGGCGAAAAATGTACATGTTCATGCAAGATTCACATGCCAGTAAATAAATCACCAATTGAACAATTAGTTTCAGAGATTCAAAATTCTAGTCCTGTACAGATGCTCAAGATAGAAAAAGAACATATAATGATAGACCCTACTAGTGTAGGGCTAAGTTAAAGATTATGACTGTGCTTGTGCAACTTTTCCCCTGTATATGGACAGCCACAGGGTACCTACAAACAACAAAGGACCCTCTGGCTATAATGAAATCACTAAACAAATGGAGTACTACTAATTGCTTTTAATTACAAACAACTTTAGATTTAACATACTTATATTAGAAGCATGCTTTACATGATGAAGACTTACTTAAAAAAAAAAAAGGGCAGCCCGATGCACTAAGCTTCCGCTATGCGCGGGGTCCGGAGAAGAGCCGGATCACAAGGATTTGTATTACCTTGCATGAGGAAGACGTACCTAATGATGATAAATTAATTCTTAATTCTAGGATCAAATTTTCATTGGATTGAGGGCCCCAATACAGACATTGCATGTTACACTAAGCAACAAGTCAAGTTGATGTATCGGCCAGTGTTTGCCCATGACTATGCTCAGAACGGTGCGAATGGTAGCCGATTTGACAACCAGACTGAATGTCTCACCACAATCATTGCCCTCCTGCTGGTTTGTGTCATTAGCCACAAATCGAGCGTTATACCTTTCTAGATCTCCACTGTCCCTAAATTTATGACGAAATAACCACATACAATGGATCACATTCACCCCCTCCGGTCTAGGTATTAGATCCCACGTGTGCTGCTTAGTTAAAATATTGAATTCTTCAGACATAATCGCATTTCAATTAGGGTCTTGTTTGGCCAATTTGGGGTTCTTGAGAATTTGAGAGATGGTTTGAGCAGACAAGTTAAATTGGATATTGGGTTTGAAAATCCCGTGTTTGACACGAGTTTTCATTTGGTGAGTGGGGATAGTGAATGGCTGCAGGCGACTGAGTGACGGGATCTGAGACAGATGGTATGGTCGGATATGGGGAGGGTGGTGGCAGTTCCGTCGAAGGCGCTGTTAGGCGCATTTTGTATACGCCTTTTGAGTCATTTTTAGTTGGTATTTTACTCGTTTTTGTTGTGTTTAGTATAGTAGTAGGTTTATTTTTCTTTCTTTTGAGTCACAGCGGTGCAAAAAGACAAAATGACAAAAAAGAACGAGAAATGGGCAGACAAGATGCTCCCGAGGCGAAAAGGACGAAAGTTGACAACTCAGAGCGAAAGAAGTCAGCACCGCGGTGCCATCAGGCAGAACCGCGATGCCATATTTACTTGCTGCAGCTATTTTCTTGCTCACGCACATCCGTTTTATTGCTTACAGCAGGGCACTTTTCATTCTTCATTCGAAACTAACAAGTGTCGGGGTCGACCCCGGTAACAAAGAAGGAATCCATAAAAACTTAGGTAACTTATTTAAATGTTCTTGCTATTTTATATTTCCTTGAAAAATGGGCTCAACCTACGAGGCTGCTCGTGATATGCCATCACGAAGAAGCGGTGCCATTTGTCTTTGAAAAGTGCAGAGTCTTGCGCCATGATCTGGTATCTTAATCAGCGGTGCAACGCGGAAATTTCAGTTCCGAAGGAAAATTGGCTAAGGGAAGATGGTCCATAAGGCACAAAAATTAGAGGATATTTAAGCCCTAGGGATTAATGTTATGGGGAGAGAGTCATTCTACAACACAACACAACACAAGACAGATTTGGAGCTACAATTGGAGACTTTGTTCTACGTAATTTTCTTTCTTTCGTTTTTAATTCAGTTTATGTATGAATATTGTGTTAGTTCTTAACATGACTATGACTAGGAGCTAAACACTATATTAGGACTTTTCTTATGAATCGCTTGAAACTTTTATTCATGAATTAATGCAGTAGTATGATTTATTCTTCACTTGACTAAGATTTAGTCAATATTTGGTATGAATGTTTGATAATTAATTGATCACTAATTATCATAATCTATATGATTTCAAATAAAAAACCGAGAGGAGAGATTTGGATATGCTGTAATTGACTAGACATAGATTAAAATCGCAGACGAAAGTACCCCTATACTTGTGTAGCATTATAAGTTACTGTTCTTAATCCTCATATATGGTAAATCCTATCATAGAAATATAGAAGGGTTCTGCACTGGGGTTGAGTAATTATATGTCCTAACCGGAATATAAGACAGTCTAGTTAACCGTTATCTTAACAAAGAAGAAGAATCATTCTAATCGCATTAAAGATTGAATAAAGTGGATAGTCGAGAATTTTGGAAGTCTTAATTCATTCATAACTGATTACAACTTTATTAGTTTAAATCTTATGTGACAGATGAAATATTGATTAAATACTAACTAATATATTTTTATCCACTTGACAATCGCAAAATTAATAGTAAAATGAAAATTAATTTTGAAAGAGTAATATTTTGAAAATAATTTTTTGAAAGAATACTATTTTGACAATTTACTCCCCTTTGACCGTTAACCGATCCTACGTGGCAACTTGATTGTTGAGTTGGAACAATGCATGAATTTCACGCATATAAAGAGCGTGAACATAAAAATTTAGAATATAAAACGAATAAAATGAGAAAAATAATAATTTGAAAACTGTTTCTTCCTCCCCAGCCCACCTTCGTTCTTCCCCAATTTCTTTTTCCTTTTCTCCCCCCTCCCCATTTTCACCACCTTCGCAACTTCAATCAATATTTGAGAAAAATAATTTTCATCTCCCTTTATCTTCCTCATATTGTTTTTATACACAAACCCAAAATACAGAGAAACAAATCAACAATTTTCAGGTGAGTTTTTTTTTTTTTTTCGTTCTTTACTTTCTGCTGCATTTCTTTGTTATTTAAGCTTCGTAAATTTCCTCTATATTTACTTTTTTTCTCTACTGTTTAATAGATTGATTAATTTTCAAAGTTTTTCGAGATCTTTTTGACGAATGTAAAAGAATGGAATTTGAACCAAGTTCATATAAAGAGTCCATGCTCCTATTCTATTTTTGATGTGAGACTCTTGACATTGAAACCAAAAACAAGGGAAATGATGAGCTTAATATTCTCTTAGAATTGCATTCAAGGGCTCTGGCAAACTGTTGAGCTTTAACGCAATGAAGTAGGCTGATGGTAACGTGATTTTGGTGGTGGTGGTAGGTGGAAGAGGGTGCCCTCCACGGTGGAGAGAGACAGGTATGGTTTCTTTTTTAAGAATAAATAATAATTTTTTTTCACAAAGCTAATTTTTATAAAAATAAATGATGATATGACATTAAATTATCTCTGTGTATCTGATGTGTTCTTAGTGTCGGTTTGGATTGATTTCTGGGTACCCAAAAGTGTTTCTGGCTACACATTTTTGTGAAAATGGCAAAATTGACATATTTGGTTTGACTTTTCAGAAGTGTTTTCAACTATTTATTTCAATTTGAATTTTACCATTTTCTTTATTATCATCTTTAAATATCTAGAAATAATTACTAAATAAAATTCAAATATACAACTTTCATTATCCTATTTAAATATCTAAAAATAATTACTAAAAAAAATTCAAATATACTACTCATATTATGTTTTAATTAAAAAAAAATCAAATATACTACTAAAGTTGACATTTGTTCATGTGTAATTGATGATTGGAACATCCTAACGTTGTTCGATTATACGAGGATTATCCTTTTCCTTTTTCTATTGTCTTCTTTCAAATACTCAGAATATTACTATTATAATACATTTTATTTTGAACAAATAAGAAATAAATATGCCCACATTGAAGTATCGATTTTTTTTTTGAAAAATTGTCTGAAGAGCGCCGCGGAGTCTACTCCCAAGGGTCGCGGTTCTTTCGGTGTGAAAAATCACTGGAACTTAGGTGCCGCGATTTTTTCCCGAAGGGCCGCGGCGCCTAGGCTCCAGTAGCTACTGGAAATTAAGCGCCTGCGGCGTGAAGAATCACTAGATATCCGACACCTCTCCACCTGTACCAGCCTCGGTTTGGACCCAGGTAGGCCGACCCCCAAAAATACCCGGCACCTCTCCATTACCGCATGAGTTCCCACCTTTATCGACCCCGGTTTGCGACCCCGAGGGCCGACCTCCTGTATGAGTCACCTATGTCCCTTGTCAATAACCTGTTGTATGGACGAAGGAGGTGAGGAAGGAGGGTGGCGATGTAAGAGTGCAGCGCCCTGCCACCCATAGTGTTCATTGTCCTTAGCGGGGCCCTTTTCCTCAACCCTTCTTTTTGTGGACGCCGAATATGCCCCACAATCAGTATCTGAGCGCCCAACTCTCCTACATATCGTGCAGAAGCTAAGGTATTTTTCATAAATGATTTTTGTACAATAGGCACATTTTTGCCAATGTCGACCCTGATTTCATGGACAGGGTCTTTGGAGATGTCAACTTCAACCAAGGCACGGGCATATGAGATTTGGTTTCTCTTACGAGTTAGTAGATCCGTGGCAACTGGTTTTCCAACCCGTGAGAGAATCTTACTTAGCGTCGATGGGTTCCATAGTTCAAGTGGGAGAGATGGAAGTCTTACCCAAAGAGGAACAAGACAAATTTTCGGAGTGTCAAAGGTGAAACGCTTATGGATATCCTTTAAAAAGAGTGCAGTGCCATAGACAAAATATGGACTCTTACTGATAACCTTAATTTTTTCTTCGGTTGAGTCAAATCTGAATATGATCCTACCACTACTGTGAACGCTAAATCGATACTTGACACCCCAAGACCGACATAATTTTTGTAATGCAGACCCTCCCGGGTGCTTTTCAGCAAAATAACCTACCAAAAGGTGTTCCCAGGTGGAGTGTAACTCGTCGAAATCATCATCATAAAAAATAATGGGATCATCACAATGCGGTACGTCTACAAAATGTAGTTTAGAACCATTATTGGCGTCCCTATTACCCTTAACCACTTTTTCTCATGCTTCTTTAGGATTAGGTATGGAAGGATCTTTAACAGATTTGACCTTATCCTGAGTGGTATCAATATCTACAATAGGTATCTGATCTGGAGGCACCACGGTAGTGGAAACGTCCCCATCGACGGAAGAGAAGGAGTCCTCCGAACCAATGGTGCGAGAGACCGGGGCATAGACTGAAGAAGGGTCTGGAACTCCCCAAATAATACAAGGTCTAAGAGAGGTTCATGGGAGCCACTGGCTGCACAAAAGCACTCGGCTCATCACTAGTCACCGATAGCGACTTAGGATGCATAGAGAGAGCAGGAGCATCCTGAATCAAAAGAAGGTGGGGGGAGGAGGTCCACTCTGAAGTGGAGTTTCTGCGAACGGGAACTCCATCTTGGAAGAAATGTCGATGGAGGACTGCCCCACACGGAAGGGCGATGAAAAAAAAGTCTTTTTTTTTTGGGCATCAAGGGGTTACAAAAAGAAAGAGTGTATACAAACAATCAAGAAATTACAGGGAAATAAACGATTACAATAAGGAAAGATGTAAATAAATCCCCGGACAGGCCCGATTATAAATTACAAAGCTTTGCCTACTTATACATCTCTAGTTAAGGTAGGCAGTAAAAATAACCCCGGACAGGCCCGGTTGAAAATTACAAGGCTTCCTTAATTATACATCTCTAGTCTTTAATGAATAAAATCAGTAAATTCATACAAAGTTTGCAACGTCCTAGTATTTGCCTATCGAAAAACCTAGATTTGCCTAGCAAAAATATAGATAGTAAAATACTGGAATTAAAGTGCAGTAATGAATGTAACAAGAAAGGATAGGAGTTACCTCTCGTCGCGTGCCCCCGTTGGTTCGAACGGGTAACCCCGTGAACACTTCTATAGGCCTGCGTTACCGCAATCTAAGTTCAATGGATCAACCACGATTTTGTCCCATGCCGTGCTTTAGTAGTGTTAACTAGGGCTGGCCAGTGGGTCGGGCCGGGCTGGGCCCACTGGGATCGAAATAGGCGGGCTCGGGACGGAGATGAGGGGCGGGGTCGGGCTGGGGCGGGCCAGGCGGGACTGGTACTAGCGGGACGATACCGTGTCCCATCCCGATACCGGTCCCGATGGGCGTCGGGTCGGGACGGGCAATATGTTTTTATTTTTTAATTTTTCCACTAAATTAAAAATACTAAATTACTAACAAAGTAACATATAATCATATAGTGATAGTCATATACTCATATTATACTAATATAGTATTATACTCATATATATTTATAAATTAAATAATTAAACAAAGACAAGAAGAGTGTAAAAAAAAATATCCCAAGCCTGTTTTTGTGCTTCTTATATTATTAATTATTTCATTGAAATATACAAGATTCAGAATTACAACATTGTAGTGTACCGTTGTTGAAAAAAATTGCAAAAGACATAGAAAAAATTAAAAAAAATACTAAAATTGCAATGAAATATATTAGTATATTACCAATTTGAAAATACTTTTCTAGTTTCTTTATAATTTCGTGTGGTTCTTCGGTTGGAATTGGTATATCTTTGATCAAATTGTTCCACGTCGCTACTCATGCCTTATCTAACACTTCTATAGGCATGCGTTACCACAACCTAAGTTCAATGGATCAACCACGAATTTTCCCCGTGCCGTGCTTTAGTAGTGTTAACTAGAGCTGGCCAGTGGGGCGGGCCGGGCCCACTGGGATCGGGATAGGCGGGCTCGGGACGGGGACAAGACGGGGAGGAGGGGCGGGGTCGGGCTGGGGCGGGATCGGTACTAGCGGGATGATACCGTGTCCCGTCCCGGTACCGGTCCCGATGGGCGTCGGGTCGGGACGGGCATGTTTTTTTATTTTTTTTATTTTTTCCACTAAATTAAAAATACTAAATTACTAACAAAGTAACATATAATCATATAGTGATAGTCATATACTCATATTATACTATTATAGTATTATACTCATATATATTTATAAACTAAATAATTAAATAAAGACAAGAAGAGTGTAAAAATAACATCCCGAGGCTGTTTTTGTGCCTCTTATATTATTAATTATTTCATTGAAATATACAAGATTCAGAATTACAACATTGTAGTGTACTGTTGTTGAAAAGAATTGCAAAAGATATAGAAAAAATTTAAAAAATACTAAAATTGCAATGAAATATATTAGTATATTACCAATTTGAAAATACTTTTTCTAGTTTCTTTATAATTTCGTGTGGTTCTTCGGTTGGAATTGGTATATCTTGGTCAAATTGTTCCACGTCGCTACTCATGCCTTCAGATAAGATGTCGTTGTAGTTTTCGTCGTCTTCTTCTCTGGGTGACCGCACCTTTTTCGCTCCGCTTGTATCCAATCTCTGAATAGTACTGTCATCTCCAAGCTGTCTCCGACTAATGAGTGTCTGTGCTCTCCTATTTGAAATCTGCCTGCAGAAAAAACACTTTCAGAAGCGATTGATGACGCTTGAATGTTCAAAATATCTCGGGCCATCATTGAAAGTGTCAGAAATGTCTTCTCATTCTGCATCTAATATTTCAGCAAGTCTTCCTTTCCGTCTTCATTGACAACTGCTTGGTAAGGTAAAGTGCCCTGCAAAACAAAAATATCGAACTCGCTAATTTGGTTAGCAATGCTACCACCGCACATTCTATTTCTGAGGCTTTCAATACTGTCCGCAGAAACAACATGTCTTTTTTTAGGCTGTGTTGAAGCAGAAGAAGATGGTACGAAAGCCGATTGATTACTAGCACTTTCTTGCTGGTAATGCCGATATACTTTTTTGCATTCATCTTCTACGCTATCCAACACTTCTTCTAGCGTTTGTTCAATATGTGGCTCAACATTTAAATTTTTGGGAGCCAGGTGGTAGTACGTCCATACAGTTATAAATATTTTCAATAAGACTTTTACAACTGTCTACTTTAATAGTCGGGTTTAATACAACACCAATAATATAAATAGGGGGAATAGGAATAAAATATTTCTTTAATTTCATAAACATTTTTTTAATAACTGTCTTATAAGCAGGTTTTTCCATATATTCTTTAAGAAGTAAAAATATTATAGCTATATAAAACAACATAGTTGAAATAGTAGGATAATATAAAGTAGAAAATTATTTTGTTGCTCGTTGAAAATTCTCTAGAAATACAATAAGTTCTTTAATTTTGTCCCAATCATTATCCATAATCATATAATTTGGATTTTGATTATGGGCGTTAAAAAATAAAGTGATAGGTTTTCTATAGTCATAAGCAACAACTAGTTGATCATATAAAGAATTTCACCTAGTTGGTACTTCTTCAGGAATTTTTCTGTAAGATAGTCCACAGTCGTGACAATTTTTTTATATTCTTTCTTTGTTGAATTCTATTATTTTTAAAAATAAAGTTTATAGCAAATTGTATTTTTCAAGAATATCTTGAAAAAGTGAAAGACTGTCCTTTACAATTAAGTTATAAATATGACACGGACATTTGATATGAAAATGTTTTGGAAAAGGCGGAGTTAAAACTTGCTCACCATTTTTTTCAATAAGGTATTAGACATGCAAGACTTTGTATTTTTGCAATAGGTGTCTTGCTAAACCCCCCGTCTCACCATTACTTTGTCCAGTTTTAAAAGAATAAACAGATTTACAAGTTTTACATATAACTACTTGATTCGGTACGTCCCTGTGAAAATATTTCCATACAACTGATTTTAATGGTCGTTTTGTCGGATCTCGTCTCATACTAGGGGGGATAGGAGGCATTTGACTAGTGGATGTATCATCATCTACAGTAGTAGGTGTCTCATCATCTACATTAGTAGGTGTATCATCATCTAGAGTGTCATCTAAATTAAAATCTTCTTCATTTTGAGGATAAGATCATATGGTATTTCAGGAAACAGTTCAGGATCTATAAAATCATTTTGTCTAAGAATACTAGAAGAAGTACCCTTGCTCTTGCCCTTCATACCCAAGGCCTTACCCAAAACATTTTTTGTTCTTTTCATTTTAATTATGGTAATATATAGTTAAAGACTTAAAAATTTAAAGATAATGAAATTAAATGTGCTAAATGAAATAAAAACAAAATAATAATTTAATGAGAGAACGAATGTACCAAACGCCGACGTAGAGTCGATGTGTAATCGAGAGAGGTTGAAAATTGAAATTTTGCTCGATAGATTAATCCTCAAGCTAGTTGCCAACTTCACTCCCAATTCTCAAATTAATAAATAGAGTGAATATGTAGTAGACAATGTTGTATAAAAATAGATTGATTGAAATTTGAGAGATTAGAGATTGTAGGAAGATTTGTGAGAAATAAGAAGAGAAAATGAGGTATTTATAGTTGAAAAATTGGGTTAAAGTGTAAATATAATAACTTAGGGGTTAAAAATAAATATAAAGCGGGTAGGGGGGTTGGGGGAGTGGGGTAAGCCAAAATGGCGTTCTGCAATAACGACGAAATGTAAAATGGTCGTTATTGCAATTTTTGGTAATCATGGCCCAGGCGGGGCGGGGCGGGACTAGTAGGCGGGACGGGGCAGTCCAAGCGAGACCATACCATTTCCCGTCCCGGTTCGAGCCCCGGACCCACTAATTTTTTTTTGAAATTAGACGGGATAGGGTCGGGGCCGACCCATCGCCACCCAAACTGGCGGCGCTCGTGGGATCTGCACAGGGGTGTAGAAAGCAGGGCCAGGAAGCGGATCGAGCAGGACCGAAATGGGCCGGACACAGATTCGGTCCGATCCGATCTTCAAAATGAGGATTAGATTTTCGGTCCGTAAGCGGAATTTTCGATCCGGACTGAATGGACCTAATCCAAATAATTTTTTTAAAATTTAATAATTCTCTCCTAATATTTTTCAGCCCAATCCAGCCCAAAGGCCTTGACCGGTTGCCCTCATTTCTACAAGACTACAACTTGCAATAATTAACGATTCTACAAACCCTGTTTCCTCATTTCTTCACAAGTTCACATCGTGATTTCCATTACCGCCAAGAACCCCTAACTCCCAAGAACCCATTGCCAGTCTGCCACTAATCCTCTACACCCTCGCATTTGACATCCCGTCGCGTCGACCATACCGCCTATTTGTGTCATCACTCGCGTCGGTCGCCACCCCAAACTCTTCCTCGCTGCGTCACGGCTCGCGATCGACCATACACTCCGGTCATGTTGTCCCATACAATGACTCTTATTCTTGTAATGTAAGAAGCTTAATTATTTTACTCTATTTTGTGTGATTTGATGTTATTAATTAATGTAGTCTGTTATCTGTAGACATGCTGCAAGTGTAGCCTTGATATTTATTTTTGTCGAATCTGAATGCAGTGTATTTTCGTCGAATCCGAATACAATGTATTTTTGTCGAATCTGAAATTCTGAATACAGTGTCTATTTTTGTCGAATCTGAATGCAGTGTCTATTTGGCTATTGAAATGGATAATTTGATCCCACATCACATATATTGTTCATGTTTATTGTAGCCTTGATATTTATTTTTGTCGAATCTGAATGCAGTGTATTTTTATCGAATTCGAATACAGTCTATTTTTGTCGAATCTGAATACAGTGTCTATTTTTGTCGAATCTGAATACAGTGTCTATTTTTGTCGAATCTGAATGCAGTGTCTATTTGGCTATTGAAATGGATAATTTGATTCTCACATCACATATATTGTTCATGTTTATTGTAGATGGAAAACTCTCAATCCAAAAGGGAATCTAGCTATTCTTCGGAAACTATACAAACACTATCGGAAGCGGAGATTGAGCAATTGCGCAAGTCCTTACCTCCGGATAAGAAGTTAAAAGAGAGAAGATTATATCAGTTTAGAACAAAAATTAAGAGAAAAGCCGCTTACTTGAACTATTACATCGACTACATTGAGGATGAGAAACTACGAGCTGAGTGTAAGTTCTGTGATAAATTTTTTGCTGTTGTTCAAATGTTAATGGTGCAAAAAAATTTAAAAATCATTCGGAAAAATGTCTTGGTGTTCCTGCAAATAAAGATAAGGGTAAAAGAAAACAATCTGAATTATCTTTTGAGAAAGAAACTGATACTGGGACTGGAACTGGGAAATTGAAGTATGAGATTGTTAACTTAAAAGATGTGAGGGAAGCCCTAGTTCATATGATCATTGTTGATGAGCTTCCATTTAAACATGTGAAAAAACCTGACTTTAAACACTTAATGCAAGTTGTATGCCCTAGTTTTATCATTCCATCTCGTGTTACCATTGCTCGTGATTGTTTGCAACTTTTTTATAGCGAAAAAGAAAAGTTGAAAGAGATGTTTAAGAGTTGTCAAAGAATTTCCGTGACCACTGATACTTGGACATCAATTCAAAGGATTAACTATATGTGTCTCACGGCTCACTTCATTGATAATGATTGGAAATTAAATAAAAAGATAATTAATTTTTGTCCAATATCTAGTCATAAAGGTGAGACCATTGGAAAAGCAGTTGAGGCGCACTTAGAATATTGGGGCATTGATGATTAATTATTTACCGTCACAGTTGATAATGCTAGCTCTAATGATGTTGCCTGTGCACACTTAAGAAGAATGGTTCAAAGAACTGATTGCATTAGTGATGACAAATATATTCATATTAGATGCATTGCTCATATCATCAATCTTATTGTGTGGGACGACATTAAAGAGTATGGTGTGTGCATTGATAGAGTTAGAAATGTTGTGAAGTATGTTAAGAATTCACCCGCAAGAATAGTTAGGTTCAAAGAACTTGTGCAAAAAACTAATATAGGCAGCAAGTGTTTGTTGTCTTTTGATGTCCCCACTCGTTGGAACTCAACATACACCATGTTGGATACGGCTTTGAAATTTCAGCGTGTTTTTAGTGGGATATCTCTTCCATGTGGAGTGGATTTGAATGACAATGAAAGGCCTCCTCAACGCGATGATTGGAAAAAAGTAGAGAGGTTGGTTCACTTTTTGAAGGGATTTTATACTTTGACTCGTCGTATCTCTGGTTCACCTTATGTGACAAGTAATAAAGGTTTATTTGAGATTGCCACAATGTATGACATGTTGAATAAATGGCAAAAAGTTTGGATTCGGATTTTCAAAATATGGCAATTGCAATGAGAAAAAAGTTTGACAAATATTGGGGGAATGTGGAGAAAATGAATATGTTTATTTATGTTGCCTATATTCTTGATCCTCACTCTAAGATGTTAGTTTTTGAATTGACTATAACCGATATATATGGAAAAGAAAAGAGAATGGAACTTTGCAATGAAGTGAAGGAGTTCACTTACAAATTATTTGATGAATATAGATTGTTGTATTCTTCTTGTTTCCTCCAAGTGTGCTAAATGTAGATTCTATGTCAATTGATTTGGATGGCAATATAGAAGGGTGTGACGAATACATGAAAAATTTAAAAGATAGAGCAAAAAGATTAAAGAGGTCAAGTGGATATGTGATTAGTGAGTTGGATATGTATATAAATGAACAACCAGGGGCGGAGGAAGAAGAAATGGATGCATTATCTTGGTGGAGTAGTAATGGACATCGTTATCCGATTCTTTCACGCATGACACGTGACATACTAGCCATCCCATTATTCACCGTTGCATCAGAATCTGCTTTTAGTGCGGGTGGTCGTCATCTAGATCCATTTCAGAGTTCTTTGACTCCTAAGGTAATGCCTCTTTATTTTAAAATTTATTCATTTCAACTTATAACTCTATTCCAATGTAACTTTAATGTGTTATGTTGTAATTTTTTTAAAGATGGTTCAAGCTCTAATTTGCACACAAGATTGGCTTAGAGCAAAGGGAGTGTCGATTGTAGATGTTGAAGAAAATTTGAAAGATTTGGAGAAAATTGAAAAAGGTAATGTTATTATTATAACTCTTCTAATTATTTTTTAAAACATGCATGAATTCTAATGTTTGACATTATTTATCTATCTTTTTTCTTTATTGCTATGTCTAGATGTGCAATGTGATGATATGGACGATGAAGTCATTTTTGTGGACTCGTTGGTGTGATTGAAGTTAGAACTACTAGTCTAGTTGTTGTTTGTTGATGTTGTGTCTTTGTGTGCTGTGTCTTTGGCTATGTGTCTTTTCTTGCACTTTGCGTGTCTTTGTGTGATGTGTGTTGTGTGATCGTCTTTGCGTCTTTGCGGGCTTCTTGCACTCTTTGTCTTCTTGGTTGTTAGTTCTTTGTTGTCTCTGCACTTGTTGTATTGCACTGCTGCCACTTCTTTGCCTTCTTTGGTTCTTCTTTGCACTTCTGGCTTCTTTCTTTCTTGCACTTCTTTGTTTGTTGGTTGTTGGTTGTTGGTTGTTGCACTTGCTACACCTGCACTTGCTGCCTTCTTTGGTTCTTCTTTGAAATTTCTTTGTCTCTGCACTTGTTAGTTCTTTGCACTTCTTTGCCTTCTTTGATTCTTCTTTGTTCTTGACTTGTTGCTACTTCCTCCACTTGTTGGTTACTGGCTTGCTGCTGTTGGCAAAAGCAATTATACAAGATAATGTGTACTATTGAGTTAATTTAAGAGTCTAGACTCTAGAGTCTAGACAATTATACAATGTTAAAATTTTGATCTTTTAATTCATTTATTAGCAATGATAATGTAAATTAGTAAAATTAGTTTCGTAAAGAAGCATAGATAATGTAAAATAGTAAAATTAGTTTTGTAAAGAAGTATTGATAATGTAAAATTAGTAATATAACATATTAGGATTAAAAATTGCATTAAAAAAAAACAGGTCCAATCGGTCCAAAACCCGGACCGGAATTTTTTGATCCAGATCGAGACCGGACCGGAATATTCCGGTCCGGTCCTCAGTCTGAAAAAAAATAGGATTCCGGTTCCGGTCCCGATCTGGTTTTGGACCGGAAATTTGCACCATCCTCATCCAAACAGGACTCTTCAAACGATGAGGAAGAACCCAGAATTGAAAATACAAATATCCCTATATATATATAAATTTACATATAGAGTATATATAATATATAGAATACCTAATATATAAGAAAAAGCGAATGAAAAGACGTAGCACGAAAACCCAAACAGAGACAACTGTTATAGGTTTATAGCCGTCTGACGCAGAGCGTAGGTAGCTCAGTCTGCGCACAACAGGATAAGGCGTGTACGAAAAGATAAAATCAAACAAAGCAAAGAACAAACAAGTACAGGAGAGAGAAGCTAAAATAAAAGATCTAAACATACAAGTTTAAGAACAGATGAACAACAACAAGAACATGAAGAATAAACGGAGAACACAAATAAGCAGGAGAACAACCTATAATAAGCTAAACATCGCAAACCCACATAATAGAAAATAATAAGAAGATAAACATGAACATATCAATATTAAAAAGTAGACATGGAGCAGGCATTGTAAGAGATGTAACAACTGCGAATTGAGTCATGCATGCAAGAGACAGGGACAAGATTAAACAACTAACAAGAGTTAAAAATAATAACACTTAAGAACAACGAAACGTTAAACTAAGCCTACAGAGCTGTGATAAAATAAAGAAAACTCAGGTATGCGAAAGAGCACCAGATCAAAACAACAAACAAAATGTAGACAACCCAAGAAGAAAATTAGAGGCTACGAAAACTTAACACAGTCAAACAGTGATAGTGATAGTGTGGACTGACGCTTGGCAGACCATGAGACCAAATTATTACCTAAAAACATACAATAGCCAGACGTAGACCGTCTGGTGTCAGGAAAACCACCCCAATCAGCATCTGTATATGAGACAAGTGTAGACGTCGACGAAGGATATAAATGCAACCCATAATCAAGTGTTCCCTGAATGTACCTAAGAATGCGTTTGAGCGCATTCATATGTTCAATCCTGGGATCATGCATAAACAAACACACATGATGTACGGTATATGTAATATCAGGTCGCGTGAACGTAAGATACTGAAGGGCGCCTGCAAGACTACGATAGAGGGTCGGATCCTCATAGGGAGAGTCAGCTGTAGCACCCAACTTGGGTTTAGTATCAACTGGAGTAGAAGTGGACTTACATGACGACATCTCAGCCCTCTCAATGATCTCAGCTGCATACTTCCTCTGTGATAAGAACAGTCCACCTGCATGACGAGTAACAACAATTTCCAAAAAATAACTCAATTGCCCCAAGTTTTTCATGGCAAACTCAGAACTGAGCATTGTCAAGATAGACATCCGCAAAGCATCAGAAGAGGCAGTCAAGATAATATCATCCACACATAACAATATATAAGCCATGAAAGACCCCCGATGATATATGAATAATGAATTATCAGAACTGTTGTGCGAGAACTCAATAGTTGAAACATAGTTAGCAAACCTCTTATACCAAGCTCGTGGAGACTGCTTAAGCCCATACAAGGACTTCTTCAACAAACAGACATGAAGAGGATATCTAGTATCTCTAAACTTCAAGGGTTGATGCATATAGACTGTCTTTTTGAGATCATTATATAGAAATGCATTCTTCACGTCTAGCTGATGAATGAGCCATGATTTCGACAGAGTCAAACTGAGCACAGTGTGAATGGTAGCCGATTTGACCACCGGACTGAATGTCTCACCACAATCTACACCAACCTGATGCGTCTTACCATCACCTACAAGTCGAGCCTTATGTCTTGCAAAAGAACCGTCAGAATTCTCCGTTTGAGCAAAAATCCACATAGACCGAATAATATTAACACCAGATGGATAAGGTACCAACTCCCACGTCTTCTTATCAATAAGAGCATTATATTCATCGGTCATGAAAATCTTTTCATTTGGGTCATTTAAGACAGACACAAGATTACGGGGTAAGGGTGATTTAAGAACATTAGAATTTAAATTAAAATGTCTTTTTGGTTTAAAAATACCCCGTTGAATTCGGGTGAGCGGACCATGATTAGGGGCTGGATTGGGTGAATTTTGGGAATTTTTGGGAGGTGGTGTTTGATCTGTCAGAGGCACCGCAGTGCTGCGATCTAGGGTCGCGGCGCCTCCCCGAAGGGCCGCGGCACTGAAGACGATGGTAAAACACTTTGACTACTGGATGATAGGCGCCGCGGAGCCTCCCCGAAGAGCCACGACGCTGACGATGATGGTAAACACTTTGGCTACTGAATGATAGGCACTACGGTGCCTCCACGAAGGGCCGCGACGCTGACGATGGTTGCGGGACATAGCTGACAAATGATGGATAATATAGGGGGAGATATCATCATCTAAAAAATTATACGAACTAGGCACAGGATTTTCTACTTTAGAAAATGGAAATTGGGACTCTTCACAGATAACATGACGACTAATAATGATTCGTTTAGCTGACAAATCAAAACATTTATAACCATGGTGATTTGACGGATAACTCAAAACACACAAGGGGTAGAACGTGCCTGAAGTTTGTTAATTGTGGTGGATGAAAATAGTGGATAACATAAACATCCAAAAACCCTAAGATGAGAATACGAATGAGTTTTATTATATAAACTTTGAAGAGGGGACGAATATGTCAAACCCTTAGAAGGAAGAATGTTAAGCAAATATGTAGCCATTTGTAGAGCATGATGCCAAAACAACGGAGGGATGGAAGAATGAACCAATAAGGTGCGGATAATGTTATTAATGATATAAATTTTACGTTCAGCTTTCCCATTTTGTGACGACGTATGAGGACATGAAATGAAAATTTATCTCATTGCTAGCACAAAACTCTTGAAACTCCCCATTGTCATATTCTTTGTCATTGTCACATTGATTTTTTTTATTTTCCGTTCGAATTGAGTTCTAATGAAAGCCCTAAATTTTACGAAGATGGAAAAAATTTGTGATTTTTTCGCTATTGGAAATGTCCATAAAAATTTAGAATAATCATCCAAGAATAAAACATAATAATGATGACCCATAGAACTGAGAACGAGAGATGTCCATAAATCGCTATGAATAATATCAAATGACATTGAAGTATGAGAATTCGAGGTTACAAATGACAACTTAATAAATTTCCCTAGAGCAGCACCTTGACAATTTGGAGTACTACGTGTACCCTTATAGAAAATAAACTTATTTCTATCTAAAGTAGATAAAATAGACGCCCCCGAATGACCTAGACGAGCATGCCACAAGAAAGGAGCAAGAGTTGCAAAAGAGGATGACATGGCTTGATGCAAGAAACTGAGACTTGATGTGATTGGATAAAGATCTCCCCTACCGTCACACCTCATGATAGGACTCCCCGTCTTGAAATACTTTACAGAAAATTCAAACGGATCAAAATCAATAGAAACTCAATTATCAGTGGTGAGTTTACGGACATACACCAAATTTTTAATTAATTTGGGGCATGGAGAGTATTTTTCAAGACAAGTGGTGGATGGAGAAGAGATAAAGTTTTATGACCATAACCCTTAATTGCAATCGAATTACCATTACCAATAATTATACCACGATTACTGCTCAAATTGGAATAAGACGAGAGAGTACCTTGGTCGGATGTCATGTGGGTAGTGGCGCCTGTGTCCATGTACCAATTTGGGTCCGGTTGAGTCATTCTAAGCGTGTGCATCGCGGCTTCAATATCAGTTTGTGTGGGTCCCGCTGCGTGATGGGCTTGAGGGGGTCGGGGCCCAAGCACCCGACATCGACCGAACTCTTTGGGCGAAAACCCGTTGTCGGACTCGGCCGGGCGGCGGCGGGATACTAGGCCCGATTTCGTAAACAGCCCACCGGATTGCGCTAGAATCGGGGCCCATCACATCGCATTGGGCCATCATGGCCACGGCCATTTTGCCGATGATCGACAGAGGACCGCCGCTGCCACCGCCACTGTTCCGGTTGTCGCCGCGATTTTTGTCATTATTCTTTTGATTTTGACCTTTTTTACCATCGTCATTGTTGTGATTTTGGCTTGAGTTGGTGGAGCCCGAAGACGGAAAATTGGACTCAGTCATAATGACGACGGGACTAACCCCTATATCCGCCTTTTTAGCCAAACTCGTTTCTTCCAATGTGAGCATGGAGCGGGCCTGATAGAATTCCGGCAGAGGATTACTTTGACGAAGAATCGAAGCAACGCCTTTATAGGTCTCGGATAAGCCTGCAACCATCTGTAGAACGAGACGACTATTATTAACCGGAGCACCCAGGTTGCGAAGTTGATCCGCCAAGTCCTTGAGTTGTTTACAATAAGATGAAACGTTAGAAAAATTCGTCATAGCAACTTGAGAAAATTTCCGTTCAAGGGTAATAATGCGAGAATGGCTGTTATCTTAGAAGATATCACACAATCGATTCTAAGCCTCCATAGATGTGGAGTTGGGCTCTATAATCGTCTGTAAAAGGTCCATGGATATTGTGGCATAAATCCATTGAAGAGCCTTTGCGTCAAGCGTGACCCATAATTTTGGATCGTCCGCTTTGGTGGGTACATCATCATCTTCGGTGGTCTCATCCCCCGTTTTAGGAGTCAGAGGGATGATATGATGAAGAACTTGATGTGTCATTGCATGAATCTTGAATAACTCCACCCACGTCCCATATTGGACGTTTTCTAGGTCAAGAACAATATGAAGGACACTCTTGATATTAGAAACTGTGAGGGCAAGATGAAAAATGTTCTTATCAGTCATGGTGAAAACAAACTTTAGACAAGATTTTTAAGGGAGAGGTCTCGAATTTTTCAGAAACCGGGGGGGGGGGGGGAATTTTTGGGCACGATTTTCAAGAGAATTTGAGAAAAAAGTGAGAAACGGAAGCAAGGAAAATAACCTAGACTCTTGATACCATGAAAGAATTAATCCCTTGATTATTCTTATTCTTATTGATGAAAGACATATATATACAAGTTACAAAAAGAAGATTTTTTTCATATTCTACCTCTAAATCTCTATTCTATATGGAGACTAATCATACGATTATGATAAGACTACAAGATTAATTATTAATACAAATCTAATATACAAATATACCATAATTATTACACTATACACGGATGGCCCACTCAGTTTATCCAAGAATTTTCAAAGCACTCAAACTGAGGAGAATTTTGTGTTAAGGGAACTTGAATATGATAAGTGCATCGTATTTATAATCATTGTCCCATCCATAACCATTTTAAGCAATCACCATCGCATCCTTAGTGGCCTAAAATTCAGCTTTTTTCTTTTTGAGAAGCAGAACAAAATCACAATCTAAGATAATAGACATCAACAGATTCCGGAAATAAATCTTACAAAGAAAAACTAAATACTAAAATACAATGTTGATATATGCTGAAACAATTTTTTAAATTTTAACTGGTATTTAGATTTATCCTTGAATTTGAAGAATTGCCAATTGGCTAATTTTAAGGCAGTCACTTGGCTTAAGAAGAAGACACTTTCCTCTCCTTTTAATAATATATAGATACAGATGTTCCATCATTATCTAATAATATAACATTTATCTTTCAATATATAAAAAATAAAAAAACAATTCAAATTATTTATCTTCTAATCTAAACACTTTATCTTTTTATTTAAATTAAATAATATTACATAGACTACTAAATTTTAACTTAAAACTGTCAACTGGATAGTTGTGGACAATAACAAAGACAAATTTTAGCACTAATGTTGGATGGATGTTGTGACAACATTGTACATCCAGGACAACATCGCTTGATGTTGCCTGCGATGTTGTGACAACATCTCTGTAAACGATTTTGCCTATTCTTCCGGTCAAAACAGGTTGTGTTACTGTGAGTTAAAAATGACCTAGGCAAGCTTACAATGAAGTTGTGTTTAAAGCGTGGGAAAATAAGCAGTCAAAGCTTGGAGGAGAAGCATCGTGAAGACTAAGTACAGATCGTTGAGCTTTTCATGACGAAAGAAACGGTCCAAGCTGCAACCTTCTTTTACTCAACTCCCGCAACCAACAGTGATGATTTCAATGGAAGTTTCACACTATAAATAGAGGGAAAACTTCAGCGTATCGACATCCAGAATTAAACGAGAAGAATCACCAAGAGAGCTCTCAGATATTCACCTTAGAAACTGGATCAACACCTAGTCTAAAGTAGTATAACAACATCTAATCCCACATTACTATTGCTGCCTAAATTCTAGATCAAGCTTATTATTGAAGCAATTTTAATGAAGATGTTGTATTTGTCTTTTTAAGATCTTTTAACTTTAGGCTGAAGTCATCTGCGACTTCGTTTTATTTGTAATTTCTTTTTCGCATTTATTGTTCAAACTTGTAAAAAGAAATTAATTTTTAATTGTATATAATATATACAATACTTCGGTCATCGACCATCAAGGGCTATAGTAATATATACCCTTGAAAATATAAATCTTGTGCCTTTTACTTTTCTGCTGCATTTACTCTTTAAAGGTTTGTAACTGTTTTATCACAATGTTGCCTCAGATGTTGACACAACATTGAAGGCAACATCCAGAAAATGTTTTTGTTATTTAAGATGTTTCATTTTTAATCTTACTTGTATTTACTTATCCGTAGCCCCGGACCCCAACAAGTGGTATTAGAGCCGACACTTAATACAATAAGTGTTTGATTCTGAATTTTACGGCTATGGACTTGGCTATACAAAATGTTGGTAGACTTCCAATTCTTGATGGAACCAATTATGCCTATTGGAAGATTCGTCTTCGTTCTCACATCAAGTTAATTGATGTTCGAGCACAGAGATCTATCTCCGAAGGGTACGTGGTCCCCAAATATTCAGCAGACGAGGACGGTGATGTTCTTACCAAACCCGAGTCTAAATGGACCGCGGAAGAAATCAACAGTGCTAGCTTTAATGAAAAGACCCTAAATGCTATATTTGAATGGGTAGATCTCTACATGTTCAAACTCATCCAGAATTGTACAACGTCCAAAGACGCTTGGGAGACCTTACAAACTCATTGTGAAGGTACCTCAAGTGTACAACGTACAAAGCTACGCATGATTTTGATCCAATATGAACGCTTGAGGATGAAAGAATCTGAGGACATAAAATCCTACTTTGAAAAGTTAATTGACATTGTCAATCAGTGTCAGGTGCTTGGTTCTCCTTTGACCAACACACAACTTGTGGATAAAGCCCTCAGATCTCTACCTGAAAAATTTAATACAAAGATTTATGCTATTGAAGAGGCCCATAATATTGCTACTATGGATCTACATGCCTTGATGAACATCTTTCAAACTTATGAGATGAACATATCAGGGTAAAGAAGTAGGTTCGAAGTTCCTAGCCCGACTTGAAGTCAAGTTGAATTCTTTAACTGCTACATCAATTCCTTATGATAGAAAGTTGTTGAAGCTTCTTAAGGGAAGGGTATAAAGAGGACTAGTAAGTTGGAAGAAGAATAAAGGCAAAAGCAGCCAAAGAGATCTATATCAAGACAAGACATTGACACTCCAAGGACAAACCTCAGAAATTGAATTTGAAAACGAGGATCAGTAGCGGTTCGCCGGAAACAGAACATCGCCAGATCAGCCAGCAAATTCCAAAATAAAGCCAACGAAGATCACCAGAGTTTTAAAGTTTCGGTAAGGTACCAGAACATCAGCGGATTATCGAAAAGTTTCCAAAGTTCTGCATCAGTAACTCAACTTAATATTAAGGCAGAAAATATAGCTCAAAAAATGAGACAAAGCTCAGTTCAGATCGCAACAATATTCAAAAGAGCAGTCATGACAGGTGGGTATGAAAATATTAACGAGCAGCAGCTCATAGAGCAAACAGGGATAACAAACCCGACAAGAAAAATAGTAACAACGCACCAACAAATAGCCGATGTATGCCACCAGAGTTTTAAACTCTTACCAGACTGCAAAATCAAACAACAGTCACAAGCCAACCAAACATCCCAAAAATAATCCAAAAGGGGTCGCCGATGTTCGGAGCTCCGGTGATATGCCAAAATCATAAAAGAAAATCAGTTTGTTAACACAACATACATAATATCAAAGAAAGGAGAACCAAACAGTGTCGCCGGAGTTCAACTCCGGCCATTTCGACAGCACAAGAGTCCAAAAGGGGGAGGGGCATCGCTTTTACGGCGAGGTACACCAGAGCGACTCCGTCATGACATTTTTGTACAGGACAGTGGAGTGGAGGTGAGGTTCGACGGGAGCAATGGTGAGGTCGGCGATGGGGTTTTTCACCGGAGCTTTGAGCTCTGGTGTAGAGAAGCAAAGGGGGTTGGGTTCGTGAGTGGTTCGACAGTGGTGAGGTTCAAAAAGGGAAATGGGGTATTAGGCAGGCTGAAGGTGTTGAAGTGAAGAAGGGAGATGGGGTGAGGTCTAAAATGATAGGGGAGTGTGCGGCTGAGTCCCCAGGTCCCAAAAGAAAGAGGGGAAAATGTTTATTATATATGGTAGATATTTAGGTTTAGGGTTTGATATTTGGGGGGGGGGGGGGGGGTAAAAAAATGGGGGAAAGTAAAATTGGTGTTTGATTTTTAGGGGAAGTAAAAGGATATAGATTGGACTTAGTTTTAGCGGATTTGACTGATCCGAACTGGGCTTCGAATTGGACTGGTTTGATAAAAATATAAAATGGGTTAATTATTTAAAAGAAAATTATTTAAAGAGATGTAAAATTATCAAAATGAAAATGTCGATGTAATAATAATAATATTAACGAAAACCTAATGCTTAATTATAAAATAAAAGATACGATGCCGTTTTATGAAAAATAAAACATAGAATATTAGGTAAAAATATGCAAAAATAATGATTCAAATGTGAAGTCCTAAAATACTTAAAATTGCAAAAAAATAACCAAAAGATGGGTCAAAATTGGATGTCAACAACTATGCTAATGAGTGTGCAAACACCCTTAGAAAAATTGGTAAAGTTATGTAGGTAACCCTCAGTGATGATGAGAATGAAGAGGAGGAAGGAAGTCAAGAAGAAGAATCACAGGTAATGTTGGCAGCAATGTTCGAACACTCACTGTCCGACGATGAAGATGTGGTTGACAATGTTGCGACAACATCAGGAACAACATTAGACAGAACATCTGAAATGCCTGCAACATCAGAGAGGTATGTATACTTTGATTATTCTGATGTTAATTATTTTAGTGGTTTTATTTCTTCATCTGAGGCTGTAGATTTGGATCTAGTTGATTCCAAAGATGAAGTGATAAATGAATTACAAGATCTGTGTAAAGCCCTGATCACAGAATCTGAGCAACTAGACTCAAAAGCAAAATCTCTGGTTCTTAAGAATAACAATCTGAAAGGAACAATCAACTGATTAGAGGTGACACTTACCAAGAAGGCTCAACACGGGAACCTCCAAACTGGATGAAATCTTGAATTTCAGTAACCTGCAAGGGCAGGGCTTGGGTATCAATCACATGTTAAAACAAATACTTCCAGGATCCATAGTAAATCTGAGAGGTTGTCAAAGAAAATGCTAATAATAACTCTCAAAACACTAAAGATAGATCGAAGTTTGGATGCAGCTACTGCAAAAAAATAGGGCATCTTATGCCCTACTGCTATAAACTTCAAAACTCTGCACTCAGGTTATTGCCAACAATGTCGTCAGCAATGTTTTCCAACATCACTGACAACATTCAAAGCAACCAGCCTGAGAGCAGAAGGAAGAAAAGGTTTGAAAAGGTGTAGGTACCTAAACTGAACCTGAGGTGTGATGTGTGCATAGCTGCTTTGCGTACTAACATTACAGGTTCTTGGTATTTCGATAGTGGCTGCTCACGTCAAATTACAGGTACCAAAAGTCTATTGAAGGATTATAGAGCATTCAATGGAGGATATGTGACCTTTGGAGGAGGGAGTAAGCATAAGATAATTGGTAGAAGAACTCTCAATGTTCCGGATGTACCAGCCTTGAAAAATGTCCTTCATGTAGAAGGTTTGGTTGCTAATATTCTTAGCATAAGCCAACTGTGTGATGATGATCTCGAGGTGAAATTCAACAAGCTTGGATGCAAGATTACAGATTCTGCAAATAATTGTGTCATGTCAGGGACCCGAACTGGAGATAATTGTTATCTCATCGATGGACAAGAATTTTGCAATTCTGGGAAGGTAAGTGACTTGACACTTTGGCATCAGAAGTGGGGAAATGTTAACTACAACACCTTGGAGAAACTAATTTCGTTTGAAGTTGTTAAAAGCATTCCCAGGCTGAATGCAAAAGATAAAATATTGTGCGAAGATTGTTTGAAAGGAAAGCAGACCCGTGTCTCTCACAATGTTGTCCAACATGACGAACAACATTCAGGTACGTCTCATTGTTTTCAGTTATTGCATATGGATCTTATGGGTCCTATTGAAGTGGACAACCTATGAGGGATGAGATATTCCTATGTGATTGTAGATGATTTTTCCAGATTTACTCGGATTTACTTTCTAAAAGAAAAATCACAAACATTTGACATGTTTAGAACACTTTACTCTAGAATTAGGAATATGTATTGTTCTTCAATTTTCAGAATCAGATCATGGAAAATTTTTTGAAAATCAAACTTTTACAAAATTTTGTGAAAAGAAAGGCATATTCCATGAATTCTCGGCATCAAAGACACCTCAACAAAATGGGGTTGTCGAGAGAAAGAACAAAACTTTATAAGAAATGGCTAGAGTTATGTTAAGTTCTAAAAAATTATCAAAGAGATTTTGGGCAGAAGCCTTGAACACTGCATGTTACATAACTAACAGAGTCTATTTAAGGTCAGGGACCAAGATGATACCCTATGAACTGTTAAGTGGAAATAAACCAACATTGTGTTACTTTCATGTCTTTGGGTGTGTGTGCTATATTCTTAATGATAGGGATCAACTGGCTAAATTTGACTCTAAAAGTGACAAGGGAATATTCGTTGGCTACTCTCAGAATAGTCATGCTTACCGAATATACAATCTAAGGACGAAGACTATACATGAGTCTGTTAATATTATTTTTATGATCTACTGGATATCTCTGGTAAATCAACAGAAAACAATATTGTGGTTGCAGTTGAAAAAGAGCAACTTACTAAAGAAACAGATGTTGTCCCAACATTAGAGGAAACGTCTGAACCATCAGAAGAGATCACAGGGAATGAAGTCGAGGAGGAGTCTGCTACTAAACTGAATGATCAAGTGATAAGAGACCCTCCATCAAGGATTATAAGGAACTATCCACCAAACCAGATGATAAGAGGAGTTTTTGAGAAGATGCGAACAAGAGAGAAAAAGGTAATTAATTATTGTGGAATGGTAAGGTATGTGTGTATGTCCACCATATACCAACAGGTTAGTCTATCTTGTCTTACATCTACTTTGGAACCTAAAAATATTGGGGAGGCATTAAAGATAATTTTTGGATTCAAGCTATACAAGAAGAGCTTGAGCAATTTACCCGAGGTTTGGGACTTGGTACCACGATCCAACAACACAAATATTATTGGGACTAAGTGGATATTCAAAAACAAACCAGACGAGTTATGAAAGATTATTAGAAACAAAGCTCGACTTGTTGCTCAAGGCTATACACAAGTGGAAGGAATTAATTATGACGAAACCTTCGCTCCCGTGGCTAGAATTGAGTCAATATGATTGCTTCTTGCCATTGATTGTTATTTAAAGATTACCTTGCACCAAATGGACATTAAAGGTGCCTTCCTCAATGGATACTTGGACAAAGAAGTGTACGTTGAACAACCAAAGGGATTTGAGGATCCTCATCATCCACATCATGTATACAAGCTCAAGAAAGCTTTGAATGGATTGAAACAAGCACCACATGCATGGTATGATCGTGTAACTAACTTCCTTGTTGAGTTTGGTTTTACCCGTGGAGAAGCTGACAGAACCTTATTCATCAAAAGACATGGTGTAGATGTAATAATAGCTCAAATATGTGTTGATGATATTTTATTTGGTTCGACTTCAGAATCATTCTTGAAGTATTTTGTCGAAGCAATGTCGACAACATTTGAGATGAGCATGATTGGAGAACTAACTTTTTTCTTAGGCTTACAGATTAAATAAAATGCAGAGGGGATCTTTGTATCTCAAAGCAAGTACACCAAGAAACTGGTTAGAAAATTTGGTCTGGAAAATGCTAAACACATGAAGACTCCTATGTGCTCTACGCAACATGTATGTAAAGACGATGTTGGAAAAGATCTTGACCCAACATTGTACCGATCTATGATAGGTAGACTTTTATATCTTACTGTCAGTCGCCCGTAAGATATAAGACAGGTTGTCTAAAATGTTGTCTAAAATGTTGTCTAAAATTCTGGGTAGCATTTACTGTTGAGTCAATGTACAGGAAAAGTGTTGTGATGATGTTGCACAATATTTTTTCAATTTAATCAAGCATGACTCTGTGAGGACAAGTTCTGAATGCGATACCGTTCTCTGCGATGATATATATAAAATAATTATGTATATCATAAAAAAATAGTATCATGAGAAGGCGAAACCTCTATTAAAGATTTAGATGTATACAAAAAGAACAAAGCTCTAAGATTGGTATTGTTCCTATTCTATAGGAGTACCATGTGCTTAAAAGAAAAGAAAAAGGGGATTGAAGATACCTCAAGAAATTTCTGTATGTGCTCAACTAAGTTGATTAAGGACAATGGAAAACTGTAACATTAGTCCAGCGATCAGTGAACATATACAGAAAATTAACTGCCAAATCAGTAAATCCTTGGAGTCTCATATTGATTGTTTTAATTTGAAATGTTGACAACATCATTAACAACATCGTCTTCCAGTATATTGATTAATTATGCTTATCTTATTTTTTTTTGGTATGTCACACGTCTCTATTTTATTTCAAAATGACTAATTCAAACAAATTTGGATTGAAAGAGCCGTTAGTTTTTAAATGATGTTGTAAAATCCTTTTGTTTTAGATGTAAAGAGTTTCAATTTTTCTACACAATCTAATTTAAGGGAAAAGGAGTTGAAGTGTGCTTATAATTTGCCATAATGAAACCTCCCATTTTTGTCTTGGAATTGTCACATCACAGCAGAAATTCAGTCCATCAAATCGATGGAAGTCCAAACACCACCATAATTTCTTCCAAAACGTCTCCAACACACCTAATTCTCTAAAACCCTCTCCCATGCCAATTTCCCCAAATTCTTCCAACACCAAAGATTACTCTCCAATGTCGACCAGTCCGTCAACTAATAACAAGGTTTACAAATATTATGTACCCATTAATGATTTGAGGCCAGTTCAGGAAGCATATACACAAGCGATGATTATGTTAGGGTTAGATGAGACATTACAGATAAGTTATCCAGGTGACACTGAAAACCCCATTGATGTTGATGCAATATCAGATTTTTCAAATCTTGCATCAAGACAACCTTCATCAACATTTTCGACTAGAAGGTCAAAAAGGGTTTTCGAAAACCGATTTGGTGATAATCAATCTGCTAAAAGGTCAAGGGCAAAATCAACTTTCCCTATTAAAGAGTCGACTTTCCATGTTGACACTACCACTGACAACAACACTAATACCGACTTCAATGTGCACAGTCTTCCCGGAACACCTTTAACATCGACTCCATAAGCTGAACCGGAGAAGGAAGAAGAAGAGATGTCAGACGACACACCTATGAAGAACTTCATTCCAAAAAGGGTCCACATAACCTACAGAAATATTGATGCGAGTGTTGCCTCAACATTGAAGGCAACATACGATAAAATGGACACAGACTATGTTGCCCCAACATCCGAGGCAACACCTGCATCTACTCCACCTGAACAAAACAATACAGAATCTGAATCAGATTCTGAGGTAATGCCATACTCTCCTTTGTTTCAAACAAAATCATGCTCTGTTAATTGGAATTGGTTTAAGAATAGAGCGATTAGAGGAGAAAAGGTTATAGACCTAATTTCATTATCCAACAATGGTTTAATTGACTTTCTAAGCAGTCGAATGGTCTTGAGTTTTGTATCTGGAAAAAATCTCTACTCTGAGAAAGTGATTAGGGTGTTTTATGCGAACCTGACACATGTTGTCAAGGACACTACCTCAAAGAAATTTGGGAAAGTGTACCTATACAATAATGTATACAATTTTACACCCGCAATCATTAACTCCACTCTTGGGATAACTATAAGTGAAAGACTTCCTCAATCCAATCCCACTACGGAGGAACTCAATTCTATGATCAAGTACCTTACGGAAAATTTGATTACGTTTTGGGTACCCCGCAGTCCTGTGTCTAAGTTCACTACCCTTTTTGCTACATTGCACAAACTTGCTATCTATAACTGGATATCTTCTCTTAACGAGACTGTAGTAACTCTTGACCAAGCATCACTATTTTTTCAAATTGGACGGAATGAAAGAGTTGACTTGGGAACTATCATATTCGAACATGTTTCCAACCTGGCTGAAAGAAAACAACAACTTTGTCCTTCCATACCCCTCTTTGATTTACCAAATTCTGCTCAACCAAGGGTTTAAGACCCCAAAAGGGGAAAAGCTGAGTCCAGACTTAGAGGTATACTCAGTTCAACGAGCAATTGTCAACAGCAGAGACATAATTATTGATCTGCCCTGGAAGAAAGAAGAATGGGACACAAAAACATCAACAGATGTTGCCAACATTCTAGGCAACATTGATCAATGTAAGGTCCCAATGTCCAAAGGATGGCTCCAGAGGTACATTGCCGAACTTGACAGACAGATTCAAGAACTGGTAAGAGCAAAAAATTATTATGTGGGCATTCTTTCTTCACAAAAAATGGGGAGATGATGATGCTGATGCTGATGTTATTGCTGCTGGAAGCAAAAAGATATGGAGAGCTAATGATGCTGCAGGGCCACGCAGTAAAACAGGGGAGGGGAGAGAAGATGACGACTTCTGCCACCAATGGAGAATGAGAAGGAGATGATGCACAGATTGATTATTCACAGAAAGCGGCTGGAAGCTACTGTGACATGATCAATCTAGTCAAAGGTGTCAGACCAATGGAGCTGTGATTGTTGATCAATGAAAGAAGATATTGATGTTTGATGAAACTTTTTTATTTGTTTCTGATATGATGACATTTGGATTATTAAATTTTCTCTGGTTTGTATTTTTTTCTTTTGGGATATTGGTTTGTTCTAACAGACATAATTATGCTCACTGAGTTGTTTATATATGTTTGCTTACTGAGGATTGTTGTGAATTGTTAACTATTGACTAATTACATAGAAGGTAATTTATTGTCGACAGGGAAGCCCCATAAAATTCCTCTTTGTTGTGTTGTTGTCGTAAAGTTTCGTTCTTCATTCCGTCATCGATTAATCTATCACTCAATCACAAGCCTCTTTGTCATTGTCTGATTTTTGGTTGTCTGATCACACTCGAAATTACGTATCTACTTATCGTATTTTTACCCCTTCTCGGTAGTTTCGAATTTCTAGTCAGAACCTTCCCGTGCTTCAGATATGAAGAATTTGATCGATTGATTTAGGAAAAATGAAAAAACAAAGGCCTTATTTCACTAAATCAAAAAGGGAGAAAGTTGAATTTGAGAAAGAAGGACTTCAATTTAGATTAGTTTCTTAGTAAAAGATAAGGCAATCAGTCAGTATGTGAGCTTTACTTCCGCGGCTTACCGTCCATCACGGGACCATTTCGAATCCACATTGGAATGCCTTTACCTTGCGGCAGAGAGCTTTTAGAACTCACACACTAGGGGCCTGGGGACAGAAAGCGACTCTGGAACACCATCCCTTCCAAAAGTGCGGGATTTCAGTATCGAATTGACATTCGATTACATACGCTACTTTGAAGTCACAGAGTCCGCGCCACGAATCAACTAACTAGAAAGTGAAATGGAGCAGACAAAGTCATGTCAAGAAGAAGGAGTCGATCGTCCTCCTTTTACATGTTGAATCTCTCTCGTAGACAAGTCAGCAAAATGAAAGAAGTGAATGCCCGAAATTCCAATCAAAGGTACCCTAACCTTATCGGTATTTTGCCTTCAAACCTCAACTCAAAAAGCTCCTTCTTGCTAGCAGTCTTCGCTTTGAAAGCGGGAGAAGTGCCCGACATACTTTAAGAAAGAAGGATATGTCATCGAAGAAGGAGGAGCATGTGAACTAGAAATAGCCCAGTTATACAGAATGGTATAGGGTCTTCTATGATCATCGACCATAGAAATCGAAATGAAGCGTTAATCCTTACCAACTTCCAATGGGCACCCGAGAGTAAACTGACACCTTCAACAAGCGCATGCCCGGATTTCAGGTCACTTGTGAAGGGAACTGTCATGACCCGACCCGACGAGCCGCTACTATGCGCCCTAATGACGCCATTATACTAACCTGTCACGTAACCAGACCGACACTAAAGACAATATAAAATCCGACAGCATAACGCTGCAATCATATCATACGTCCGATTAGGCAAGCCGGCAAGGCTGCATTTACCCATAAATATCCTGTCTCCTGAGGAGTCACATCTAAATCAAGTATATCAAACAGGCGAGCCGACAAGGCTGCCACTATATACGAGAACATCCCAAAACAGAGTACAACCATACGTATACAAAAAAACACGTTTACCACCAACAACTGTCTACTGTTACACCCCGTAGTTTAGGTCATGCGCATGAGAGCGTACGAAAGGGAGTAAGACTTAAAATTTTCAAAAGATAGGTTGACGGATTGTTCCGGATGGGTTTTAGTCAACTTTGAGGCAGGTTATAACCCGGTACATTGAGAGTTCCTAAGTGTTTCAAAGGCCCAGGGCGTAGTTCGTTGAGTCTAGATTCCAACGCAACCAACCGTTCGTCGATAGGACGTCGGAGTAGAAAGTTATGGGAGTTACAAATTCTGTGCGCAGTCGGACAGAAATGTGTTTCGGACAAAGGCGACAGGGCCACGGCGCCGGATGCAAGGCCGCGGCGCCGAAATCGAGGGTCGCTGAAGTTGCGGCCGCAGCTGAGCAGCAGTCGCGGCGAAAGTTGAGAGGCTGCGGAGGTTTCAGTAGCGGCGGATTTTTGGGCGGAAAAACTTAGGAAAAGTCAGATTTTTCTTTTAAAAGACCTTGGGAGGGTGACAAGTGTCCCCCCCCATCTGATTTCTTGCATGCAATATATTGACCAAGTCTTGAAGACTTGGTCATCTTCCAATTTCTCTCTCTCTCTAAAGCTTAAGCTCCCACTTCTCTCTAAAATTCCAAGAGATATTTTAGCCTTAGAAGAAATCTGAAAAGTAAAAGGCAAGAAGGAAACTTTTGGCTAGCTTGTGAAGGTTGTTGTGGTGGTATTCTTGGAAAGGAGGCTAGCAAAATTGTTGGAATAAATTTGGCTAAAGCTCTAAGGTAATGGTTCCTCCTTTATAATTAGTTTTTAGTGTTGCATGTTAAGAAGAAAGAACTTGTGGTGGTAAATAATGCTCTTAGACTCATTGCATGTAAGAACTACGGTTTGAATGTGAAGGAATTGGTTAAGAAGATATTATGAGCATGTTGTAGCCTAAAAACTACCTTAGAATTGTTAAGTGAATTGTTGTACCTTGTGGGGCAGAATTTTACACACCCAAGTTAGGTGTGCAATCCCATTTGAAATGTTGGATTGTTGAGCCTTAAATGTGGCGTTTGGATGATAAATTCGGCCTTGAGAAAGGTGGCAAAGTGAGTAGAAACAAAGGAAATGCTGCCCAATTTTTCCATAGAACTTAGGGGCTTTGAACTTAGATTATTTCTACATTGAAATTAGAGGTTAATAAACGTATCATGGTTATTATAGGTTGGCATATTACTTGCGGTAGTTTGAGCTTAGCAAGTGGATTGACCGAAGAGGTATGTGGAAACTTTCTTACCTCTTGAGCATGAGTAGTTATAACTATATAGTACGGTAGACGTACGTGTTTTAAATTAAGTAAATCCTTTTGTTATACTTGACTTGTTTTAAGGAAATGTCTAAGTTGGTTGGGTTAAGAAGTTAACCCGCTTGTTCTTAAGGAATGGTTTATCCTAAATAAGGTAGACAAGGATTTCTTGACATAATGAAGTATAGAGTACTTGGTGTGAAAGTATTGAATACTGAATTATTCTAAAAGATAAGAGACTTAAATTTTTGAGGTAAGAAACTTGTTTTCTAAAAAGATAAGAGGCTTGAAGTATTTTTGAAAATTGTGTAAATTTGTTTGAAGTATAAGTCTCTTGGTTAGTACAAGAACGAAATGGTTTATAAGGAGTTATAACGGCTTTATGGGAAGTTAGTTATAACGGCCTTATGAAAGGATAAGGATGTCTTAAATTTCTAAAGCATAAAGTTAGTATAACGGCTTTATGGGAAGTTGGTTATAATAACTTTATGGAAGGTTATGAAAGTTGTCTATTTTGATTAATGAGCATAAGTTGTCTAGATTGTGAAAAATTGAAGTTACTTGGTTTCAAGCTTTGAAATGAGTTTTCTAAAGGTGTAGTAACTTACTTTGGAAAATAGACACGCCTCGATACTACGGGTGTTAGTATCTTGGATTTTACATAAAAAAGGAGGCTTTCGAAAAGAATGTACGTACATAGTACTTTGTCTTGTTTAATTGAGAATTATTCTATGTGTGCCTTGATAAGTACTTTGGCTTGCTTAAATAAGAATTCTCTTGGTTTATGTTTAAAGAAGGCATGGTAATTGTCTTGGTTTATGTAAAGGCATGGTATTGCAATTCGAATTAAAAGCATGTAGTTATGAGTCTATTTGGGCGTACCGTCAGTGATGGAGGATTCCACGGGTATGCGGCCATGATGAGGGTTCGTTTCCTGTTGTGATATTATTCCATGGATTAGCTCTCCATGAGGTCTACTGATGCAGGGTGGATCTAGTAGTTAGCCCTCGTACTTGCCCCGGTCAGAGAGGTGAGGCAGGGTGGATCTGGTAGTTGGCTTCGTACTTGCCGGTCGGGGTTAGGCGAAGTGGTGTGATCTGAGGTGGATCGGTGGTTAGCTGCGTACTTGCCCGATCGTGATGTGGCGAGTGGATCTGGTAGAGGCTATCGCACTTGCCCCGGTCAGCTTCGTGATTCAGTTATAGTATTGTTGGTACGGGTGGATCTGGTAGCTGGCTTTCGTACTTGCCCCGGTCGGTTGAGGATGCATGGTGGATCTGGTAGCTATGCCTTCATACTTGCCTCGTACGGTTCTGATGACACAGGTGGGATCTAGTGTTCTTGTGTACTCCTTAGTGTTGTTTCTTCATACACTGCCGGCAGTGAGGAAGGAATTCCACGGGCATGATTGATATTATAGGCATGAGACCAATGGTTATATTTGAGTGATGACTTAGAGGGCGTGAGTCTCTGACTTGACATGGCTGCGTATATGTTGTGTACTGTAGTTTGGCTATCATACATGTCTCCTGCTTTATATATATGCTATTATGATTTCATTACAGTATTTTCAGTTTCACATACTTGGTACCTGTTATCGACCTCGCCGAAGTGCGTTCACGCCGCAGTCGAGATCGTAACTACTTTGGTCCGCTCTCTTAGGATCACTGTTCAGTTCTTGGAAAGCTCCATCTCTCCGGAGGCTTTGTCTTTTTGGTATGATTCCCTGAGGTTATAGACTTTTGTACATTCAGGGGGTATGGCGGGGCCCTGTCCCGCCACAGTTGTCATTCCTAGAGGTCTGTAGTCACGTTTGTGGTGTGGGCTGTAAGAATAAGTTGTACTTCTGATTAAGTATGTTTTATGGAAGGCAGTCTTATCGGCTGGCCAGCGATGTTTACCTTTTTATAAGTTATGTGTTATGTATGTTCATTGCTATTCTCGATGTATACGGCGAGTGCCAGAGGTAGTACGATGCGGCCGAGTGGTCGTGACATCTACAAACCTCTAAGAGTACAACAATGACATATGATGGGACAGGGCCCCGTCGTGCCCCTAAATATACATAAGTCAACAAAAGTAGGGTTCTGTACAAAAATGACAAAGCTCTGAATCAAAGGAGCTTCTCCCAAAGTGAGCAGGAATCCTAGGCGGAGGATCACTGGCGAGAACACGTACTGCGGGCGTAACGCGACCCAGAAAAGAATTCGATCTGAAATAATATACTGAGTATGTAAAACATGAAGTACTGTAAGATAGATCAAAACTGGCCAAAAGATATCATGAAATAAGTATAATAATCAAAATACCCATTCACTGTGTCATAGACAAACGAGAGTCAACTGTACCTTATAAAAATGATAGTCATATTAAAATCATGGATGTTTGTCCTTAGAATCATCATATCTATATACATTGTCGACCCTATTGTGAGGGACTCGGTGGAACTATCATATCTATATACATTGTCGGCCCTATAGTGAGGGACTCGGTGGAACTATCATATCTATATACATTGTCGGCCCTTTAGTGAGGGACTCGGTGGAATCATCAATATAACGTGTCCCGGCCCTCTAGTAAGGGACTCAGTGAAATCATCATATATTGTCATGGGTATCTGTACCCGCATCATGAATACATGTCCATGGAATCATCATATATATAAATATTGTCGGCCCTCTAGTGAGGGACTCGGTGAACAAATAAAAGGATCTGCGCACGAACAAAAGTCGACCCGGGACTCGGAGAAGTGGAATAGTAATACTTTGCACGAATAGATATCATGAACAACCATATGCAATTTAAATCATCACTTGACTCTCAATGGAATAAATTAAAGGCACTATCATATCATATATCGTTTTAAATCGTCATTTGAAAAATCAAGGAACTTATCATATCATATCTCGTTTAAAATCATCATAATAAACTCTTTACTGAAAATCATAGGCATTTCTCATGACTAACATCTTTAGAAAATAGACCGTGTAGAAATCATGTACGTCCGCCGTACTTTCAATAAATCATGCCAAAAAGAAAGAAGGAAGAGTTTCACATACCTTTTCGCCGAACTAACCAACTCGAAGAATAGGATTCGTCTCAACTAGTACGTCAACCTATAATAAAAGGTAATACGCCCGTCAATTCTATGATTTCTAGCGTAAGTTATAACGAAAGACAACTTTATTTTCTATAAAAATTCGGGCAACACTTTCCCTATTTATGTGCATATCCACAACTTACAAATCAAGCCAACAATACCAATAACAAGTCCTAAATTAAGAATATAACCAAAATAATCTCAGATATTCCATTTACGTCATCGTAACGCATTCCTTCTCTTTTACATTTATGTAATACAATAACTACAACAACCAAGGTGATTACTACACCTATCTCTCATGTTAATCCATATTAGAACAACCTTAAAGTAGTCCATCAACTCTAGCGACAACAACAAGAGTTCAAGTCCTATAATTTGCAACATAACACATTTTTTACACTTTAATTTCCTTAAGACATATATTAGTAATTAACACAACATATATACATGTTTATAATCAAATTTCCAACATTTTAAATCCACAAAATCAGCCTTTAATACCTCACAACAATATCCAATATTTCCATGTAATTTCGGCCAACAACAACATAATTCCATATTCTTTTCTTAACTTCTTAAAATCCAATTCATGTTCCAATAGTTCCTTATGAACAACTATAACTTAAATATCAAAATTTCCTTCACTTTAACATATAATTAATGGGGACAATAATAACATAACAACAATCGAATTCAAAGTTCACAAAAACAGCCCATATTCGGTCCAACATCCATAACATTCACATGCAATGTCTTAATTCCAAACTTCTCTTAATCACAAATTCATTTCTCAAACTACCACAACATACACTTCAATTATACCATACAAATAAGAATTTTTACCTTAAATTGAAGCCCAAAACAGTCCCCAAACTCTCGGTCCCATTGCTCCAACTTTTACACAATTTTCACCATTTCTTCAATTCCAAATGTCATGCATGTATTTCACAATTTTAATCTATCATCCCTTACATGTTTCTCTTCCAAAAATTATCTCCAAAACTCAAAATCTGGGCTGAATTTTTCGGCCAGCAGTGGCAAATTTCCCACTATTTTTGGTGCAAAATTTTGGCTTCTAACTTGTAGAAGAACTAACCTAGGAAGAAGGGATGAAAATCTCCAATTTTTACTAAGAAATCGAGGAAAATCGGCTAGAGAGAAGAGATGAGGAGAGGAGTACTTTTTTTTCTTTGAAATGAAATGTAGTAGAATTAGAAAATAAAGGGTTAATGAGTTTAAATGAAATCTGAAAAATTTAATTGCAAGTTGGTCCACATCTTACAATTAATCAACCTTATGTCCCACTCCTTTTAAATCTTGAAAATCTTATAAGACCTCATATCCTCGTCGTCGTAACTTATATAATACGTTACTAATCCATATCAGGAATATATATAACTATCATTTCAATTTCCATTGTCACGCTCGTTGTAACCAAAAGTTTTTCGAAATCACATCCTTTGTGTACTAATTTCTGTATTAACATATGTAAGTATACTTTATATCCAATATTCGAATCTTACTTCCTTAATGACATTCTTAATTATCGCCTTAAACTTATGAGGTGTAACAGGAACAAAGCTTAGGGCTCAAAGTTCAGCCAGCTGAAGAAGGTCGTGTTATCCACTGCAATCAGAAAGCCTTTTGATAACCTTACTACTAATAGAAAGGGGAAAGATGCGCTCAATCCCTTGCTTCTTGCTCCAACTTAGGAGTCGGGGATGACGAGATTTTTCCGCAGGCTGCTATGCTAGTTAGCACCGGATGAATGATGCAAACTTGAGCACCTGAAGTCATGAGAGAAGGACGTGAGTTCCTTCAGGGCAAAGGGCATACATGAAATGTAGGTCATTCAGGAATGCAAAAACGGAACAAAGAAAAGCTTGACGCTAATCCACTAAAGACAGAACCCATCAAGCGAACCTCCAAATCAACGGTTTGATATTATGAATTGAATATCATTACCAAATGATTACAATTTCATCAATATATACTAAAATAAAAAACATAATAGTTTCCACATCAACGAGTAAAAATGGACTGCCTGGGATTGAAGAAAACCAGCATTCAGTAAAGCATAAGAAAATTTTCCTTTTCTAACTAGATTTTATTCCAAATATGTGATCGTAGAGCTTGCTTACAATAAGTATACCATCAGTGGGAACTTTGTATACATAAGGCCCTTTTTTCGGACTGTCTTGTTTTCAGGCATCCACGACCGTCCGGGGTTCTCCATTCTCAGAAAGCTTCAACTTTCCCACGTGTGCGCAAGCTTGCGAATACTTTCTGTGATCACTCTACGTAATTTATTAAACCGATTTATACTTGTAGCTACCCCCGGGGGGAATACGTGTAATAGCTCCGCGAGGAACCCCCGCCCGGAGGCGGGAATCTCTTTGAATTTGTCTCTACGATTGGTCTTTCCTGCAGCTGGACCACATCTTCACTGCTTGAAGCTCTCTTCCCGTGTCGATGAGGGACTATTCCCACTACGTGCTAAGTAGAAAGATCATAAGAGAAGATGTTATCGAATCGACTCTTAGAGATTGAAAGCGAGCTCCTGACTCGAGGGTGTTGGTTGGATAAACCCAACTGGCGATTTCCAACAAGTCTCTCTTCATTTTTTTGGGGAGGAGCAGACAAAGAAAATACAATCTGACTATAGAAACAATTCATTTCGACTCTCCCCTAGCGATCTTCACTTTATGGAAAGTTCCACTTCTTCGTTCCCTTCCATTAGTACCTCTGCTACTCTTTCTTCAACTAGGTCGGACGCGCAAAGCGCACCACCTGAGTTAACTCTGTTATTTTGGGACATCTGCTAAAATAGTGCGAAGTTTCTTCGATTCAGAGGTAGGGAATTACCTCCGGAGTGGAACATAGCAGATCTTGTTCAGGCTGTTATGGGTGATTGAAGCGATTGTGACAAGAGAGTTTGAAACCCATTTTCACCGACCATACAATTCAAATCCAACCTCTCCAAAGATCTTTCTCCTAAGCAACTCGTATATGATGATATTGGGATCTGACTTCTCAGGATTGGTCAATTGAATATAAGAAAAAACGCAACTTGCGATCTGAGAAGAGAGATTCAGAAGAAGATGTCCTCCTCAACGGGTGGTCAAACCCTCGCTCAGAACTAAAGGATCCTTAACATCGGCACTTACTGCATAAGGCAAGATGAAGATCCGGAAAAAGGTTAAACAGATCGTCAACTTCACCTTGGCATGCTTCCATCAACGCTGAAAAGACAGCATTGAACTAGAAGAGAACTAAGGCAAGGTTGGTGCTTATCTGATTTATTTTATTTTATAATTTTTTCTCGAATAAATCATGAATTTTCTAAGATGTTATTAAGGATCTCATCGAAAACTTACAGCAGCTTGCCAAACAAAGGCTAAGAGAAAAAAGAACAGAGGTATCACTGTCATAATATCTACGATTGAATTCAAAAAAGCATAATAAGTGATAGTTAGTTCTAGGAATGCCATGGAGCCTAACAATCTCTCGAAAGTCGAGGTCACAAGAACAAGACTATATGCGGTTGTTCAGAAGCCTTTGTACATTACAATTGATAACCACGATAGGGGCAAGAAAGGAAATCTTCCCATTGAGTCACCCACCTTCTATCGTGTCGGGGACAACCAATGAGGGACGGTCATAATAAAGTTTACAAGTCATTTTATGATATAATTGAAGGCAAAGAGGAAAGACGTCAGAACCGATCTCAAAACCCTAATAAGAGAAAAGGACTTTCTCTATATTTATATCTATGCAACTAGTTCTTTCACTTGCTTCCAAATCCATCCATCTTACTTACTCAAAAGTTTTTCATATGATACTCGAAATCTTGGTGATCTTCTCTATCTAATGAATGGGGAGTCCGCTTTAAAATCATTTGACCTGCACCCACCCCCGAGTATATGCTTCAACAGGAATCACACAAGGGTAGATTAGAAACCTCTGGTAAAATGCCCGCACTACAAGAAAAAGGACATACGGTGACGGTTATTAACCGTCATCCCGGGGAGTGCATGACGGTTATTTTAAGTGTCATTATAGCCGGTCACGAATTGATGACGTTTGTAAAAACCGTCACATCTTGTGACGGTTATGTGTGACAGATAAAAACTGTCACACCTTTTGATTTGGAATTTGAATTTTCCCTTCATTTTTTAAATTTTCCCGCCAAATTCGTGTGACGGTTATATGTGACGGTTTTTAACCGTCACATCTTTGAATTTTGGATTTGAATATTTCCCTCTTTATTTCAAATTTTGCCTCGAATTCTGTGTGACGTTTTTTTTGTGACGGTTAAAAACCGTCATGTTATACCCCGTATTTCCAGAGTATGTACGTAAGGGAATACGTACAAAAAGTCTAGCCTTAAAGTTTAGGCAAAACGTTTTTTTTTTGGCACAACTCGCAAAACGAATAGTTTTCCGACGAAACGTTTCCACAGCTTTCGTAGGGTAAATTCCGACTATGCCATTTCTAATTTTTGCGGATTTTTCCGAGAGACGAAACATTTTGGACCAACGGGAGGGCGACACTTGTCACCCTCCAATTGATGGACTTGAAATCGTCCATTTGGACGATTTGGACAATGGTGAGCACGTTTTTTGTGCCTTGTGCACAAGTCAAGGAGTTGGTAGGATATTTGTGTATAGTTAATCCTCACCCTACACTTGCCTTGCACTTGTCTTAATCTTGGCCATTGGTTGGCCACTTCTTGACCTATAAATACCCCCTTAGAGATGAAGAGTTCTTCATCCACAAATCTTTCCAAGTCTTGAAAATCCTCTCCTCTCCCTTTGTAGCCTTTTCGTCCAACACCTCCTCCCCTCCCTGTGAAGGCCATTGGCGAATACCCCACTCTAGCCTAGTAGTTTGGCCGAGGCCCACTAGCCTAGCCAAAAATCTACCCCCTCCTGGTAGAAAAGTTGTCTTCTAGTATTGTTATAATGCCCAAAATACTCTAGCCCAAATCCCTTAGTATTTAGTAGAAGTTGTGAAGAACTTCTAAGGTTTCTTGGAGCTACCGGAGCGTACAACTTAGGAGCTAAACCTTGCTCAGTGACTTTATCTAGGATATTATTGGGCTTCTTGAGGTAACTAATCCTAACCTCTTTTGAATTAGAGAATACTTCTTGTTGTAGTATTAGAATAAGTATTAAATACTTAGAAGAATATCACGAATAGAATTGAATATTACCACGATAGAAGGGTTTAAAGAAGAATAATCAAATTTGTACTTACATAGGAATTTGTTTTCACGATGAACTTATATAGATCACGGGTAGGGAAGTCTTGCCCAACTTTCCATAGAATTGTGAACCTCTGTTTAGAATGACCTTGAGTAGTCTTTGATAGATATGCGTGACTATTATAGGTGACTCTGCGCGACATATTGACTTGGCGGTGGTTTTATTTGAGAAGGTATGTGATTCTTCCTAAAGCATGATATTTTACAATATATATAGTGCGGTGAGCGTCGTGTGTTAAGCGAATAATAACTACGGCAATGTCTTTGACTTAAGCTGAATAATACTTACGGCAATGCCACGCTTAAGCTTTGAATAACAACTAGCGATGCCTCACGGCTTAAGCTGAATAATAATGATCGAAAGCATTTCATAAGAATCTTGAATCATTTTTATGAAGAGAACTAATTGGTTTTTAAGCGAAGCTTAAGCGGTATACTAGCTTTATGGGAAGTTAAGTATAACCACTTAAGATTGATAAAAGAAACAGTTTGCCTATGTGTTTATAACCGACTTATATTGAATTGTGAAAAGAATAATAAGATGGTTTGATAAGTAGACATGATGCTATGTGTGTTAGTGTCTTGTAACGTTTGTGTAAAAGAGTATTCTTGTTGTGCTTATGTTGTTAACGATAATTTGTTAGGTTAGTGTAACATCACTCGCCTCTTGACATATTGCAGGGGTTAAGGCGCCTCCGACGCGGGGTAGACTCGGTGATGCAGGACCATGATTCGAGAATACCTCAATGCGGGTCCAAGGGACCTATGCGGCTACGGGAGTTCGAGGTTAGTGTGCGGGGTTATACCTCATGCGGTCTATGTGGCCGTGCGGACGGCGAGTCGGGGCGATGCGAGTAGCTACCCTCGATGCGGGGTTATATACCCTATGCGGGCCTATGTGATTGGCCTATGCGGACTACGGAGTCGAGATTAGGCTTGCATGGTGATACTACGGGCAATTGGCCTGCCCGATCATTCGCAGCCTAGAAAAGACACATTCTGATTTACCTATTCTGCTCTTGTTTGTGATGTGGCACTATGCGGTTTCCTTGATTGTTTTATACATACTTGCAAACTGTTTTTAAAATGATATGTTTCATTTAAGTATTTCTGATTTCATATACTTAGTACTGTTATCGACCTCCTTGGGCTGCGTTCATCTGCGAGTAAGAGCGGCAGTGCTAGATCCACATTCTTAGGATCTACGTTGGTGTCGGGAGCTCCATCTTTTAGGAGCTCTACTTTTGGGTATGATCTTCCTGTTGTAGATAGTTTTATCTGATCGAGGTATGGCGGGGCTGTTCGCCATAGTTGTATATTTCCTTAAGTGCGTAGTCATGTTGTATGCGATGTCGGATGTAATCGCTAAACCATGTTTATATATATATCTTAGAAAGCGATGTTTTCTCACATAAGCGTGTCTTATTTTATAAAGCTGTTTCATGTCTTGCTTTATATTTCCGTGATTACTACGATGTATGACTACTTGGGTGCCGTGGCACGATCCGAACCGGGCAGTCGTGACAAAAGTGGTATCGAAGCGATTAATCCTCGGAAAGTGTCTCTGACCGTATCTAGTAAGTCTTGATTATCGGTGTGTTGTGCACCACACCAATAATCGTGAGGCTATAGGATATTTAGGATTGGTTTCCATTCTTCTCATTACGAGATCGTGCTTTAGAAGTGTGTTATAGGTTGGACCCTCTAACGTATTCTTTTCCCGTATGATTATGCCTCCACGTAAGGCAACCGGGCCCGAAGGCAAGCGGCAGGAGCGCTAGCGAGACACCCGAGTCACGAGGGCTCGTGCCAGTCTATACGAGGCAGCGAGTTCTATGACGCCGCCGGCCCAGCGAGACCACAGTACCACACCTCGTCCCACGGCACGGGCGGAGAGTTAGGTCTGAGAGATGGCCGGCTATTGGCTAAAGTTGTGGCCCGTCACGAGAGAGGCTGGATCTGGCGGTTCGATTCAGCTCGGCTCGATCGCGCCGTGGTGCACGAAGCGAATAGTTTGAGACTACGAGATTTCTTGAGTTGTAGCCGCGAGTTTTACTGGTCGAGGCGGGAGGATGATCCGCAGGAGTTCATCCGTCGGCTCTGAGAATCATGAGGGTGATCAAGGCCTCGGAGGCAGTCTGTGACCTTTGGTTCGCGTCGGCTGCGTGATACCGCGATCGATTGGTTTGATTCATGGGAGTTATCCGGGAGAGCACGCGTCCCAGGCCTACTTGGGATGAGTTCTCGGAGGCTTTCCTCACTCACTTCTTGCCTCGCGGATGAGGAGGGCGATAGATTTTTACTCGAGGCGAGAGAGGGCGCCTGTCGAAGTACAATGTCGAGTTTGATTCATTGGCTCGATATGTCGGCATTGGTAGCGATATGGAGGATAGGGTGCACCGCTATGTCACCGGGCTGACGACTATATGGCCGAGTCGTGTGCGGGTGTTTCTCTCGGTAGGTATGGACATTACCGCGCGAGCTCATGCTCTTGGATGTGAGGCGTAGAGACGCGGGTTGTGACGGCGAGAAGACCGGGGCGGCGGTCTTTTGGTAGCTATCGTGGTGGCGGCCTCGGCGGCGATCTGGGATTTGCACCACGGCCCGAGCACTCTGCCGTCCTCGGCCACGGAGATATTCGAGGCGAACCAGGCCCAGGACTTGAGCGTCGAGCGGCGAATGCGGCGATCGAGACCACCCGCCGGTGTGGCGTCGCGGTAGATCCGCCGGGAGTTGTGGTGCTACGAGTTTGTTTGATTGTGGCGGCCAGGTCACTATCACGGCTTGTCAGACCAAGGCGATCTTGATGGTAGGGTCGGCTACGAGTTCTTTCGCGGTCTTCTTCATCTCCTACGATTACTCGCCCGGGGCGAGGTACTCGTAGGTCGGCAGTGTGGCAGGTCGTGGCTCGGGTCCCGATTCTAGCGGTCCTCGAGAACGCATTTATGCTTTGTCCGGTAAGCGGGATCGGGAGGCCTCACCGATGTCGTCGCAGTACTTTATCAGTGTCTGGGTTTGATGTATATGCGTTGATAGATCCGGGTTCTTCTCTGTGCTATATATCTCCCCTTGGTGCTAGTAGGATAGGGATAGAGCACGAGTCCATAGACCACTTTCGAGGTAGCTACGCGATGGGTGATTCGGTGGTAGCTCGGCGGGTATATAGAGCTTGTCTGTGACCATTTACAATCGTCGGACCACTGGCCGACTTGATAGAGTTAGAGATGATTGACTTGACGTGATCATGGGGATGGATTGGCTAGCTTCTACGCCAATGTAGACCGCAGAGAAAGTAATGCGGTTCGATTTCTGAGGAGCCGGTTGTTGAGTGGGAGGAGCACGGTATCGCCGGAGGTAGGTTTATTTCTACCTCAAGGCTAGGAAGATGGTGCGAAGGGTATATCTACCATCTCGTTCGGGTGTTTGATCTGAAGGCTGCGGTACTAGATTTTGATCGATTCGGTAGTCGGCGAGTTCCCGAGCGTGTTTCGGATGACCTCGGGTATCCTCACGAGAGGAGATCGAGTTTTGTATTGATGTGTTGCGGATACTCGGCTATTTCCATTCCGCCATACGAATGGCACTGCCGAGTTGAGAGAGTTGAAGGACGGTGAGGATTTCTTTGGAGAAGGGCTTCATCGGGCTAGTGTTTCTCCAGGAGCGCGGTATTGTTCGTGAAGAAGAAGGGCGGGGCCTGCGCGTGTGTGTTGATCTGACGGTGAACAAGGTGACCATTAAACGAATACCCTTCCGGGATTGATGATTTGTTCGACCGGTTGCGAAGTGCGAGATGTTTCTCCAAGATTGATCTGCGATCGGGCTATCATCAGTGCGAGTCGAGAGAGGTGGATGTCCACAGATCGTGCATTCGGACGTGCGGGCATTATGAGTTCGGTCATGTCTTTTGGGTTGACGATGCTCGTGTATTCATGGATTTGATGAACGAGTGTTCAAACCATTTTGGACACGTTTGTGATAGTGTTCATTGATGATATCTTGGTTTATTCTCGCTCGAGCGAGAGCATGCGGAGCACGCGAGGCTGTCTTGTGATTCTCGAGACCATGATTTATACGCCAAGTTTTCCAAATGTGAGTTTTGGTTGACTTGATGGCGTTTCTTGGGCATATTGTGGTGATGGCATTAGTGAATCTGGCAAGATCGGCGATCGGGACTTGGCCTGAACTACTACTCAAGCGAGGTTCGCGATTTTCTAGGCCTTGCGAGGATATTATCGGTTCGTAGAAGTTTGCTTATCTGCGCACCATTGACTAGGTGACTCGGAAAGCGGCCAAGTTTGATGGTGATGCTTGTGGCGGGGTTTCGATTCTTTGAAAGAGGCGGCGCCGCCCGTTCTTACTCTTCCGGAGGTCGGATGGTTATGTCGTGTATTGTGATCGTCGAGGCATCGGGTTGGGATGTGTGTTGATGCAGCATGGCGGGGTTATAGCATATGCATCCCGCGGTGAAGAAACACGAGGAACTACCCGCGTGATTTGGAGTTGGCGGTGTGATTCACGCCGAAGATCTGGAGGCACTATTTGTATGGGGTTCACGTGGATATTTTTACGGACCAGAGCCTCGGTATATCTTGACGAGGAGTGAACTTACGGCGAGGCGGTGGTTAGAGTTGCTTAAGGATTACGATGTTGATATCTGTACCACGGGAAGGCCAATGTTGTGGCGAGATGCTCTTAGTCGTAGGTCGATGGGAGCCTATCGGATGTGCGGCTAGAGAGGAGGACATGGTTCGTGATTTGCATCGATTAGCGAGCCTTGGTGTCCGTTTGATTGATTACGATAGCGATGGGGTTAGAGTTCGTGAGGTTGCCGAGTCTTCCATCGTCGAGGAGGTGAAGAAGCGGCGATTCGAGGATCGGCTTTGATTCGATATCGTGATCTGACTCTTCGTGAGGCAAGGGTCCTTTTGAGTAGCACTTTGATGGGGTGCTAAGGTTTGAGGGCGATTGTGTGTTCGGATGTTTGAGGACTTGTGAGTTCTTGGGGAAGCCTGCGGTAGCGCGTTACTCTATCCATCCGGTCGACCAAGATGTACCACGACCTTAGATCGTGTATTGGTGGGATGGCGAAGAGGGCGTTGCGAGTTCGTAGCTCGGTGCGTGTTGTCGGCGGTGAAGGTAGAGCACGAGGCACGGTGGTTTGTTCTGACGATTGAGATCCCGACACGGAAGTGGGAGGTAATCAACATGGACTTCATCACGGGATTACCTCGCACTCGGAGGAGACATGATTCTATATGAGTTATCGTCGACGGTGGCGAAATCAGCCCACTTTCTCCCCGTCGGGGCGACTTTTCGGTGAGGATTATGCGGACTTTACATCAGAGAGATCGTCGGTGCATGGAGTCCCTACTTCGATCATATCGAGCGAGCCCGGTTACGGCTAACACGGAGGTCCTTCCGAGAGGGTTTAGGACGCGGTGAGCACAGTCTGCATCTCATCCACGAGCAGACAGACGGGCGAGCGCACTATCCGGACTGCGAGGATATCTGCGAGCTTTGTGTTATTGACCGATGGTAGTTGGGAGGATCATTTGCCTCTAGTTGAGTTCGCGTATAATAATAGCTACCACTCCAAGTATTGATGGCGCCTTATGAGGCCTTGTATGGGAGGAAGTGCGAGATCGCCTATAGGTTGGTTCGATGTGGGCGAGTGCGGCTAGTGGGACGGATTTGGTACAGCGGCGATGGATAAGGTGAAGCTTATCAGGCGGCTATTGACGGCTCGAGTCGGCAGAATCGTATCACGAGATCATCGTCGTCGGCATCTTGAGTTCGAGGTTCATGATTGGGTTTTCTAAAGGTGTCACCCATGAAGGGTGTGATGAGATTCGGGAAGAAGAAACTCACCCTAGGTACATTGGGCGTTTGATTGTCGCGAGGTAGGCAAGGTTGCTATGAGTTGAATCTGCCGTCCGATGGAGGCGATGCATCCGGTTTTCACGTATCTATCTTTGAGAGATGTATCGGGGATCCATCTAGGGTACACCCGATTGGCGATGTCGGTGGCCAGGGGTTATCGTATGAGAGATTCCCATAGCGATAGTCGATCGTCGAGTTAGGCGTCTGCGGACCAGGGCGTGGCTTAGTCAAAGTCTTGTGGCGGAACGAGCTCGGGAGGAGATGACGTGGGAAGCCGGGAGGACATGAGGCGAAGTATCCTCACCTATTCCCACACCTCCGGGTAATTCACTTTCCTACTTGTAAATTTTCGTTATCGTTTACGCCTAAGTGTTGTTACGTGGCGTGTGTGGCATTTGCAATGTTTTAGTTATGAAGAATCTTATCGTTAATCGTCTTGGGAAGGAACATTCGAGGCGAATGTTTCTAAGGAGGGAGAATGTTATACCCGTATTTCCGGTATATGCGTGGGGAATACGTCTAAAAGTCTAGCCTTAAAGTTTAGGCAAAGCGTTTTTTTGGCACAACTTAAAGCGAATAGTTTTCCGGCGAAAGCGTTTCCACGACTTTCGTAGGGTAAATTCCGACTATGCCATTTCTAATTTTTGCGAATTTTTCGAGAGGCGAAACATTTTGGACCAACGGGAGGCGACACTTGTCACCTCCGATTGATGGACTTGAAATCGTCCATTTGGACGATTTGGACAATGGTGAGCACGTTTTTGTGCCTTGTGCACAAGTCGAGGAGTTGGTAGGATATTTGTGTATAGTTAATCCTCACCCTACACTTGCCTTGCACTTGTCTTAATCTTGGCCATTGGTTGGCCACTTCGACCTATAAATACCCCTTAGAGATGAAGAGTTCTTCATCCACAAATCTTTCAAGTCTTGAAAATCCTCTCCTCTCCCTTTGTAGCCTTTTCGTCAACACCTCCCCCTCCCTTGTGAAGGCCCTTGGCCGAATACCCCTCTAGCCTAGTAGTTTGGCCGAGGCCACAGCCTAGCCAAAAATCTACCCTCCCTTGGTAGAAAAGTTGTCTTCTAGTATTGTTATAATGCCCAAAATACTCTAGCCCAAATCCCTTAGTACTTAGTAGAAGTTGTGAAGAACTTCTAAGGTTTCTGAGACTCTGGGCGTCTAACTTAGGAGCTAAACCTTGCTCAGTGCGACTTTATCTAGGATATTATTGGGCTTCTTGAGGTAACTAATCCTAACCTCTTTTGAATTAGAGAATACTTACTGTTGTAGTATTAGAATAAGTATTAAATACTTAGAAGAATATCACGAATAGAATTGAATGTTACCACAGTAGAAGGGTTTAAAGAAGAATAATCAAATTGTACTTACATAGAATTTGTTTTCACGATGACTTATATAGATCACCGGGTAGGAAGCACGCCCAACTTTCCATAGAATTGTGAACCCTCTGTTTAGAATGACCTTGAGTAGTCTTTGATAGATGTGCGTGACTATTATGGTGACTCTGCGCTCGACATATTCAACTTGGCGGTGGTTTTATTTGAGAAGGTATGTGATTCTTCCTAAAGCATGATATTTTACAATATATATAGTGCGGTGACGTACGTGTGTTAAGCGAATAATAACTACGGCAATGTCTTTGACTTAAGCACGAATAATACTTACAATGCCTCGGCTTAAGCTTTGAATAACACTTACTAATGCCTCACGGCTTAAGCACGAATAATAAAGATAAAGCATTTCATAAGAATCTTGAATCATTTTTATGAAGAGAACTAATTGGTTTTAAGCGAAGCTTAAGAGTTATACTAGCTTTATGGGAAGTTAAGTATAACCACTTAAGATTGATAAAAGAAACAGTTTGCCTATGTGTTTATATGGACTTATATTGAATTGTGAAAAAGAATAATAAGATGGTTTGATAAGTAGACATGATGCTATGTGTGTTAGTGTCTTGTAACGTTTGTGTAAAAGAGTATTCTTGTTGTGCTTATGTTATTAACGATAAGCTGTTAGGTTAGTGTAACATCACTCACCTCTTGACATATTACCGGGGGTTAAGCTGCCCTCCGATGCGGGGTAGACTCAGGCGGTCTGGGACCATGATTCGAGAATACCTCATGCGGGTCACAGGGACCTATGCGGAGCTACGGAGTTCGTGTTAGTGTGCGGGGTTATACCTCATGCGATGCATGTGGCCGTGCGGACGGCGAGTCGGGGCGATGCCGAGGAGTAGCTACCGATGCGGGGTTATATACCCTATGCGGGCCTATGTGATTGGCCTATGCGGACTACGGAGTCGTGATTAGGCTTGCATGGTGATACTACGCAATTGGCCTGCTTGATCATTCGCAGCCTAGAAAAGACTATTCTGATTTACCTATCACGCTCTTGTTTGTGATGTGGCACTATGCGGTTTCCTTGGTTGTTTTATACATACTTGCAAAACTGTTTTAAAATGATATGTTTCATTTAAGTATTTTACAGTTTCATATACTTAGTACCTGTTGTACTGACCTCCTTCGGGGGGCTGCGTTCATGCCGCAGTAAGAGCGGCAGTGCTAGATCCACATTCTTAGGATCTACGTTGGTGTCGGGAGCTCCGTCTTTTCCGGAGGCTCTACTTTTGGGTATGATCTCCTGTTGTAGATAGTTTTGTGCGATCGGGTATGGCGGGGCCATCGCCATAGTTGTATATTTCCTTAGAGGTTTGTAGTCATGTTTATGCGATGTCGGATGTAGCGCTAAACCATGTTTATATATATATCTTAGAAAGCGATGTTTTCTCACATAAAGCGTGTCTTATTTTATAAAGCTTTCATGTCTTGCTTTATATTTCCGCTGATTACTCTGATGTATGACTACTTGGGTGCCCCGGTAAGGCACCAGTCACGGGCCCCGGAACGGGTCGTGACACGTCACATCTTTGCATTTCAGATCATATTTTTAAATATTTAATAATAATTAAATAGATTTCTCGAATACGAATATTGTAACTAACAACGTACATACTTTATAGAATTGTTCAAATACACTAGATTGAATAACAAAAGTACAAATAATGCTATCAAATTCAACAAAATAACATAATATTATCTAAATAAACATCAAAAACCATAATATTGTCTGAATAACCCAAATACAAATAGCTTTCAAACAATTATGTTGCACGGAGAATCTTTGAGAAAGTGTTGCGCCCACTCCATCCGGATCTCATCCAGCTCATCTTGTGAAAAACATTCTTTTCTATTATACTATCAAACACAATAGAAATAAGTTAAATTTTCTAATCATAATTAAGTCATTCCACACAAATTAATACATAAAAAAGATGTAATATTAGATAATATGATACTTACATCTTTTTGAAGCAAAGATAAATCATTCATGAAACGAAGCATGTAATATCCACACTCGTATCCGAAAGGCTGTTGTGGTACCTTAAAACAAAATAAACTCAAAAATTACTTAACAAACAAATTTGAATTTATAACATTACATACCAATTAAAAGCTTGAAATAATAGATTACCTTAACGTTTTTCACCATTCTTGAAAAACCCCATTTTTGCTTACTTTTTTTAGCGGTATGCATCAATATAATTTTTGGCCAAACAAGATCCCCACTCAACACAGTCCATTCACTTGTAGTAAATAGCTATTAAAAGCAACATTTAGTTCATAATGAAACACTCCACATAAAATCAATGATCAGACTAATTTGTGCAAAATGAGGTATTAGAATTTCAGAACTTGTTAATCTGGACTTTGTTGTGAGGTCTGACCAAACCCATATATATCACTAAGCATAAAGTAACATACTATTTTACAATACTCATTTCTGAAACTAAAAGGGAGAATAAGACACCATACTGCTAAGCCTCAATCCCAAGCGAGTTGGGGCCTTAGTCAACTTATGAAGAATTCTCATAATACAGAATACTAAACCTTAGCGTCAACGCCAAAAAGGAGAGGCAGGAGAGGGCTATAGAAGGGTAGAAAGCAAAAATTGACAATTTTAAGATATAGTAAGAGAAGAAGAACAGTTGCTTTAACGTACATGCGAGATACTTTGTCCCGAAATTCGTTATATGAGCTCCAAAGAGATCCAGGTGAGTCAGACCGGTTAAACCTATAATCCATAGAGCCAAAAGTATTACATGAATAAGTTTCCAGATTCAAACACAAGAAATTATATGATATGTCAAGTGACAATTTTCTAATGCTCCTGTGATAACTGCAACTCTGCAAACCCAGAGTCTATAATTTGGCACACATCTAGATTAAGTGATCCGAGACATGTCAATCCGGATAACTCTTTCAAACCATCGTCGGTCACTAAGGTGAATTTGAGGTTGAGATCGTCCAATTTTTCGAGACCTAAAATAAACGAATCAGCCAAATCTGTTATAACACGTGCAAAATAAGCTCTTCATTGCTTTGAAGAAAGTTAAGAAACTACTATGACGGGACAAATTTTTTGTGCCCCGTGAAATACAGATATACAACTGACGCCCTTATTTTATAATTAACATCTATGTTGCTCGAACTCTTAAAAAATATCTATGGGTGCATGTCTGGATCCTCCAAAAGCAGTGCAATCTTAAAGAATCATGGAAGTGTGATTACCATATTACTGTTGGTGTTGTGAAGAACATAAGCAGCATACTATATCTTATCTCGTTCCAAACTCCCCTACAACTCAAAAACTTTGAAGGATCTTTGTTTCTTGTAGGTATTAATATTGAAGAATTTCAATTAAGTCAGGTGATCATTAATTGTTGGAAAAGAGAAGGTCCATCAAAACTGAAAGGCATACTATATGCAATCCTAGCTATAATCATATCGGAGATGTGTAAAACAAGAAATAAAATCATGAATAGAGGAACAATGACACACAACAACTAAAATATAAGATATATACTATAATTTGGCAATTGACGAAGGTTAGATTTTGAAAACAGAATCATATTCTATAGTCTACATTACTTGAATAATTAGAGAAGATCAAACTAACCTTGTACTACAAGAAAGTGCATTGGTGTGCACCTTCAGCCGGAATGATCAAATAATAATGATGGAGCATGCAGAGGCAATCCAGGGAAAATCTCATATAAGTTTTGCTTGAGAGATCACATAGGGGATATCAAGTATGCACAGAATGAGGTAATCAAGGATACTACCAATATGGAAGCTGAAGCAGTTATAATTAAAGAGGCACTATAGTATTACCAGAGGAATGAAATAGGTGATACGGGAAACAGATTCTCAACAGATAAAGCTAATTTTGGAAGGAACAAGCACTACACCATAACATCTCATTACAATGATAGATGACATACAAAAATTTATGTAATACTGTAGTGTACATATTCAACACAGATACATGGAAGAAACCTTGATGGTAGAATGACAGGCTAATCTGGCCCTATATATTGAAATGAAACTGAAATATAGAAGCTTTCAAGAATTTTCAGTTGCAGCAAGAAGAATACTTAATTTGTATAAGACACAATTCACAAACTTGAGGATAAAAACTAGAATTTGAGACTAGGTTGCATAATGTTTTAAGCTTTCAGATTAGATAGTTAGAATCATATATGATTAACAACAAGTAAGAAAATCTTAAAAACATAACACATATAGGAGCCAGAAATGAGAAAGCAATTAAAAAGACACCTTGTAGGCAATCACAATTCTCAGCTTCTTTTCTGACAACATCGAGAACATAATCAATGAGCTTAGCACCCTCGGTATAATGACCCTTGGCCCAGTTTTTCCCAACACTAGATTGGCCCAAAACAAAGTTATCAGGGCTAAAGATTTGTCCATAAGTCCCAGATCTAATGCTATCCATAGTCCCTGGTTCCAGATCCATAAGCACAACCATAACTTCATTGTAATACACATTTACCCTCTCAAGTTGTAGATCTGTGTCTCCATGCAAAGACATGAGGAGAATGGGGCGTAATTCCCCTTTAAGACGAGATTGAGATTATTGAATGAAAAATGAAAAGTGACTGGAATGAAGAAGTCGGCAAATGAGAGAGAGAAAGCAAGAGAAGGAGAATTGATTTAAGATTAATTGGTTTACTGAAGAATGAATATAGTGTTAATTGATTTTGTTAATAGGTTAATTGGTTTTTTTTTAAATAAAATATAGTGGACTGTGTGAGCGTAGAATTGATTTTAAAAAAATCAGTCTCACTTTCATGAATTGGAAGTAGAATTGATATTTTTTTTCCAGATTAATAGCTAACATAAAATAAGAAAAATCAAACCAGCGAGAGTCAGTGTAGTGGTGAAGCAAAACCTAACTGTGTGAGCGTGAAGACACTTAGTATTTTTATAGAGTTTTTGATCTTTTATTTTTTATAATGTTAAAACGACAACGTTTAGTTTGTTTTTATTAAAAATAATTTTAAAAAGAAATAAAAATTGTGTAGGTCTTAATTTGAATTAAAAAAGTGCTAAATAAATAATAAAAATGATGTCGTTTTAATCAGTCAAACGCGTCATTTTTGGTCAATTTAAAACATAAGTCACTTATTTATGTGACATTTCACAAACCCGTCACACAAACGTCATAAATAAATGACAGTTAAAAAACCCCTCACACAAATGTCATAATTATATGACACTTAAAAAACTGTCACATGAAATGGCGATGTTGTTTTGGCGTGAAATGGCAACTGCAATGGAGATGTTTTCGGAGCATTTAAGGCGTGAAATCGAAGTGAAGGGAAACGCAGTGAACGAAGGGAAGTGAAGGGAAAACAGTGAAGGGGAACGCTAGAATTAAGTTGTTTTGTGTGTATTGGGTTGAGACGGGTCGGGTCGGGTATTACATTTTAAAAAATATATAATTATATATTAAAAAACCGTCACAAAGATATGTGACTGTTAAAATAACCGTCACAAAATTGTCACAAAGACTGTGACGGTTAAAATAACTGTCACATGATTATCACAAAGACTGTGACGGTTATTTATAACCGTCACACAATTGTCACAAAGTCTGTGACGGTTATAAAAACCGTCACATGATTGTCACAAAGACTGTGACAGTTATAAAAACAGTCACATGATTGTCATAAAGACATGTGACAGTTATAAAAACCATCACATGATTGTCATAACTTGTGACGGTTTTATAACCGTCACATAAATGTCATAAACGCGGAAAACCCGTCATAACATGTGACGGTTAGAAAAATCGTCACACGCATACTGTCATCGTATGTCTTTTTTCTTGTAGTGCCGCCCGTAACCCAATATATATTGAAATTTATAAAAGTAATGAAAATCCATCATTTAGATATGTGGCGGGTTGATCATCTACAACTTTAATTCATTTTAGTTGTGGACAGTTTTAGAAGAGGGAAAGAAATTTTAACTGGTCCGAACCCATCTGATAAGAATGTCTAAACCAACATGAACTTCATTCCAACTCATTTAGAAAAATAAAAAATTTACTATAAAGGACTCTGAACGTGGCTTGGGTCATGGGTGGTTACACATTTGCAGGCATTCAAGATATCTAGTAATTTTTTTAAAAAAATACAATGTTGATATATGCTGAAATAATTTTTTTAATTTCAAAAGGTTGTTAGATTTGTCCTAAAGAATTTGAAGAATTGCCAATTGGCTAATTTTAAGGCAGCCACTTGGCTTAAGAAGAAGACATTTTCCTCTCCTTTTAATAATATATAGATATAGATGTTCTCCATCATTATCTAATAATATAACATTTATCTTTCAATATATAAAAAATTAAATATCAATTCAAATTATTTATCTTCTAATATAAACACTTTATCTTTTTATTTAAATTAAATATTATTACATAGACTACTAAATTTTAACTTAAAAACTGTCAACTGGATAGCTGTGGACAATAACAAAGACAAATTTTAGCACAATTATGTACGATTTTTTTCAGCATTTTAATTCAAGAATTAAAAATTATCAATTTAAAGTTTAGTTAGAAATGTGTAGGATTTCACTAAGTATGTTGTTGTTGTAATGACCATAACTTCTGGAAATCCTCTCTTTACAAAGATAACAAATATCAAAATTTCGGATGACCTGTAAAACTAGGGGTGGCAATTGGGTAGGTTAGGGACCTACTAAGATGTTAACAGCATTTTTAAAAAATTTGCCATGCCCGGTTAAGTCATTTATGTTTAAACAAACTTAAAACAGTCATAACTTTTTATCCGTAAGTCGGATTAATCCCCATAAAGTATCAAACTGTCGAGAACAGAGAAAACTAGAAATTTTATTCAGCACAAACTTTCAGATTCTCTACCGATTTGTACAGTTTTTACGTTATACATTCTGCCCTTTTAAATTTCGGTTTATCCGAGACAGAAACTTTAAACAGTGATAACTTTTAAACCGTAAATAGGATTTATCCCCGTAAAGTCTCAAACTGTCGATAACGGAGTAATATAGAACTTTTATTCAGCACAAACTTTCAGATTCTTTACTATTTGTACAGTTTTTACGTTATACATTCTGCCCTTCCAGATTTCGGTTGATCCGAGGCAGAACCTTTAAACAGTGATAACTTTTAAACCGTAGGTCGTATTTATCCCCGTAAAGTATCAAACTGTCTATAACGTAGTAGTATAGAACTTTTATTCAGCACAAACTTTCAGATTCTTTACCGATTTGTACAGTTTTTACATTATACATTCTGCCCTTCCAGATTTTGGTTGATCCGAGGCAGAAACTTTAAACAACGATAACTTTTAAATCGTAAGTCAGATTAATCCCCGTAAAGTCTCAATATGACCGTAACAGAAAGATGTATAACTCTATAAAATTTTATCCAATTCTAACAAGTATTAACCCATCGTAACAGATTATAATTTCACAATCCAAACTAGTTAGAATTTTCTAAAAATTATAACCTATTACCTGCCCTGCCCTATTTAGAATTTTATAAAAATGTGTTTTGATCTGTCCCGCTCTGCCCTGTCCTGTTTAAGCATTGCCCTGTCCGGTCCCGTTTAATGTTTGGCATGTTCTACTCCGCCCTGCCCTGCTCCATTTGCCATCCCTAGGTAAAACTAGTGTATTGCTAGAACAGAAATAAATTAATTGTAACCCTTACACAATAAGAACGCTGACATCAAAATTTAAATATTATCAATTTAAAATTTAAACTTTAGTTAGAAATGTGTGGAATTTGACTGGGTATGTTGTTGTTGTTGTTAGAAAGATAGTTTATTTTGTCTTAATAATGCCACTTGATTTTTTGTGGTTATGCCACTTGACTTAATGTGGTGTCTTTTTCTTTGACTTTTAATAATAATAGTATACCTATCTGCGCGATGCGCTAATTATTTTAAAAAAGTAAAGTGCAGAAAAAATAGAAATAAATGTATATTTTACACAATGTGGGTAGAGTCAATAATTCCTACAAATACAGTCAATAGCTAAATTTACCACATTCAAAACAATTAAATTAAAAAATAAATAGGTGAATTTCATTCACCAAATGACCTATTAAAATGGCTGGTACTCAAAGATGTTTGGCCCAGTGGCCATTTCACTAAGAGTATGTTGGAGGGGTTCCGTGTTCAAGTCCTCTCTCAGCGAATTGTTCTCCGGAGCATATTTCAGTGGCAAATGATGGACGCTAAGACGCGCTGGCATGCGCAGTATGAGATCGATCTCCGGTAGGGGTTGAGCCTTGTGTCATTGATCAGTTGTCCGCTCTCAGACCCTTGGTTAATGAAGCACATCCCGTGGTTTACCTTGGTGATAGCGATGAGGGACATGGTCTATCATCTTCAGAATGTCTAGATAATACTAGTGAAATAGTCATACGCAAGTCTGGATACCTGGATTATAAAAAAAAAATGGCTGGTGTTTGATTGGTAAAATAGTTGATCCTCTTTTCTCTTCTTCTTTTTTTTTTTGCCACGAAAGGATTTTGAGTATTGAGGCACCCAACCCAACCGTGCGCTGTTAAATCCAGCATCAAATCACTATTCAGGGTATGTCATGCTGTAAAATCAGTATCAATACTGTCTTACCCGTCTATAAGGTAACAAAAAGTTCTTTATATTTATTAGCAAAAGCCCAAATAGTCTATTAAATTACTTGAAAATGAAGAGACCAATACAGACATTAAAAGTAACTTCCATTTTATACACTCACGTAAAGGTATTTGTCTCAAATTCAAAAGAAAATCAATATAGATAATCAAGAAGAGCATTCAAAACTTCCCATATACAAAAACAGAGCAACAACTCAAACTCACTACAGCCTCTAGTTGCCGCACAGTAACTGGTTGTCTCCCCAGTTTCATTTGACTGCTAGCTCATATCTTGAAGCATATAACAGAAGAAGCAAATATTTGTGAGAGATGTACATCATTTTCACAATGAAGAAAGGCTTCGTACTAAAATGTTGCTGGAAATAATTGATTCAGGAATCAGGAGTCAGCTCAGCTCTGTGTCAAAAGCATAATAAAACTATTAAGTCCATTCAAAAAAGTTATCAAGCAGAAATAACAGGCTCTTATTAGTCATTAATAGTGCAAGCATTTAAGATGCGCATATAAGCTTTCACAAATATCCAGAGGAAGTATAATTAATTTTCGTTAAACAGTGCAATCATCTTATACTTTAAGTTTTGAGCAAAGAAAATACATCCTGAATAGCCAATTGCGAACTAACATATAGGAGGCTATATCATTTCTTATGACTTCAAATATCATGGCAGTAGTATCTGAAATGAGATATCCTCATGACAAATCAACATACTCTGCAAGGTGATATGGAAAAAGCTTCAAACAGAATTAAGTTATTCTGCATTAGTTCTCATACAATATTAGATAATAATTGTGATTTGTACATAATCTTTTTAGTATATTTTGTATATGGTAGGTGTATATTTAGTTAATTACTACCTTAATTATAGTCTAGGATGATGCTTGTATCATGGATATATTTACTATCTCTTTGGAATGAAATAATCGAGGAAGATATTTCTTACATGGTATTACATTCTAGGAAAAGTTCATAAACCTTAAAGTTTTCCTTGACCGTGCCCCCCCCCCCCTACCGCTGTCACTTCCTTCCTATTCTTTATTCCGTCAGCCATATTTGATTCGAAATCAAATTTTCATCCAGCCCTAGCTGTTCTAAACATTAAGTCTCATTTCTCCATCACTCTTGAGATGGAAAATGTCTATTATGCGACATGAGCGGATCTCTTCAAAATTCATTGTAGGTCACATCGGGTTATCCATCACATAATTCCACCGAAAAAAGGTAAGGAGAAGGTGCCGAAAACTGATGATGAAAATGAATTATGGTTGACCCTCGATGCAACGGTTCTCTAGTGGATTTATGCCACAATCGAGTGATTTGCTGCATACGATAATTGAACCCGACTCCACGACGGTGGAGGCTTGGGATCGATTACGTGACATATTCCAGGATAATAAAAATTCTCTGGCCGTCGAACTTATTAAGACAAAATTATTAGAATTTATCCTGAATTTCCTTCTTTATTTGAATTATATTATAATTGTGTTTCAAAAAATATTTCTTGATAGAAAAAGTTTTTCTTGGAAAAAGGCTTTATCATATCTATCCTTTTTTTTGGAAGACAAGTTTTGGACTTTTATAAATAGAAGATTGTTTCTTCTCATACACAACACAATAATATTCACAATAATCGTTTAAAGAGTCTCGTTTAGAGGGAGTATTTTTTCAATAGATTTTATGTCTTTTATATTAGCTTTCTTAATATGTAGGTCACTTGACCAAACCACATTAAATAATATGCTTCTTTTAGTATAGTTTTCTTTGTATCTGATTTATGATCGTTCAATATTCGTAATTCTTAGCTTTCTCATTAAGCTCTTGATTATTTCAATTCCAACAAAATATCGGAATTTGGGGACATCCTCTTTAAGCAAGTTGTGTGACCACTATTACAAGAAGCTTATCCCAAGCTTTACATGAAAGAAGCAAAAGAGAAAAGTTTTTAGAATGAGTGGAAGATGCCTCAGCTCAGCACATCATGTGTCATTCTCTTGAAGATGGGATTCCCAAATGATAAGAATCTCTCTTTAGCCCTATGCTCACCTTGATTTCATTAAGATCAATGGGATTTATAGACAGAGTGAGTTCTAAGTTTGAAATATGTGTTAGGACATATATATATATATATATATATATATATATATATATATATATATATATATATATATATATATATTAAAGATGATATTAATCTTTCTTGAAGAGTCTTTTTATTAATATCAAATATATATAGGTGTACAATATTTATCCCAATTACAATAGGAATCCTAGTCTCATATACAAGAGGAATTCTAGTCTTATCATAATTATATTTACAAATATTCTAATTATGGGTGGAAACTTATGTTACACCTACACGTTTACACCCCCTCAGTTAGAGCGGGAGGAGGCGGGAGGCAGGTGAAGTCAAGAAATAAGCGTGCAGGAAGTCCTTTGGTAAATATATTTGCATACTGATAGGATGATGGAACATGTAACTGTCACGACCCAAACTCCTGGGCCCGCGACTGGTGCCCTATCTGGGCACCCTTATACCCTCCCAACACATATACCAATAGCGGAAGCATTAAATAACTCAAAATACATCATGATAAAACTGGAAAGCCGACAAGACCACCACTGTACATATATTAAACCATACCTTGTTACAACTACCTGAGTCCAGCCCACATATGAATACAGACCTCTAAGAGTTGACAACAACATATGACGGGACAAGGCCCCGCCGTACCCGCAAATGTACAATATCGAAATATACAAAAGATTGTACCAGAATGATAGGCTCCGGAACAATGGAGCTATCCCGAAATACTGAAATGAGATCCTAACTGCGAGAATCACACATTTGCGTACGCGAGGGCATGAACTGACCCGAGAAGAAGGTCGATAACATGATAATGTACCAAGTATGTGAACGTAAGGTACTGTAAATACAAATAACAGGCCAAATATGACAGGGACAAGTATGAAAATCAAATATCAGATCCTAGTGTCATATAACAGAAGAGTGCCTTTTCAAAATACCAAAATCACCCATACATTTTCACAAATATGAAAGCCATGTCAAAATCCGGGACACCCGCCCATAGAATCATATGCATGTCCTATTCATGTCATAATCATGGACGTTATCACATGATCTCAACTATACCATTTTCAAAATAAGATTTATGTCATAATCATGGACGTTCTCACATGATTTCCATAAGCGTACATAGGTCATAATCATGGACATTCTCACATGATTTCCATATGTATATGTAGGTCATAATCATGGACATTCTCACATGATTTCTATATAATATATATAAGTCAAAATCATGGACATTCTCACATGATTCCCATATAATCCTCATACATATACATATAATGTGTCTCGGCCCGTCATGGGTCTCGGTGTGAAAGCATAAACACATAACATTACCCGGCTCATCATGGGACTCGGTGTGATACAACCATATGCAATTTTAATCATCTTTGACTCTCATTAGAACAAATAGAAGGAACTTTCATTTTATAAAAACCCAAGGTACTATCACCTCATATATCAATTAGGATTAAGATCCAACAAAACAATGTACGTCCGCCGTACAATCTTTATTTTATAAAACTCAATGCACTTTTATTTATAAAATCAAGTCATTTATACCTTTTGAAACCAATTCATTTATACTTCATATAAATCAAGTCGCTTACTTTCAAAACAGTCCACAAAACAGTCCCTAATTAACCAACATTAAGGGTACAATATGAAGCCTTTTTCACTCTTATTCCTTAGGACTTTCATTAGCCATTTTTCCACATTAGACATGCAATATAGGGGCTGATTTTCCAGCATAACAACACGTCTAAAACAGTCCATGTAAACTTCGACCAACAACAACATAATTCCATACTTTCTTTCTTAACTTCTTAAGATACACTTCATGTTTCAACATTCTTATGTAAACCATTACTTCCTTTAAATATCAAGACTCCTCTATTTAACATGTAATTTATGATAATTACAACAATAACGACAATCAACTCCAAAGTGTCCAAATCAGTCCCTAATCGGCAATAGCACCCAAACCTTCACATGCATCGTTTAAATTTCAAGTTTCTTCTTAACACACATTCATTACTTCAATTACAACAACATGCAACTCAAATTATATTACAAGGAGAAGAATTTTACCTCAATTTTTTACGCACCTCAATTTTTTACGCCAAAATAGCCCTTAAAATCGAACTTACGACCCTTTCGAATACCCACTGTTTTATCGATTTTTCTTGCCCAATTCTTCACTTCTTCAACTCCAATTCAACATGCAACCATTCTACAATGTTATCCCATCATTATTACACATTTTCCTTCCCAAATTTCTCTCCAAAAATTGAAGAAAACCTGCCCTTATTTCGGTCCAGTGAGGACCGAACTGCTCACTGTTTTTTCAGCTGAACTGGTAACGTCCATAATTCTCTACTCTGATGTCCTATCGACGAGCGGTTTATTGAGTTGGAAACTAGACTCGACGAAATTCATCTTAGGCTTTTGAAATACCTAAAAACTCCTAATATACTAGGAGATATACCCCTCCAAAGTTGACTAAGAATCTGCCCAGCAGTTTCCGATTTTCTGCCCCAGTTCTCTCGGTTTTTGCCCACTGTTTGGGTGTTGTTTTTGGTTCCAAGTTTTGGTGAACAATTTAGTATAAGGAGGGGGGAAATAAACTATAATTTTTGCTATGGAGAAGGAGCAAAAATCGGCTAGGGAGAGAGAGAGAGAGGTGAGTGAGTTTGAGGTTCTTCTTTTAAGTAGGGAAGATGAGTTTTTGTTAGGTTATAAGTAAGAGTTTTTCAGATTTTTATTAATACACTTTGGTCCCCCTAAATATTACACTTTGGCCCTCTAATTGTCTATTTAAATTAAATCAATCCCCCTAGTAATAGCTCTTAATCCCACTTCTTTTAATCTTAACTCCCATTTTCTTTAATTCCCGGGAATTTCATAAGGTCTCGTATTCTCCATGTCGTAATTCTTATAATATGTTACTAACCCGTAACGGGAATATACAACAATCATTTCCAATTTCCATTATCACGCCCGTTGTAACCAAAAACAATTCGGAGTCACATCCTTAAGTATATAAATTTCCTTAATGATGTTCTTAATTATCGCCATAAACTTACGAGGTGTAACAGTAACACTCTGACATGGCCTAACGCAACTTTCTCACGAACAAAGTGTAGGTCTATCTCAATGTGCTTGGTTTGCGGATGTTGAACCGGATTATAAGAAAGATAGATGGCAGAGATGTTATCACGGTACACAATAGATGTCTGACGCAAAGGACACTGAAGTTCTAACAGTAAATTTCAGCTACCACATTTGCAACGCATCTGTACTCAGCCTCAGCACTGGAACGAGATAGGGTAGCATGTCGCTTGGCAGATCAAGAAATCAAATTATCCCCTAAAAATACACAAAAGCCGGAGGTGGAGTGTCGTGTGTCTGAACACCCTGCCCAATCTGCATCCGTATAAGAGAGCAACTTGTTTGGTGCAGAGGGGTATAGGTGCAAACCATAATCAAGTGTGCCCTTAATGTATCGGATGATACGCTTAAGAGCAGTGAAATAAGACTCATGGGGCATGCATGAATAGGCATATCTGCTGAACAACATAAGCAATGTCTGGCCTTGTAAATATGAGATACTGAAGTGCACCTGCAAGGCTCCTATACATAGTAGGATCGGAAACTGGAGCACCATTCATAACACTGAGCTTAGATTTTGAATCAACTGGAGTAGGTGAAACTTTGTAATTCGTCATCTTAGCCATGTACACGATCTCATCTGCATACTTACGCTGACACAAGAACATGTGGTTGGCAGACCTGGTCACTGATTATCTTGAAATATGTCACGCAGTCTATCCCAAGCAGCCTTTGCCGTAGCGTCTGGCTCAATAATCGTTTGCAATAGGTCGGTAGAAATAGTGGAGTAAATCCACTGAAGTACGATGGCATCAAGCGTCGTCCACACCTTTGGATCATCCTCGCATTTTGACACCTCAGAATCCACGGGGATTATGCGATGTATGACTTGATGCGAGCGTGCGTAAATCTTGAACAGTTCAGCCCACGTCGCATAAAGGACGTTTTATATTTCAAGAACAAGAGGGATGTGATTTTTGATGTTAGAAACTGTAAGGGCAAGATGAAAGATGTTCTTTGATGTCGACATATTGATAGAACAATATGTGATTGAGGGATTTGGGAGAAAGAATTTTGAAGGGAAGGTACTGTTTTTGGCCGAGAATGTGGCACAAAAACCGAGAGGTATTTTTTAGAGAAGCGTAAGCAAGGAATGAAAAAATACCTAGACTTGTGATACCATGAAAGATGATATTAATCTCCCTTGGGGAGTCTTTTCATTAATATCAAATATATATAGGTGTACAATGTTCATCCCAATTACATGAATCATAGTCTCGTATACAAGAGGAATTCTAGTCTTACCATAATTATATTTACACAAATATTCTAATTATGGGTGGGGACTTATGTTACACCTGCACGTTTATCCCAATTAATCTCTCTTGGGGAGTCTTCTCATTAATATCATATATATATATATATATATATATATATATGTATATATATATATGTACAATGTTCATTCCAATTACAATAGGAATCCTAGTCTCATATACAAGAGTCATCCTAGTCTTATCATAATTATATTTATACAAATATTCTAATTATGAGTGGAGACTTATGTTACACCTACACGTTTACAATATATTTGACATTATCTATATACTTGTTTTTATGCTTATAAATAAGGTTCCCGGGGCGGACTCACGTCACTGAAGTGGTCATCCAAGATCGTCCAACTTCGTTGATTTTAATTGGATGGATTTGTCCTTTTAACACAACTTATTATAATTATGACTTCAGATATAATATTTGTTGATTTTTTTGTAAATTCTTATTGTGGAAGTATTAGACATGTGCACCAAAGTGCCATGAGGTGCATAGTAGAAGATTAACTTGCATTAGTCTAGTTTAAATCATTAAATTAGTTATGGGTGGTTGGTTATTGATTAAAGTGTAGTTGAGGGGTCAAGATGTATTAATTGTAGTTGAGGGGGTCAAAATGTATAGATATACTATTGTAGTCATTTTGTGTATATAGAGAAAGAAATACAGAGGGGCACATTATTCAGTTTTCCAAAATATCAGTTCCACCGACACAGTTCTCTCTCTCCCTCTCGTCTTCTCCATTTTCTCCGTTCAGTTTACCTTTCTCTGTTCTTCATTCTCATTACTCAACCTCCTATTATTGTCAACTGCGCATGCAATATGTGATTCTTGTTGCTTTTAACATGGTATCAGAGCCTAAGGTATTTGATGGAACGATCTGGAGAGAAAACAGTTGGATCGAGATGAACCCTATATTTTGGGGATTATCGATCGATCGAGGTGGATATTGATGATTCTGTTGTAGAGATCGAGGATTACTTTGATGTGAGCTTGTTGATTTGGTTGCATGCCCTAACTCTCGATTTTGTTGGTCACGCTTGTTGATCCAACTTTCTGGTATCTCTCGATTTTGTTTGTCACGCTTGTTGATCCAACTTTCTGGTATTGTTTGTTGATTTAATCGTCTGTATTCATTACATTTTCGAGTTTATACTTGAGGAAGAAATTGTCTGTATTCATTACTCATTACGTTTTCGAGTTTATACTTCAGGAAGAATGGGAAGTATTGAAGGAACATCAACTAGTAGAACAGATACGGTTGTGACCATAGACCACAACCATCCACTGTATCTATACTCATCTGATGCCCCTGGATCGTTGTCAGTTGTGATTGTGCTCACAGGGATGGATAACTATACAATATGGAGCAGAGCGATGAGGCTTGCACTGCTGGGAAAGAACAAGATTGGATTCGTCGATGGAACTGTGAAGAAGGAAAACTTCTCTGGGAATCTTGTGAGTTTGTGGGAAAGGTGCAACGCTATTGTGGTGTCGTGGTTAATGGGGAACGTGAGTAAGAGCTTGTTGACTGGAATGTTCTTTAACTCAGATTCATACATGATATGGGAGGAATTGCGAGATAGATTTGATAAGGTAAATAGTTCTAGAGCATTTCAGTTACACAAGGACATATTTACACTGCGACAAGGAACTACACCCGTGTCTGTATATTACTCGAGACTTAAGGATTTATGGGATGAGTATGATTCCATCATACCTGTACCAAATTGCTGTGCCAAGTCCAAAGAATTCGTAGATCATCTTCAATATCAAAGGATGCTACAATTCTTAATGGGACTTAACGATAGCTATAGTCATGTGAGGAGTCAAGTGTTGTTAATGAGCCATTTGCCCAATCTAAATCAAGTTTACGCTATGATAAATCAAGAGGAGAGTCAGAGGTGTTTGGCTGGGACTATCCAAGGTAATATGCATGATGAAGGTGGAAATTCTTCTGCCATGTTCACTGCAACCAGAAATAGCAGTGATACCTACAAACAGAAAAAATCATATAGTTCGAATATAATATGTGATATTTGTCATATCAAGGGACATAAGAAGATAGATTGCAATAGGCTGAAGAAATGCACATATTGTGAAAAGACATGTCATGTGCAGAAGAATTGTTACAGATTGAATGGTTATCCAGACGATTCGACACAGAGTAATGTGAAGAAGGAAAATATGGTGACTGAGAATGATCCTATGTGCGAGAACACTGAGACAGGTTATGGAGTTATGGGACAGAGTCAGAATGATGCAGAAAGACAGATGGTACAAAAAGGAACACACCAGTTTACACCTCAACAACATCAACAGCTACTCAACTTGCTTAAGGATCAAACAGAAACTGGAAGAGCAAACAGCTTCGTGGCCAACATGGCAGGTATCTGTAACAACTTTGACACACAGCCTATAATAAAATGGATAATAGACTCAGGAGCCACCAATCACATGGTTGGCAATCAACGAGATTTACATAACAAACGACTAACAGAAGGTGCAGGTATAGTGCAGCTACCTACTGGAGAGTCGACCAAGATATCACACATAGGAGACTATTACATTGGAGGAGGTGATGTCTTAAAAGATGTTCTCTATGTTCCTACTTTTCAGTTCAACTTGATGTCGGTTTCCAAAGTAACAAGAGAACTGAATTGTAGTGTCAATTTCTTTCCCACATGTTGCATATTTCAGGATCTCTCATCTGGGAAGGTGAGAGCGATTGGTACTGAGGAGGATGGATTATACATCCTGTCTATGGACAAACAGAATAAAGACAGAACCACGCGAAGCTTAGCGACACGAGAAGGCGATGCAGTAGTATGGCATCAGAGGCTATGCCATGTGCCATTGAGTGTGCTGAGAAGGATACCCTGTTTCCAGAAAGATAATTCATTTACATTCCATAATTGTGAAGTGTGTCCCTTAGCAAGACAAACTAGAGTTCCATTCCATGTTAGCTCTACTAGAACATCTACTTCTTTTGAATTGTTACATATGGATGTATTGGGACCTTATAGAGTTGATACCTATAATGGAATGAAATACTTTCTTACAATTGTGGATGATTACTCTAGATGGACATGGGTTTTTCTGATGAAATTTGAAATCGATGTGTTTACTCGCTTAGAACTTTTTCTTAACGTGAACACCTGATTTGAAGCTAAAATTAAGAAAGTAAGGTCGGAATGATGGGCGAATTCTTTACAAGATGCAGGAACTGTTTCAGGAGCATGAAGTGGTCCATGAGAGCTCATGTCCCTATACTCCTCAACAGAATGGAGTAGTTGAAAGGAAGCACAGACACATTCTAGAGACAGAAAGGGCCATCAAGATTCAGCGGCTTACGGGCAGTTACGGGGCTTCGCATTGAAGGCGGTTATGTCATGAATAGGGTTCCCTTATCTATACTGAACCATGTGTCTGCTTATGAAAGGTTATACAAGTCAGCCGCTTCTCTATCTCATTTAAGAGTCATTGGGAGTCTATGTTTTGTGACTAATCTTCTTCATCATGATAAATTCAGCCGAGCGATAAAATCGTGCACACAGGATATGGTTCAATGCAAAAAGGTTACAAGTTATATGATTTAGATAATAGAATTATTTTCATGAGTAGAGATGTAGTCTTCATGGAGAACATTTTTCCTTTCAAGAATGGTAGTAATGAGACTAGAACATGATCTATACATACTCATGATTCATTTTCTTATGATGCTCTAGTACATCCAGGAGAGATTACCATTGGCCATCCTCCAGTCAATGCTAATATACATGAAAATGAAGTCATTCAGTTCTGACGGCCTATCACCAATGCAGATGTTCCTAATTCTAGCTTGCAGAATCCTGAATCAGTCATACATGGTGATAACTCTGATCTAAGAAGATCAGCAAGGGCCAGCAGGCCTCCTATCTGGCATAAAGATTACATCACAAAAGAGGGGTCATCTAATTGCCTATATTATATCTCTGCAGGTTTAACTTACTCAGGGCTTTCTTCCAGATATCAGGCATTCATAGCCAAGTCCTCCATTACCATAGAACCTTGCAATTATAATGAGGTTGCCAAGGATGTGAAATGGGTTGAGGCCATGAAAGCTGAAATTCAGGCACTAGAGGAGAATAAAACCTGGGATCTAGTGTCATTACCTAAGGGGAAGAAAGCCATTGGATGTAAGTGGGTATACAAGATCAAATACAAAGCAACTAGTGAGATTGATAAAGCAAGGCTAGTTGCGAAAGGATACAACCAGAAAGAAGGTCTTGATTATCAAGAAACATTCTCACCTGTTGTGAAAATGGCAACAGTGAGAGCTGTTATCTCCATTGCAGCAGCTAAGCAGTGGATCATACATCAGATGGATGTTTACAATGTCTTCCTCCAAGGTGACTTATTTGAAGAAGTTTATATGCAACTTCCTGAAGGGTTTCAATCAACCACTGCAGATGGTAAAGTCTGTAAGCTACTGAAATCATTATATGGATTGAAGCAGGCATCGAGACAGTGGAATATCAAGTTATCTTCAGTGTTAGTCGATTACGGTTTCTGTGAGTCGCGAAGATTACTCTCTTTACCAAGAATCAGAATGGGAAGATTGTAATTGTTCTGGTCTATGTCGATGATCTTCTACTAACAGGGAACGATAGAGCATTACTTCAGTCAACAAAGGAGGTTCTACAATCAGCTTTCAAAATAAAGGATCTTGGTGAGCTTCGGTATTTTCTTGGCATTGAATTTGCCAGAAGTGAACAGGGAATTGCTATGCATCAGAGGAAATATGCACTTGAATTGATTTCTGATATGGGCTTATCAGGAGCCAAGCCATCTCCTTCTCCTATGGAGATGCATCAGAAACTGACAACTGTAGAGTTTGATCAACACATTGCTGCATCCACCAATTCTGAGGAAGCTGATCAACTGAAGAAGGATCCTCTACTCCTGGATCCTGGCATCTACAGAAGACTTATTGGCAGGCTGTTGTATCTCACGAATACCAGACCAGATATTTCTTATCCGGTGCAGTGCCTCGATCGATTCACGCAGCTCCCAGCGATCGATCTTGGCGGGGCGAGGATTGTCAAATACATCAAAAATGTCCCCGGTTCAGGAATCCTGTTGAGCAGTACTAGTTCATCAAGTCTGCAGGTGTTCTGTGACGCTGCTGATTGGGGATCATGCCCCAACAACAGGAAATCTGTTACTCGCTATTTGGTTCTATTTGGGACTTCTCCTATTGTGTGGAAATCTAAGAAGCAAGTTCTTGTATCGAGTTCTGCCGAAAGTGAGTATCGGGCATTAGCGGCATCGCGCGGTGGTTTGGCGAAGTGCATACAAAGAACTTGGGGTGCTATCGACTTACATCGGTTCATACCGGTACCATTCAGCGATCCTTATGCGGCTAATCCGATTTTCACGAGAGAACTAAACACATCGACATCGATCGCTTCATTCGGAAAAGATCACGCTTGGCCTCATTCGGGCAAGTACATACCTTGGTGAGCAACAGCAATTTGTTTACAAAGCGATCAGCAGAGGACAACATCAGTTCTTGATGTCCAAGCTCGGAATGAAGAATATCTTCATCACTCCTAGCTTGAGGGGGGGTGTGGAAGTATTAGACATGTGCACCAAAGTGTCATGAGGTGCATAGTAGAAGATTAGCTTGCATTAGTCTAGTTTAAATCATTAAATTAGTTATGGGTGGTTGGTTATTGATTAAAGTGTAGTTGAGGGGTCAAGATGTATTAATTGTAGTTGAGGGGGTCAAAATGTATAGATATACTATTGTAGTCATTTGTGTATATAGAGAAAGAAATACAGAGGGGCACATTATTCAGTTTTCCAAAATATCAGTTCCACCGACACAGTTCTCTCTCTCCCTCTCGTCTTCTCCATTTTTCTCCGTTCAGTTTACCTTTCTCTGTTCTTCATTCTCACTACTCAACCTCCTATTATTGTCAACTGCGCATGCAATATGTGATTCTTGTTGCCTTTAACACTTAAACAATTTTATTCTCCACACAATAACGGAACAGTAGATCCGCTTCCGGGGGAAACAGTCATGAGATTAGAGTTATGCATTTCAACCCTAATCCCATTATCATCTAACTTCGTTATTCATTTTATACGTTTTTCTCAACCTGTGATATTTCTGGATTGCCCATAAATATTATTTCAAAAATTTGGAAAAGAAAATTTTCGAAGCGTTACTCTCATGTAATAGCTATGTTTTTCTATAAATTGTGAAAACTGAATAAAATGTTGTTTTTGTTACTCCCTCCGTCTCAATTTATGTAGTACTATTTCACTGAGCACGAGTTTAAGAAATAAAGTAAGACTTTGTTATGTTTACTAGCTTGTGCTTCACAATAAGTATAACATCATATCCAGTATAATCTCACAAGTGGTTTCTTCACAATAAGTACATTTTTAAAATTAAACGGGACCCAATAAAAATAAAATATGGATGATGTCATTAAATAGTTATCAAATAAGGAAAGAATACATTCTTTTTAAAATAAATTAAAAAGAAATGATGTCACATAAATTAGGACGAAGGAAATATAATTTTCAATTTTCAATTGAGAACCTTCAAAGCCCTCAATTAGGAAGGTGTATTAGGCCTTTTTCCAGATTAAAGAGTTTTGGATATTTGAAGACGAAACTTCTCCTCTTTCTTTTTTTTTGACGAAGGAACCCGACCGCTACTCTTTGAGTGCGCATTGAGTAAATTTCGGACTGACGCAATAGCCTCCAAACCAAGACGAAACTTCTCTATTTTGCTGTATAAGGGTTATCAAAGTTGTGTAACACACTTTTAAACGGTAACGCTTGTAGGACTATTAAATTCTATCTGAATTTGCGTGACCATTGTTGGGTAAGCCACTTCTCTGGTTGATGTGTTGGACCAATCAAATGGAGAAACATAGTCACTTTTGACATGTCAAGAACTTTTATAGAAACTTTTCATTCAGGTAATTAAGTGACCTACTAAACTACTAAGTTGTTGCCTTGGCAATAGATATTTGAAATATTAAAATTTTGCACGATAAGTTTAATTTCTAAGTGTAGTTTTTACACTATTAAGACAAATTGACATCTCATAATAGGTGACCGATGTAGTAATCTAGAAATGAAGTATATAATATATTAAATTATATTAATGGTGTAAAGATTATTTATTCTAAGTGTGTGCATCTAAAAACACAAATCCGTCCATGATTACGGAGAAAAGGTGTATGCATGATTAAGCAAAGATTTTCAGTTTTATGTGTGGACTGCATAAAACACTGACCATTACTAAATTTGACTGATGCTTACATGTCACTGTCGTTGTTATCCCAAGTGATGCATACATTCATTATTAAGGGGGGACTGTCATTACAAAGAAATAATAATTTAATTCTAGAGTTAAAAGATCGTAATTTTCAAACTAGCCATAAAAAATTGAAATATCTTCCGAATTAGGTATTGTTCCTCCCATTCGACATCATTTCAGGCTTCAGCCACAAAACAAAGTGTGTATACATACACTACATCAGGGACTGATGGGAATTAATATCGTAATTTTAATGAAGGATAAAAAACAGTTTTTAAAATATTTTATTAATATTTATTATAAATTTTAATAGGTTAAATAAAAAAATTAGGAATATAATAATATAATTGGGTTTTGATGGGGATATAACTAAATTTAGAGTTGTGATGGGATATATCTAAAAAGAGAAGTTTTGATGGGGATATATACAAATTTCTCTACATATTTTATATTTACTGAAAGTATATTTATGTCGTAAAGACAATCTATATTACCACAAATGTACTTTATACACATTCGTATTTTATTAATGGAGATTAATATTATGACATTTGCAATTATTGAATTATTAGTTGATTGATTATAATATTCTATAATGCATTCCTAGAGGTTATGTGGTTATTGATATTGTGAGATACTAATATTATAGCGTAAATCTTAAAACCGTCTCGACTAATGATCATCGAAAATGGGATATTGATGATATGTGATAAGTCGACACGTGGTCTGCATCATATCCTTAGAGGATGTAGTATGTCTCACCTGCTACGAGTTATAGTAACTCATGATGGACACATGGATACTTTGAAAGTATTTGGTATACCCTGCCGATATATTGTTTGTTATATATGTCTAAAGTATGATCAGTGTGTGGAAGATAGAAGTCCTTAGACTTGAGGTCGATACGCGTCTTGTTTACAGAGTAATGTACTTTGATCCTGTCCTAAGCTCAAATGCCTTATAGGTTGAGTCGTTGAGACACATCTTATAGTGGGACATTGCGGCATAGATTAAAATTGGTAGTTGAGCCAAGATTAGGATTCATTCCTCGAATGTATCTTCGAGAAAATACTCAGATTCTCATATGGTATTAGGGTGACTAAGTCATTGGCCAATGCAGTAGACATATCTATGATATGGTCTTGTTGTCAGCTAATATAGATGAGATATAATGATCAAGCCATTTGGATAGACACTTGACAGATCCTAAGCTTGATCGAGTGTGTCGTGAATGAAAGGATTGTATCTTCCCACATAGAGGTTCAGTTTACAGGATTTGTGTAACTATACTTCACATATTGAGTTCGTCTTTCGGCGCCGTCTAGGAGTTCCGTATAGACCCTAATGTAATTAGTGTCAATATGTGAAGGCATGTAGAGTAACACTAGGTCAATTGTTCCGTCGATTCAATGATTTAATAAGAGAGAATATAAATGTTCGGTTTATGATCGAGACATTAAAATAAATAATGATTATTTATTTAAAAATTTGAGATAGGATTTCAGATTTAATTAAAATAAAATGGCGCAAACTTGGGACCAAGGGCCGCAACGCCTCCCATTTAGGGTCACGGCGCCTCATGTCCAGTGGGTAGTCCGACTGGCCCACATTGCCTCGATTTCTGAGCCTAACCCACACTGGAACCTTAGCTGATTTTGCAGCTATAAATACAAGGTTCAATCATTATTTTAAGGCACCCAATTCATAAGAATTATTCTCTGCTGAAACTCTGTTGGATTTCCTAGCTTTCCAAAAGAGTAATTACATCACAGTTCTTGGAACTTGCAATCGAAGGAATAGTTGCGTGCTTACCCTCGAATTATACTCGACGATTCCAGATTGCAAAACCGTAAGTATTCTATCGATGCATTACGGTTAACAAATTGTTTGTTTGTTTGTTTTGTCATTACATAATCATCCTGCAGTTCACCGCATGTTGTTAGGTGTATTTTGTATACACTTTTGAGTTATTTTTAGTTAGTGTTTTTCCCATTTTCGTTTAAATAAATGTCTTGTTAGGGTCGTTTTTCTTTCTTTTGAGTCACATCGGTTCAAAAAGACAAAATGACAAAAATGAGCGAAAAGTGGGCATTAAAGGAGAGTCCCGAGGCAAAAAGGACGGAAGTTGGAAATTCAGGACAAAAGACTGCAGCACCGCGGTGCCATTCATACAGAACAACGGTGTCATAATTACTTAGAGGCTGCAGCACTTTCGGCACCGCGGTGCCATTCTGCAGAACCGCGGTGCCGAGGCGTGAATTTTCAGATCCGAAATAGAATTGGCCAAGGGCAGAAGGGTCCATAGGGCACGAAATTTGCAACATACTTAAGCCCTAGGGATTAGTCTAGTTAAGGAGGTTGGACATTCTATCACGCAACACAACTCAGGGATGCTTTGAAGTTATAATTGGAGACTTTAGTTCACAGTACTATTCTTTCTTTCTTTTTAATTCAGTTTATGTTTGGAATTGTATTAGCTCTTAGCGTGACTATAGCTAGGAGTTAAACACTTTATTATGGCTTTACTTTTGAATCGCTTGAAACTCTATTTCATGATTTAATGCATTAGTTTGATTCCTTCTTCACTTGATTAAGATTTATTCAATAATTGGTATGAATGTTTGATAGTTAATTTATCACTAATTATCATAACCTATATGATTTCGAATCAAGAACCGAGAGGAGAGATTTAGATAAGCTGTAATTGAATAGACATAGGTTAAAATCGCAGACGAAAGTACTCCGATACTTGTGTAGCATTATAGGTTACTGTTCTTAATCCTCATATGTGGTAAATCCTATCATAGAAATATATAAGGGTTTTGCACTAGGGTTGAGCGATTATATATCCTAACCGGAATATAAGACAGTCTAGTTAATCACTATCTTAACGTAGAAGAAGAAGTCATTCTAGTTGCATTAAGGGTTGAATAGAGTGGATAGTCGGGGATTTTAGAAGCCTTAATTCCTTCATAACTGATTACAACTTCAATAGTTTAGTTAATTCTTGCAATTATTCTAGTAGATAAACAAATACCCTACTCAATTATCGATTTCCAAATAGATAACATAAAATAGATGAACGGTAATTATAAACCAGTCTATGTGGACGATAAACTCGGTCTTACAAACTATATTACTTGTGAACGATACGTACACTTGCGTGGCTTGATTGGACACAGTCTAACAAGTTTTAGCGCCCGTTGTGGTGACCGTGTACTTCTAATATCGAACTATCTATTTTTATTTCTACTTTGGCTTTATTTTTATTTTTTACTGTTAAAATCCTGTTGCCTTGATTTGTTTGTTGATTTTGGTCTATTTCAGGGATTTAGTGTATGCGAAGAAGGAGAGGAGCAGATACACTTGTTCCGATCTGACGAAATTGAGAAAACGTGCAAGCAAAACAGGCGAAATAAAAAGGATAGTTGATTCAGTGACCATGGACAACCAACCACCGAATCAGAATGGGGCAAACAACGAGGTTCTTGATCATGTAGAGGAGTCAATACCGGTCCCAGCAGAAAGAAGCTTGAGAGATTACGTTACGCGCGGTTACTAGTGCAAGCATCGTGGGCTCCCAATGATAAGGCGAACAACTTTGAGATCAAGTCGATCATCCCGAGCATGGTCGAACGAGTCTGATTTGGGGATTGCCATGAAGACCAGCGTACATGATGCCAACTACGGAGTGTGTGCCACTTTCAAGTACAATGGTGTCACGATGATGTCATTAAGCGAGACTCTTCTGTTCTCACCCAGGAATGAGCCAGGAGTTGAACTCACTACCTGTCAACTCCATCACCACCTGGCAGGACCTAGCCCAAAAGTTTATTGCAAAGTTCTTCCCTCCTTCAAAGGCACCAAAGTTAAGGGGAGAGTTGAACAATTTATATCAGGTAGATGGAGAGTCGATGTATGATGCATGGGAGCGATTTAAGGATTTACAGAGAAAATGTCCCCATCATGGTGTAGAGAAGTGGATGTTGGTCCACATTTTTTATAATGGGTTGAGTGGTACTACTCAGACCATAATTGATGCTGCAGCAGGGGGATCGTTCATAATAAAGAGTGTCAATGAGGCACATGAGTTACTGGAAGACATGGCTGCCAACAATCATCAAAGGGCAGATGACAGGTCAGTGAATAGCAGGAAGACTATGGGCATACATGAATTAGATGTCATCAACGCCACGAATGCATGTGGCCGACGGCGAAGCAAGCTGCGGCGAACACTATGTACGTGAATGCGATCGGATGTCGGTAAATTGTGAGATTTGTGGTGGTGCACTCCTTTGTGAGATGCAACTGACGGTGGACCACAATAATGTGCCATGGAGCGAGTTAATGCGATTGGGAACTTCGGTGGCCTTATAATTCCAACACATACAATCGGTGTAGCGAAATCACCTAATTTTTCGTGGAGAACGGCCGGGCCAGCGGCGACCACGGTAAGCATAGAATCGGGCTACCTCATCCAGATTTAGACCGCTACACAAATGCAGGCTTTGATGGTGAGGATGCATTGCTTACACTCGCGGTCGCGAGAATCGGTTCATGTGCGAAACCAGTCCTCTCTCGGGAACACGGAAGCGAGTTGGGCAAGCGGCGAAGATGGTAACCAAAAGGTCGCGGGTACTCTCCCAGCGTCTGGTCAATCGAAGAGCGATGTCAGCGGTTTTGTTAAGGAGTGGAAAGAAGTTGGAGCGAGTTGCTCTGACCCATGATGGTTCATGAGAAGGAGGGTGAGAAAGCAGTTGAGGAAGGAAATGATGGGGTCACTGAGGACCACCCTACAGTTGAGAAAGCTCCACCAGCACCTTTGAGGGAATACATTGATAGAATCCCTTACCCTCAGAGGCTCCAAATGCATTGAAACCCCTCCTTATTTTGTATTATTTGTTGGAATAGATAATACATATATGATCAGATCCATAGACAAGAAGTTCTCCAAGTTCTTGGAGGTATTTAAGAAGTTTCACATCAATATCCCCTTTTATTGAGGCGTTAGAACAAATGCCCGCATACTTCAAATTCATGAAGATATACTTGGAAAAAAGAGAAGGTTGGCGGATTATGAGACAGTAGTGCTGACAGAGGAGTGCAGCTCCACCTTACAAAAGAAATTGCCTCTTAAGTTGAAAGATCCAGGAAGCTTCACCCTGCCCTGCACTATTGGCAACGTAACATGCAACAGGTCACTTTGTGACTTGGGGGCTAGTACCAATCTCATGCCTCTGTCTGTGTTCAAGAGATTGAGTTTGGGGAAGCAAAACCAACCACAGTTAATCTGCAGTTGGCTGACCGAACCGTGATGCACCCCAGAGGCATAGTGGGAGATGTGTTTGTCAAGGTGTGAAAGTTCTTCTTCCCAGCAGACTTCCTCATTCTTGACATTGAGGCAGATGATACCATTCCTAGCCACGGACAGAGCTCTAATCGATGTGGAGAAGAGAGAATTGAGACTACGGGTTCAGGAAGAAGAGATGGTATTCAAGGTGTTCAAATCCACCATTGAGTCCGACAAAGAACAATCATTGCGCGATGAAGAACAATCGACACGGCTCGTGGCAATGGACCAACACTAGGGAGATCATTCCTACAGCTGTGAACCGGCTAGTTTGAAAGCTGCAACAAATGTTCATGACATGAAAGCTGACAAACAGGTAAATCTTACTGAACCCAATGATGTGGAAAAAAAATAGAGTAAGGAAGAGGAAAATGATTTTTTAAGTGGATATGTTGTGGGGTTAATTTACCCAAATGATTTGATAAGGAACCTGCGTCCGGCTACAAGACGTTAAAGACAACGCTACTTGGGAGGCAACCCAATGTTTAAATTCTGCAATTAGTTTAAATTGAACAGTCTCACTTTTGATATTTTTTTGGTTGTGATGTGATGACAGGTGCGGGAGTCGTAGAATGAGCAGGAAGAAAAGGGTGGAAAATACGGAATCGGGTCGGCACCGCGGTGCTATTCTGTGGGACCGCGGTGCAGAATGTTCATAGAGGTCACAGTACTTTAGGCACCACGGTGCCGAAACGCGATTTCATAAATAAAAAGTCCTAAATCACCAAATCTCTTCCCACAGATACCGTCTCAATGCAGTATCCGCCGACACCACCTCCATTTTGAACCGCTATGGTTTGTAAGTCGTCCCTTTATTATTTTTGAGTCGTTACACATTTGGGACAATGTGTCGTTTAAGTTTGGGGGGGTACTTATTTTATTTTTGTACTTATATTTTTGAGTTTATTTTTGTACTTATATTTTTGAGTTTATTTTTGTACTTATGTTTTTGAGTCCTTGTGTCTTTTATTGTGTCTATATGAGTCAATATTTTTTAATGATCATGCATGTTGTAGTTAATGAAAACGCCTAGTGAACTAAGTGGGATAATGTAATGAAATTAGAAGCTAAAATCTATGTGCTCAAGTTAGATATGCCAAAAATTCATGAAAATCTAATTATTTGGGATATTTGTGCTTTAGTTTATACGTTGTCAATTGAAAAATGTCTATGAAGTCTGTCTGCTTGTTATTTGAGGCGAAATAGTTAGGATGTACATGTTTAGGGAGATGACTCATGCATTTCTTTGTTAGCTCTTCTTATCATTCATTACCTGCCTTGCAATAAGTTGTATCTCTAGTCAGCCCCGTTGAGCCTAAAATAAGTTATTTCTTTGACACCCTATGATTCTCTTGTGTGCCATAAGCAGTAATTGAAAAATTGGGATGAAGAAGTGAAAAAGAAATACCAAAAGAGAGTGAAAAATTGATGCACCCCAATGAAAAATAATGCAAAAGCTTAAGTTTGGGGTGCCTATGTGAATGTGTTTCATACTCTCAAAAAGAGAAGGAGAGTGATAGGTATGAGCTGAGAAAGAATACCAAAAAAAAGGACAAAATGGTTGAATGAGAAAAACGCTTATGGTACGTAAATTGAGTCTAAATGCCTACTATTACCTACCCCTGTCTAAGCCTACATTACAACCCTGAAAAGTCCTGAAGATTTCTAATATGTATGTCTATGATTAGTGGAGAATAGCAAGTAAACAGGCATGGGTTAGTGTTCATATTTCCATTGAGTGTGATTGAAATGAATTTGCGAAATATCTGGTTTGAAATTCTAGATTGATATAATCATGTTGTATGTTCCAACATATTATCCCAACTGACGTTCATGTTTTCCTAAGTAAATTTGTGCAGCTGCATGATTTGAGTCTTTGAGTCTTTTTTATTTTATTTCTTTGTTTTTATTTTGATCTTTGCTCGAGGCGAACAAAGGTTAAGTTTGGGGGTATTTGTTATGCGTATTTTGTATACGCTTTTGAGTCATTTTTAGTTAGTATTTTTTTCATTTTCGTTTAAATAAGTGTCTTGTTAGGGTCGTTTTTCTTTCTTTTGAATCACAGTGATTCAAAAAGGCAAAATGGCGAAAAGGAGTGAAAAGTGGGCATAAAAGGAGAGTCCCGAAGCAAAAGGAACGGAAGTTGGCAATTCAGGACAAAAGACTGCAGCGCCGCGGTGCCATAATTACTGAGAGGCTGCAGCACTTTCGGCATCGCGGAGCCATTCTGCAGAACCGCGGTGCCGAGGCGTGAATTTCCAGATCCGAAATAGAATTGGCCAAGGGCAGAAAGGTCTATATGGCACGAAATTTGCAACATACTTAAGCCCTAGAAGATTAGTCTAGTTAGGGAGGTTGGACATTCTATCACACAACACAACTCAGGGCAGTTTTGAAGCTACAATTGAAGACTTTAGTTCACAGTACTTTTCTTTCTTTCTTTTAAATTCAGTTTATATTTGAAATTGTATTAGTTCTTAGCGTGACTATGGCTAGGAGCTAAACACTTTATTAGGTCTTTCCTTTTGAATCGCTTGAAACTCTATTTCATGACTTAATGCATTAGTTTGATTCCTTCTTCACTTGATTAAGATTTATTCAATAATTGGTATGAATATTTGATAGTTAATTGATCACTAATTATCATAACTTATATGATTTCGAATCAAGAACCGATAGGAGAGATTTGAATATGTTGTAATTGAATAGTGATCGGTGTATTTTATATACATCTTTTGAGTCATTTTTAGTTAGTCTTTTGCCCATTTTTGTACAAATATGTGTCGTCTTAGGATAGATTTTCTTTCTTTTGAGTCATAATGGTTTAAAGTGGCTCATTGGCGAAAAGGAGCAAAAAGAGTGCAGAAACAGAGGTTCCAGAGCTCAAAAAGCTAGAAAGTTGTGACGGGCAAGAAAGCGAGCGTGGCGGCGTCTCGGCCAGCGATGTCGAGGCGCCACGGCGCCCAAATCTGAATCTGCGGGAGTTTGCGCGCGCGCGCGATTCTGCGAGTGGCAGTGGCGAATTCTGCCAAATTTGAATGGGAATGGGCCAAGGCCTAGAAGGAAAACTGGGAGAACCATTTGGAGGCTATAAAAAGGAGTTTTTAGGTCAGAATTAAGGGCTCCAAACCTTGGCAATTCATCACAACCTTGGAGATCAAGATTGGAGACTACTTTTGTGTAATTTCTTTATTCTTTGTTTTATTTCTTTATAGTTTATGTTGGATATTAGTTTAGTTCTTGGCATATCTATGGCTAGGAACTAACTTAATTTAGGGCTTTCCATATCAAATCACTTGAAACTCATTCTTATGAATTAATGCATGTTTTGGTTTCTTCTTATCATTGTTGAGATTTATTCAATATTTGTCTTGAATGTTTGGTAATTAATTGATCACTAATTATCATAATCTATATGATTTCTAATCGAAAGCCGAAAGGGGAGATTGTGAATATGCTATAGTTGAATAAACATAGGTTAAATCGTGGACGAAAATACCCCGATACTTGTGTAGCTTGATAGGTTATTGCTCTTAATCCTCCTTTATAGTTAATCTTATCACCGAAAGGTATAAGGGTTCTATATTGGGGTTGAGTGTTTATATTACCTTAACATGATTATAAAACGGCTTAGTTAACCTGCTATCTCAAAATAGAAGAAGAACCATAATTAATTGCATTAACAAGTAAGATGAGCGGATAGTTGAGGAGATTTGGAAGCCCTATTTCCACCATAACTGAAGTAAAACAACGTAATTTAGTTAGCATTCATAAGTATAGTTATAAACAATTCATCAATCATCGGTTACCAAATAGATACCATATAATAGAGTTTGAGAATTGAACACTAATCCCTCAAGACGATAACTCGGTCTTCTAGACTATATTACTTGTCACGACACGTGCACTTGCGTTAGTGTGTGCATAAATCGCGCATTTTTGGCGCCGTTGTCGGGGATTGGCGTAGTTCAATATCATTTTATCTATTCTTAATTTCTAATTTGGTTTTTATTTTTATTTTTATTTTTTATTATATTTTTCTCTTTTATTCGTGAAACCTGTGCGCCGTGATCTGTTTGTTTATTTTGATCTGTTGCAGGCATCTAGTTTATGCGAAGGAGAAGAGGAGCATATACACTTGTTCCCTTCAACCCGAAGATTGAAAAGACTTGCAAACAGAACATGAGAAATAAACGAGTTTTGGCCTTAATAGCGATGGGGGTTTGCAGAACAACAATGAGATGAACGAAGGGTTAGGTGATCATCAACCTAACCAAAGGATGCCCCGGAGATTGCCAATGGATGTGGCCGAGAGGTCGAGTCAGTGAGAGAAGCTTGGGAGATTATGTGCTGCCAAGGGTGAATGGAGCACAAACTTGCATCAGGCTCCCAGTAATAGGAGCAAATAATTTTGAAATCAAGTCTGCGATCCTGAGTATGGTGCAGAATATTGTTCTGTTCGGAGGGTTGCCATCAGAAGATCCTCACATGCACATAGCGAACTTCTTGGAATTGTGTGCAACTTTCAAATACAATGGCGTTACTGACGCCGCCTTCCGATTGAGGCTATTTCCCTTCTCACTCAGGGATAGAGAGAAAGTTTGGTTGAATTTCCTGCCTACAGATTCTATATTCACATGGCAGGAGTTGGCACATAAGTTTTTAGCAAAGTTCTTTCCACCGTCCAAAGCCGCTAAGCTGAGAGGGGAGTTGAACAATTTTTATCAAGCTGATGGAGAGTCACTCTATGAGGCTTGGGAGAGATTTAAAGATTTGCAAAAGAAGTGTCCACATCATAGCATTGAGTTGTGGAATTTGGTCCATATTTTCTACAATAGGCTAAGCGGGACCACAAGAACTATCATTGACGCAGCCGTAGATGGAACTTTCATGAGAAAGACAGCACACGAAGCCCATGATTTATTGGAAGACATGGCCACCAATAATCATGTAACAGAGGACAGAGGGGTGAGTGGAAGAAGAGCAATAGGAGTTCATGAGATTGACGTCATCACAGCATTAAACACACAAGTTGCTCTCTTGACCAAGCAACTGCAACAAAACACAGTGTCAGTGAATGCAGTTCAAATGCCATTGAGTTGTGAGATGTGTGGAGGTCCACACACCTTTGATAGGTGCCCATCAGCAGATCCCAACAACATCTCGATCGGCAGCGAATGTCGAGCGGTAGGGAATTATCAAAGGCCCCGAACAATCCCTATTCAAATACCTACAATCCGGTGGAGAATCACCCTAACTTCTCATGGAGGGTGATCAAGGTCGTGAGAACCAATTTGAGGCGATGCAAAATCGGCAACCGTTCACTCAGTCTCATCTTCACAACAATTGGTGCACGCTTTCAGCAAGAAGCGGATGAGTTGAGAAGCGGCCTGTGACACTCGCCAACTCGCACCAGTTCATGGCGAGGGCAGATCCTATCGAGAATTTGGAGACGCGGGTGGGACAACTAGCAAAGATGGCAAACAACAGACCACAGGGCACTTTGCCTAATGTCTGAAGATGAACCCGAGAAGCAGTGCCAGTGCGGTGAGAGTGGAAAGCGATTAGAAACGACTTACACCCCACTGTGGTTGAGCAGTAGATGCGAGAGAGGAGAGGGTTCTCAAGACCGCCACATGTTAGAAAGCTCCAGCGGTCGGTGAGGAATACTGGCGAGAGGATTCCTTACCCGAGAGGTTGCAAAGGAAAGTGGTTGACAAGCGATTCTCCAGTTCTTGGAGGTATTGACTACTGCATTAACATTCCGCTCATTGAGGCATTGGAGCAAATGCCTACCTATTTTAAATTCATGAAGGAAATTCTTGGGAAGAAGAAGAAGTTGGCGGAATATGAGGCGGTGCAGCGGAGGAATGCGGTGTCATCTGCGAGAAGAAAGTGTCCCCAAACTCAAGGATCGAGAGCTTCACATTGCACGCGGTTGGCGGTGACGTGTAATAGGGCCCTTTGTGATTTGGGGGCTAGCATAAATCTTATGCCGCATGCATTTTTAAGAGGTTGGGGTTAGGTGAATCCAAACCAACCACTGTGAGCTTGCAGTTAGCAGATAAGACAGTGGTGCATCCTAGGGGAACGATTGAAGATGTCTTAGTTAAGGTGGAAGAATTCTTCTTTCCTGCGGACTTCCTCATCCTTGATATGGAGGAAGATGATGAGATCCCCATCATATTGGGAAGACCATTCTTGGCAACCGGGCGAGCCCTGATTGATGTGGAGAAGGGTGAGCTGACACTTAGAGTGGAGAATGAAGAGATGGTGTTCAAGGTGTTCAAACACATCATTGAACCCCCAATCATGAGCAAGTGTTTTGATTAGCTCAAAGACATCGGTTGAGCGGACAAGCCACAACAAGGAAATCGTCGCGAAAGCAGTAAGCAACGCTAAACCTCCTCTTGAGAAAAAGGAAAAAAAGAAAAACAGAAGGAGGAAGCGAAAAATGTTGATGAAATGGATAGGCTGTGGGGTTAATCTACCCCATGCCTCTTGAGTAAGGAACTTGCGTCCGGCTAAAAGACGTTAAAGACAGCGCTACTTGGGAGGCAACCCAAGGTTATTTTATTTTATTTTATTTTTAATGAAATTTAGTTTTCACTTAGAACAGTCTCACAGAAAGTATTGGTTGCATGTTGTGATGACAGGTACAGGGCCAAAGATTTGGAGGACGAAATCGAAGAAATCAAAAGAAAAAAAAATCGGCTCAGCGCCACGGCGCCGTGAGGCCGTGGCGGAAGTGCGAAGGCGCGAAAGTTCACGCATGGCGCGATTCTGGGCGGCGCCAAAAGTCCAGAAGAGCTTTGAAGTTTGGGCGTCGCGGCGCAAACTCAGAGCGCCCGTGGAAGTTGAAGGATTGCAGTAAGAGCGCGCGGCTAGCGATGAAAAATCTGAATTTTAAAGGAGCCCTAATCCGATTTTCCTCTCTCCAAATCAAAAACTCAAACCTTTCCTCTCTCCAAAATCCACGAAATTAACCCTTTTTCCTAAAAATCTTCCACAAACTAAACTCAATCACAACCAAAGTACTTAATTTCCTTAAACCCTTAACCATTTTAAACAACAACCCTCATTCCATTGCCTCAATACATCACTAGGAACAAGAAAAGCTTGAAGAACACCGTCCAAGGTAACCTTTATCACTTTTCTTGAAATCTTCAATACAATCAGGGGAGGTAATAGGTTTGGGGATGTGCTTTATTGGTGGATGGTGTGTGGTGTGTTGAAGTTGGGTGTGAGATTTCGCGGAAGAGTATACGAAGTGAGCGTGGGGTATTGTACCATAGCTTTGAGTGAAGTGTGGGGGTTGAAGAGTGTTGTAGCTGTTGATTACACTGTGTGCTGGTTGGTTTGATTGATAGTGTTGGGTAATATCACTGAAACAAAGGAAACGCTGCCGAATTTATCTAAAAATGTCTGCCAATAAGAAGAGAGCTTCCACATCCACCTCTGTCCCTCAATATGATACTACTAGGTTTGTCAGTCAAAAAGCTGAAGATAGATATCACAAACTTAGTACTAGACCCTTGATCCCTGAGAGAGTAATGGAGTACCAAAGAGAGTCATTTGAGGAAGGAGATGCCTATTCGGGCGATGATAGAGGTTATGGGGTGGAAGAGATTTGTTAACCCAGAAAGAATAGCACCGCAGAACACTGTAATGGTGAAAGAATTTTATGCTAACTTTCCAGAGAGGGTGGATGGTAGATGCTTTGTGAGAGGACGGTATGTGCCTGTGACGGCCGAAGTGGTGAATGTGCTATTAAGAACATCCGATGTTGAAGAAAGAGGTGACGATCGGAGCTATTTCAGAACTTGGTCTAGAGACACCAACAACATCGACTGGGATGTCGTCGCAAGCACATTTTGCTACCCTGGGGCTGAGTATGATATTGCAAGAAATTGATCAAGAGGACTGAGCAGATGTCAGTTCAACAAAACAGCCAAGGGTTGGTTATATTTCGTCAGTGCCCGCTTAATTCCATCGATGCACTTCACTAGAGTGCCAGCAGATAGAATAAAAATGATATATGGAATCATGTTAGGGAAGACGATTGACGTTGGGAAGAAAATATTGCAAAACATTGGAGAAACGATGGGTTGGTAACGACAATTGGGTTGGGACATGGATCACTCATTAGCGCCTTATGCTCCGCATGGAGTCGACCACTACCCATCGATACGTATGAGAAGGGCGACCTTACGTGTCATACGGGATAGTGCATGCCTTCCGGACCCAATCCTCCAAGCACGAAGGAGACCGGCACAGGCAAGGCAGCGGCAGCGGCAGAGGTCGCATGGATGAAGATGAGCACGAGGCAGAGGCTCGGCGTAGGCGAGAAGCGATCGGCAACCCCGACTAGAACCTCCGGTGCCTATAATTGGCGGTTGCTCATGAACGAAGGAGGATGATGCGAGCTTTGACATAATGATACAAGGTCAGCAGGACCTAAAGCGAGGCAGCCAGAACTAAGCGGGAAGCAGCAACGATTGCACGGAGGTTTGATGAGATGAGTTCCTTGTTCAACCAGTGGTCCATGCATTATCCGCCGCCACCGCCACCACTTTAAACCAAGTCTGTAAGTTGTCCTGTTTCCTTTTCTTTTTTTGAGTTTTGCACACATTAGGGACAATGTGTGATTTAAGTTTGGGGGGGGTGTCTTATTGTTTTTGAGTCTTTTTTATTTGTTCTGTGTATTTTTGAGTATTTTTTTTGAGTCATAATTTTGTTTAAGATCATGCATGTTGTAGTTACTGGAATCGCCTAGTGAAGTAAGGTTGAATAATGTAATGGAATTAGAAGCAACCATCTAAACACTTAGGTTAGATATGCCAAAAATTCATAAAATCAGATTATTTGGGGTATCTTGCTTGACGTGTGCATTGTTTATGATTAAACTTATGTGTATGATTGCTTGCTATTTGAGGCGAAATAATTAGGATATGCATGTTAGGGAGATGACTCAGGCATTTCTTTGTTAGCCCTTTCTTAACAGTTTTGCATATCCCTGACATTTAAATTACATCCCTAGTCAGCCCCTTTGAGCCTAAAAATAAGACTTTTCTTTGACACCCTATAATTCCACACTTGTGTCATAAGTAAAAAATTGAGGTGATTAGAATATAAAGTGTTCAAAAAGAGACAAAAAGAGTGAACAATTTTGATGCACCCCAATGAAAAAGTAATAATAAATAGACAAAAGCCTAAGTTTGGGGGTGCCGGCTATTCATAATACACTTCATTCTCTCAAAATAAAAGATATGAAAGATAGGTATGAAGTGAAGAAGAAAATGGAAGATTTAAAGCAAAAGAGCTTATGGTACGTAAATTGAGCCTAAATGCCTATTTTTACCTACCCATGTCTAAGCCTACATTACAACCCTGAAAAGTCATGAAGATCTCTTACATGTGTATCCATGATTAGTGGAGAATAGCAAGTAAACATGTCATAGGATTTTGAAATTGACATGCATAGTTAGGTATTCTTACTTCCATTGAGCATGATTAAAGTGAATTTGCGAAATATCTAACTTGAAGTGTTTAGAATGCTAAAAATCCATGATATATGTTCCTGCATATTATTCTGCTAACCTTCATGTTTTTCTAAGTGACAATTGTGCAGCAAAGTGATCATTGTCTTTGAGTCAGTCTATTTTCCTTTTCCTCTTGTCTTTATTTCTTTCTTTTGATCTTTGCTCGAGGGCGAGCAAAGGTTAAGTTTGGGGGTGTTTGATCGGTGTATTTTATATACACCTTTTGAGTCATTTTTAGTTAGTCTTTTGCCCATTTTTGCAAATACGTGTTGTCTTAGGATAGATTTTCTTTCTTTTGAGTCATAATGGTTTAAAGTGGCTCATTGGCGAAAAGGAGCAAAAGAGGCGTAAACAGAGGTTCGAGCTCAAAAATTAGAAAATCGCGAACAGGACAAAAGCAGGCGGCGTCGCGGCCTCGGCCAGCGATGTCGAGCGCCACGGCGCCCAAATCTGAAGCTGCGGGAGTTTCGGCGCGGCGCCGATTCTGCGAATGGCGAATTCTGCCAAATTTGAATGGGAATGGGCCAAGGCCTAGAAGGAAAACTGGGAGAACCATTTGGAGGCTATAAAAAGGAGTTTTTAGGTCAGAATTAAGGGCTCCAAACCTTGGCAATTCATCACAACCTTGGAGATCAAGATTGGAGACTACTTTTGTGTAATTTCTTTATTCTTTGTTTTATTTCTTTATAGTTTATGTTGGATATTAGTTTAGTTCTTGGCATGTCTATGGCTAGGAACTAACTTAATTTAGGGTTTTCCATATCAAATCACTTGAAACTCATTCTTATGAATTAATGCATGTTTTGGTTTCTTCTTATCATTGTTGAGATTTATTCAATATTTATCTTGAATGTTTGGTAATTAATTGATCACTAATTATCATAATCTATATGATTTCTAATCGAAAGCCGAAAGGGGAGATTGTGAATATGCTATAGTTGAATAAACATAGGTTAAATCGTGGACGAAAGTACCCCGATACTTGTGTAGCTTGATAGGTTATTGCTTTTAATCCTCCTTTATAGTTAATCTTATCATCGAAAGGTAGAAGGGTTTTATATTGGGGTTGAGTGTTTATATTACCTTAACAGGATTATAAAACGGCTTAGTTAACCTGCTATCTCAAAATAGAAGAAGAACCATAATTAATTGCATTAACAAGTAAGATGAGCGGATAGTTGAGGAGATTTGGAAGCCCTATTTCCACTATAACTGAAGTAAAACAACGTAATTTAGTTAGCATTCATCAATCATCGGTTACCAAATAGATACCATAGAATAGAGTTTGAGAATTGAACACTAATCCCTGAGGACGATAACTCGGTCTTCTAGACTATATTACTTGTCACGACACGTGCACTTGCGTTAGTGTGTGCATAAATCGCGCATCAAATAGACATAGGTTAAAATCGCGGACGAAAGTACTCGATACTTGTGTAGCATTATAGGTTACTGTTGTTAATCCTCCTATGTGGTAAATCCTATCATAGAAATATAGAAGGATTTTGCACTGGGGTTGAGCGATTATATATCCTAACCGGAATATAAGACATTCTAGTTAACCGCTATCTTAACGTAGAAGAAGAAGTCATTCTAGTTGCATTAAGGATTGAATAGAGTGGATAATCGAGGATTTTGGAAGCCCTACTTCCTTCATAACTGATTACAACTTCAATAGTTTAGTTAATTCTTGCAATTATTCTAGTAGATAAACAAAAATACAACTCAATTATCGATTGTCAAATAGATAACATAAAATAGATGAACGGTAATTAGAAACCAATCTCTGTGGACGATAAACTCAGTCTTACAGACTATATTACTTGTGAACGATACGTACACTTGCGTGAGCAATTGGACACGGTCCTAATACATGTTGGGTTTGAAACATAAAATTTTCAAATTCCGTTGCGTACACAACCCAACAAAACCCTACATTTACGTGCTATTAATTTTTTTAATAACAAAAAAATTCTACTAGGAACAGAATAACATGTGAAACTGAAATCAGTTCACACCTGTTGTCGTACGCCGCTAATAAGTAGTCAAACAACTAAAAACAAATTGGCCCACTTAGATAAACTTATTGGCATAATCTTCACTGGCCAACTACCTGTACCTAAAAATCGTCCACAACTTGCGTTCCTTTGAGAAAGTAAAACAGGCTAACTAACATCAAGACTACTGTTTACGTTTAAGTGTTTTTATTATGTAAATATTTTTGTATTGTTATTATATTAGCTTAATTACTTCTCACAATATTGTTAAAGTCAATATGCACTCGTGGGAAAGAGAGAACCAATCAAACCTGCACTGTGAAACGCAGAAATTGGGTTTGGTATAAGGAACTTTGCCACCAAGGAAGCTAATTGCTCAAAAAGTATTACTATGTCAATCTCAAATAGATTAAATCGACTGAAAACTCCGCCCGTGTGAATTTGAATAAAGGAGGAGGATTGCCTAGGGTTAATAGGAAACAAACTCTCTACCTCATAATAATAGGAATAATATTGTATATATTTTATCTTTTCAGATTTCGATTAAGAAATTATACTAGATTTGTTGTTGTATTAAACCGACTGAGCTAAGATTATCTGAAGGATCAAGTGTCGTTTTTGTCCTATTGCAAAAGTGGGGCTTTCAGTCTTTTCATTCTAGAAGTGACGCTCTTCCTTGCCTGAATTTGATTTTAGAAAACTCCAGATGTCTGTTTATGGTGGTGCTCAAACTGCTTGGTCAAATCATAGAATATTTGCTTTTGACCAAAGTCAGGCAAACCTAGGACTCGATTCAGTCCAATGTTGACACGTTAGGAAGAAAATGTTATAGTATAGAATTGAACATATTGAAATTACAGACGCGTGAAAAGATAAGAATCAAACCACTATCAAGCACAAATATATAACAATCAACTATCCAATTTCAAATAAGTAGGAATAGATTATATTAATAAAACTTATACTAGTTGCTTAAAATATTTATCATAATTTGTCAATTTTTATGTTAATAAGAAGTCTACCATAACCGTATTTCTTAATTCGGTTTGAGACTAACTATACTTTACAAAGCTTACATAAACAGACTTTCCAAATGTATCAAATTGGCAAAACACCAAGTCCAAATTCGTACATCTTCCGGTCCATTTTAGCTGTGGTGCTTACTAAAAATAATCCATCCAAAATAGTTGTCATTTTAGTAAATCTAGTTACAATTAGTTTTTGCCTTTGCCATTAATCAATTAATGCGGAGAGAGATTAATATGATGAAAAAGAGAATAGTATTAACTTGAAATTAAAGAATAAATACGGATAATGTTGTTAAATTATTTTTTTAATTTTTTTAAGGAGCGTGTAAATGAAAAAGTAAAATAGACCAGAGAGTAGGAAGTAATAACTATATGAATAACTTGAAGTCATTCAAAAGATTCATCCTAATATGACTATTTTTATGTTGATCGACTGATCATTAATCTACCATGACCATCTTTCTTATTCCGAATTTGAGATCAATTATACTTTGGCAAAACTCACATAAACCAAGCTGCTAAAAGGGATGGTGATTTTTTTGAAAATGGTTTTAAAAAAATTCCTAGACTTTGAGTAGAAAGGCTAAAATTCAGATTTCCATGAGAGAAGCTAAAAGAAAGATACTATAATAAATTATTTATGGAGTTGTAATACACTGTGGTTTAACTTTATACATTAATAAAATAAAATAAAATATTACACAATCAAATTATTTAGACATATTACAACTTTCAAGTACTTTTAAAAAGTACTGATAGATAAAGAATTTATTACTTATCGATTTAAAAAAAATCACGATTTTACTATTTATCCAAAACATGATAATGATGAAGCAGATCTTACGAGTACGCGTGGGGTTAGTAGATTAATCCTCGGTCAAATATTCCTGTCATATGGTCTTAAACAGTCGTCTTACCTGTGATCTTATCCATTTAACTCACAATAAACTTAGCAATTTCCACATTCTGATTCGTTCCCCTCTTTACCAACGACTGATAAATCACGACCAAGCCCCCACCCCCACAACAAAGCACTCGTGACTAAATTAAGGGGTGAGGGGCCAAACTCACTAAAATATTAGTACTATATATTGACATACAACATTTCAAAAGTCTTATATAAGGTAACAGACTCTGCCTATTTCGTCAGTATGGAGGAGAAGAGGAACAGCAACATGGCAAAGAAAGAAGAGAGATCCTTGGAACAAAACCACAAGGGTGATCGTCATCATCCTTATCATCTTGTTCACAGCCAAGTGAAAAAGATTAGGCAGGAAGAAGTGCCCAAGAACCATTTCATAGACTGGTCCCTGAGGCAACCAGAGATGAAAATGGCTTTAGCAAGGGAGGTTGTGACCAGGCAACACTCTAGATCACGCCTTGGACTAAATTCTGGCCAACCCATCTTCGTCGGCGACAACTAGCTAGAAGTACTAGACAGTTCATTTAAGATAGTTGTTAGGATTTGAAGGCTGCTAGATTTGCTTACTAGTACGGATCATGCAATAGGGTCTATTGTTAGATTTTGTTTTCCATATGAATATGATTTTTGTAAGTATTTGATAGTCATGATCCTCTAGCTTTATGGCAATTTTTTTCACTTATTTGCTTCATGTTTAAATTTAGACAGCCAGTTTGGTTCGTCCATCCCTTTTTTCTATAAGTTCTATGGAAAACTTCAAGCTGACTTTGTCAGATTCTGGCTCAGGAACAGAGAACAGTTCTGTTTCCTACTGATCGATACCTTTCTTTTTCTTTCTTTCTTGTGTTTTGGTATTAAGAAAAGATTCAATTTGAATCTTTAAGTAAGGAGATGAAATCATGGTAATACCTAAACAAACACAGAATAGCAAATATAAAGTATTTTGACAGCAACTAAACTTCAGCAGTCCACTATGCTTTGACCTGATGATCATGTCGAAATTTATCATGAACATGTTGTATGGTTATTGGTTAAGGTTCCTGCTAAACAGATACTTCAGCTGATAACCAAGATCTTATTTGTTGCCTGAAGTTTTTTCTTCTTTCTTTCTGCTTTCTCTGTTCTTCTTTGGACAGAGGAAACAGAAAAAGGTTCAAGTGTGCTCCTGAACTATCATCTTAATTGTCCCCTTCATTAGAAGTTGCAAACAAAAAAATACCTTCATATTACCTTCTATACCATATTTTTCCTTATTCACGAACGGCCCTCCACTTTGACCCGTTAACCACTGAAACATATAATGAATCAATTTATAAGTTTTTCTATTCATTTTCTGAAAAACTGTTCTTAAGCTGTAAAGTTACAACGGAATAATGGCAAGACAACTTCATTTTCGTGCAACCATTCAAGAATTACGTGGAGAGGAAAGAAATGTTGGAAATTTACTAATATGTAATTAATTTTATCTCGTTATTTATGACACGAATAATTGGGCCCCGCACATCGGAAACGTCGTTTCCACACATGCACTCGTAGTACCAAGTATCGTTAATTTCCTTAATGAAAGAGATATTGGTACGTAAGTAACATTTTTAAGACATAGAATGATAGACGGGAATTGGGAGAATGTGATTAAATGTAATATTGTTAGAAGTTTGTTAAAGTAGTTAAGGGTAGTTATAAGTTTGTTAGAAATTGTTAGAAGGTGGTTAAGAGTTAATTAGATATTTTAGAGTGGTGTGTATATATACACATCATTTGTATACATTGTAACTAGCATTCATTTCTTTGACGAGATAATAAAATTCTCTCACTTCTTCCATCTATTTCTCTAGTCCATCATCTCATCTTCCATTCTTCTTTTGTTTCCCTTCTTTGTATTCATTCACTTCTCATTTCTTTTCTTTTATTCATCAATTAATGTGTTAATTATCATGGTATCAGAGCTCGGATGAATCGATCCGACATTGGAACAATTTTTGCATGCAATCTGTGAAGATTGACGATGAAAATGGAGTCTATGAAATCGAAGTTGCATGCAATGAGTTGAAGCTGTGTGTGATCGATCAGGAGTTAAATCTTACAAAATTGAAGACTTAAGGAGTTGAGATGTACAAGATCGAAGATCAATTAAGAGTTGAAATTTACAAGATCGAAATTCGTTTGTAAGTTCCAGTGAATTGAAGATTTTTTTTCCTGTTGTTGTTGCATGCGATCTGTCTATGTCTACTTCTTCTGTTAATAAGAAGAACACTCAATTTTATCATTAGTGAACATATAAACTACAAGGAGTAATTGAGAGTTTTGGAGAGAATGAAGTTACTGAAAGCATAACAATAAATGTAAATATTGATCATAATCATCCTCTATATCTCTTTCCTTCCGATGCCTGAATCTTTGTCTGTTGGGATTGTGTTGAGTGGACAACTACACACTATGGAGTAGAGCTATGAAACTAGCTTTATTAGGAAAGAACAAACTAGGATTCATTGATGGCTCTGTGAAGAGATCTTCTTTTCAAGGAAATCTGACCAAGATATGGGATAGATGCAATGCAATAGTGGTGTCATGGTTGATGGGGAATGTGAGTAAGAATTTGCTCACTGGAATATTGTTCAACTCAGATTCCCATAACATATGGGAAGAGTTGATGGAAAGGTTCGATAAAGTAAACAGTTCTAGAGTTTTTCAACTGCATAAAGAGATATTTACTATGAGGCATGGAACATTGTCTGTTTCAATGTACTATTCTAAACTGAGATCTCTGGGATGAATATGATTCCATCATTCCAATCCCATCCTGTTGTCCAAAGTCCAAAAATTTTGTTGATCATCTGCAGTATCAAAGACTGTTGCAGTTTTTTATGGGATTAAATAATAACTATAGCCAGACCAGGAGTCAAATATTAATGATACAGCAAGTGCCAAGTCTGAACCAAGTATATGCTATGATCAACCAGGAAGAAAGCCAGAGGATGGTGGCAGGCACAAGCAAGATAATGCAGGAACAAATTGAATCCTCTGCTATGCTCATAGCTGGGATAGAAATGGTAGAAGTGGGAATGGAGGAATGAAGCAGAAGAAACCTTATAATCCTAATGTCTCATGTGACTTCTGTCATATGAAAGGACATTGGAAAGTAGATTGTTTCAAACTTATGAAGTGTGATTACTACCGTAAAACAGGACACATTCGGGATGATTGCTACAAGCTCAATTGATATCCTGAAGATTTCAAAGGTAACAAGGGCAAGAAAGCATATACAGTGACAGGAGGCAACTCACTATTTGGAGACACTAGACATGAGAATGTAGCACAGCATGGCATGAATCAGAGTTCTGGATCAGGATTTATACAACACAACACACAATTTGTAGAGCACAATGATCAAAGAATGCAGACATCAGTTCAACTTACACGAGCAAAGGCGCTTGTCATCGCTTAACAATCACAAAAATACTGATATTAGTGCAAATTTGGCAGGTAAGTGTGTATTTAATTCAGAAGAAACCTTAAAATGGATCATAGATACATGAGCTACTAATCATATGATTAGTGACTAGAAACATTTACATGACAAACAATTGACAGAGGGAACAGGAAAGGTGCAGTTGCCTACTGGAGATTCTGCTAAGATCTCCTGTATTGGTGATCACCACATAGGAGGAGGTGATGTTCTTAGAGATGTCTTATGTGTGCCAACATTCAAATTCAATTTAATGTCGTGACAAAAGAACTAAATTGCAGTGTCAATTTCTTCCCAACATATTGCGTATTTCAGGATCTCTCATCTGAAGGTGAGGATGATTGATAATGAGGAAGATGGACTGTACATACTGTGTTCAGGAACTCAAAATAAAAGGAAAGAGTTGGACAGTTGCTTGTCAGCATCTCAACATGTAGAGCATCAGAGGTTATGTCATATGCCTATGAGTGTATTGAGGCAAATACCATGTATTCTAAAAGACAATGTTATTTCTACCTTGAATAACTATGAAGTGTGTCCCCTAGCTAAACAAACTAGAATTTCCTTACCAGTCAGTACTAGTAGAACATCAAGACCATTTCAATCGTTGCATATGGATGTATGGAGACCTTATAAATTGAGACATACAATAGAATGAAGTATTTCCAGACTATTGTTGATGATTACTCTAGGTGGACATGGATTTTCTTAATGAGACTAAAATCAGATGTTTCAACACTACTCAAATATTTTTTTGTTGAAGTTAACACACAATTTGAGATCAGAATACAGAAGGTAAGATCTGATAATGGCACAGAATTCTTTAATTATAATTGCAAGGAGTTGTTCTTACAACATGGTGTAATACATGAGAGTTCATGTCCATACACACCACAACAAAATGGTGTTGTGGAAAGGAAACATAGACACATATTGGAAACAGCAAGAGCTATTAAAATACAAGGTGGTTTACCAGATAGATTTCGGGGTCTGTGTATAGAATGTGTTGTGTATGTCATAAATAGAATTCCATCTACTGCCATAAAGAATAAGTCACCATTTGAGATGTTGTATACAAAAACACCATCACTTACTCATTTAAGAGTGATAGGTTGTCTTTGTTTTGCAACTATTTTAACTAACCAGGACGAATTTAGTCCAAGAGCCATAAAGGATGTGTTACTTGGCTATGGTTCAGTACAGAAAGGTTACAAACTTTATGACATGGAAAACAATTCATTTTTTATGAGCAGGAATGTGGTAGAAGACAATATTTCCTTTCAAATGAAGTACATATGAAGACATTGATCATATCAAATCGAACATTTTTGCTATGATGATTTAGTTCTGGTTCATCACCAAAACACAGGTCAGGGAGTTCAAGAAATTGATCATAGCTCTACTCATGATCATGAGAACCATCACACAGAGGACAACACAGATGATAGTACAGATGTTACTACACATGTCCCAGGAAATGATACTAGGAAATCTGCAAGAATTAGCAAACCTCCTATCTGGCACAAAGATTATGTCACTACACATGGTTCTCATAATTGTCTATACTCTATATCTAATGTGATTGATTACACATGTCTGTCATCTCAGTATCAAAGTTTTGTGGCCAAGGTCTCTCAAGACACTGAACCACAGAACTATTTGGGAGCTGTAAAGAATAAGAGATGGGTTAAAGTTACGAAGACTGAGATCACAGCTCTGAAAGACAATGGCACATGGGAGCTGGTTACATTACCAGAAGGGAAGAAGGTTATTGGTTGCAGATGGGTGTATAAAATCAAGTACAAAGCCACAGGTGAGGTGGAAAGATTCAAAGCAAGATTGGTGGCAAAGGGATACAATCAAAAGGAAGGACTTGACTATCAAGAAACTTTCTCACCAGTGGTTAAAATGAGCATTGTGAGGGCAGTTATTACAGTTGCAGCAGCAAAACACTGGGTGATTCAAAAAATGGATGTTTATAATGCCTTCTTTTGAGGAAGTTTATATGACAGTTCATGAAGGTTTTGGAGCTAAAGGAAATAAGACACAAGTGTGCAAATTATTAAAGTCTTTATATGGTTTAAAGCAAGCATCAAGGCAATGGAATATCAAGTTGACTGAGGCTCTTGTTTCTGCTGGCTTCCAACTGTCACAGAGACTACTCATTGTTTACAAAAAGACATGTTGACAGTATTGTGATAGTACTGGTGTATGTTGATGATTTGCTGCTTACTGGAAATGATCCAGTTCTTATTGAATCCACTAAGGAAGCTCTGCAATCAACTTTCAAGATAAAAGACTTTGGTGAACTGAGATACTTTCTTGGATTAGAATTTGCAAGAAGCTCTCAAGATATTCTAATGCATCAAAGAAATATGCTTTGAAATTAATCTCTGACATGGGACTAGGAGGAGCTAAGCCTACTTCCTCACCAATGGATTCAAATGTGAAGTTCACTACTGCTGAGTTTGACATCCATGTTGCATCCACTTCTAACAGAGACTGATGCACTTTTATCAAACCCAAGCAGCTATAGAAGAATGGTGGGCAGGTTGTTATACTTAACCAATACCATGCCTGATATAGCATATGCAGTGCATTTCTTAAGCCAGTTTATGCATGCTCCTAAGACATCACATATGGAGGCAGGAATGAGGCTGATCAGATACATCAAACAGGCTCCAGGTTTGGAAATACTTATGTGCAATTCTAGTGTGCCTCAACTCAGGCAACTCAGGGTGTTTTGTGATGCTGATTGGGGTGTATGTGTTAACAGTAGGAGATCAGTTACTGGTTACTTGGTGCAGTATGGTTCATCACATATATCCTGAAAGTCCAAGAAGCAGGAGACAGTGTCTAGGAGCTCTGCTGAGGCTGAGTATAGAGCAATGGCATCTTCGGTTGCAGAGGTAATATGGTTGTCAAGACTGTATCAAGATCTTGGTGTTGAAGTTCAACAACCAATATCTATATACACAGACAACAAATCAGCCATTCAAATAGCAGCTAATCCAGTATTTCATGAGAGGACAAAACATATTGACATAGACTGTCATTTCATCAGAGAACATATACAAAAAGGGTTGATCAACACTGTGTTCTTGCCTTCCAATGATCAACCTGCAGATTTGCTTACAAAAGCTCTTGGTCGACTGCAACATCTTCATCTACTATCCAAGCTAGGAATGAAGAATGTTTTCATTTCCCCTAACTTGAGGGGGGTGTACAAGAATTAGGAGAATGTGATTAAATATAATATTGTTAGAAGTTTGTTAAAGTAGTTAAGGGTAGTTATAAGTTTGTTAGAGATTGTTAGAGATTGTTAGAAGATGGTTAAGAGTTAATTAGATATTTTAGAGTTGTGTGTATATATACATATATCATTTGTATACATTGTAACTAGCATTCATTTCTTTCACAAGATAATAAAATTCTCTTTTTTCCATCTCTTTCTCTCGTCCATCATCTCTCTCACTATCTCTTCTTTCATTCTTCTTTTGTTTCCCTTCTTTGTATTCATTCACTTCTCATTTATTTTCTTTTATTCATCAATCAGTGTGTTAATCATCAGTCATTGGCTAAATGACGATGTTTTCACGTAGGTAAATGAAGGAAGAAGTGTGCATAGTGTAAGACGAAACGAATTGAAAAGGGTCACGACGCCGACCCGTCGGTGCTGCGGCGCCTCCAGGCCAGCGGCGCCAGGTGGCGATGAGTCGCGGCAATGGCAACGCCGGCGATGTCGTGCGACGGAAGTCCAAAAGTTTGGTTGATTATGGAGACGTTTTGGGGCATTAAGATGTAAGTTTTTCCTCCATAAATCAACCATTATTTGGCTGCATTACTTGGTAAATTAAGTGGTCATTACGTTGGCATTTAAATGGCCATTACATGGGCACTTGAAGAGTCCACTCTTACACTACTATAAATTGAGGCCTTTAGCTCAATTGTTCAACACTTCAGAAATACTTGAAAGATACTTGAAAGACTTGCAACACTTGCAAAGTTCTGAAAATCTTCTTCCTCTCTAGCATACTTCAAACACTCAAAGTTCTTCTTGAGAAACACTTGAGTTTCCTTTTCTCATTTGTTAGATGTTGTTTTATCTTAGGAGACTATTGCTCATTAACGTAAAAGGATATATACGGAACAATCTTGTCTTAAGGACAGAGTGCTAGCACTCGACTCAGCACAGTTGTAACAGAGTAGATTTAGTGTCTCTTGGTTTCAGGTTATCAAGATTCAAAGAGCATTCGACAACTGGCACAAAGACTCAAGACGCATTCAAGAACGAAGATCAAGATCTCAAAAGCTTGTTGTTGCCACAATTCTTGTTGGCTACAAGTTCGTTGCTAATGTAATCCTTATAGTTTACCCTTTCAAAGCACTTGTAATAGTTGTTTACTATTTTCGTACACGTATTAATATCCAACAAGAAGCTTATAAGAATATCGAGCCAGCTATAAACAACATACGTGACAGCAAAAGACATCAAATCAGAAACAAAATTTGAAAAATGTTATCCTGGAAAAACAATTCAATTTATATAGCATCAAAAAGTTCCTCATCAAAGCTGCAATCTTATGCACAAATTTTGAATTACAAAAGTAAAAGCTATGTATGCTATCTGCATGCATTTATTATATCCAGGATCACGATGAACAGCACCAAAGTTGTCTTAGGTTGTAAATTTGTCACATGGAAAACTAAGTGATCAGCTTTCATCAAAAGAAGTTCCTTTAAGATAATTCTTTTGCTCGTGTTTTACATCAGAAATGTTTTCGTTTCTTTTCCTGAGAACTTAGGTGCTAATGCAGAACATAAATAAGTTACCTCTTGGAAAGTTATATCAATCACGCCACAAGGTCAGGATTCACCATGGACATTCTGAAGTAGAGATTTAGCATTTAGCAAGAGAGAATCAGCCTCCTCATTTGCTGTGTCAAGCAACCGCAGTTCCCTAATCTCTTCTTGCCACTTTTCCATCTGTTCCTTTGTGTATTCTGCAAACAAATAAGCTTCATCAAACAGGGCCAATCTTGTCTTGAGTATTTGTTTTCAACTTTCACTTACTGAATCAATCGTTCTTCAAATTCATTACTCAGCTCCTTAAGCATTGACTTCCCTGATTCCAGCAGTTCAGATACCTAGTTAAATTGATGACAAAAAGAATGTCAATCATATAGACATGTGGAACTATAGCAAATCAGTATTTACACCAGAGTAGTAACGAGCAAAAAACACAAAAATGCCCTAAAGTATGTTGGAGCTTTAAGGTTATAAAGTGGGCTTTATTGAAGAAAAGGGCCGATGAAGAAATACAAAAAAATGGAACGCGAGAAAATGTGACTACAAACACAAACAATAATTATTTGGACAAAAGAATGAAAAATCTATAATTAAGCTTTCACATATGTTTGTGTAACCTTATTGACAGAACCCATATGTGAAGGTGAACATGCATTAGCACCTTGACGCTACATGAAAGCGCCAATTAAGAGAGGCGAAGCGCACAACCAGGGCTAAACGCATTTTTAACCAAGTGATTTACACAAGCTCCCTGGGTAACTTAAATACACAACACTACTGTAACAGCGTCAAAATGTCATCATACACTTCATTAGGCAGTGCTTTCACTTCATATTTGTCATACTTGACTTCAATCTATTCGAGATATAACAGTTAGTACATATACCAGGTTAGTAAAATGATCCATCTTTTGAAAGGTATTGGCAATATCTGCCTCCATCTGTTCAGAAGCCATAGGGACATGAATCAATGCATTTTCTTCATCTGCATCCTTTGCAACTTCCATACGACTCTCTGTTGTTTCATTACCTGGCACCTAACAGCACATTACCTTCGGTCAGGCAAAATATCAAATAGTAGTATTCACTATTCAGAAAACTTAAGGTGGATAGAGGACAAACAGAAGGTTTCATGCGCTTATTCGTGAGATCAGCAACTTCTATTTCCATTAAGGATCTGTAATTCCAGAAACTGGACAAATACGACAACTCGACAATTATAAAAAGTTATCAAAAACATGAAAATGAATAAGATAAGTAGTAAAACCTAATTAGTGATATATCTCACATGTATTTATTTGATATGCTAACGAAACAAACAAACACAACTATATCAGATATTGAAGATTTATTCGGAGTATAGCTTTGAATTTAATCGCGAAGCTTTGAAGCAAAAATGTATTAATCAGTGTGTCATAAAATAATTAGTAGTGTAATACTTTTCATCAAAACAAACTAGTGATCAATGTAGAGACAAAAATACGGTACAAACGTCACAAAAAATACTGAAATTGCAATTGTGACTGCCTGAGAAGTAGAATATCACATTATTCTTAATCGGAACAACACAAAATGGAAACAACAGTGAATCGCTAGTTGATGTAAGCTCAAAGCGTTCGTTCGGAAATAAAATCACTTCTCACACTTGTGAGTTAAGGAGAACTGATAACTCTCTTAAGATCGGAGTGAATTTTCATAATTTTGCTACTGCACTTCTTCTTTAACAAGCAAAAACAAATCATTAGTAAATTCGATAGGAAGTGAGAGAAGGGAACTTACATCGATTTCGCCGGAGAAACGAGTTCGCAGCTAATTTGAAACTGGGGAACTTACTTGAGCTGAATAAGAAGCTCGCGCCTAAATTGAAAATGGACCCGTGACGATTTTGGGGCTGAAGTACAATGGCCATTCGCACAAATGTCACTTAGGTGGTCTTTAATTTTGGGCTTTAAATTTGACTTCTTTAATTTTTGTCGCGCGGCATAATTAGTATTTATATTCGGCATATGTATCATACACAGCCCACATATTATATCGAATAAGGTATAACTATCAACATTAAATACAATATGAAAAAATGCATAATTTCATATTTTAACGGACATAATTAGCGTTTAATTTCAACATATGTATTATAACATTCACACAAACTATGTCGGATAAGTCATAATTTTCAACACTCAACATAATTTAAAAAAATACTATAAAATTATGCCGCATAACTTAATTACTACATAATTTATATCGCGCGAGGCAAAAAATCAGTTTTCAGAAAATATATTATAGAGAGCCTTGCAAAGTAAACTTGGATATTTTCATAAAATAAATAGCATTGGAAAAAATTAAAAACCACAGATATGAGGAGCAAAAATTAAAGGCCATTGCGTTGAGGAGTATCCTCACAAAAAAAAAAAAAAAAGTCCAATCATCAGTGGGATGGACTTGGACTAGTGAGTTTGAAATAATAAGACTGATTTATGGGCTTATGGCCCAAAAGCTTTTTTGATTTAGAAAATATGTATCAGCAGATATATTTAGGAATTTTTATCTATATATGTAAAATTATAAACTTTTTTTTTTTTTTTTGACGAAGGAACCCGCAGCCGCTACTCTTTCGAGTGCGCGCAGGGTAAACTCCGGGCTGACGCAATAGCCTGCAAATTACGTCAGCCGATTAATCACACTTACATTATTAGGGGGCAAATTGTCAAAATATTACTATCTAAAAAAAGTAATTCCCAAAATACTCTTCTTTCAAAACTAATTCTCATTTTACTATTATATTGTCACGTAGATTGCCACATGGATTTACTATCAAAATTAATTCCCAGAATCTTATCTTATTTTCTAAAATAAGATTCTGAAAATTAATTTTGAAAAATAAAATTCTACGTGGCAATATAATTGATAAAAGTGACTACGGTCTTATCAAATAGATCCGAATAAGGGGGGGAAAGTATATGTTTAGCGTGCAAAGTAGGATGTCCGTATCTCAACGGCAACCGTACAAATGAAAGAGTTAATCCTGTCGACGGCGTGAACGGCGTGGTTACAGGCGCTATTCACAAAAGACAAGTTTTATTCGTCTTCAACCTACACTTCTAATAACTTATAACTGGTTGGTTAGACTTTTAATTTGTCGCACGATTAGGTGACTTATTTTCAAGGTTAGTTAGGGAAGGTTAAAGCTAGCCAAAAATTAAGAAAAACTCAACGTGTCTTTGACTTTGTGTTAGTAACAGCTAGTAATTGAATGTGTTCAACTAAAGTGGTAAATAAAGGAATATGTTTTGTGCATTTATTAATTATTGTGTACAATATATATATAGTGTTACATAATTATTTACATGACTACAAATTAGATATTTAATTTTTCTAATTACAATCTGAATATAAATTTATCTAATATAAAAAATATACAATGATACGGGATCACACCCCTACAGTCGAAGCGGGAGGTTCTCATACGTTGATACTGGCTCGAAAAATATCAAAAAGTATGTACGAAAGTCCTTTAGTAAATATATCAACAATCTGATATCAGAAAGGAACATGAAGGACACGAACTTATCCACGAGCCACTTTTTCACGTATAAAATGAATATCAATTTCAATATGTTTAGTGCGCTGATGTTGAACGGAATTTTCGAAGAGATAAATCGCACTAACATTATCACAATAGACCAATGTAGCCTTGTGGATTGGGCACTGAAGTTCTAGCAGAAGATTGTGTATCCAACAAGACTCAGAAATAACACTCGCTACTCCTATGTACTCGGCTTCGGCACTGGATCGAGACAGAGTAGGTTGTGTTTTAGAAGACCAAGAAAGCAAGTTATCTTCGAGAAAAACACAGTAGCCAGACGTGGATCGGCGAGTGTCCGGATAACCACCCCAGTCATCGTCAAAATAAGAGATGAGACCAGAAATAGTGGACTTGTATAGGTGTAGGCCGAAGTGAAGAGTACCTTGTACATAGCACAAAATATATTTGAGTGCATTCATATGTTCATCTGTCGGGTTATGCATAGTAAGCATATTTGTTGTATGGCATATGATATATCTGGTCTCGTGAAAGTGAGATAATGTAATACTCATGCTAAACTGCGATAGTGAGTCAGATCGGCATACAGAGAACCCGAAGAGGCACTAAGTTTGGAATTAGTGTCCACCGGTGTGGATCGGTTTGCAGGACGTCATGTCTGCTCGGTCAAAGATCTCTTCTACGTATTTCCTTTGACAAAGAAATAAGTCACATGCATGTCTCGTAAATGTTATGCCCAAAAAATAGCTTAGGGAGCCCAAATCCTTCATAGCAAACTCAGAGGCAATGAGTGACATGATGGATCGACGAAGTGCATAAGAAGATGTAATGAAGATGATATATCATCAACATATAATAGGATATATGTCATGTCATTACCCTTGCTATAGATGAACAGTGAATGATCATATTTGCTATGTGAGAAATCGATAAAGGATACAAAATCAACAAATTGTTGGTACCATGCACGAGGAGCATGTTTCAGTCCATAGAGTGATTTCTTTAAATAACACATAATCTGGATGAAGTGGATCCTTGAATCTCATAGGTTGATGCATATACACAGTTTCATGAAGTTCATCATGCAAGAAAGCATTTTTACGTCAAAATGATGAATAGGTCAAGATTTGGACAAAACAATACTGAGAATGGTCTGAATAGTCGTCGGTTTCACCACCGGGCTAAATGTTTCATCACAATCCAATCTCACCTGTTGAGGCCTACCATCACCTACAAGACGAGCCTTGTGCCTCTCAAAAGAACCATCAAATTTTTTAATGTCAAAAAATCCACATAGAACGAATAATATTAGCATCAGGATGACGGGTACTAGATCCCACATCTTATTTTCAATAAGAGCATTATATTCGTCAATCATTGCATTTTTTCAATTAGGATCGGACAAGACATTTTTCGGATTGCGAGGAAGAGGTGAAGGGGTAACCGAATTGGATAAGTTAAATAGTTATTTGGGTTTGCAAATATCGTGCATAGCACGGGTTTCCATTGTCTGTCAAGGTGTCGCGGTGGGTTGAACCGGATCGGGAAGAAGGGGCTGAGATGTGGCAGCAGGATCGGGAATTAGACTGGGGCGAAAAGGTGGGGTCGAGACGAGGTAGTGGTGTCAAGATGAAGGGGGATGACGGAGAGGCAACCGCCGAATCGGAAGGCCGAGAAGGGTTGTTTCGAGGCTCATATTGCGGGGCTATGAGGGTTTCCTGACTCAGGACGATGGTGATTTGGTCAGTTGCCGGTGATGGTAACGACTGATTTTGCAAGTGATGAATTCGAATGGAATTTAGGCAATCATTTAAAAAGTCATAGGAATTTGGAGGTGGAGAATTGATTTTGGCAAAGAGAATGACCGAGGTAACCAAGAAAGACACACATAGATGACCGAGGTTGCAGTTTGTTGATTTGAGTTGAGGGATAAATGGGGTAGCATAGACATCCGAAAGTCCGTAAATGCTTATAGAAATGATCCCGAAGATAGGTAACTTGAGAGGGTAACATGTGTTTGAGAGACTTATTTAGGAGAATGTTCAAGAGATAGGTTGCCATTGAGAGTGTGTAATACCAAAAATATGGGGGATATAAGCGTGGGAAATGAGGGCACGAATTAAGTTATTTATGGTTCTAATTTTCTGTTCGGCTTTTCTATTTTGTGGAAAGGTATGTGGACAGAAAAAATGAAAAATAAAGACGTATTTGGTGCAGAACAGTTTGAATTATTGATTATCAAATTCCTTCCACTGTCACATTGAAAACATTTGATATTCTTTTCAAATTGTGTCTTTATGAAAGCACTAAAGGACGAAAAATAGAATAGATTTGGGACTTATATTACCAATGGAAAAAGTCTACAGAATGTTGGAAAAATCATCTAAATCACTATGTATTATATCAAATGGCATTAAAGTAAAGGTGGATAAAGAATAAAATGGCAATTTGACATGTTTCCATCTTGTATTAGAGACATGTTTGCAATCGATAAATTTATTTTTGCTAAGGAAACGTAAAATAGAGTCTTCGGATGCCTAATTTATTATGCCATAAAAGAAATGAAAAAGTTGCAAAGGTTGATGGAGAGGAGGTTGGATGGCCGACGGTGGTGGTGATAGGATAAAGGTCCCCGGTGTTATCACCTCTCATTATTCACATCCCTGTTATAAGGTCCTTCATAGAAAAACCAAAAGGATCAAAGTCAAGAGAAACATTATTTTCAGTTATGAAACAATGAACATAGATTAACTTTTTGATAAATTTCGGGGGCATGAAGGACAATATTGTTTAAAACTAATAGTGGATGTGGTGAGGAGAGAGATGATCGGCCATAACCTCGAATGAAAATTCCTTGTACACTACCAACAATAATATTATAATTTAAATTGCCCATATTAAAATAAGATGAGAGATTACCTAGGGATGCCGTCATATGAGATGTGACGCTAATATTCATGTACCAACTATCGTCTGGAACGTTGAGAGATATCATGTTCATAAACGCCTCAATATCCGTCAGTGCGTAGGTTGAAGAAGGAGATACATATGTATTGTATGCCTGATGTGGACGTGCGCCGAGTATGCCGGGATGGGGCAGTCAGGCCAGAGGTTGGGCCCAAGAGGACATTAGGTAGGGGCACGGTGGAGGAGCCTAAGCCGACTAGGCCCATGCAGCCCATGGTGGGTAGGTAGCACATGATGGAGGTTGCTTCCACAGCTGCTGCCACTGCGGGTGGCTGCCGGCCGGCGGGGGCTGCCCTCTACTGCCGGTTCGGCCACCGCGGCTAAGGCCGAAATTTTGCCCTTTGTTGTTATTCTGGGACCATGAACCATATTTTTTTATCGTTGGCTTGTCTGTGGTGCGGGGCAGAGATCGAGCCCGTCGGATCGGTAGGTTTGTCACCGGTGGTCACGAGGGCGACGTCGGCGGTGCTCGCGTTGGCTGCGACACGCTTGGTTTTTCGAGTTTCTTCAAGGATGAGTCTCGAACGGGCCTCATATAATGGAGGAAATGACGTGCTTTTTTGGAGGATGGTAGCGGACGCCATCATAAGTTTCATTTAAACCCGCAATGAGTTACATCACTAATTGTTGATTGGTGACCAGTGCACCGACGTTGGAGAGTTAACCGACAATCATCTTAAGTTCTTGACAATAGGCCGATACATTTGGAAAATCATCTTGTTGAATGTGCTTGAATTCATTTTCCAAATACATTGTATCTTGTTGTCGTGAAAGATGTTTTCCAATCACTCCCAAGTTTGTTGTGCAGTAGCGTCTGTTTCAATAATTGTATGTAATAGATCATTTGAGATTGTGTCGTAGATCCGTTGTAGAACAACACATCTAAACGTGATCAAAGTTCGTCATCATGTTTCTCCAGAGGTTCGGTAGTGGGCTTTGATTTCTGAGGGATGATGTGATCGATGACTTTGTATACACGATAATGGATCTTAAAAATTCCGCCCAAGAGGAATACTGAACTTTTTCCATCTCAAGAGTTATGTGAATGAAATTCTTGATGTTGTTGACTGCAATAGCAAGAAGGAATTTAGGTTGTTCAACCATTGAAAATTGAGGAAGAAGAGAAGAGACGGTTTGCCAAGAAGTAGAAGAAAACGGAGAGGGAGAACGACAGATGGGAGGGCGTCCGAAAGGTGGGGAACGACTAGGGGAGGAAAATGTTAAGGTTTGAATTATGATACCATAAATGAATATGTTCGTTGCTCTTCATTAATTATTGTGTATAATATATATAATGTTACATAATTATTTATATGGCTTCCTAATTATAATCGAAATATAAATTTACCTAATATAAAAGATATACAATAATACAGAAATATTCTTGTAATATTGTATGAGTAAAAATTGTCTGAATGCAATTGTTAAAGATTAATTAGAAAGATTAATTAGAAGGTGTGTAAGTGTGCAGATATTTTGTATAGTAAAAGGGTAGAATGGTCTTTTACTATAAGGGGTAGAATTGTCTTTTACTATTAATATGTAGTATGGATATTTATATACTCAGTTGTACCATTCAGATCAATTAATTCAATTGGAATAAAGTCCAGAAGGTTCACTTGTCTTCTCCATTCCCTCTCTCTCGACGAACCTCTCTCTCTCTCACATCTGTGTCTCCATTGTCATCAAGAGGAGGGATCCTTCCTCACTACCTTGTTTTTGTCGTCGATCTCTGTCGCAACATGGTATCAGAGCCATGAATATGGAGATCTGATTCTCAATCGTCTTTTTAGGGTTTCGCGGTCACAAGCTTTTTTTCGACCGATTTCTTAGGGTTTTGCTCCCACTGAACCATCTTTACAAGATGCATGAAGATTATGTGATTTTCGATAAAGGATCTACACAGAGCTGTTGAAGAGCGACACATGCAGGGTGCGGGAAGCTCACAGATCTGCGGATCTTGTTGGAAAACTCAGCCCGAAGTTAGATCCGTCGATTTCTGACTATTCAACGGTTATTTTCACTTTTTGTTTTTCTTTCTCTTGTGTTGATTTGTTATTTACTGTTATTCTTGAGATTCAAGCATGGGAAACACAGTAGAAGAACATTCTAGAGAAACAAGTACAGCGGTGATTACTATCGACCACAATCATCCGCTGTATTTGTTTCCTTCAGATGCTCCTGGATCCCTGTCTGTTGGGATCATTTTAAATGGAATGGATAACTACACGTTGTGGAGTAGAGCCATGAAGCTGGCCTTATTAGGAAAGAACAAATTAGGATTCATTGATGGAAGTGTGCGAAAAGAAAATCTCCATGGAAACTTGACACAAATATGGGAGCGATGTAATGCGATAGTTGTGTCTTGGCTAATGGGAAACGTAAATAAAAATCTACTAACTGGAATGCTGTATAACTCTGATTCTTACACTATCTGGGAAGAACTGAAAGAAAGATTTGACAAAGTGAATAGTTCTAGAACCTTCCAACTACACAAAGAAATAGTTTCTATGCGACAGGGACAACTGTCCATGTCGTTGTATTACTCCGGACTCAAAGATCTGTGAGACGAATATGACACCATCATGCCAGCTCCATCTTGTTGCCCAAAATCCAAAGAATTTGTGGATCACTCTCAACATCAAAGACTGTTGCAATTTCTGATGGGAGTAGATGATAGCTATAGCCAAATAAGGAGCCAGATCCTCTTGATGCAACCAATGCCCTCACTGAATCAAGTATATGCTATGATGAATCAAGAGGAAAGCCAGAGGATGATGCTTGGATCCAATAGTAGGGCAATCCATGAGTCAATGGAACTATCTGCCATGTTCACCTCTAAAAATGGGGTCAACAGAGGAGGTAATGGAACTGGAAAACAGAAGAAGGGCTATAATCCAAATGCCTTTTGTGATCATTGCAAGATCAAAGGCCACTTCAAGGTGGATTGCTATAAATTGATGAAGTGCGACTATTGCAAGAAGACTGGACATGTAGAAAATGATTGCTACAGTCTTCATGGCTATCCAGAAAACTTCAAGAGTAAAGGGAAAAAAGCTTATGTAGTCACAGGAGGCAACATAATTCATGAGAACCAGACACTTGGTCAGCCTGCTCACTCCAATTTCTGAGCGGTGCACATACTGGCGCTTTACACCTGCACAACATCAGAAACTCCTTGCTATGCTGGACAGCAAGGAACTTCAGAACATCAATGCAAACATGGCAGGTAAGTATGTCTCTGACTCAAAAGAATTGATAAAATGGATAGTAGACACAGGAGCCACTAACCACATGATCACTGATCAAAGACACTTACATAATAATGTGTTGACAGAGGGATCAGGGAAGGTGCAGCTACCAACAGGAGATTCAGCCAAAATCTCAACTGTTGGGGAGTATCATTTGGGTGGAGGTGATATACTTAAAGGAGTCTTATGTGTACCATCCTTCAAGTTTAATCTCTTGTCTATATCAAAAATGACTAAAGACCTAAACTGTAGTGTCATTTTTTTTCCAAACTATTGTGTCTTTCAGGACCTCTCATCTGGCAAGGTGAGGGGGATTGGTAATGAGGAGAATGGTTTGTATACACTCTCTCTGGATGTACAGAATAAAGGAGGAGAGTTGAGGAGATGCATGTCAACAGCAAAAGTTGATGCAGTGACTTGGCATCAGAGACTTTGCCATGTGCCCATGACAGTCCTGAAGAAAATTGAATTTTTTAGAAAGAATGATCAATTTGTCCTTAACAACTATGAAATTTGTCCTTTAGCAAGACAAACTAGGGTCCCTTTTAATACCAGTCACAATAGAGCTACTAAAGCATTTCAATTACTACACATGGATGTATGAGGTCCCTACAAAGTTGAAACTATCAATGGAATGAAATACTTTCTAACCATTGTGGATGATTACTCTAGATGTACCTGGATTTACTTAATAAGATTAAAGTCTGATGTATTCTCAATAATCAGGGATTTTTTCTTAAGGTCAACACACAGTTTGAAACCAAAGTTCAAAGGATCAGGTCTGATAATGGGCTTGAATTCTTTAATCACAATTGTAATAACCTTTTTTCACAGTTTGGTGTTGTTCATGAAAGTTCTTGTCCCTATACACCACAACAAAATGGTATAGTTGAAAGGAAACATAGACACATCCTTGAAACAGCCAGGGCCATTAAAATACAATGAGGGTTCCCAGATAGGTTTTGGGGATTCTGTGTGGAAAATGTTGTCTACATACTTAACAGAATACCTTCTACTGCCATAAAAGACAGGTCCCCTTTTGAGATGCTATATAATAGGACACCACAACTGTCACGACCCGAACCCGGGCCCGTGACTGGTGCCTTACCCCGGGCACCCTAGTGATACAACATCAGAGAAAATCAGCGGAAATAAAAACACTCATGAAAGAAAACAGTGAAATAAGAAAGCAGGCTAACCCAACGGTTACCTTTTTGTACATAAATTAAAACTTGAACAGTTACATCCCTTACAAACCTGCCCACAACAAGGCATGCACTCTAAGAATTTGAAATCATAATGACGACAGGTCCCGCCATGCCTCGAATATACAAAAGTCTACTACTTCAGAAACCGTACCACAGTGACAAGCTTAGGAGATATGGAGCTTTCGAGAACCGAACAGCGATCCTAAGAGAGTGGATCGCCAAGCTATGTACCTCAACTTGCATGAACGCACCGAAGCGAGGTCGATAACAGTACCAAGTATGTGAATCAGAAATATCGTAAATGAAATCATAATAGTCTATATAAAGCGTGAGACATGTATGATAGTCAAACTACAAGACACAACATATAAGATCATGTCAAGTCAGGACTCATGCCCGTGAAATCATCACTCAAATACAACCCGAGTTTAACTCGCACAACGGCCGCGTGCCCCAAGATCTCACCTCGGTATAAGCACGGCCATGGAACCATCCTAGTGGCCCATACCCGTGGACCATCCAACGTGTCGATGCCCAAAGGAAATAACAAGATGATACTCATCGGAAGATACCCGGCTACCCAACGTGTCAGTATGTTCAAACAACTAACCAGATAACATTCCTAATGGAAGCATACCCGTGGGCTACCCAACGTGTCAGCATGTCCAAGAGGATCGATACAGTGAAGCATACCCATGGGCTACCCAACGCGTCAGTATGTCCATCAATCAACCAGATAGCCGGCCCTCCATCGAGAGACTCGGTAGCACACAACCAAACACTTGCACAACAAAGGCTACCACAACAAGCATAGGCTAGTACACACAACTCAAGGTACTATAAATACTTCTTAACACAACATCAAGTATACCATTTAAAACCCAAGTACTTAACCCCTTTAGGATCAAGGTACTCCTACCTTTTATAAACAAGTCACTTATGTTTTTCCATCACAAGGAGTTCAATATTTGAAAACGAGTTACTTCCCTTTTTCCAAAATCAAGTTACCATTCTAAAATCCAATAATGAGTCCATTTCTTTATTTTCCATAAAGTCGTTATAACTAACTTCCCAATAAGCTATTACAACACTTTATGATTAATAAAACAAGTCAAGACAAAATCATGCCTTTCTTTTAAACCAAAATACTTCAAATTCTTAAGTCTCTTTTCTATTAGAAAACGAGTTCCTTACTTTGAAACTTTTAGGAAAATCAGAACTTGATTTCAATAATTCTCATTAGAGCAGCCATGATCTAGGAAATGTAATGCCATTTTGTCTTATCTTAGCTTCTATGCAGATGGAGGTTTCTACTGGTTTTAATATGATTAATGTCATTACTTCTTTCCTTTATCGACGCTGCATTGGCTTGTTCGATCCTTATTCCCATTTCCGAAATTTGTAACGTTATTCTTTTAAAAACCAAGTATTCATTTCTCACGAATTAGGTTTTATACTTTTCAACACCATTTAGGTCAATTACAAGTCACGTCTCTTATCTTTTGAAATCAACAACCCATTCTTTTAGCTACATAAAGTGGTTATAACAAACTTCTCATAAAGCCGTTATAACACTTCATGTTTTAAACCAACCAATTACCACTATGAACATTTATGAGACCAATAGGGCTCATTCTTTAACCACCGAAAATTCGCACTAACGGATAAGACTTTACTACTATTTCCACACAACGGCCCTTAACACTTCATATCAAGTCAAGACACAAAAGGAAATCAAATTCCTTTAACACACGCGTCTCACCGTGACTATATATTTTACAAATAGTCATGTCAAGAGGATAGGAAGAATCACATACCTCGCGACGATTGTCGACAATAAGCAAAATGCTCCACCGTATTATCGCCCTTAAGTAGAATATGCTACCGTAGTACTTCAATCCTATAAGGGTCATGAAACGTCTATCAAACTCTAGCTTCGAACGTAGAATATCTAAGTGCAAAGTCCCCAAATTCTACGGTAATTTGGACGGCACTTCCTTTGTTCTTACTTACCATGCCACCTCTTTCAAGGTCGAAATCAATAACAAACTCCCCACAATAATACAAAATAACCCAATACTTTCCATGCCATTCTTGGCCAACAATATAACCAATTCCTAAATCCCTTTCAAATCTTACCAATCCATGTTCTTAGGCCTAACATGATATCTAGCCCTAGACATCTTCAACAAGACAACAAGATCCAAATCTATTCAAATAAAACACCTGTGCTCAATTCTAAACTACTAAAATATAATGACTTTAGGCTCACATCTATACTATAAAAATATAATGACCTTTAGGCTCATAACCAAGAGAAAGGGAAACTTTTACCTTAAGGAATAGCCCACAAAAGCCCCTTTTTCTTCCACCTTTTCCACAAATCGCCCACCAGTGCTCCTCAAGTTTACCCACACTTTTCCTTCTTGCCGCCGCTCCAGCTTTCTCTAAGCTAGATTTTCTTGAAAAACTAGAGAGAAGGAGAGGTTTTCCATGGAAGGGTTTTGAAATGAAATGGCCAAGTCTTCCAAGACTTGGCCCTAAAATAGGCCCTTATCTGGTCAAAAGGATGGGAGGACACTTGTCACCCTCCCATAGGTTTTTAACCAAATATCTCCCGATTTCCGAGAAAATGTTATCGCGAAAATTCCGCCATGGCCCCACTGCAGATTCCGCGCCATGGCTACTGAAACCCCATGACCCCGAACAACCGGCGCTGCGCATTCGGCCGCGCGCTGCACTGAACCAAAATGCCACCTCGATCACACCAAACTTGAAACTTCCATAACTTTTGACTCGTCCAATCGATTTAACGGTTTGTTGCGTTGGGATCTAGATTTAACGGACTACACATTAGGCTTTTTTTAAACACCTCGAAATTCTTAACAACTGGGGTACAACACTCCAGGGTAAACTAAAAATCCGTCCAACACATGTTTGCCAACTTATCTTAACCCTTGAATTTACGGGGTGTAACATGCTCCCCCCCTTAGAAACATTCGTCCCGAATGTTCCTTCTAAGTCTCCAAAACGCAGACGTCGGTATAGTCTTCACTACTCCACTCACACAAGAATCAGTTATGCCACTCATGGACTTACCACTAGAAAAATACTCCCCACATACTATGTACCTCAAGGATCATCAGAAAATCTTTTACTCTAGCCGGTCTTACCTCTAAAGTCTCGATTGTTATAAATTCTAAGGTTCAAAGTTTTTCTCATCCCCAGACTTACCCTCTTCACTAATCAGGCTTCTAAATCACACATTTCTAACACAAAGTTATCCGAACATAACACTTAACACATCACTATAACATCAATGCATACTAGTCTCTAGTGGGTTAAGAATATACCAGAATTCATCGCTTCACCTTCTCTTTCGCTGCTCTACTCATGTTCCTTCCAGACGCACAGACAAAGGAGGAGATGAATCACCATCGATCCCGGTGAGTCTCTACATCCGCGCTTATCTCTCGGTTGGACAATTCTCGCAAAATGGCCTGCCGCCGCATGCAAAACAAACCCCATTCCAAAGACGACACTCCCACCACGGAGCCTACCACAACGCCACAACGAGGTAGGGGTGGTCCCATCGACTAATGTCCCCGCTTCCCAAAACTCGAAACACGGAGCCACGACCGCTCCGAATTTCTGAACGTCCCGAAGACTGTGATGGAGCACTCTGTACTGGATGAGGTAAATAACTAGCTCGCCACGAGGCCGCCTCGAAGGTCACGGAGGACTCTACCGTCCCGGCCTCTTCTCGCGATCTTGGTTATTCCGCCGACTTACGTTCTCGATCCACGCATAGGCGGACGCGGAAATGTCCATGCGGTGAAGAGCTACTGTGCATCCTCCGCTAAATAATCATCGAGTCGGTGACATAACGGTGCACTCTATCATCCATATTGGCTACCATCGCTGCGGACATACCGCCAATGAGTCAAACTCTACATTGTACTCCCGAATCAGGCGCCTCTTTGTCTTAGCATCAAAAATATGTCGGTCCGTGCCTCTCATCCGCGAGGCAAGAAATGGCCAAGAAAGCCTCGAGAACTCACCCCAACCACCGGACGCGCATGTTCCCGACAGCTCCCACGAATCAAACGCCGATCGCAGATCGCGAACCGATGTGAACCCAAAACCACCGACTCGGTCTCGAAGCCTTGATCACTCTACGATCCGTCAGAATCGCTCGGATGAACTCCTGCGGATCATCCTCGTGCCTCGACCCATAGAACTCGGTGGGCTACAACTCGAAAAATCCCGTAGCCTCAAACTATCTCGACCTCGGGTGAACCATGGGTACTCGAGCGGAAGCTGCGTGATCCAAATTTATCCTCATATGCCGTCACAATCGGCTAGCAATCGGGCCATCTCCTTATACCCCATCTCCTTCGCCTCAGCCGTGGATGGAGGCTCAGTGCCGTAGTCTCGGGAGAGACCGCCGCTTACTCGCAGCCTCTCTCTCTCGATGTCTTGCCGGGCTCTGGTTGCTTGCGTGGAGGCATCCTCGGTATACAAAGAACACGTCGGAGGAGTCCAACTTATAACACCGCTCTAAGGCACGATCTCGAGTGAGAAGAATGGAAACCAATCCTAAATATCCTATAGCCTCGACATAGATGTGGTGCACAACACACCGATAATCAAGACTCTCCGGATACGGTCGTAGACACTCTCCGAGGATTAATCGCTCGATACCACTTTTGTCACGAACGGGCCGTGCGGATCGTGCCTTACCCGCACCCTAGTGATACAACATCGAGAAAATCAGCGGAAATAAAAACACTCATGAAAGAAAAGTTGAAATAAGAAAGCAAAGCTAACCCAACGCTTTTTTGTACATAAATTAAAACTTGAGCAGTTACATCCCTTACAAACCTGCCCACAACAAAGGCATGCACTCTAAGAATTTGAAACCATAATGACGGACAGGGCCCCGCCATGCCCCGAATATACAAAAGTCTACTACTGTGGAACCGTACCACAGGACAAGCTTCCAGAGATATGGAGCTTTCCGAGAACCGAACAACGATCCTAAGAGAGTGGATCAGCAAGCTATGTACCTCAACTCGCAGATAAACGCAGCCCGGGCGAGGTCAAGATAACAGTACCAAGTATGTGAAATCAGAAATACGTAAATGAAATCATAATAGTCTATATAAAGCAGGAGACATGTATGATAGCCAAACTACAGTACACAACATATAAGCAGTCATGTCAAGTCAGGGACTCATGCCCGTGAAATCATCACTCAAATACAACCCGGAAGTTTAACCCGCACAATGGCCGCACGCCTGCAAGATCTCACTCGGTATAAGTACGGCCATGGAACCATCCTAGTGGGCCATACCCGTGGACCATCCAACGTGTCAGTATGCCCAAAGGAAATAACAAGATGATACTCACTGTGGAAGCATACCCGTGGGCTACCCAACGTGTCAGTATGTCCAAACAACTAACCAGATAACATTCCTAATGGAAGCATACCCGTGGGCTACCCAACGTGTCAGCATGTCCAAGAGGATCGATACAGTGGAATCATACCCGTGGGCTACCCAACGCGTCAGTTTGTCCATCAATCAACGGATAGCGGCCTCCATCGAGAGACTCGGTAGCACACAACCAAACACTTGCACAACAAAGGCTACCACAACAAGCATAGGCTAGTACACACAACTCAAGGTACTATAAATACTTCTTAACACAACATCAAGTATACCATTTAAAACCCAAGTACTTAACCCCTTTAGGATCAAGGTACTCCTACATTTTATAAACAAGTCACTTATGTTTTTCCATCACAAGGAGTTCAATATTTGAAAACGAGTTACTTCCCTTTTTCCAAAATCAAGTTACCATTCTAAAATCCAATAATGAGTCCATTTCTTTATTTTCCATAAAGTCGTTATAACTAACTTCCCAATAAGCTATTACAACACTTTATGATTAATAAAACAAGTCAAGACAAAATCATGCCTTTCTTTTAAACCAAAATACTTCAAATTCTTAAGTCTCTTTTATTAGAAAACGAGTTCCTTACTTTGAAACTTTTAGGAAAATCAGAACTTGATTTCAATAATTCTCATTAGAGCAGCCATGATCTAGGAAATGTAATGCCATTTTGTCTTATCTTAGCTTCTATGCAGATGGAGGTTTCTACTGGTTTTAATATGATTAATGTCATTACTTCTTTCCTTTATCGACGCTGCATTGGCTTGTTCGATCCTTATTCCCATTTCCGAAATTTGTAACGTTATTCTTTTAAAAACCAAGTATTCATTTCTCACGAATTAGGTTTTATACTTTTCAACACCATTTAGGTCAATTACAAGTCACGTCTCTTATCTTTTGAAATCAACAACCCATTCTTTTAGCTACATAAAGTGGTTATAACAAACTTCTCATAAAGCCGTTATAACACTTCATGTTTTAAACCAACCAATTACCACTATGAACATTTATGAGACCAATAGGGCTCATTCTTTAACCACCGAGTACCCGTTACTAACGGATAAGACTTTACTACTATTTCCACAATGAAGCCCTTAACACTTCATATCAAGTCAAGACACAAAAGGGAAATCAAATTCCTTTAACACACGTGCGTCTACCGCACTATATATTTTACAAATAGTCATGCTGAAGAGGATAGGAAGAATCACATACCTCGCGACGATTGTCGACAATAAGCAAAATGCTCCACCGTATTATCGCCCTTAAGTAGAATATGCTACCGTAGTACTTCAATCCTATAAGGGTCATGAAACGTCTATCAAACTCTAGCTTCGAACGTAGAATATCTAAGTGCAAAGTCCCCAAATTCTACGGTAATTTGGACGGCACTTCCTTTGTTCTTACTTACCATGCCACCTCTTTCAAGGTCGAAATCAATAACAAACGCCCCACAATAATACAAAATAACCCAATACTTTCCATGCCATTCTTGGCCAACAATATAACCAATTCCTAAATCCCTTTCAAATCTTACCAATCCATGTTCTTAGGCCTAACATGATATCTAGCCCTAGACATCTTCAACAAGACAACAAGATCCAAATCTATTCAAATAAAACAGCCTCAGGCTCAATTCTAAACTACTAAAATATAACAGCCTTAGGCTCACATCTATACTATAAAAATATAACAGCCTTAGGCTCATAACCAAGAGAAAGGGGAAACTTTTACCTTAAGGAATAGCCCACAAAAGCCCCTTTTTCTTCCACCTTTTTCCGTCAAAATCGCCCACCAGTGCTCCCCTCAAGTTTACCCACACTTTTCCTTCTTGCCGCTCAACAGCTTCCTCTTAAGCTAGGTTTTCTTGAAAACTAGAGAAGGAGAGGGTTTTCCATGGAAGGGTTTTGAAATGAAATGGCCAAGTCTTCCAAGACTTGGCCCTAAAATAGGCCCTTATCTGGTCAAAAAGGATGGGAGGGACACTTGTCACCCTCCCATAGGTTTTTAACCAAATATCTCCTGATTTCAGCCTTTTATCGCGAAAAATCCCGCCAGGCGCAAGGCCTCACTTCCAGAAAATGTTCCATTCCGCGCGCGCATTCCGGGCGCGCTAAACCCATGAACCCCGAACAACCGCGCGCGACCTGCGTCCGGCGCCGTACTGTACCCTGAGCAGAAAACTGCTGCATTGCGCACCAAACTTGAAACTTCCATAACTTTTGACTCCGATGTCCAATCGACGAACGGTTTGTTGCGTTGGGATCTAGATTTAACGGACTACACATTAGGCTTTTATTAAACACCTCGAAATTCTTAACAACTGGGGTACAACACTCCAAGGTAAACTAAAAATCCGTCCAACACATGTTTGCCAACTTATCTTAACCCTTGAATTTACGGGGTGTAACAACAACTTGATCACCTTAGGGTATTAAGATGATTGTGCTTTGCCACTGCCCTACCTAAATATGACAAGTTTAGCCCAAGAGTTGTGAGGTCCATACTTGTTGGTTACAGTTCCACTCAAAAGGGATACAAATTGTATAATATGGAAAACAATAATTTTTTTGTCAGCAGGGATGTGCAGTTTATGGAGCAGTGTTTTCCATTCAAAGGCAGCACTGTTGAGGAGATTAATCACATTACGTCACAATAGATGTTCTGTTATGAAGACTTGGCTTCTCACCATCAAACTGTTCTGCATGATGATGTCCAACACATACCTGGCCATGATCAGCATACAGCAGAACCACCAGGGCATGACACTACATTACCAACAGTTCCTGAGGGCACAAGGAAATCGCGAGACCAGACCACTATATCGCACAGGGACTACATTACTACACATAGTTCCTCTGCTTGCCTATACCCCATCTCTGACAATGTTTCTTATTCTAATTTGTCCACAGGATATCAGAACTTTGTTGCCAAAGTCTCCCTTGACACAGAACCAACCAACTATTCAGTGGCAGCCAAAGACCCAAGATGGGTTGAGGCGATGGCGTAAATCAAGGCAACAAGACAATGGCACTTGGCGGTTGGTGACATTACTGCAGGAAAGAGGGCCATAGGGTGTAGATGGGTGTATAAGATAAAGTACAAGCAACCGGTGAAGTGGAAAGGTTGAGCGGACTAGTAGCAAAGGTTACAACGGAAGGAAGGGATGGATTACGAGAGACATTCTCCCGGTGGTGAAGATGACGGCTGTGAATCGTGATCTCTCTTGCATCAGCAAGACAATGGACAATTCATCAGATGGATGTCTATAATGCCTTTTTGCAAGGAGATCTCTTTGAAGAAGTATATATGCAAATCCCAGATGGCTTTGATCACAGTAATGCAGACAGGAAGAGACAGGTGTGCAGATTGCAGAAATCCCTTTATGGCTTGAAGCAGGCATCAAGACAATGGAACATAAAATTAACCACAGCTCTTGTCTCATCTAGTTTCAAACAGAGCATCAGAGATTACTCTCTGTTCACTAAGCAACAAAATGGTAGCATTGTGATAATCTTGGTTTATGTGGATGATCTGTTAATTACGGGGAATGATTCAGCACTGATTCAAGACACCAAAGAAACACTGAAATCTGCTTTCAAGATCAAAGATCTGGGTGAGTTGAGATTTTTTCTCGGTATTGAGTTTGCAAGAAACTCACAAGGTATTCTCATGCATCAGAGGAAGTATGCTTTAGAGCTTATTTCTGACATGGGCCTTGCAGGTGCAAAACATACACATTCCCCCATGGACATGAATCAGAAGTTTACAACACTCGAGTTTGATGAGCATATGACATCAGCGGCAGATTCAACACGACCTCAACCAGCCAGTGGTGATGCTCTGTTGAGGGATCCCAGTATTTCCAGGAGGCTAATTGGTAGACTCCTATATTTGACAACCACCAGACCAGACATCACATTCGCGATTACCGCCTCGGCCCAATTTATGCATGCACCTAAAATGTCACATATGGAGGCTGGTTTGCGAGTTGTCAAGTATGTGAAGCGAGAACGAGCGAGTTTTCTGTCGATTCGATTCCACCGGCTCAGGTATTACGATCTTGATGGGGTTCTTGCGTGAAACGATCGAAAGGTCGATCCATTGGTTATGTGGTTATGCATGACTCCTCACCTATCTTGTGGAAATCAAAGAAACAAGACACAGTTTCCCGGAGCTCCGCAGAGGCAGAATACAGGGCTATGGCAGCTTCAGTGGCAGAAGTGGTATGGCTCACAGGACTATTTCAGGATCTTGGTGTTGAGATTCAGACACCAGTTTCAGTGTACACAGACAGCAAGTCCGCTATTCAGATTGCTGCAAATCCAGTCTTCCACGAGAGGACTAAACACATCGACATAGATTGTCATTTCATTCGGGAAAAGATACGCACTGGCATCATCAACACTGTGTACATACCTTACGAGCAAAGAACTCACGACTTTCTTACCAAACCTCTTGGTCGACAGCAACATGCGATTCTGATTTCCAAGCTAGGAATGAAAAATATTTTCATAACTCCTAGCTTGAGGGGGGTGTTAAAGATTAATTAGAAAGATTAATTAGAAGGTGTGTAAGTGTGCAGATATTTTGTATAGTAAAAGGGTAGAATGGTCTTTTACTATAAGGGGTAGAATTGTCTTTTACTATTAATATGTAGTATGGATATTTATATACTCGGTTGTACCATTCAGATCAATTAATTCAATTGAAATAAAGTCCAGAAGGTTCACTTGTCTTCTCCATTCCCTCTCTCTCGACGAACCTCTCTCTCTCTCTCACATTTGTGTCTCCATTGTCATCAAGAGGAGGGATCCTTCCTCACTACCTTGTTATTGTCGTCGATCTCTGTCGCAACATTCCAGCTGACTCACTAAGCATTTAGCCACATACTCAGCGACATCCCTCTTCATACCTTTCCACCAGGTTGGATTCTCCAACTTTTGCAAATGAACCCCTCCATCCCAACTGTCTCATCTGGATTCGAGAACAAGGCATTCTAGCGGCGGCTCGCCTGCAGACGTGGATATATTCTACCAATTCTTGCAAATAACCCATTCTTCCAAAGAGACCTGGTCTTCTCTTGATCCATCTGAATCACACCCTTGCTGATCCAATGGCCAAGAAAGAGCACTTTCGTCTGAGTACTCTTTCACGTACAACCTCTTTTCCTGCTACTTCTTTTCGATCTGGTAGGAGGGGAAGGAGGACAAAACTTTCGATTAAGCATTTGTGTGGGTCTAGCTCTGCTTTCTAAGGGCTCGAATAGATTATTGTTGCGACAGAGATCGACGACAAGAACAAGGTAGTGAGGAAGGATCCCTCCTCTTGATGACAATGGAGACACAGATGTGAGAGAGAGAGAGGTTCGTCGAGAGAGAGGGAATGGAGAAGACAAGTGAACCTTCCGGACTTTATTCCAATTGAATTAATTGATCTGAATGGTACAACTGAGTATATAAATATCCATACTACATATTAATAGTAAAAAACAATTCTACCCCTTATAGTAAAAGACTATTCTACCCTTTTACTATACAAAATATCTGCACACTTACCCACCTTCTAATTAATATTGTATGAGTAAAAATTGTCTGAATGCAATTATGTTCCATTTTCTTTTCCAACAATGTATCGTGTTCATACTCACATAATTATGGACAATCCCATTCATCAAGTCTTAGGGACCATTGCAATAATTTGTTTTAATTGAACAATCGACTTCTCCTTAGAAATAAGGAATATAAACTATATTTGATTGAAAAAACCAGTCAATTGATTCTCCTTTTTTGTACTAAGTTTGAGTTGGTTATTCAATGCTCAGTGAAAGCAATTGTTCCCAGTTCTCGTTCGGCACGCGATGACCCGCTCTTACTATTAGTTTGTTTTGAACATTGTAATTTCTTCAAAATAATAATATTAGAGACATGACTCAGCCAATTAAGGTTAAGGAAAGAGATGATCGGTGCACACCTAAAGCCGGTCCGATGTTCTAGTGCAATGGAAATGCAAACGACACGTGAAGGCTCAGATAGCAATCTATCTTGATATACCTTCTTCCTGAAAAATTAAGAGTAAACGTTATATATAATACTGATTCACGTATCATATATTAAACTTGAATCTCAACCAAAAGGTCTTCAAAGGCTCTCATTGTTTGTTACTTCTCTAGTGGGGAAAGGGTGTAAGTTCTCAAGTCTATCTACAACTTTTGGCAGTTGTGATTGTGCAAGTGGGGGAAAAGGAAATATTAAAGAAAAATGCAACTTTTGTTATCTCAGAAGGTGGAGTGGACCCTATAGTATAGAAGTTATAATGGGGTTTTTGTGAGTGTGTGAAAAGCATAATGACAAATCATCATGATGGTTTACATACCTCATTATTATAGAGACACCCTTTTCAAGTAAAGGTTCAAAGACAAAATAATGCCTTCAACCTAATAAGTACATAAAGATAATGTTTTAGTCTCTGCTGTATTTGATTTGGGAATATATGCCATGATTCCAATGTTCCAACTAATGTCTCTCTAAGTCCAGAATATTTTTCTCGTCTTATTTATCCAGACATTGTTGCTTTTATTGTTAAAACAGCTTTAGAGACCTAAGATAACCTACTATAATAGGTTTATGAAGATGCATTTTGTCAAGAAGTTGTTTGGTTTGGAAATAAATTATACAGAAATTAACAATGTAGGTATTGTTTATGTGGTGAAAAGCATAAACTATTATATGGTGATTCATAATAAAACAATCGTTATACAGTAGTTAATAATGAATGAATTACTGTTATACAGAGAACTAGTTTGAGAGCATTGTTTATTTTAGATAGTTTAATTCCCCGAATTGTTAATTACATATTTTATTTCAAGTTAGATTTTTTGTCCTGATTTTCTCACCATATTTGAGTTTTATTTTTCTTATCATATTTGTGTTTTACTTTTCTCTGAAAAGATTAAAGTATTACCATAAACGTTATCTTCCATATTTGGCTATTTTTCGCTTGGAAGAAAAAATTTAGACATCTATAAATTGAATACATCATTCCCACAACTAAAACATATAAAACTATCAATAATGTAGTCTCCAAAAAAGTGTCGTTTAGGGAGAGATTATTCTCTCATAGTTATTATGCTTTCATTTATATTAATTTTTATATTTAGGTCGATTGGTCAAATCATATTAAATATATGTTTCTTTTAGTATAGTTTGTGTCATCTGATTTATTGTTGTCAAGATTTGCAATTATTAGATTTCGCATGATTTCGAAATCATTCTTACTTAAAATAATTCTGCATAAATTCCTAAATAAGGTATGCAAGTATTATTATATTTTAAAATGTAAAATTGCACCACACAATATATACGTTTTATTCAATTTAATGAGGAAATTAATTCTCGTCAATCAAGCAACCAAACAAGGTACAAAGTTTTGCAAACTAAGAAGAATTAATCTCCCATTCAAGCAACCAATCAGGCTTTTAGGGGTCATTTGGTTCAAAACAAGATTATCCCAGAATTATAAATTTGGAATTAGAACTATGATAGATAATCGGACATGTTATATAATATATCTGAGAGATAGTATGATTTTAGCTAATATTCACTACTCTATTGTAAATCGTTCCTCGTAGAAACCTCCTTTCCTAAAGTTTATACTAGGATGACTCCTAATTTCTATAACCAAACGGCTCCTTAGGGTATATAAGTTAAATTTATTGGGAGTATAGAAGGTGAAATCATGGTCGTCTCAAACATTTTGGGGTCATGTTCTAATTCTTAAAAGTGAGCCCTTAATATAAGTAAATATACGATTTTAATAATTAGAAACTATTTTAAATTGTAAATAACAACCGAATACAACTTTAAATTAATCAACTTCTAATTTGATTGAAATTTAAGACTGCGAATTATAGTCTTTCTGATTATTTCGATTAATCTTAGTTAATAAAATGAAAAAAAGACTTAAATTTTTTCATTTTTAGTCTGTCATGATAAGCATACCTCTTACGAACCCAAAAACCCAAAAACGACCCTGGAAAATTCTACTAAAAAATAAAGATCTCATATCCAAACCATTAAAAAAACTCCAGTACTTGTTTTCAAGTGACCTTATGATGCTGTAGCATATTTTTCCCTTGAAGGTTAGGTTAGAAAATATTCATCTCTGGAGACTTGACACAATATTCTGGTCATTTTCTGAGACATAAAAAGTTACTATAATGTAAAGCTACTCTGGAGAAAGAAACATACCTTAACCAAAATGTGACAGAGCATATACTGAATTTTCATTTTGTAGGAGTATTTCATTTTATTGGAAACTTAACCACAAACCAATTCTATATGAAGAAATTCAAGAATTCAAAAAGCAAACACCTGCGGACTCCACTGTCCCTACCATCTCCTTTCACAGTCATGAATACAACCCCTCCTGAGTGCTGAATCTGTGTTGACAGAGCCCGTGTATACAAAATGGGGACCAGGTAAGAATTTCTCCATTTTATCTCTGGTCATTTTGGTCTCTAGTACATGTCCCTCTCTCGCGTAACATTTACATGCCAACACCAATATGAGTTCTGATGGAGCAGTCTTAATTAGAGATTTCGAGTGCAGGAATTCACGTGTACTCGGTAATTTTTGTACATATCCTGGATTATATATGTAAATAAAATTTATGGAGTACTAAATATTTATAAATATTTGATTTTGAACTCAGTTATTAACTTGAGATCTTCGTAGGAACTTATAAACTTTAAAGTTTTGATTGTCTCTGCAGTCATGAATCCAATTGAATATGCATTCCCTTTTATTAGGGAGCACTTTATCTCAAATGTAAACTTCTCGGCGCGAATCAAATTTAGTTAGATTCCAATACAAATACCGAGTGGAAACTAAAAAAAAAATCTACATGACAAGAAAATATGACATTTTGATTATATTAATAATCTTATAATCAAGCGCAGATCGGTTAGTGCTTGAAGGTAGAGGTATCGCCGTTAAGGGTGGTGTGGGAAGGCAGTGCTGAGTTGAAACCGGGTCTTGGGGGCACACGCGCTGCCGAAGTGTGGTTTAAATGGTGGCGCTTGGATAGCATTTGCGGTTTCACGTTAAAAAAAAATACTATAGTAAATTGGACTAGGCATGCTATTTGTTTAATGCCACCCACTCATAAGTCCATGACTTTCTGTTTTTGCCCCACAGTATATAACTCAGCTCTCTCAAGTATTGTCACTCAAACTCCTTTTTTCTTCTCCAACAAGAACTTGCAAACTTCAAAAGCAAATGGCTATGTCTGTCTTGTTCTTTCTTCTTTGTGCTTCTGTAGGAATTGTGTATGCATTTCCTCATCCGGACAAAATCATTATATTGCCTGGACAACCCCAAGTGGGCTTTCAACAATTTTCAGGCTATGTCACTGTTGATGACAAGAAACAAAGAGCACTATTTTACTACTTTGTGGAAGCAGAAACAGATCCAGCTTCTAAGCCTCTTGTTTTATGGTTAAATGGAGGTACACAAAAGTTACTTGGTTTTCTTGAAATTATGGGTCATTATCTAAATTTTCACATATTTGCATTTGGTTTCTTGAAAAAGTTTTGAACTTTAAGGGGTCGTTTGGTTGCTGGTCAGCGTTATGCAGGTTATAATAATGCACATATTTTATTTATGTGTGATTGTAAAATGATACTAAAACAACATACTTGGTATGCTGAACTTATACAAAAGCAACTAAAAAGCTACCAAATGTGATATTAGTTATGCTGATTTTAATACTATGAATTTGTTTTCTAACCACCAACCAAACGACCCCTAAGCATTTTCACTTGTTTTCTGTAGGACCTGGTTGTTCTTCTGTGGGAGTAGGTGCATTTTCTGAGAATGGTCCATTTAGACCAAGGGGACAAGTTCTTGTTAGGAATGAACACAGCTGGAACAAAGGTAGAATTTTGTCACTTTTCTAACACTGTAAAATGATTTGGGTATATTCATAGTCTAAGCAGCAAAAGAAAATTGATTCTTTCTTGAATATGCAGAGGCAAATATGTTGTACTTGGAGTCTCCAGTTGGGGTTGGCTTCTCTTATTCAACTAATACATCTTCCTATGAGACAGTTAATGATGAGATAACAGGTAAGTTTTAACTATAGTTTCATCTTTTTACTTGCATTAAACATGGATTTCACGTTAAGATTTTCTTATGACAACTTAAAGTTCATCTCCAAAAGTTTGTTCTGTTTTTTATTTTATTTTTTGTAATGACCACGTGATGCCCATGACCAATTAAATAGTGATTAGAGCAGTCAACTAGCTATTCTTTTTGGTGTAAAGGAAAAAAGCAACATGTTGATGAGATTCTGGAATCCTACTAATTTGTCTTTGTGAAGTTTAACTGTTAATTGCTTTATATTTTTATAGTGTATACATCCTAAAGCTGTTCCACTTTTGTTCTTTTCTTAATGTTTTTAAGCTAGGGACAATGTTGTGTTCTTGCAACGCTGGTTCAACAAATTCCCCCAGTATAGAAACAACAATTTATTTTTAACTGGGGAGAGTTATGCAGGTATTTTTTCTTTTGGGCATATTGATTAACATGAACTTCTGAAGTGCCAAAGCTGGACTAATAATTTAAATTTAAATTTTTTTCTTGGTTAATCATATTTTAGTATGTTGATTACAGGCCATTATGTACCTCAACTTGCCAAGCTCATGATTGAGCTTAACAACAAGAAGAAATTGTTCAATCTGAAAGGAGTTGCTGTGAGTATAATGAAATGAACTTGTTATTGGGATTTTTTCATTTTTGGCATGTCGGCCGAAATTAATTACGGGAGCTAGCCAAAATACATAAAACCTATACACCGATTATATATATTAATATTTATATTTCGTGTATATATTATATGCATAGTTATACTTAATATACAAAACCTATACTGGCTATTATTCTTTGGAGCCGTCCAAATATGTAATTGTCCCTTTTTGGGTTTTATTCACATTTGCAATCTAAACTTGTAGGAATAAGTTAACAAAGAGTTACATTTGATCAAATGCATTGTGTTTGTAGTGCATGAGATAGAAAAAATAGTTCTTGATTAATTTTTCTTCCTTGTCATGACAGCTGGGTAATCCGGTTCTGAAATTTGCTACTGACTTCAATTCGAGGGCTGAGTACTTTTGGTCTCATGGCCTAATATCAGATTCCACATACAGAATGTTCACTTCTTTTTGCAATTATTCTCGCTATGTCAGCGAGTACTATAGGGACAACGTATCACCAATGTGTTCAAGAGTCATGAGCCTAGTAAGTAGAGAAACCAGTAAATTCGTGGACAAATATGATGTTACCCTGGATGTCTGTATGTCATCAGTGCTCTCTCAATCAAAAATTATTAGTCCACAAGTAAGTCATTGCTTATACTGTGTTGATGTCCTTTTAATTTGTTAGGCTTCTCTAATGTCTTATTGAGCTACACTGACTATTTTTACTGATACTAATTACTAGGAAAATGCTGAGAAGATAGATGTCTGTATCGACGATGAAACTGTCAATTACTTAAATCGACAAGATGTGAGAAAGGCTCTTCATGCCAGGCTTGTTGGTGTTCGCAGCTGGGATGTTTGCAGCAAGTGAGTCTTTCTTGCTTAGCTAAACTGCTTAATAGCATGATATAGTGTCTGTCAATCCACAAGCTTATCTTAATTAAGAAAAGTTGATCAGTTTCTAGTCTCTTAAGTTCCCAAGATAATTTACTGTTTTATGGCATTCTCTAAGAACAGATAGTGCCTTCAGAAAGATTAGCTAAATATAAATGAATACGTTTCTCATATCACTAATATTTATTTTCCTTCTGCTTCCACAGCATTCTGGATTATCAATTGCTTGACATAGAGATACCAACCATCTCTATAGTAGGATTGCTTGTCAGGGAGAGAATTCCAGTCTTAATTTACAGGTATGTATACAGTACAACCCGATATTATCATCTTTCATCTAATGCCAATGCTGGTAAATAGATCTGTCGTTTCTTGAAATCTCTCTTCTGATTCAAGGTCATAGTGTATAACATGTGATTCTTGACAACAGTGGGGATCAAGATTCTGTTGTTCCATTGACTGGAAGCCGCTCCGTCGTGCATCAACTAGCAAAACAGATGGGGCTGAACACAACTGTACCCTATAGAGTTTGGTTTGCAGGGCAGCAGGTAAGAATTTCATTTGGATCATCTCATGAAATGCCATAGATAGTTTTAATAGAGGAAGTTACACAGTTGACGCTTGGCCAAAATTATTTACAACCTCTAGCCAATATACGCATATACATATATTATACATCTGCCTACTACTTTTTGGGTGGGGACTATTTATGTTAATCTCTCATTTTAATATTACTTTCATGAAGAAACTCATTTTTTCCTGTTTTTTGTCCATGTTTAAGGTTGGTGGTTGGACTCAAGTGTATGATAATATCCTTTCATTTGCCACCATTAGAGGTGCTGCTCATGAAGCTCCTTTCTCTCAGCCAGAGAGATCACTTGTTCTGTTCAAGTCATTTCTTCAAGGCAGGCCACTTCCTGAAGTATTCTGAGATCCCAAATGGTGATGGATAGCCAGAGTAAATAAGTCTTTCTTGTGCATACACTTCACAATTAAATGTAAAAGGGTCTTTGTTTTTTCTCTTTTGTACTTTTTTTGCTCCGAAAGATTAGGAGATGATTAGTCGAGAAGGTGTGGGCAAGCTGGCCCGAAAATTAGAGTTATAGAGGAAAGATTAGGAGAGAACTAAAGAGTCTTAAAAGTTGTGCTAGGAAGAAAAAAGTATGATATTAGGGCCTCCTTATTGTGAATTTAGTTTTCTTTTTCTTTCTTCAAATTTTCGCTGGCATGCAAATGAATGGAGGAAGAGCATCTGTAAGCTTTGTTGAAAGCAAAAGGGTCCACCATGACCAAATATTTGATCTTTCATAAGTCATACTTGTGTTGGTTTAGTAGATATCAAAGTTTACTCATTTTGGTAATTTGACTTCTTATGTGTTATTTATTCCCTCCCTCTCATTTTATAGGAAAGTGGTTGACTCGTCATAAAGTTTAAGAAAGAAAATAATATTTTTGAAATTTGTGGTCTAAAACAACGCATTGAGAAATGTGCGGTTACAAATCATTTGGGTAAAATGAAAAATTTAAAGTTACACTATTACTAACTATAGAAATGTGTCATTTTTATACTGATTAAAAAAAGTGTCATATAAATTGGGATGGAGGGATTAAATTTTTTAAATTATAATCAACAAAAAAAACTCAAACTTTATGATATTTCAACTTTCTAAGTGGGTGAGTTTTACAAAATAACCAAATGTAGTACACAATACAAAGAGATGATGTTACGGGAAAAAATCTTGTTTATGGGGCCAGTTTGGCCCATGGGTCAACAACTATGTCTGCCCGAATTCGGTTAAGGATCCAAATTCGGCCCAGGCCCCTTTATCTTAATGACCAGTCAGCCAACAGTTGAAGGGTCCGGCCCTATGGCCCCAAAGAAGCCATTTACTAAACAATTACACAAAAAGAGACAATCGGCAAAGATTTGTGAGTCGTATTAATGACTCGTCTCAGAAGGATTTAAATGAATTAGATTGTTGGTTGTTCAAGCTCGCTATATTATTTTCAACGTTACTAAAAACATTTATCCCAGAATTAGAATTACTATATTTTGTTGCGAAATTGGTAAGTTGGAGGACAAGAAGGTGTTTGATGAGTAAAAAGAATGAACATTTGCTGGACTCTCATTGATTTTTGGGGGGCCATCAGGGTTTAAAAGTCTACAATTGAGATTTGAGAACCAGATGCCGTAAAATTTAATAACTTTTTTTTTGCGCCCTTCAAAGGCCAGTTTTAATTTTTGCCCCTCAAATTTATAATGTTTAATTTTTGTCCTTTTCTAAAAAATACATGAGGTTTTAGATTCGAACCCCGTAAAAAAAAGTTAGTTTGAATTCGTAAGACAGAATTTGTCTTATGTCTGAAGGCAAACTCTGTCTTTAAGGTAATGTCTGCCTTAAGGTAGAGTTTGGTACCTTAAGGCAGAGTTTGAAACTATGTCGGTAAAGTTTAAAACTCTGCTCATTGTTTGCAGGTAAATTTTGTCTTGCGAACTCCAAATTATGTCTTATGAATTTTTTAATTGTTTTTGCTTAAACATGAGTATGAACCTGAAACCCATAAATTTTAGAAAAAAAACAAAAATTAATTTTTTAAAATTTAAGAGGCAAATATTAAAGACCACCACAAAATAAGGGTATTCCTGCGAATTGCCATCGAAGGCCTCACGAGATTCTTGACTCACTATAATTTTCGGAATGCCAATCCTATCTAATTATCTTTTTCTCCTTTTTTTTAATAGTAAAATAGTTTGATGGTGATATCAGAATGCTTTGAAATTTGAATTTCCAATAAGTTAGTTTACTTTATTTAGTAGTAGTAGTAGAAAAGAAAAGTACTCATTTACTATTTGTTAAGGAGCGTGCAAAGTCCGAGTTCAAACGGCTTTCCGTTCCGTTTTCCTGTAAGTCTCGTTACTTCGTAGTTCTAAGTATAGTTGCTACGCTGTTCGCTGGATACGGGATCCTCGTAGTAGGCTGGACCAAGATCCAGCCGAGAGAGGGCAATCAACATACTTTTCTTTTATTTCCTCGAATTTGTACTCCTCCGGCCATCCCATTTCTTCCATATACTTTCGTACCGATGGAAGGCGACGTTCTTTATAATACGATTCATAATAAAAAATGAGAACTGCATAGCGGAAAGCCGTTCGGTCACCTATGATACTAGGACCAATAGGTTCAAAATGGCCTGTAGAATGAATGTGAAAATCAGAATCCTCAGAATCGTATGATTCAGATACAAAAATGATGAATGAGATTGTGACACTCCACTCACCGTCAATGCGGAAGGATGCCGCCGAAAAGAATTATTCCCAGGTGTCTACAAGCACCCGTACCCCCAAAAGCTCGAGTATCTCCCTCCAATCTCATGCAGTAAAAAATGAATAAGTAAAAATGAACGGAGGAAGTATATCAAATCTAATTTAAGTTATAATTACATAGTACTAAATTGTTCTAAGTGTATTTTAATCTAAACAGGTAATTAGTTTCATTTTGAAGTTTTTAAATTTATTTTTTATGAATAACTATATGTAGTTAATCTTTTAGGTGATTGTATCAGTTAATTGTCTAATTATACTATTGTTCACACTTCACACCAATATGAATATAATAAGATTTCCGTTTTCCTCTTCTTTATATATCCCTAGTTTTAATGTAATAGTTACTCTCTTAAAGTAAGATTTCACGATCATCCATATATTACATGAAATCTAAGGGAGACTATCCGTTGAACTTATACTGAATTGGTCAAAAGCAAGGCCGTCTCAAAATTTTAGAGGCCCTACCCTAATTCGTAAAAGTGGTCCTTAATTGGGCTAAAACCTGCGAATTATGGACATTTACAATAAATTCTGGCTAATACTATTTAATAAAAAATGAAAAAAGGCCCTGATTTTTTTTGTTTTTAGGAGGCCCTGTACGGTAACACACATTGCACGAGTCCAAAGACGATCCTGCTCAAAAGTCAAAGAAATATATTATAGGATAAATTGCACCAAATACTTATGTAATATAATTCAAAAGCAATTATATCTCCTGCTTTTCCAAACCAAACACTCAAACCCCTTATATAATGAAAATCCTACACAAATGAATATTTATATAACTAAGTATATTTAAAATATTTGAAGTGGAACAATTAAATATCAAACTGAAATAAAAATTAATAAGTTCTTTCACATTAAATATCAGATTTATTTAAGAAAAACTACAAATAGTTACATGTTCGAATGCAAGAAAGTTATTACGCACAAGTAATTGATAATCTTAGTGTTAAGTAAGTTTGGTTATTTCATATTTAAAAGATACACGTTATAAAAAAAATATGTATTCTCATTTTTAAGCTAAGAATAAGCAACAAAAGTGTTCTTCCTCTTTCTTACATTTCATAAGATTAAATATATAGGATCTTTTTATTTGTAATTTTAATTTATCTTCTAGTTACAAATATGTATTGAATTTATATCCTAATTTAATGCACATTATTACAAATATGTATTGAACTTTTACAATATAGATACTTGACACTTATATAGAATGGAAATGTTATTCAAATAATAGTTGTGTATGATTTTCGTAATCTTTGATTTTAAAATACGTAGTTGAGTCATATTCTATTAGTGTTTATGATTAATGTAATTGATTCAAGTAAGTCTGACTAGTTTAGACGACGCCTTCTAGAGTTCTAAAAGCATGTGATTTTAAGTCTAGACACTAGTACACAAAAGCGCTTGGGCTATGCAAGTTTTTTATCTGTTTTTTTTTTTACTTTTTATTTATTGTTTTGGTACCTGTTTTTTCATCTAATAAATAAAATACCAAAAAAATAACAAAAAGAATACTCATTCAAAATATAATATAATATAATATAATCATTCGCATAAAACATAATAATATATTAAAACAGTAACTCAATCATTAGTAGCTTACAATCATTAACTAATAAAAATACGACATAGTCAATAATTACATCAAAATACTAACTAATAGCCAACAACAGTAGCTGAATCGACACTTTTAAGTGTAGCATCCGTCCATTTTCAGAGACGATGGCAAAGAACCCAAAGAACTAACCCTCAAGCTTATCAAAGAATGCATAATAGCAACCCAATACCAGGTATGTCCATAATGGGGTGGGGTTTGATGAATGGGGTGGGGTTTGATCTTTTGCTGCTCCCATTGACCACAGAGGCATGCGAGAGAAAGCGCTGAACAATCTTCACCTCAAGTGCTTTCTTCAATGAGTCCAAGTCTGCCTTCGCGGATAGGAAATCAAGGACTTGTCGGTAGATCAGCTAGCTCGCGCTCTAGTCTTTCATTGATCTTTTCTGCCCGGACCATCGCTTTAGCGCCTTTAGCAACTCCTCAATTATATCGTCAAGAAGCGTATCTTCGACGACGTTAGCCTCGCCTTGCCTTTGGCCTTCTCTTTATTCTCATTCTTGAGTTTGCGACAGTCCTTGATCATGTGACCAAGTTTCCCACAATGGTGGCAGCTCCCCTTGAACTTCTCCGTCGTTGGGGTCTTGCCATCTTTTTGGAACTTGCACTTCTTGCTTGTGTTCCCTTTGGCCTCAGCCAGATTTGTCTTAGCCTCAGCGAGTTATTTTCCCTTAGGCAAGGCCTTCTTACTATCCTCCTGAATCTGTAGTTTGATAATAAGTTCCTCAAAGGTCATTTCTTTTGTCTTGAGTTTTAAGTAACTCATTCCACGAGAGAGGTAACTTCTCAATTAGTGATGCAACAAAAAACTGCTCATTTGGTTTCATACCTTCCAATTCCAGGTGATGTAGAATCATTTGGAATCCTGGACTTGGGACATCACAGTTTTGCTATCCACCATTTGAAATTTTAGGAATTTTCCAACGATGAATTTCTTAGTACCAGCATCTTGTGCGTTGTACTTTTTCTGCAGTCTTTCCCACAATTCTTTGGCAGTGCCAACGGTGCAATACACCGTGTAGAGAGGATGAGACAGACAATTCAAAATATAATTCTTACACATGAAATCACTATGACTCCATGCATCAAGAACCATCTTCATGTCATTAACGATATGGATACCTTGGCCCCCTCCAGCCGTTTCACTTGGCTGATGGTCCATTTCATCTTCAGCTTGTGGAAGATCTTCTGTTAGGAAACGAGTCATTCCCATAACAGTCAGATAAAACAACATCTTCTGCTGTCATCTCTTGAAGTTAGAGCACATGAACTTTTCTGGGCGTTCATGGTGGAATCCAGCGGGTGGAGGAACCGTAGCGTTCCCTTGAGCAGCAGGAAAGGTGTTGTGAGAGCCATGTAATGGCCATTTAAATGTCATGTAATGGCCATTCAATCCACCAAGTAATGCTGCCAAATAATGGTTGAGTTATGGAGGAAAACTGACATTTCAATGCTCCAAAACGTCCCCATAATCAGCCAAACTTTTGGACTTACGTCGATCAATCAATGCCTCGGAAGCGCCGCGGCTCCAGTGAGCCACTGACCAATTAGAGCCGCGGCTTATCCCTTGGGGCGCCGCGGCTCTTCGGCTTCCGAGGGCGAGTCGCGGCCCTTCTCGACTCTGCGGCCCTATTCTGACCCGTTCTAATCTTTACACTACGTACACTTCTTCCTTCATTTACCAACGTGAACACTCGTCATTTGGCCAACAACCGTCCATCATTCTATATCTCAAACATTTTATTTACCAATATCTTTTTCACTAAGGAAATTTACGATCCTTGGTACAATGTGTGCACGTGTGTGGAAACGACGTTTCCGACGTGCGGGGCTCCAATTGTTCGAGTCATAAATAATGGGATAAACTTTATTCCACGTTAATACATTTCCAACAATTATATACATGAACTCAAGTTGACCCGAGTTGACAAGCTGTCTGGCTGTGTTCTGCAGTTCGGGACTCTGATTCCTCCACCAACGCTGGAAAAAAGCCTACATTCTGATCCGGAGGAAAAGCAAACCAGTATTCATCAGTATGTCCCAGAAATACACACACACACTGGGAAAAAAGGTGATAGTCAGGACTTGCCTGTTCAACATAAATGAACTTCCGTTTTTTATCAGCCAACAATGCTGGTATCAATGAATCCAACACATTCTCAACACAAGCTCCCTGCAATATTACAACACAATAGTATACCCATAATTAATGAATTTAAGAGGAATGAGCACCTGAACTGTTGTTTATATCCACTAAAAGTGGAAACAATTCTTACAATGTCTGGTGCAATTTGTGTAATTTATGTAATTTATCAGTTACTTCCTCTGTCCCAATTTATGTGAAAGGGTTCGGAGTAGGAAGGTCAAAACACTTGATTTGACTATGAATTCGGGGACAGAATCTTTAAATTTTTCAAAATAAAATCATACATATTTGAAAACTACGCAAAATTACTACAAGTTAATATAGCTAATGATTCAATATAAACAAAAAGTTTGAAAAGATTATAGTCATACAAAAACTATTGACTCCCCCAAACAGTAACACCTTCACATAAAATGGGACTGAGATAGTACTTACCTAAGGAGGTAACCAGTAATAGGCATTTATATAACATGACAATATAAAATTTATCATCGTAACACTGTCACAAGTATGAAAAAGAGGTGTACCTGAATGGAATTGTTGGAACCAACATAGTATTGATCGACAGTTTTCAACCAGCCAACATCATCATGAGTGTGAGGAACCAAATGAACATTAAGCTTCCCTGCAACAATGCCCTGTGAGGTATTGTAAACCATATACTTGGCTTCCACCATCCACAGTCCACAAACCATCGAAATCAAGAACCATATTTCAAACTTCCCCATATCTTTCATTTCACAGAGTGTACAAACCAAAATGTCCCCGTCTTTATAAATAGCCTAAATTTGTAAGGGGAATTATTTAGAGTATGCTAGGATTAATTGAAGAAAACTAAAAGAGAAAATGACAAAATAGTCACTTATGTTTGACAGTAGGTTCAAAATAGTCTCTTAAGTATGCATTTAATAGTTTTGATCCTTTAAGTTTAACAAAAGTTAACACTTTTAGTCTCTATAAAAAAAAAATCAATCTTTGTCGGTTTTGACGAAAATAATGAAGAAAAAGATTTAACTATAAATACCAATCAAATCCTAAAAATTCAACACAAAAAACTATACTAAACACTAAAAAATATAAAAATTATCATAAATCGCACCTCAAAAACTACACTAGAATTTAGAAATAAATTTTAAAAAAGCATAAACTACAAAAATTATATCTCTAAGTGTGTGTTTGGTTTTGCAGTGGACATAGTTGATTTATGTTTGGATGCAACAATGTAAAAGTGATTGTTATCAATTTATGATGTTTGGATAATTTGGATCAAAATTGATTTTGAACGTAGAATTACCAAATAGGACATAATTAAATAGATAATAGAATTAAGGAGATTTACATTTATTTTTCTTAATTAAATATTTTTCTTCTATATTTTGATTAACTTAAGTAACATGATATCACATTTATTAAATTCGAACAAACAATATATATTTTTAAATGGTTATACAAAGTTGAATAAGATATTGTCCAAATCAAATATCATTATTTTGAAGTTATGCATTATATATTAAAAAATATTACATTTAAATATAAAACTATACAATGATTGCTTTACTACACGTGTGAGGCATATACAGTGCGTTCTAATTTTACTATTTTAATAAAGTGCAATATATAATACTTAAATATTAGAATTTTACTTAATACTTAATTTATAGAATTAAATAATACTTAATTACTTAATTTTACTCTTTTAAACTATACAATCTCCTTAACGAAATGTCGTTCTAATTTTACTCTTTTAATAAAGTGCAATATATAATACTTAAATATTAGAATTTAACGTATGTAAATAAAAATTACAAACAGATAATAGAATTAAAAGTGCAATATAGTACTTAAATATTATAATATAAAGTATGTAAACTTCAATCGTTCATTTTATCCCTTCAACAATTGCACAAACTTCAAAAATAACAAAACTTGCAATGAAATTGGATATTTGATTTTTTTTTAGTAATTATTTCTAGATATTTAAAGAGGGTAATGAAAGTTGTATATTTGAACTTTTTTAGTAATTATTTCTAGATATTTTAAAAGAGGGTAATGGAGGTGGATAGAGTTGTTGATGAAAATTAAAGAGGGTAATAAAGGAAAATATAAAATTCAAATTGAAATAAATAGCAAAATTGATTCTGGAACGCGGAACCAAACATCTCAATTTTGCCTATTTTCACGAAAGTGGGTACCCAGAAGTGGAACCAAACATAGCCTAAATGTAAGTTCCCCCTAATTTCCTTTTTTTCATAGTAATTCCTGTAAAATCTAACAAATAAAGTTCGGTAAATATTTGGAGCCTAAAAGTGTTAACTTTGCCGAACATAAAGGATCAAAATTATTCAGTTACATACTTAAGGGACTATTTTGAGCCTACAACCAAACATAAAGAACCATTTTTGTCACTTTCTTAAAACTAAAGGGTCATACTCGAGATTTGTGAAGTCTTGAATAAGTAATGTATTTTGGTTAATGGTTGTGGATTTTCATATGATGTTTTTTTTGCTTAGGATTGACTTGGGTGCGAACAAAGCTATGTGTTAATAGTTGGATAGTGAGGGGCCAACAGATTCAGTGTTTATACTTGGGAGCAAAAGACGAAATTTCTCACCCATAGCACTCGTATGTACTATGGCGTATTCAACATCTTTTGTTCTTTTTACCTTACTTTCTTTCTTTTGCAATTTTTATGGGGCAAAGTATGTCTTTTGCGTTGGATGCCACTTGAGCTGATAAACGTACCCCTCCGTCACATATTATTTGTTCACTTTCTTTTTTATATACTTTTTAAAAAATTATAAATAAAAATATATTTTTATTATATTATTCTTATCTATCTCTAATAAATTATATTCTAATTAATATTGACTACTTTCAAAAACAATTAATGATAAGAACAATATAGAAAAAAATTACTTAATAATATATTAATTTTGGAAATTGACAAGTATTTTGAGACAACTATTTTTAATAATTTAGACAACTAATATAGGATGAGGGGGTATTTTTCTTTTAATAAGTTCCCAAATTTGGTGCAATTCAAATTGTTAAATTCATAGGCATGCGTAAATACTTATCGCATGAGTACTTATACTAAACCATGTGAATTTAATATAATTAAGTAATTTAACGAGTCAAAATATATATTAATTAATCATATAGTTAAGTCCTAAAATTTATGTAAAAGTCATATTATGCATTTATTAGTTTAGTATAAACATCAACTGTGTTGATATCGATCCATCGCGAATATTTTATTCTCTAAACTTTTGGTAAATGATTACTTTATTTACATTTTTTATTTATAAAATAAATAGTATTTATTTTCTCCTATCCTTTTATAGTTTAAAGTTATGACACACATTAAAAAATTTACTTAATGATATTAATAATAAAGGGTATTTGGATAAATTATTCTTATCTCTTCTTTAAACTATATGTAGCAGAAACATGTATCACATAAATATTATTTCACTTGAGAAATTTTGAATTTCTCAACATTTTAAATTGTTAAACATAAGGCACGTAATTCCCTCAATCTTTGTGAATAAATATGTACAGGAATAGTAAATTCAAAATTCAATTACTAGAGTTGTTGATATCCTAAACCAAATTCAAAATCTTTCACTTTCTTGAATTTTTGAGGTTGGAATTGGAATTTTGTTTGGCCACAGTTTTTGCAAATAATATTTGTTGTTGAAATGTACTTGTCAATAAGGTTTTGGTTGTGAAAAAAAATTGAAAAACAAGGTTTTGGTTGTTTTTCAAATTCTAAATACAATTTCAAATTGTATTTGAAATTTTCATGGTCAAACACTAAATTTTTTTTAAAAGTGAAAAAATTCGGAAAAAAGTGAATGATTCTTATGGCCAAATGGTAGATTTTTTAAACGCATTTCAAAAACAAGACTTTTTAGTTTGGTCCAAGTAACTCTGTTTGCATGTGAGGCTTTAGGACAATTCGTATGAATGCCCTTATTTTGGGTGGTTTTTAATTTTTGTCCCTTAAATTTGAAATCTTTAATTTTTGTCGTTCGTGTAAAATTTTTGAATTTCAGGTTTGAATCCCCGCTCAAACAAAAACTACAAAAATTCGCAAGGCATAGTTTGGAGTTCACAAGGAAGAATTTGTCTTAACGTAGCAAACTCTACCTTAAGGCAGGCAGAGTTTGCCTTCAGGCATAAGACAAATTATGTTTTGCGATTTTTTTTAGTTTTTGACTGAGCAGCGGTTAGAAATTGAAACCTCAGGGTATTTTTGAGCGAAGGACAAAAGTTAAAAATTTCAAATTTGAGGGGCAAAAATTAAAGACCAGTTCCTTTGACGGGAAATCGGCGGAAAAAAGGATTGAGATTGGACTGGGCTGCCGGTGGGTTAAATTTTTTAAGAAAGTAGGAAATTCGCACGATTGCCCTTATTTTAGGATATCTTTTAATTTCCCCCCTTAAATTGACGATCTTTAATTTTTGTCATTCACTTAAAAATGACCAAAAATATCCCTGAATTGTGGGTTCAAATTCCAGCAGAGTAAAAATGATCGAAAATATCCTAAGGGGCATAGTCTCTATATAACATTGATCGAATAGGCATAATTTCAATGAGAAATTTGTCTTGCGATTTTTTTTTCTTTTCTTGCATCTGTTGGGATTCGAACTCAGAATCTTTGATTTAGTGGACCCGCGAATAAATGTTACTTTGGTTCATAAATTTTCATTAAATGAGAAGTATAGACAAAAATTAAAGGGCATTGATTTAATGGACAAAAATTAAAGACCATTCCATAAGAAAGCCAATCCGCGCAAAAAAAAAAAAAAAAAAACGGAAAATGACATAACTGATAACACTACTACTTTAAGACTATATTACAAAACATAAAGATACTTTCCTTATTTACAAAACATAACAACAAAATTTACAAACTATACGGATCTTCATCTTTCATACTTTTTTTAAAATAAAAAAAAATCGCTCAAAGCTTAAAATATTCACTCATTTTTTTCTGTATGAAAACTGTACGTAAAATGTATAAAATGTGTATATGTGAGCGTAATATTTTATATAGTTTTCATACACAAAATTGTGAACGAAACTTTTAAGCCTTGAATATTGTATGAAAACTATATACAATGTTATTGTAGTTGTATTAATTTTCAGAAGCCTAACACGAACTTTATACATAAAAAATGTTAGCGAAATTATAAGCCTTGAGATATACATATTTCATATCGATTTCGTACATAAAATTTTGAGTGAACTTTTAAGCATTGAATGAGGTATGCACATTTCATACATTTTTCATACACTAAATTTTAAGCGAACCTTTTAAGTCTTGAGCGAGATATACACATTTCATACACAAAAATTTGAGCAAATTTTTTAAGTCTTTAGTGAAAAAATAAATAAAAATAAAAATAAAAATAAGAAAATAAGAAAATATTTTTATCTAATTTTTTTTTTGTTTCTAAAAAATATTGAGCATTTCGTATATATTTTATAAGAAATCTATTAATATATTTTGTAAATCGAAAAATGTCGTAATATTTTATAAATACATTCTTATGTATATAGAGGTCAATCTCGTATTAAAAATAACAAAAAAAAAAGGTGCTTTAAAGAAAAGCACCACCACCAACAACAAAAGTAGAAGGAGGAGAATCAAACTTTCCCAAACAAATCATGTGCTTATTTTATGCATTGTATTGATAAATTTACGTATAAAATGTGTTTGATGTAGAAAAAAATATTCTTTTAAATTTTGTTTTATTTTTTCTTCATATTATTAAAATGTGTTGAAGAATATTTTGTTTTTTAAATAAATTTCTTAAATATTTAAAAAATAATATCCCTAATATAAGTAAAATGAATAAATTTTATATGTAACATTTCATGTTCATTGTCTCCTTACTACACCACCACACCCGTAACCCCACTCGACCCTCACCTCCACTATGAACCCCATACCCTCACCCTTACCTTGAGTACTCCATCCCATCCCTGATGGCCTCACATTTTTTTAGCTTCAAAGGAGTCGTGATTCTATTGCCACTGTCAGAAGGTACATTTGGAGGAGAACTAGACCTTGCCTTGATGAGTACATTGAGCAACTGGTATTCAGTTAATATTTGAGCAAAAAATCAAGCATATACAAGTGGTAATAAAGTTGTTACTTCAAGGTGAATCATAGATGATAGCACCATGCTTTCTCCTCCTGACTCGAAAAGATGGAAGCTGCGATCTATCTGTGTTAAGCAGACCTTTGATCTGTCTTGAAGTGTATCATAGTTAATGTAGATACATGAGTGGTGTGACTCGGAGATGCTAGCTTGTCTGCGACTTTATAAGCCTCTTTAAAACAGTAGTTAGTACTGACTTGGTTAGACTCCATCAAAAACTTGATCTTGCTGGCAATACTTTCAATCCTCCAATGACTTAACTAGATGCCTATAAACAGTTGTGCAGCAAGAGAGAATCAGTTTCACCAATAACCATGTTAAAATCATTTTGAATGCACCAGTTTAAGCCAAATAACAATGCAACTGCTTCTGCTGCATTGCTATTTCATCTGCCTAAAGGTATCCAGAATGTCATAATAAACTTGACATCCTTATCCCTTACAACTCCTCCTCTTCCATAGTTCCCTTCAATGCAAGAGCCATCATAGTTCAATTTGACAAAAAAGGCTGAGGTTTGACCAAAGAACAGCATCAGAAGTGGTTTAAACTAATTTCACTTCTATTACTATCCGAAATTGGGTAGTTAGGAAATTGAAGTTTAGTGAGTTGAGAGATATTAAGGTTGATGAGAATAGTGGTTCTACAAAAGAAAAGTCTCTCATTATCTTAACTCCACACCTTGCTCTCCATAGCTCCCAAAAAATGACAGGGAAAAGTATATTGAGGATAAATGAGGCCATGGAGTTATTACATTGAAGTTCCAGAAAGCATATAGGACATTCATGTTAGAATAATATTATTAATGCTTATTAATAATATTATTAATGTAAAGATCCTAGTATGGTAGGTTGTAAAAGAATTAAATAAGAGATATTACTAGAATTAAATAGGAGATATTATTAGAATTAAATAAGTAATTAAATAGGAAGATATTAAGGAGAATATCACTCTTCATATTTATTGTATTACATGTATATATTCTTGCCATATTAGATGAATAAAGATGAGGAAAATATTTTATCATGATATCAGAGCAGTGTTAAGCTTGTCTCTCTCCAGAAGATGGTCCCTTCACCAGTTGGATGTCAAAAATGTTTTCCTTCATGGTCACCTAAATGAGACTGTTTACATACATCAACCATTGGGATACAGAGATCCAAAATATCCAAATCATGTATGTCTACTAAACAAGTCATTGTATGGTCTCAAACAGGCACCCAGGGCCTGGTATCAGCGGTTTGCAGATTTTGTATCACAAATGGGTTTTTCACACAGCCGTTTCGATAATTCACTTTTTATCTATCATCAGGATAATCATACCGCTTATCTTCTGTTGTATGTGGATGATATTATTCTGACAGCTTCTTCAGAATCTCTTCGCAAGAATATCATGTCTCAGCTTGGTTCAGAATTTGCTATGAAGGATCTTGGTCCATTACACTTCTTTCTAGGAATTACTGTGACACGACATGCAGGTGGACTCTTTCTCTCACAGAAGAAGTATGCATCTGAGATCGTGGAACGAACTGGAATGGCATCTTGCAAACCTTCAGCGACACCGGTAGACACAAAGTCCAAACTAAGTGTCATCTCTAGCAAACCCTATGTTGATCCAACATTGTACCGCAGCCTAGCAGGCGCATTGCAATATCTCACATTTACCAGACCATACATAACCTATGACGTGCAACAAGTGTGCCTATTCATGCATAATCCGATGGAAGAACATATGCATGCCCTCAAACGCATTGTGCGCTACATTAAAGACACTCAAGAATATGGATTACACCTTTACCCATCTTGCATCTACACACTTGTTACTTATACGACGCAGATCGGGCAGTTGTCGCAGACACCGCACGCCCACATCCGGATTGTAACGCCCATTTCGACCGAGCGAACGGATTATCACGCACGGCCGATTCCTAAATGCATTTTAAGGAGTCGCCACCTAATTATTATAGTGAATTAGGACACTAAAATGTAGCATAAAATACTACGGATGATCTCCATTTTAAAGGTCTGCGAAAGCTATGTGAGGTTCTAGGTAAGGGTTCTTTATTATCCTAAAGGGAAGGGGTTAGGCACCTAAAGGATCCGCTAACTCATGGTTGTCCCACAAACTTAGGTTAGTATTATTTAAAATGCATATTTAGGAGAACATGAGTTAAAAAGATGTTTGCAAATAATTATTTAAAAGATATGTATGTATATATAGTTTCCATGAAATTGCATGAAGTTTAATTGTAAAAATGCAAGGAAAATATTCTATTTGAACAAAGCAATTGCATGAGGTTTATCATGAAAATGCAAGATAATAAAAGATGGTTTACTAAAAGTACGTATTATATGTAAATTTTGATTTTTATAAAGGGTATACAAATGGGTAGCAAGATTTTCCTCTTTTGCACTTGGTAATAAGAAAATAGATCTTTATTATGAAAAAAAGATTTGTTGTTTTTATGAAGTTTAATAAGAATTTGGAACTCATTTATTTCTATAATATCAATGAAAATGCTAAGTTATTTTAAAAAGTTTTGAAAATGCATAACGGCCTAAAGATAGATTAAACTAGCGACACATTTTTATTATTTAACTACCCGCTCTTAATAGTTCTAGGTCTTAACTATTCTAAGCATTTTCGATAATTGTATAAGGTTAGGTAACAAAAAATACCAATAAAAGTAAAGTGACGGAGTTAAAGAAAGGAGATAAAATGACTAGGGCAGGTGAAGATATTATTCCGCCCTATTTATTTTAAGATTCCGAGACCGAAGAATGCGAGGAGTGTGGATGTAGATCCTTTGCTTGACAAAGTCATGATGAGTCTCGTACGAGACTCTTCGTTGCTCCCGATGCAAGTCATGTAAAAGAAAGAAAAAGAAAAGGATTAGTGTTACGATTAACCTCTGGATTTGAAATCACTGCTTATATACCCGGTATTGGCCATAATTCACAAGAACATTCTGTAGTCTTAGTAAGAGGGGGAAGGGTTAAGGATTTACCCGGTGTGAGATATCACATTTCCACTCTTTGTTTTGTAGAGTAGGGGGTTGTGGGTTACCGTGCTCTATCTAGAATCGACCATGTTAGAAGTCTTAAGGTAGAGAGGTTGATTGTGCTTCATGTCTCCCAAGAGCATATTTCCAAGGGGGAAAGAAATTGCTCCAATTTGTTCTCGGGAAGGGTCGGAACGAACGATCGTTCTAAACTTTATTAATAATGCAAATAAATAAGGTAATCGTGTAATGCATATGTATTTTATTACTTGATTATATCAGCCCCAACTAACAGATTTTAGCAAAGTAAAGATCAAACATTGTCCAGCCCAAATTGGGCCTCGGTAAACTGGGCCAACCGAAACCAAACAGGCCCTAAGGGTGTGCAAAAACACAAAGAAAACCAGAAACTGAAGTGGTCAAGCTTCCTAGCTAAATCTTTAAGGGCTGTTAGTTTACTAAAAACAATTTTTGGGGGAATCATGTGGCAAAGCAGAGATAAAAGCAACCTCCCAAAGCATTTATCGAGACCTACCAAATTTAAAGCAACATTTATTCCCTAAACAATCAACTAAGTTATGGTTGTACAGTTTGACAAGAAGACATTTGGTTCATACAAGAACCCCTTTTAATTATTTCTATTCAAACTCAGGCACTTAGGAGACTCAATTATCGTACACTTGCGACTACATGAAACAGGATCACAAGCAAAATATATGAAAACATCGGTTCATGACCGAACTTTATTCCAACAGATACAAAATGTCAACATACGCACATATTACTCGTGCCACTCATCACAATCGATATGGCGATTAAAGGACTCGAAGGTATTACATATTATCATGGATGTTTACTTTTGCACTTATACGATAAATGACTAGTTCATGGACACTTTAGACAGTGGAATGAACAAATACTTATTTAGACAATATTTCAAGCAGTGCAGAGCCATTTAGGCTAAACTAAATACGCAGGTCCTAATCAGATATACACTAGCATAACAACACTCAAATACAGCCATAGCACAAGGAAATTAATATGCTAATGTGGGGGCATTTGAATATGTCAACAGCAAGGTATAATGTAAATCAGTTTGGAATAGATACATGGACATGGAGGGATGACCAAATAAACACCCATAAACCATATTTCAGATATGCGAGATCACTTAGGCCACTTTAAGCACACCTAATTTCATTCATGTTGTTCATTAGGTACAACGACACTTCTGAAAATGAAGTATCACATGATTGGAATGATTATTATGTACACTAGAAGTTGAACTAATCAAACGTATCATAGATAATGAACAACTACCAACAATTAGCGATGAATCAGTTACAAGAGCTCAGTACGATGGGAAGGTTTCAATTATTCATGTTGGCACATATGAAGCAGGATACGCAAGCAGGGGATTTAAACATACACACAAGTTCCAAGTCATTATACTAATATTATTTCAAACACCAGCAGGCTGTTTATCAACCAACATAGGTTCCGATTAATACATTTGGTTATTTATCTGATTTGAACAGTCCATAATCGAATCCATAATGAAATAACATATTAAGAACTTTATTAACTTGAATCGTATCAAGAGTATAAGATAACTTTCATAACTTATGTTTGATCAAAATCAGAGACCGTATTGGCAGGTTAGGCAACTAAAACAACCTATACAATATTGAAAGTACTTCAAACTAGGTATTTAACTTAACAAAAATGATTTGTATAGGAACCAACTCAACACGACAAGCACTCGTCCAGTTAGTCGTGTACAAATGATCATGATAAGGAACAACAACCTCAAGCACGCTTTGAATGTAATCGTGCTAAAACATTCTACGGGACATAAATAACCATTAATCTTAACAATCTCAATCGATCACATAGCACAATATCTCAACTTAAAATAAAACAGAAACTACAAGGAAGTGAGTTTTCTCCGGCAGAACCGAGGCGTCGTCTCGACTCGTCGAATCATTTCGAAGAATGGTGTTGTTTATGCGATTGAATAATGGCGACGATTTAAGAATTTTGTGGTTTCTTTTCGAAACACGACTGAGAGTAAAGAATTTGCTTTGTTGTCCTTGGACTTTGAAGACACCGAAGTTCCATCCAGATAAATTATCAAATTTCGACCCCCTTTCAATGAAGAATGAAGGGTTTTTTTTTATAGGCAAAAACTGAGTTTGAATTCAAAAATACCGCCGAGGTCTGCTTTTTGGAAGATTTGTTAGTTCAAATCGCGGATTTTAGGGAGACGCAGGTATGGGGTGTGCGGAGTCGTTGGGGGTGCAGGGAGTGGGCAGGGCAGGGTCTAGTTGGGCAGAGGCATGGGGGACGAAGGGGACAGGGGTGAAGTGAAAAGGAGGCTGATTTTTGTTTTGTTTAGGTTTTTGGTTAGGAAATGGAGAAAAGAGGAATAAAGGGAAATGGGTGTTGCGGGCTTGGGTCGACGTCGCGGATTGGGAGTTGGGCGCGGTCGCGGTAATGGGTCTTGGTTCTAATTTGAGGAAGATTGGATTTGGGCTAGTATTAGAATTGGGGGTTAGTTTTAAGTATTAGGTATTATATTGGGTATTAGTTTTAGGAGTTAATTTTAGGTAAAATTAATTAGTGGTAAATTAGGAATAAAAAATTGTGATTAAATTATTTAGGTGTTTTATTAAATCTAAATTATTACAAAAATAAAGACGGGCGTGCTATTTAATTAGTGTTTAATATTTTAGAATGCGATGCCGTTATTAAAACTTATTTGTGCATGTATTAATATATTATTGATGCATTTTATTATAGAAAATTATTTTGTAAAATTAGTGTAATTTTATAGTTAAGAACTGAACGGGAGGGTCAAAATTGGGTGTCAACAACTTGTCCCTCTTTGTATGGAGATGATGGAAGAGTCTTCAAACAAAGACGTTGACTTAAAGCCAATTTAGTCTCGATCCTCAGAATTAAAAATGTTGGGCGATTAAGACGAGGCTGACGCAAAATTCAAAATTTTGTCCCAGTGTCGAGTTATGACGACGCTGGGCTACCATGGTAAAACACCAAGGCGGGCTGATGCGGACTCAAAATTTGTCCCAGTGTCGAATTATGATGACACTGGGTTTTGTGACGCTAGAAAGACCAAAGCGGAAGCAGATTTAAAATTTGTCCCAGTGTCGAATTATGATGACACTGGGTTCTGTGATAATGGAAAAATTAAACCAAGGATAACGCGGATTTAAAATTCATTCCAGTGTTGAATTATGATGACACTGGGGTCATTGGTGTTGCAGGATGCTGGGGGAGAGCGGATCGACGTTCGAGGTACAAATTGCCTCGGTTCGCCGTAAGAGGTAGTTCCACGTTGTGCTCCCTTTCCTGTATGCTAAGACTTAAAAAAAACGGTTAGTGCATAACTGTTAAGGCAAAATGATAACGCATGAATTTATAAGCAATGTAACTGTGCGAGTAGAAAATGCTATCCTGCGAAAATGCGATGCCTGCTGCAAATGCTGTGATTTCGCCGTTGCGATGCGGATATGTTGTCCTTACTGCAACTGCCCTTGTAGACTAAAGCTCAAGAAAGAGTTAGTGCATAACTGTTAAGACAAGGTAATAAAGCATGAATAAGAAATGCAATTTTTGAGAGTAGATGAATTGTCCTTGCGTAGATGTGATATGCTGATGACGTCGTCTTTGGGCGGGGCGTCGTTTTTGGACTTTGGCGTCGTTTTCGGACTCAGCGTCGTTGACGTCGTTTTCGGACTTGGAGTCGTTTTCGGACTCGGCGTCGTTTGGTGGCGTCATTTCGGACGGCGTCGTTTTCGGACGTGGCGTCGTTTTCGGACTTGGCGTCGTTTTCGGACGTGGCATCGTTTTCGGACGTGGCGTCGTTTTCGGACGTGGCGTCGTTTTTGGACTTGTTGCTGCTTCTCCTGTAGACTAAAGCTCAAGAAAGAGTTAGTGCGTAGCTCGCAAGACGTAATAATAATAAAGCATGAATGAAAAAATGCAATTTTGAGCAGAGAAAATCGTCCACTGTAGATGTGATATGCCGATGATGGCGTCGTTTTCGGACTTGCTGTGCTGATAACGTCGTTGCCTGGACGTGTTGCTGCTGGCGTCGTTGCGTAGACATAATGATGATCACGTCGTTGTCTTGACGTGTTCTTCTTTGCTCGTAGAATAAATGCTCATATGAGCTAAGCTTGAGAAAGCGTTAGTGTATACTGTTTAAACAAAATGATAAATATATGAGAAGTGCCAGTTTATGGGAATAGGGATGTCATCCCTGTATGATATGTGGGGTGTTGTGAATGCTGAGATTTTGTCCTTGGCCGGACATGCTAGATGTTGCAACTGCTGAGATGTTGTTATGATGCATTTGTGAACCATATGGATTGCCATGATGTCTTTGTTGTGCGTTTGTGCACTGCATGGATTGCAATTTGACTATATGCCCGAGCTGATGCGCTAGACTTTGTTGCGGGATTTGAACTTTGATTGTTGATGTATGTCTGCTTCTGCTGCTTCTTTCTGCTTCTGCTAATATGAAGAACCTGCGCTCAAAGAAAATTTGTGAGTTTGAGGGGGGGCGGTTGATTCGCATTGACTTTGTAGTTTTGACTCTTGATGCTCGGACGTCTGCCTTGTTTGGGACTCGTAACCCCTGCCTGGTTTCCTACCTTGTCCCAGTTCTGAATATGCAAAGGGTGTTTGACCTAAAGTGGGTCTCCATGGGGTTGCTTGTATATTATGTGTGTTTTCGTTATTTTCAAAAATAAGGGAAGGTTTCCTAATGGTGTGACCGAAGCCGATTTAGGCCGCCTACGTATCCCCATGAGGGAATCAGGTCATGACGTAGTTCATTACAAGCGAATATTGGGTAAAATTCTAAAGGTGGGACCGAGGCCGATGTGGCCGCCACGTATCACTTGAGGAATCAGGTCGAACGTAGTTCCAATTACAAGCAAAAGAGAAATTGGGATTTTCTAAAAGGTGAGACCGAAGCCGATATGGCCGCCTACGTATCCCCACGAGGGAATCAGGTCATACGTAGTTCCAATACATATAAAGGGCAAAATATATTAAACTAACTATTTCAGGACTCGGCGGGCCAAGGCAGGGGCACGAGTCCACTTCTTCGCTCGTGTCTTGATGGTCGAGTCTTGGGGATCATATCTTGCGACACAACTAGACGAATGACTTATTCAATGGTTAAACAATCTCCGCAAGAGCACCTCTTCTCGGCGGTTGGTCGATGATTCAACTTTCTTCCCTTTTCGGGCTGGCGTAATAGTCCCTTCCAGACTGTTTTCTCCATCTTTAGCTATCATGCTCACGTGGGCATCTTCATAGCCGGGAAAAAGGTTATTGTTTACCCTGAGAGGGGCATCTTTCAGCTGAATGACTCCCTCTTCGATTAAATCCTCTATTTTGTCTTTGAGTGTATAACAACTTGCGATGTCGTGCCCCTCGACACCGGAGTGGTATCTGATATTTAGTTTTATCGTGCCCTTGGGAAGTAGGCCTGAGGGTATTTCTGGGAATTGGATGGAGTATTCCTGCGGCTTTCAGCTTCTCATACACTTGGGCTATGGGTTCGGCTAAAGATGTATAAGTTCTGGTTGGCTTTCTCTCAGCATCTATGCGGGGTTTGGGTCCGTTTGGGGTGCGGTTTCGTGATTGTGGTGAGTATTTTGGGTATGCTGGTTGGGTATGGTAAACAGGATATGGGGTGTGTGATCTTGATAATATGGTGGGTTTTGAGTGTTTTGGTTATGGTAAGAAGGCGGTGGGCTTTGATCTGGCTGGAAGTTGTTCGCCTATGCTCCGAATGACCATGATAGAGTGATCATCTCTTCTCCTGCAGGAGGTACCTCAGATGGAATTTGATCGCATCGCTCTGCTACTAGTTGCTTGTAGGGCTGTCGGGTTTGTAATCTGCTGTCTTAATGCTTCTTCCACGGTCGCCCGTTCTACGACTTCGCAAAACTTCGCCCAATTACACGGATCATCCTTTCATAATATGTCGCGTCTTTTAACGCATCGCGAACAGGTGGTCATTTCGCTCTGCCGTTGGAGGTTGGACCTTTCTGCCTCGCCACCTCATGGCGTATTCCCTGAAAGTTTCTGTGGATTTCTTCTCAAGTTTCATAAGATAAAATCTATCCGGGACAGTGTCAGTGTTGAATCTGAATCTATCCATGAAATCTTGTGCCATGGCATTCCAACCGTCCCATTTTCGAGGGTCTTGGCATGTGTACGCGCAATACGGTTAGACTCCTGATGAATAGTTTCATGATGATTGCTTGATTTTTCCCAACTCCAATCAATTTATCGCAATATGACCTTAGATGAGCTCGAGGATTCCCCTTTCCGTCGAACATGTCAAACTTGGGCACCTTGTATCCCATAGGTAATTCAACGTCGGGGTGCATACATAAGTTTTCATATTCTAAACATTCCTCCCCCTTGTTCATTTGAATGCTTTTGAATGCCTCTTTCAAGCTACGAATTTCTTTTGCCACATTTTCATCAGCTCTAGCTCGGGTCTGCCGCTCCATTTCCTTGTATTGATCTGTCTCTTGAGAGGATGCATGCATAATAAAAGGTTGGCTTTCGGTAGGATGTGCAAATCCCCCATATTGTTTGTTAGGACTAGTGATGCGTGTCCTCTGCTCGTATTGGGTGACTTGGCAATTTGGGCTGAGTGGGGAGATATGAGTAGGTGGAGGTTGAGATATGTATGTAGTAAACGGATCATTTTGGAGGTCGGCTTGCAAATTGACCGGGCGAGTGACATTTTGGTGTGAGCTGGTATGTTGCGGCCTCTGCGGGGAGCTTTGGGGAAGTGGAGGCTCAAGGGCCTGTGACACGATTGCATTTGTCCCTTGCTCTGGGAGTGGTGCATTCAAGCTAATAAACGAGTTTGTGATATTTGGAGCCTTCTATTTAACTGCATGATTTCCATTCTTTGCAATAGTTTGGCGAGGTGTTGATCATTGTTGTTTCTCCTTTCTAACGCCTCTGCATCCTCTACAGGAACGGGGATGAGTCCTAAGTTGTTTCGTTCCGGTGCCTCTGGATTAGTCATTTATTGGATGATTGTGCTTCTACCAGTCAACGCGAATCAACCTTTTGGGGATAAGCTAGGCAATAAATAACCCTTTAACAAATGAAGCAAACCAAGTTAGTATAATATGCAAAAGTTGCAGGCAATATATAATAATAAGCGAATTGCAAATTAAGTGCGTGTTCTAACATGTTTGGACCTTTTTATGTCAGAGGTAGGCCTAAACGTCACATATGCGAGGTAGTGATAGATTTGTCCAAGTCGTCCAACTGTAATGCTTTTGTTGGGAATGACGACCAAACGATTGCACTTTTTCCAATTTCGCATGTCATGATTAGGTTTGGATTTGTCTATCATTGCCACGCTACACAGTATCTTTGGTTGGTCGTTGGGTTGAGAAACCCGACAAGTTCGGTGTCTTCCTATTTGTGGTGTCGATGCCACGACCGCCCACCTAAGGTAAATGCATGACGCTAAAATAAGGTGGTATAGCTCATCTTAAGTTTCTAAGATTTGGCTTTTCTAGACGCGAGTTCCCGAGCTGACTCGAGTGAGAAGCTACGCTGATCGCATTTAACCGATCTAACTCGCAGCGCCAACTCTCTTAAAATTTGGATATTTTTTGAAAGAAATTTGCGGGTGCGCGAAGCACACCAGCGCGTGAGTGTGTGATAGTGTGAATTTTCCAGAATGGAAGAAATATGAGCGGAATGCCAGTTTAGGGAAAACAGTAAAACAGGTAGCAATTAAAATAAATAAAACAAAATACAACACACAAAATTTAAATGCAAAGTAATGCCAAATAATAACCCTAGGTCTGTTGTGGTTAAGAACCTAAAATATCCCCAGCGGAGTCGCCATGCTGTAACGCCCCATTTCGACCGGAGCCGGAAACGGGATTACTGCTGCGCATGGTTGATTCCTAAATGCATTTTAAGGAGTCGCCACCTAATTATTATAGTGAATTAGGACACTAAAATGTAGCATAAAATACTACGGATGATCTCCATTTTAAAGGTCTGCGAAAGCTATGTGAGGTTCTAGGTAAGGGTTCTTTATTATCCTAAAGGGAAGGGGTTAGGCACCCTAAAGGATCCGCTAACTCATGTTGTCAGTCAAACTTAGGTTAGTATTATTTAAAATGCATATTTAGGAGAACATGAGTTAAAAAGATGTTTGAAAATAATTATTTAAAAGATATGTATGTATATATAGTTTCCATGAAATTGCATGAAGTTTATTTGTAAAAATGCAAGGAAAATATTCTATTTGAACAAAGCAATTGCACGAGGTTTATCATGAAAATGCAAGATAATAAAAGATGGTTTACTAAAAGTACGTATTATATGTAAATTTTGATTTTTATAAAGGGTATACAAATGGGTAGCAAGATTTTCCTCTTTTGCACTTGGTAATAAGAAAATAGATCTTTGTTATGAAAAAAAGATTTGTTGTTTTTATGAAGTTTAATAAGAATTTGGAACTCATTTATTTCTATAATATCAATGAAAAGGCTAAGTTATTTTAAAAAGTTTTGAAAATGCATAACTACTAAAGATAGATTAAACTAGCGACACACATTTTTATTATTTAACTACCCGCTCTTAATAGTTCTAGGTCTTAACTATTCTAAGCATTTTCGATAATTGTATAAGGTTAGGTAACAAAAAATACCAATAAAAGTAAAGTGACGGAGTTAAAGAAAGGAGATAAAATGACTAGGGCAGGTGAAGATATTATTCCGCCTATTTATTTTAAGATTAGAGATCAAGAATGCAAGGAGTGTGGATGTAGATCCTTTGCTTGACAAAGTCATGATGAGTCTCGTACGAGACTCTTCGTTGCTCCCGATGCAAGTCATGTAAAAGAAAGAAAAAGAAAAGGATTAGTGTATGTTCTAAACTTTATTAATAATGCAAATAAATAAGGTAATCGTAATGCATATGTATTTTATTACTTGATTATATCAGCCAACTAACAGATTTTAGCAAAGTAAAGATCAAACATTGTCCAGCCCAAATTGGGCCTCAGAATCCAACCGAAACCAAACAGCCCTGAGGTGTGCAAAACACAAAGAAAACCAGAATCAAGTGGTCAAGCTTCCTAGCTAAATCTTTAAGGTCATAGTTTACTAAAAACAATTTTTGGGGGAATCATGTGGCAAAGCAGAGATAAAAGCAACCTCCCAAAGCATTTATCAGAGACCTACCAGCTTAAAGCAACATTTATTCCCTAAACAATCAACTAAGTTATGGTTGTACAGTTTGACAAGAAGACATTTGGTTCATACAACCCCTTTTAATTATTTCTATTCAAACTCGTGCACTTAGGAGACTAATTATCGTACACTTGCGACTACATGAAACAGATCACAAGCAAAATATATGAAAACATCGGTTCATGGCCGAACTTTATTCCAACAGATACAAAATGTCAACATACGCACATATTACTCGTGCCACTCATCACACCGATATGGCGACAAAGGACTCCGAAGGTATTACATATTATCATGGATGTTTACTTTTGCACTTATACAGATAAATGACTAGTTCATGGGACACTTTAGGACAGGGGAATGAACAAATATTTATTTAGACAATATTTCAAACAGGTGCAGAGCCATTTAGGCTAAACTAAATATGCAGGGTCCTAATCAGGATATACACTAGGCATAACAACACTCTGAAATACAGGCCATAGCACAAGGAAATTAATATGCTAATGTGGGGGCATTTGAATATGTCAACAGCAAGGTATAATGTAAATCAGTTTGGAATAGATACATGGACATGGAGGGATGACCAAATAAACACCCATAAACCATATTTCAGATATGCGAGATCACTTAGGCCACTTTAAGCACACCTAATTTCATTCATGTTGTTCATTAGTACAACGACACTTCGAAAATGAAGTATCACATGATTGGAATGATTATTATACACTAGAAGTTGAACTAATCAAACGTATCATAGATAATGAACAACTACCAACAATTAGCGATGAATCAGTTACAAGAGCTTAGTACGATGGGAAGGTTTCAATTATTCATGTTGGCACATATGAAGCAGGATACGCATGGGGATTTAAACATACACACAAGTTCCAAGTCATTATACTAATATTATTTCAAACACCAAAGAGTTGTTTATCAACCAACATAGGTTCCGATTAATACATTTGGTTATTTATCTGATTTGAACAGTCCATAATCGAATCCATACTGAAATAACATATTAAGAACTTTATTAACTTGAACTGGTATCAAGAGTATAAGATAACTTTCATAACTTATGTTTGATCAAAATCAGACCGTGACAAGGTTAGGCAACTAAAACAACCTATACAATATTGAAAGATTTCAAACTAGGTATTTAACTTAACAAAATGATTTGTATAGAACCAACTCAACACGACAAGCACTCGCCCAGCTTAGTCGTGTACAAATGATCATGATAAGGAACAACAACATCAAGCACGCTTTGAATGTAATCGTGCTAAAACATTCTACGACATAAATAACCATTAATCCTAACAATCTCAATCGATCACATAGCACAATATCTCAACTTAAAATAAAACAGAAACTACAAGGAAGTGAGTTTACCTTCTCCGGGCAGCGAACCGAGGCGTCGTCTCGACTCGTCGAATCCGCTCGAAGAATGGTGTTGTTTATGCGATTGAATAATGGCGACGATTTAAGCATTTTGTGGTTTCTTTTCAAACACGCATCGAGAGTAAAGAATTTGCTTTGTTGTCCTTGACTTTGAAGACACCAAGTTCCATCGGATAAATTATCAAATTTCAATTTCTTCAATGAAGAATGAAGGGTTTTTTTATAGGCAAAACCGAAGCTCAATTCAAAAATACCGCCGAGGTCTGTTTTTGGAAGATTTGTTGGTTCAAATCGCGGATTTTTAGGGAGATGCAGGGTATGGGCTGTGCAGGGGAGTCGTTGGGGGTGCAGGGAGTGGGCATGGCAGGGTCTAGTTGGGCAGAGGCATGGGGGACGAAGGGGACAGGGGTGAAGTGAAAAGGAGGCTGATTTTTGTTTTGTTTAGGTTTTTGGTTAGGAAATGGAGAAAAGAGGAATAAAGGGAAATGGGTGTTGCGCTTGGGTCGACGTCGCGGATTGGGAGTTGGGCGGGTCACGGGTATGGGTCTTGGTTCTAATTTGAGGAAGATTGGATTTGGGCTAGTATTAGAATTGGGGGTTAGTTTTAAGTATTAGGTATTATATTGGGTATTAGTTTTAGGAGTTAATTTTAGGTAAAATTAATTAGTGGTAAATTAGGAATAAAAAATTGTGATTAAATTATTTAGGTGCTTTATTAAATCTAAATTATTACAAAAATAAAGACGGGCGTGCTATTTAATTAGTGTTTAATATTTTAGAATGCGATGCCGTTATTAAAACTTATTTGTGCATGTATTAATATATTATTGATGCATTTTATTATAGAAAATTATTTTGTAAAATTAGTGTAATTTTATAGTTAAGAACTGAACGGGAGGGTCAAAATTGGGTGTCAACATGGATATTGTGTCTTCCTCGGTGATAATTTGGTTTCATGGTCTTTCAAACGACAACCCATAGTATCGCGCTCCAGTGCTGAAGCTGAATATCGTGCCGTTGCCAATGTTGTGTCTGACTCGTGCTGGATTCAGAATCTTTTACTAGAGTTTCATTGCCCAATTCCGAAGGCTACTTTGGTTTACTGTGACAACATTAGTGCGATATATCTCTCTGAAAATCAAATACATCATCAACGCACTAAACATATTGAGTTGGATATCCATTTTGTCCGTGAAAAAGTGGCTCGCGGACAAGTGCGAATATTACATGTCTCAACGCGTCATCAAATCGCCGATATCTTCACAAAAGGGTTTCCGCTGATTTTATTTGAAGAATTTGGACGCCTCAAAGATTCGCGCTCCAACTTCAATCATGGAAGTTAGAATAATATTATTAATGCTTATTAATAATATTATTAATGTAAAGATCCTAGTATGGTAGGTTGTAAAAGAATTAAATAGGAGATATTACTATAATTAAATAGGAGATATTATTAGAATTAAATAAGTAATTAAATAGGAAGATATTAATGAGAATATCACTCTTCATATTTATTGTATTACATGTATATATTCTTGCCATATTAGATGAATAAAGATGAGGAAAATATTTTATGAATTCATGAGAGAAGATCTCCTCCATACTTGTTATTAGATATACATACAATATACACATAATATACATGTATATCAGATGCATTAGTCGAAGCCCAAAAAGAAGTAGCCCGTCTCAGGCCCATCTCGGCTAAAGAAGAGTATTGGGCAGATTTGGTAAATATTGTATATTAGTATTGTACCTTAATTAGTTTTGTACACTTTATCATAATTGTATAGTTAGTCTCCAAATAGAATAAAATTTTAGGAGTAGAATAGGAATAGGATTCTCCTATTACGGAGATATGTAAAGTGTATATATTGTGATTCAATTAATGAAAATAATCAAGGGGATTATTGTATCACAAGTCTATGTTATTTTTCCTTGCTTACTCATATCTCCCTCTCTCGGGTTTTCTTCCTAAACCCGAGACCCTCCCTAAAAAATTCCCTTCTCCAATTTTTTCTTGTTCTATTCACTATGACTAATAAGAACATGTTTCATCATGTCCTAATGGTTTCTAACATCAAAAGCGTTTTTCCTATTGTTCTTGACTTAGAAAACGTTCAATATGTGACATGGGCAGAGTTGTTCAAAATTCATGCACGAGCACATCAAGTCCTCCATCACATCATCCCTCCGGCTCCTGGTACAGAGGGTGTGCCCACCAAGAAGGACGATTCTAAATTATGGATTACTCTTGATGCTAAGGTTCTTCAGTGGATTTATGTCACTATCTCCCTCGACCTCTTACATACGATAATGGAACATAACTCTACAACTTTGGCTGCTTGAAATAGATTGTGTGATATATTTCAGGATAACAACTATTCCCGCATTGTCACCTTTGAACATGAATTTTCCCAAGTTGCTATGGAGGATTTTTCTAACGTTATATCATATTGCAAACTACTCAAGGAATTGGCGGACCAACTTCGCAACGTGGGTGCTCCTGTTAGCAATAATCGTCTCATTCTACAGATAGTTGTAGACATGTGTGAGGCCTATGACAGTGTTGCATCGATACTTCGTCAAAGTAACCCTCTACCGCAATTTTATCAAGCCCGATCTATGCTGACACTAGAAGAGACTGGGTTGGCTAAAAAGGCGGCTACTGGCGCTAACTCCGGCTTTATAGCCACGTCTAATAGTCGTCACGCCTATTATGACAATTCAGGCAAAAATCGCAACAACGGTGGCTGCAAGAAAGGTCAGAATCGCAAGAATAAAAATAAAGGTCGTGGTGCTAATAATGATGTCAGCGACGGACAAGGCATTGGTGGGTCCCGGCCAGTTGGGCCACCAACAAACTGGCCATGGGCCAACTGCCAGTGGCCCACGACATCTTCACAAACAGGCGCAACTTCCAGGAATTGGGTCACTGCCATTCTCGGCCCACTGTCCAGTAGACCCATCACGGGTTGGGCCAGCAACCAGTTGGGCCTTGGCCATCCCAGGTCCTACTTGGGCCTCGGCCACAACAGGTATTTTGCGGCTGAGGGGCCCGCTTTCATACCGTCTTCGATAGATATTGAAGTCGCAATGCACACACTAGGATTAACTCCTCCCGATCCAAATTGGTACATGGACACCGGCGCTACTACCCACATAACATCCGACCAAGGTACTCCCTCGTCTTATTCAAATTTGAGCAATAATCATGGTATAATTATTGGTAATGGTAATTCAATTCTAATTCAAGGTTATGGTCATAAAATTTTGTCTCCCCCACATCCACCCCTTGTCTTAAAAAATGTCGTTCATGCCCCTAAATTGATTAAGAATTTGGTGTCCGTTCGTAAATTCACCACTGATAATTGGGTTTCTATAGATTTTGATCCTTTTGGATTTTCTGTGAAGGACTTCAAGACGGGGATTCCTCTCATGAGATGTGATAGTAGGGGAGATCTTTATCCTCACACCCACGTCCGCTTTTTCGGGTCAAGTTTTGCCATCTACTTTTGCGGCTCTTGCTCTTTCCGTGGCATACACGTCTCGGTCATCCGGAGTCATCTATTTTGTCTTTCTTAGATAAAAATAAATTTATTTCATGTAAGGGTATGTGTAGTACTCCGAATTGTCAATCTTGTTCTGTAGAAAAAATTATTAAGTTATCATTTGTAGACTCTAATTCTACTACTTCAATGTCATTTCATATTATTCATAGTGATTTATGGACGTCTTCCGTTACTAGTTCTTTGGGTCATCGGTATTATGTTCTATTTTTTTATGATTAATCTAAATTTTTATGGACTTTTCCGATAGCGAAAAAATCTCAAGTTTTTTCCATTTTCCTAAAATTTAGAGCTTACAATAGAACTCAATTCGAACGGAAAATAAAAAATATTCAATGTCATAATGTCAAAGAATATGACAAAGGGGTGTTTCGGGAATTTTGTGTTAATAATGGGATCAATTTTCATTTTTCGTGCCCTCATACGTATTCACAAAATGAAAAAGCCGAACGCAAAATTTGTACCATTAATAACATTGTCCGAACATTATTGATTCATGCTTTCATAGCCCAGTCTTTTTGGCATCATACTCTACAAATGACTACAAATATTCTTAACATTCTTCCTTCCAAAGGTTTGACATATTTGTCCCCTCTTCAAATTTTATATAATAACTCCTTCGTATTCACATCTTAGGGTTTTTGGGTGCTTATGTTATCCGTTGTTTTCGTCTACCATAATTAACAAACTTCAGGCCCGTTCTACCCCTTATGTGTTTTTGGGTTATTCGTCTTAACATCGTGATTACAAATTTTTGATTTATCATATAATAAAATCATCATTAGTCGACATGTAATTTTTTATGAAACCCAATTTCCATTTGCTAAGGTATTTTCTCGTGCCTAGTTCGTATAGTTTTTTGGATGATGGTATATCCTCATATATTATTCACCATTTTCGCATACGTTCGCGCCCGAATCCGCCAAAGATGCCCATCGCTCACCGGTCCTAACGCCACAACGCCGATCACGCTCGGGTCCAAAGAATCGGGTTATCTCTCCAACCTAGTTCTGGCCCAGTTTCGGTTCCAGTTCTCGGGTCCAATATTGGCCCAATCACTGCTTCTAGTCCCGGACCCAGTTATTGATTTGGGCCAACAGGCCCACTACCTGCTGGCCAGTCCGATATCAATCCCGATAATTCCCAAAATTCGCCAAATTCTCCCCTGAGTCATAGACCGGTCATTCATAGTCAACAAGTCATTTTAAACATAAAAGGCAGTTAAATTTAAATTCTAACGTTCTTAAATCATCCTTACCCCGTAATCTTGTGTTTGCTCTAAATGATCCAAATTGAAAAATTGATATGACCGACGAATATCATGCTCTTATTGATAATAAGACATGAGAGTTGGTGCCCCGTTCTTTTGGTGTGAATATTATTCGGTATATGTGGATTTTTGCTCATAAGGTTAATTCTGACGGTTATTTTGCTAGGCATAAGGCTAATTTTGTAGGTGATGGTAAGACTCAGCATATAGGTCTGGATTGTGGTGAGACATTTAGCCCGGTGGTCAAGTCGGCTATCATTCGCACAGTGCTCAGCTTGGATCTTTCGAAAGCATGACTCATTCATTAGTAAGATGTGAATAATGCTTTCTTGCATGATGATCTCAAAGAGATAGTTTATATGCATCAGCCGTTGGGGTTTAGGGATCCTAAATATCCTCATCATATCTGTTTGTTGAAGAAGTCCCTATATGGACTTAAGCAGTCTCCACGGGCGTGGTATAAGAGGTTTGCATATTATTTGTCGACTATTGGGTTCTCTCACAGTAAGTCTGATAATTCATTGTTCATATATCGTCATGGTTCTTCACTGGATTATATACTATTATATGTGGATGATATTATCTTGACTGCCTCATCTGATGCATTACACCAGTCTACCATAACATTGCTCAGTTCTGAGTTTACTATGAAGGACTTAGGGCCCTTGAGTTATTTTTTGGAGATTGCAGTCACTCGTCATGTATGTGGATTGTTCTTATCACAGAGAGAGTATGCAGCTGAGATCATTGAGAGAGCTGAGATGTCATCATGTAAGTCCACTTCTACTCCAGTTGATACTAAACCCAAGTTAGGTGCTGCGGTAGGCTCACCATATAAGGATCTGACCCGCTATCGCAGTCTTGCATGGGCCCTTCAATATCTTACATTCACGTGACTAGATATTACATATGTCGTACAACAGATGTGTTTATTTATGCATGATCCCAGGGTTGAGCACATGAATGCACTTAAAACGCATTATTAGGTACATTCATGGGACACATGACTATGACTTACATTTATATCCGTCGTTGACATCTACTCTTGTCTCGTATACAGATGCTGATTGGGGGTGGATGTCCGGACACCAGACGGTCTACGTCTGGTTATTGTATGTTTCTTGGTAATAACTTGGTCTGCAAAGCGTCAGTCGATGTTATCATGTTCCAGTGCAGAGACCGAGTATCGAGGGGTAGCCAATGTGGTCTCTGAATCATGTTGGTTACGTAATCTTCTTTTAGAACTTCATTGTCTTATTGAGAAAGCTACATTGGTTTATTGTGTTAATGTTAGTGCCATATACCTTTCTAGTAATCCGGTTCAGTACCAGCGCACTAAACATATCGAGTTCGACATTCACTTTGTTCGAGAAAAGATAGCTCATGGACATGTACGCGTCTGCCATGTCCCTTCTAGGTATCAAATTGCATACATCTTTACAAAGAGTCTTCCTCGGTCCTTTTTGAATATTTTAGAGTCAGTCTCAGTGTTCGAAAACCGTCCGCTACGACTGTGTGTGTGTTAGATATACATACATATAAACATAATATACATGTATATTGTATGTATATTGGATGCATTCGTTGAAGCCCAAAAAGAAGCTGCCCGTCTCGGGCCCATCTTGGCTAAAGAAGAATATTGGGCAGATTTGGTAAATATTGTATATTAGTATTGTACCTTAATTAATCTCGTACACTTTATTATAATTGTATAGTTAATCTCCAAATAAAATCGAGTTTTAGAAGTAGAATATGAATATAATTATCCTATTATGGAGATATGTAAAGTCTATATATTATGATTTAATTAATGAAAATAATGAAGGAGATTATTTATTTCAATCGTAAAGTTTGAGTAATCCATAACATAGTTTATTCCATGCCACCCGGTGATGCTTATCTCCAGTCTTATTTTCTGGCCAGAAAAACCTAGCTAGGTAAGTACAAGAAGTTCAATAGAATCCGCCCTGCACTGGTCTTGCGCAGAGGTATCCTCATGCGTGGGAGAGCTTGGTCACAAGTTCGAAACCCTGTGGTAACGCTCGCCCGCCGCCTCTGGGAGCTCACACACTGCTTGCCAAGTGTGGTTTAACTGGCCGACGCGTGGTTTGCGTGCTATTGCGTCACCGGGTTTACCAGGCGCACTGAAAGAAAGAATGCGTAGTTCCTTCACAACAAAAAAAAAAAAGAAGTTCAATAGATCCTTTAAGTGGGTATACTGTAGCAAGAGTATGCACATTAAGAGCCATAAACACATATTTAATTAGAATAATTCTTCCACCAACAGAGAGTAATTTGAGGTGCCACCATTTGACTTTGTTGATAACCTTGTTGGTCATGTCAGAGTAGTAACAAATTAGTTCTCTGCCTGAGTATATGGGACAATCAAGATATTTCATAGGAAGGTTGTCGTATCTCATTCCAAGAATCCTTCCTACTCTTCTGATGGATCTTTGAGAGTTGTTAGAGGACATGGTCCTTCGTGTTTAAGGGTATGTTCAAATTAAGCCCTTAAATATGCAATTAACAAATTTGATTTTTTTGCAACGTTACGACTTTTAGTCTTAATAAAATATTTAATAGTTTATGTTGGTTAGATTTGACACAAATATTGAAGAAAAAGATTTAACCATAAACACCGAGTAGTCCCATCAAATCTTAAAAACATGCAATACAAAAACTGCACCAGACACTAAAACGATATTACAAACAAATTAGAATTTACACCTCAAAGAGTTTTATCCAATTACAGAAATAGTAGTGATCTAGTAGCTTAGTTGGTTGACTAACTGAACTTTCATTTTGTTTAGTGAGCGTTTGAATCTCCACGTTGTAATCAACTCTCAATTTTCCTTCCCCTACTTTTATGTAATAATTTTTTTAGAAATAAATTCTAACAATAAATAAAAAATAATAGAAACTTCAAAATTATACCTCTAAATGTGAGTTTATTTTATTTTTGCATAATTTATATTAAATCTAACAGATATAATTTAATAAATATTTGACGAAGTCTAAAAATGTTAAGTTTTAACAAACTTAAAAAAATAAAATTATTGGATGCATAAGGAATTAGTTTGAATCTACGGTCAGACTTATATGACCATTTTTTGTTTGTCTAAATAAATATTCTCAGAAAAGCATGTTCTTTTCCTACCAAAGCTGACTCTAGGAAAAACAAAAGGGCAAAAGTCGAAAAGTACTCTCACTCGCAGAAGCACTGCTCACTACTTGCTGGTATGCACTCTGCTACTACCTTAAATGGTTTTGTTCTGTTTATTTTTTGATGCATGAACATTTTGTTATATAGAGTTGCTCGGATTTTTCATTGTGAACTCTTCAACATTCTTATTCAGGGTTCTTGCGTTCTTGGTTGTAGTTTTTAAGTATAGCTGAGTTTGAAATTTAGAGTTTTTTTTTTTTTGGGTATTCTGAGTTATGGAGCTAAACAACAACATACCCGGCGTAATCCCACAATGTGTGGTCTGGGTAGGGTAGAGTGTACACAAACCTTACCCCTAACTTGGTAGACTCTAGGCTCACAGCTATGAGTGGTGACAAATCATTTTTAGCTGAAAGGTATGGGGAGGAAATGGAATGTGTAATTAACCTATCAGGTTCAGGTGGCATTTATTCTAAACATATGGTAATTAAAGCATCTTTTTTCCATACTAGGTTTTTCGTGTGGCTACTATTTCTATCTGTGAAAGAGAAGTAAATAAAAGGGGTACTGTGTTTTTAGGCTATGTGGAAAGTGAGAAATGAGGTCGAACTGACTTCGTAGGGACTAAAAGCACATACTTTACACTTTTCTTGGTGTAATTGCATTATTTTAGCACGTTAAGATAGAAGACAAGTATCGTTTCAATTGTGCAAAACGATAGTAGGGGTATTTCAAGCGGTTGTTCTTTTCCATTAATATTATCATTGAATATTGTGGCATTGTGGATTGATAGTCTTCTATAAGGATGATTTATCTATTGGCGCTGCCCCTTTATCAAATTTTTTCCACAGATTAGGGAGGAAAGTGGAGATAACTCTCTGCACTATTTCCCCCTTTTTTTGTCATATAAATAAAAAAACAAAACTGGACTCTTGAGATCTTTTTCCTGTACAACACTTTTATTTTACTTTCAGCTGAAATTGAACTAGGATTGTCAAAAGACTCGGTCTTATAAGTTATACATGTGTTCCAAAAAAAAAGATTTTGACCAAAATGTTGAAGAGGCACTAGCAGATAGTTTCTAGTTAGAAGAAGGAAGAAAGTTACAAAGTGACCATGACATTTATTTTGATAACACAGTTTTTTTTATATGGAAAAAATAGAAAATAAAATAAAAAATTCAGTATTTCTTGATAACACAAGAAATAATCCTTGTAAACCGTTTTCCTTTATTGAAATATCCAATTGGTTGTCGTATGTTCCTCATCAAACATCCAGTTCTTAGATTGCCATGCTTGTGTACGTTGTGAAGTGTTTCTTCAAAGTGTCTCATGTGACTCCACTCTAGCAAATAAGTAGGTGAGACTGCACCTCCACACATATTGAAGATTTGTTCTCTGATGTAATGAAGCTTGTAAGGAAGAAGAGTTTCTTTAAAAACTACAAAATCTTTTAAAAAAAATCTAACTAATGCTGGTGCCAGGTCAGCTTGTGCACACCTTGCTTATATCACCATGTGCCTGTATCCTCTTACCAATAACGATATCGGGTAAATCTACCCTCAAAGGCTTGGATAAATGAGAAAAAATCACCTACATCATTTTTAACTCTATCAGGGGATTTGTTTCCCTGGTTCTCATGTTCTTTATTACAGCTCGACTGCGAGGTCACACTTTTGGGTGCACCAATAAAATTCTAACCTGTTTATTGCCCATTTCCTTTGTTTTGCCTCTTTTGAGTTGGCTTATGTTCATTACGGTGAAGATAACGACAACGATTTTTGGATCCATTTGTATATCTTATTGGTGGATGAAGGTTATCCTCATTCTTAATGACTTGTTACCAATTTCATTTTTGTGTTTGCAATTTCTTTTAAGAAACTACAGGCAAATGGGAATAGAAAGGGACAAGGTGGATCAACTATCTCTAAATACAGCGCTTTTAATTTCCTTTTTGTTCTTGCTAGTAGGGTAGCTTTATTAATATAATTGGTAAAATATTTTGACAAGCTTCACAATTGAGTTGCACCAACTGCCTCACTCTCCTTAATTTTAGTTTTGGTACTTGGGTTCTTCAAATGTTGGCGATTGGAAGAAAAAATAGAAAAAAAGGCCCTCTTCCCTGTTTTGGTTTATCCTTAAAAACCCTGTTGCTGAAAAGGGATTAATAAAAGGTGCTTTTCAAATGATAAGTGAGCCGATGAGCTGCTTACTTTACACAGAGACTGATAACATGTTCCAATTTCAGTGAACAAGTGCACACAAGATAATCTTGGCTTATTGTAACATTCCAAGGACCTTAGATGATGTGCATTGGACGTCAGAATAAATTGGTTACTAAGAACTGTCTTTCCCAGAAGCAGCTCTGTTCAGAAAATAAAGACGGATTTTCTTTTGTTTCATTTTTAGTGTAAAGAAGAACTCCTCGAAAATGTGGAGTCTTTAGTGTCTATATAGGTTCCTTGTAAGAAGAACAAGATTATGTTTGGTGTATCTTTTTTGGAACGGTAAATATGGCTTCAACACAACCTTTGTGCTGAAAGATTAATATTATGCCGTTACCTTTCTCACAAAGAATTGTCTATTCTACATCAATTGTTGGAAGTGAGATCTTCAAGTCATAGAAATGGTCGTTCTGCTTACTGATCAAAAGAAAGAAAAAGTCAGAGAAATTGTTCCTATAGCAGATAACAGAAAAGTGTCCAGGGATGACGTTCTTTCTTAAACAGTAGGCCCGACACATGCTCCATATTTTCCCTATCCACATTGTCTTTACAAGATTGCAGGTTTCGCTCTTGTCATGTTAATCACCAGCATATGGATCATCATTACTGGTTTTGTGCAAACTTATCGGGTCTCTCTATATACGTTCATGCTTCTTCAACTTGACCCTGTTTCCTCATTGTGGTACACATGCAGCTAAGGAGTGCTCTTTTCCTTTGCGAAGCAACAACTTCACTCATGGTCAGGATGGAAGGCAAGAAGTGGAAAAAGAAAGGGAAAACTTTCAATCAATTAAATAAAAAGAAACTTATGAAGAAAAAAAAGGAGGTGGCTACAAAGTTTAAGCCAAATAATATGATAGATCAAGCTTTTCTCCCTATTATTGACTCACCAGGAGTCTCCGCTTCTGCTGCTTCTCCAGCTCCTACTTCTAGTCTTAGTAGAGCTGCCTCACAAGATAAAGAGAAAAACAAGGAAGTTTTCAAGGACCTTTCTGGTTTTATATTTTTGTGCAGTGGAGAGACAAAATTCGATTGTTACAGATTTAGTGTTTTAGGGCTTCGTTCAAATAAAAAGGAAATCGTAGAAAAGATTAAACCTGGAACAAAGCTCTTCCTGTTTGATGTTGAGTTGAAGCTCTTGTATGGTGTGTATGAAGCAACATCCACTGGAAAAATGGACTTGGAACCACATGCTTTTGGAGGCAAATTTCCAGCACAGGTAAATCGTTTTTGCTGTCAATTTAAAATTCTGGCCCAATTGTTTGTTAGTCTTAATTTAACAGAGGCATGATGTCTTAGGTTATGGGATTGGGACCCTCTGGTTTAACGTGATTCGAACTGATCCTGCCTGTATTTATGATTTCCTTGGCTTTTAAACCTGTGCGGCGGCATGTATGTGTATTATTCACTAGAACTTTCTTCACCAACCTTTCCAAGTCATTGGAGCCAATTGCTTAGGTCTTGATGTGGATATTATCTTGTCCTAGTAGGAGGAAGTTCTGAGGGTAACTATGTTCCTTTACTTGGCTCCAGCACGTGTGATGCGTTTATTTCTGTTCGGCCTGATACATAGATAGAAGTTGTCATAATTTTTCATTTAGACACTTCAACTGAGGTTGTTTCCTATTAAACACCTGATGTATGTCCAAAATATACCTAGTGCACCCTTCAGTGCTATCTAGTAAAACAAATCTAACGCGTGAGTTTCACGCACATGGCTTTTTAGTCAAAACATAAAAGAATCTCGTTAGCCAGAAAAAATAAATCATTTTTTCTAACCAGACCCTCCCATCATCATCTTCTTCCATAATTTCTAACCCTTTCCCAATCTCATCATCTTCTTCCATCGAACTTCCACTCCTCCTCACCTTCTTCTTTTCCCAATATTAGAAGTTCCTAACCTCTTTTTAGCTTATTTTGTGTTTCAATGAATTCAAATGAAAATGATCAAGGTTGAGCTCCAGGGATGCAGCAAGACAACGAATAAACGAATTCAACCAACAAAATCACACTTTTTGTAGAGTGAAACTGGTCCACAATATCGTGGCGATTTAAGCCTTTGAGGTGGAAAGATCAAGAAAAAGCAACATTTGAAAGCGAGAAATAAGTATCTTCTGAATCTAGTTTTGGAATGGCAAGAGGAGGCACACCTCTTGATGCTCCTCTTTAGCACAAAATCTAATTGCAAAACATCACCGTTGAAGTAGCGGATAAGGACCAAAAAAAACTACAACTCGATTGATATTCTAACTTACAGTTAATTGAATTAAAAAATTATGTTATGCTCCATTTTAGGGAATCTCAAGCAGAGTAAGAGATATTTGGATAGGCTTCTGAATTGTAATGCAGAATGTCAATTGTAAGAGATTTTTTTTTGGCTTCTCACGCTCTAAGAATGGGCGTGGTACACGTGCTGTGTCACATTACCATTGTGTGTCTAATAAGAACAATTTGAATGTAAATCAAGTGTTCAATAGGAAACAGTTAGTTAAGGTGTCTAAATGGATAATCATGACAACTTTAGGGGGCTGTTCATGTATTTGGCCTTTCTGTTAAGTTGTCACTATCTCATAAAGCTATCCACTATAGAAAGCCATTGCTAGTCTATTGTACATTCTTCATTCCAGTGTTGTCAAAGGCGCGCTTAAGCCCTGAAGCGAGACCCAAAACATGTTGAGCGCTTCGCCTCGCCTTATGTGCTCTTTAGTGTCATCATCAAGGCCCTAAGACATACTTTTCCTTGCTAATGAGCCTCTCTTGAAGAGGTGACACTAGATAATTGATATTTCACTTTATCGTAATGTTTTTACAATTTCTTTGTTCATATATTTGTTATTCATGCTTATTATTAATAGTCTTGGACTAAACGTACATATATTTGTCTATTGCACCATTGCGCCTTTTTTCATTAAAGCCCACACTTTATTTGCGCTTAAAACCCCAACTGACCTTAGAACTTTTTTGCGATTTTCGCTTTTGATAACACTGCTTCACTCTACTTTTATGCGTTGTTAGTGTGCGTTTGTAGTCACAGGGACAATTAGTTATTTCAGACACTTTCAGGATTTAACTTTTTTATAACCGCGGTATGTGCACCAGGTCCGCTACTCCACATATTGATGCTTCTTTTCTTCTTCTTCCTTTTTCATATGGTAGAATCAACCGCCAAAACCCTCTATCCAGGAGCTTAATCGTGACACGTTTGGTGTGCTGTCCAAGTTATTTGGATTGACGAAAATCACTTTTTCCACCTAATTGGTTTCATGACTAGATACTATCTTCATGTCTCTGTTGCTCTCTTTCCATTCAGGTGAAATTTCAAATTTTTAAAGAATGTCTTCCCCTGCAAGAATGTTCTTTCAGACACGCTATAAAGGACAATTATCATGGCATAAAGTTTGAACCCGAACTAAATGGTCATCAGGTAAGGGGTTTCTTTCTTAAATATGGAGTGCCGACATATTTCACACAAGTAGTCTTACAAATGCGTTACCACTTTCTGTTGTTTAAAGAGAATTTGAAATATACAGGTGAGGAATCTATTGTCCTTATTTCGTCCCCTGACTGCATCAGCAACAGCAGCAGCTGTAACCTGTCCACTGGCAAAAGAGAGCCCGTCATTGGCTAATGTTGGTGTGCCAAAGATTATGCCCGCAGGGGCTGTGGAAGATCAGGTTAAGTTGCTGCCATATCCCCTGGAAGTGGGTCCATCAATGACTAATTTTGGCCCACCAAATACTAATCCTGCTTTTGCTAAGGAAAATCAGGTTAAGTATATGTCAATATCTATTCTTTGCAGGATCCATATATTACCAGAATGCGAAACTTTCATGCTCCACCCGTTATGGAGCCTCATTTACTGGTTTCTCAAGTGCAGGATGACTCCAAGCAACAGCCTCCTTTGTTTACTGCTTATATAGATGATCAAAATGCTGGTGATGATGTAGAAACCGGTTCATCTGAGGACACCCAGGTACTCTTTTCTGTTCTTCCTTCTATCATCATTTAAAGCATTATTTTTTTGTCACAATAAAAGCATGTTTTTTATTGGCATCATTGTGGCGATCAAAGCATACATTTGGTCAGTCTGTTCTATTTCTTAGTTTCTGAAATGTTATCTTTTTGTTCTTGCAGGATGAGTCTGACCAACAGGATGTCCTTGCTGGTTTTATATTTTTGTGCACTACAGAGACAAAACTCGATTGTTTCAGATATCGTGTTTTTGAGCTTCATTCAAGTAAAAAGGAAACTATAGAAAAGATTAAACCTGGAACAAAGCTCTTCCTGTTTGATGTTGATATGAAGCTCTTGTATGGTGTGTATGAGGCAACATCCACTGGAAACGTAGACTTGGAATCACATACTTTTGGAGGCAAATTACCAGCATTGGTACATCGTTCTTGCTGTCAGTTATTTAAAATTCTGTCCAATTGTTTGTTAGTCTTAATTTAAAAGATGCATGATGTCTTAGGTAATGGGATTGGGATTATGATTTGCTTGGCTTTTAAGTCCCGAGGCTTGGCATGTATGGTGTATTATCCAAGAACTTCCTTCACCAATCTTTCCATGTCATTGGAGGCAAGTGCTTGGGCCTCGATGTGGACGTTATTTTGTCCTGGTAGGAGGAAGTTCTGAGGGAGAATTATGTTCCTTTACTTGGCTCTAGCCCGTGTGATGCATTTATTTCTGTTAAGTTGTAACTATATCATAAAGCTATCCACTGTAGAAAGCCATTGCTTAATTTATTGTACATGCTTCTGCTGCTTTTGTGTTGTCCGTGGGTGTTCGTTTCATATTGTGGTTCTTCCTCCTTTTTGATATGGTAGAATCAATCGCCAAAACACTCTATCCAGGAGCTTAATCGTGACACATTTGGTGTGGTGTTCAAGTTATTTGGATTGACGAAGATCACTTTCTCCACCTAATTGGTTTGTGCGATTAGATACTAGCTTCATGTTCCTGTTTCTCTCTTACCATTCAGGTGAAATATCAAAAAATTAAGGAATGTCTTCCCCTGCGAGAATCTTCTTTCAGAGACGCTATAAAGGACAATTATCATGGCATAAAGTTTGAACCCGAACTAAATGGTCATCAGGTAAGGGGTTTCTTTATTAAATGTGGAGTGCCGACATATTTCACACAAGTAGTTGTCTTACAAATGCTTTACCACTTCCTGTTGTTTAAAGAGAATTTGAAATATACAGGTGAGGAATCTATTATGCTTATTTCGTCCCCTGACTGCACCAGCAACAGCAGCAGCTGTATCCCGTCCACTGGCAAAAGAGAGTCCGTCATTAGCTAATGTTGGCCTGCCAAAGATTATGCCCGCAGGGGCTGTGGAAGATCAGGTTAAGTTGCTGCCATATCCCCCGGAAGTGGGTCCATCAATGACCAATTTTGGCCCACCAAATACTAATCCTGCTTTTGCCAAGGCATTATCCTTCTGTCGCAATAAAAGCATGTTATCTTTTTATCGTCATCATTGTGGTGATCAAAAGCATACATTCGGCCAGTTTATTCAATTTCTTATTTTCTGAAATGTGTTCTTTTTGGTCTTGCAGGTTGAGTCTGACCGGCAGGATGTCCTTTCTGGTTTTATATTCGTGTGCGGTGGAAATACAAAACATGATTGTTACAGATTTCGTGTTTTTGGACTTCCATCAAACAAAAAGGAAAGGGTAAAAAAGATTAAGCCAGGAACAAAGCTTTTCTTGTTTGATTTCGAGTTGAAGCTTCTGTATGGTGTATATGAGGCAACATCCACTGGAATAATAGATTTGGAACCGCTTGCTTTTGGAGGTGAATTTCCAGCACAGGTAAATCAGTTTGCTGTCAGCTATTAAAAATTCTGGCCGCTTCTTGATTGATCTTGATTTAAAAATGCATGATGATAGTAAGGGTTTGGAACTCTCTGGTTCAACGTGATTTCAATTCATCCTGTTTGCATTTATGATCTGCTTGGCTCTTAAGCCCTCAAGCTTAAGAACTTTCCTTCACCAATCTTTCCAAGTCATTGGGCATGTGCGTAGGCTTCGGTGTGAAAAATACCAACGATAAAAGGAAGAATCTCTGAGCCATACTTAATGTTCCCTTTACTTGTCTTTATTCCACGTGAGGCATTTATTTCTCTGTTGTTGTCACTATCGTCATTGCTAGTTTATTCCACATCCTTCTGCCTACTCTTATGTGTCTTTGAGTGTAAGTTTGTAGCATGTTATTATAGTTAGCACTTTCAAATTTTTTTGTAGCATGTTATTGTTAGTCAGAGGGATAAAAGTTATTATAGATATTTTCTGAATTGTTACATCTCAAACCTATTGGCTTTGGCTCAACTTAAACATGATTATGCGTTCTTAATTCTACTCTGTTTCTGAATTTTACTCCTGAAAAAATCTAGATAATTTAGTGTCTTAGACCAACAAAAACCGATATTGTAATTGATGAACTTAGAGGTCATTTGGTTCGGATACTAGTTA